>JAPDOI010000360.1:0-728305 GCA_029168955.1 Aplectana chamaeleonis
GCAGTTCCACTGGTGGACAACGTAAAGGATTCCATTCCGTTAAGCAAGAAAAGAATATAATTTTCAAGTGTGCCTTCAACTTTTTAGACATCTCAGAACTTTTGTTAGATCAGGCACATGCTTCAAATCTGTACTACTCTATCGAGTTTGCGGTGAATATTAGCCTAGAGGAGCACGGTGCTCAAACGATTTTTCTCTATGTTTCGATCACTGTTGAAGTTTTAATTCAGGAACAGCAGGAATCGACGGCAACGGATAGAAACCGCCTATTATTGGTGATTCTTTCCTTTCGTGGTGTTACCCAATTAGAACCTGCACTTAGTGTTCTTTACCGCCTTTTGACATCTCTAGCAAAATTTTCATTGATCGTGAATCTTTTCAGAAATTTTCTATTGTTTAGGCTGGCCCGAATTTCAAAAGCACTCATTGTGTGTTTTTTTATTTTTTTTTTGCTCGGAACTGCTTTTATATTGTGTGCTTTAGTTGTTTTACTTCTCCAAAATCCTTTTTTCCTGAGAATGGGTTCATGCCTGAAATTTTTTTTGGACGACTCCGATGCCGACGATTCCCGCTCTCCCTGAAATTAAAACTCTAGAAAACGGTTGTTAGCAAACGTAGTTTTTGAAGATCAAAATCCGTTAAGAAAATGTGAAAATAGGAAAAACTGAGGAAATTAAAAAAAACTACCATGAACAACTGATGAAAGCGGACGCGGAAGCTCATACGGAACTGATGCGTCGCGTGCACCCAGCGTGAGTCCGCAATGGCGCGCACTAAAATTGAACCCCGAACCAGAGGATATAATCCTCTGAAAGTGGGCGTGCGATCCCTTTCCACCAAGTGATCTAAATAGGAGCCAGGCATAGTATCCCTTGCTGAATTTGGGACAACGAACATGAATATAATCCTAAGCTCAAATACATGTAATGGGTTGTTGTGGTTAAAAATTTGACACGTAACGTTACAATTTCCCCCACTACTTCGAATTTTATAAAATATTAAGCGGGACTGAAAAGTTCCAATAATTTCTCCTGAGGGGCTGGAACCGCGTAAGACTGGACTTTTGACGTTCTTGTGATTTTTTTTTCGATACTCACCCTATGTGCAGAAAGAAAAGCATAGTCAAACTTGAAAAGGTGCAAAACGGGTTTACAAGAAAGTTAATGATCAGGAAGCTCGGTTTTTGCCATTATCAACAAATTCCATCTGCAGAAACCAGGAATAGTGAACTCATTTTAACTCTTCCAGGTAAGGGTTGAACGACTTCTGCTGCTTGCAAAATCCTGTATCAACCCAGCTTTGGTCTCGGCCTGGTGGGTGTATTGTCGAGGTGGGAACATCAGGAAGTACCAGGAGGAGCTTCGAAAGGTGTGCGCAAAATTCAAACCTAAACTCAGGCGCTTTTTCTTTATAGATAGGAGCGACGGCGATCGAACGACCGGGGCTAAAGTCCATCCGTCGAACAATAAGGCATTTGAAAACTTGTAACTGAACACTTCGAGAACGAGCGTAGCGAGCGCTAATCCGTCATGGAGCAATTTCCTTGTCTACATCATTATGGGCTATACGTGTATCTGCTTTGAACTCATTACACTACCTGATCGAAAACTGGTAGTTTTCCCTTGTTCCTTAAGCATGCTTTTTTGCTGATTTCGTTTATGTTGTTCGTTGCACATAGGTCTGGTATACAGGCTTATGTAAATAAATAAATAAATGAACCCTTAGGTTGCATCCAATTTGTCCATAGTTGGATAGAGTTTCTTCACGGCATTCTCACTGAAGGGAGCAGACACGCACGAAAAATTTGTTGAGATATAGTCTACAGGAATGGAAGTAGGACCTGATGAGGTTGCGAACTCGTCCTAATATACAGTAGTTTGTTAGTGGTATCACTCATTTTTCCGAAACAGCTGTGATAGATCAGTAAGTCTGTGTTTTCACCGATATGACTACATCTGTGGAAGCAATGAGAACAGGTGAAAAGGTTAGAGTGGAAACAAGAGCTCACCGACCAATCTGGTATTTCAAAAAAGAAGGAGCGATAACACAATGAGACTATGTTAGGAAAAGTCCGCAACCTCACCCGGTCCTACTTCCATTGCTATAGACTATAACTACGTTACTAGGGTCATATGGCCCCTAGTAGAAGGCTCACGCCGTTGGAAGCATCAAAAACTATTCAAAACTACTAAATTTGAGTAGTAAGAACCGGAAATTTTTCAACAACTCCACCCTCCCCCGACAAAAACTCATCCACATTGATCGTTCCGATGCAGCCACCTTGACTGATAATTTATGCACCCAACGACGTGAGCGTTCTAGTACAGGGTGTAAGAGTCTATCGGCTTCGCTGCCTCAACCGTTCTGTCGCTAATATTCGCTGTTTCAACCGCGCACGGAGTAACTCGTCCACTTTCACCCCAATAACAAAATCAACTATCATTCCTCTACTTGGCTCAATAGCATAGGTAACCCGCGAGCGGTTGCGTCGCGGTCGCCGCAGGTCGCACGCGGCGCACCCATCCATCCTGTCCGAGACGAGGATTTGTCTGACTTAAAAATCAGTTCCATGGGTATTAATGTGGTAGAAATCTCTAATAGAATTTTTTTGGGAATGGAATGCATCTGTGACTTTAGCAGAAATACGTAACTGGGCTTTCGCCGCTGAGCTCATCGTGCAGCGGGTTTTCGCCTCGTCGCCACAACTCGGGTAACCAATGCGTGCCCCCCCCCCTCTATTTGCATAGTTTTCGCTGATTTTTGCGTTGGTTCCCCATACTACCTGCTCCGAACCTTTGATTTATGTCATAAAATGGTTATCTGTAGGACGAATTTTTTCGTTAACAGGGCATCCGCTAGCTACCTCAAATTCACGAAAAACCGTGTGCCACCTTGTTCATTTCATGCGTTCAGAAACATGGTTAATGATTACCTTGATCCGTCTTGATCTTGACTTTTTATTGTTTTCAGTAGGTTAACCTCTTTCTATACATAGTTTTTTTAATGAATTCCAGAGATATTCTCGTTGCTTGTTAACCGTTTTAGTTTTGTTGTTTCCTTTTACACATGAGTATTCCTCATGAATAAATCAATCAATCAATCAATTATCATTTTGAGCGTATCTGCTGCCTTTGACTCACTTTTAGCAGACAGCGGGTTTTCGTCAGTACCATCAACGAGATGACAGATGCAATGCACATTTTAGGCTAACGTAGCCCGCCCTGGAGTACGCGGCACCTGTCTGGCGACATATGGTGTCGAATCGTCCTAGGCCTAATTGGAGCGTATGCAGCACGCTGCTCCTCGAAGTCGGGTTTACAGTGACACGCTAACCATTCGACTGCTGCGCGCCAGACGCGTGGCAAAATCCGGTCACCCGCTGCCATGGGTCCTCCATGCAAGACCTCTACGCACTGCACTCCGCACAACCTGGCATTGCGCGGGACTCCTCGTGAATTTTGACAGCGCACGTGAGCAGCAATGTGTCGCCCGCCAGGGAGTGACAGGGGTATGGTATACTTTTGCGACACACGGTCGCGTCGCTCTGCATAGCGACCGCTTGTCGTGGAGCTCCGACCCTTTAAGGCCGGGTCATAGTTCCAGCAACGAGTGACGCCACACAAAGTTTAACGTCCAAATTGACCGAAAATCGATATGCCTGATATGCGCTGACGCTGGTAGCGGGATGTATAATTCCGGACTAAGACCCTCTCGGAGCGCTGCACAGCGACAACGAGAGTGGCAGCGACAGGCTTCGGCACATTTGCAGTATGTCCGCCCTCCGTGACAAGTCGCTGCGACAGACAAGCAATAATTGTTCCTACGACGACCGATGCTGTTGCTCCGATGCGGGCCCGACGCGATTTGTGCCAGATTGCATGCCTATCGCTCACGACAGCAACGAAGATCCCATATCCCACGGGGGAACGCGCACCCTGGTTCTAAAACGCATTCACTCGTGAGGTTGCCTAAGACGAACATTGATGAGCAAGGTAACCATTACCAACCTCATTTATATTTTTGTACGTTTTAATGAGATCACAAGTCAGTTTCCTGATTGGTGCATCGGCATGATTGCGATAGATCTTCTCCGCAGTCACCGCGGTACCGTCAGATGTACCTAAATGGACACAAGAAATTGGAAAGGAATGCAATATGACGAAAACAGGAACAAAAACCACCCACAAACCTTTGTGACTGGTGCTCGTAGGCTGATGTAGGGTTTGCTGAGCATGTGATGCTATCACTGGGTTCGAAGGCTGTTGCAGGGTGTTGTTCTTCAGACGACGGCGCTCTTCATCAGCCTTGGCGCTCATCGCACGTACCTGCTCAGGAGTCATCTCCAACCTGGCCCCCAGGAACTGGGCGCAGTCTTATCTAAATGGTTAACCTCAACGCAAATAAAAACAGTCATGCAGCACAACGAAAAAATCATTTCACATCAACTACCTCATGCACATTTGAGCTTATGCAGAGAACTCGAACATCATTACGACATATCTATGTGCGATGCGCTCGAGTACGAAAAACCCTTAACATTTGCTGACACAGTGAGAGAAATAGGAGAAATATAGATCTCAGCGATCGCTTATGTTGGAACCAGTATGATAGGAGTGCAAAAGAAGTGTACTTTTAAAAAAGGGAGGGGGAGGGGCGAGATGAAAACTGAAAACGATAGTCCATAGCGTTGCCCGCTGAGCAGCGTCGATTAAGGTAGGGTGCGGAGTTTTTCACCTCGTATATCACCTCCCCTCCCGTTGACCACCCAATCGCGGGTCATTGTTTGCAAGGAAGACCTATTCGCACCAGGAGCACGAAGATCCTCAAAATACTTCATCAAGGTTCTCAGTTAAAGCCTAGTTTTGACTGCAGGTGGTCGCTGCGGCCATGCGAGAGACAACTGTTCCTTTTTCATCGCGCGTAATGGAAAGCTGCTCCAATTGTGATCGCTTCGTGGCAAACGTCCTACATCGCTGGGTCGCGGCGACGAAATCCTATGTTTTACTGCATCGCTGCTTGAAGAACGATTCTCAATGGTCGCTGACCATCGCTCCATCGCGGCCAAAATGGCAGCGATGGAGCGATTGCCAGCGAATGACACGTTTTGTCTAGCGAATATTGACCCTTTCGCATGACAAGATCAGTGTTTTCCAGTCGAAACGCGTTATTGATGAATACCAGACAATAATTTCACTGATTGATTGAATTTCTTTTATCATCCGTGGGCCTGTGCGCTATGAACAGAATCGCTGCCGCTGCTACATCGCTGCAGCAGCGGGTGCAAAATCGCTGCGATGAAAAACAGCAGCGATGCAGTCAAAACTAGGCTTAAGAGGCTTGATCGTCGTGTTAGAAGACAACCTGTTGTGTGTCTAACGTCCTGTGGCATCCAATCGGCTGCAGCTTTTGTGCAGTGGTTATCTTCAAAACGCTTTACGTGTCCGCCCTTATAATTATTGACGACAGTATGTACGACAGCGTCCCTAATCAGCTACCGTTTGCGTAGCTCAACACTCCTAACAACCTGCTTCGTGACGCCCAGGTTCCCGAAGCGCTCGAGCTGAAGAACTGTGGAATCAATTAGATGAGCACGGTAACGGATATTGTTCGTCCCCGTCACATCTTCCCCGACGGGTCTGGAAGATGCGCAGACTGCTCGCTTCCTCCTGTTAAATTTTTGCTAAGCCGTCTTCTATGTTGAGTTCGCGACGGGGCTTGCATATCTTCTCAGACAGTGGTGGAGGAGGAGGGGGGGGGGGGGTAGTACGTCGGCACAAAAGGGGTTTAATTCCAGGGCAAACATCGAATACAACCCCCATTTGTGAGCAGGAGCTGCTGCCAACGTATGCTGGGGTACTGAACTTAAATGTTCAGCCGCTGTTGTTTGCACACCAAACAACTAATTTGACGGCAACTGATAATTTTCCACCTTTTTATTGCTCCATGTGTTTTTTGATGAGTATGGAGGGACGAACCGTTGCACTCCAATAAAAGGGGGTACTACAGTGCCCGAAACGTATTTTAGGAATTGGTGCGGTGCTATCGCTATAGGAGGGGGGCACATGGCTGTTGCGTTTGGCCACGCCCATTTTTCCGTGCCGCAAAGGCTGTACTGATTTTGGAAGGGAAGGAAAACGGGTTGGTATTATAAATTCGTTTCCGCACTAAAAAAATGGGCGTGGCCAAGTGCCCCCCCCCAATCTGCTGCGATAACACACGGCCTGTTTGTGGTTTTTCTTCAAAAAGCCCATAAGGGATGAAGAGAGTTTAAAAATTATTAGTCGCTGTTGTGATGGGAGATCAAACATCAGTTGATTTATCGATTGATCACCATGTGGGTGGGTTTTGATCTAGGCGCGAAAACCGGCCAATCACAGACCACCCACCGCGCTATATAAGCCCCTGCCGCCGCACTGTTAGAGATCCGATTGAACTCGTCTACCACTGCCACAGTCGCGCAACTCCAGGGGTAGTTGAAAGGCGAGCTCGAAAACCGCGAACAGTTGGGTTCGCTCCAGTTACGTTACGAAGATCAACCCGAAAGCGCCGCAAACCAAAGCGCTACGAACTTTAGTCGGTTGATAACAAATTGGTTCTCCTCACCGTAGAACGCCTCTTAAAAGGAGAGGTGTTGTGATGGGAGATCAAACATCAGTTGATTTATCGACTGATCACCATGTGGAGTTTTTTGATCTAGGCGCGAAAACCGGCCAATCACAGACCACCCACCGCGCTATATAAACCCCTGCCGCCGCACTGTTAGAGATCCGATTGGACTCGTCTACTACTGACACTCCGTTCCTGCACCACCACTCCACGACGCCTCGACGCCAAGCCATCCCGACGACGCCGAGCAGCCAACCACTCGCCTCACTACTCACTGTTATTCTTGCTGTACACTTTTGCTTAGCCACCTGCGTTGTGGCACCCTTTTGGATAATAAATTTTGGCACGCCGATTGTGTCCCGTACACAACAGTCGCCGTCCATTCAGTTGTTTTGCCTGCAGCCAACACTCCCAATGCATTTGGTTTTACAGCAACGATTACGGTACCTAGCTTCCGCTAGCACACTAAAATGGTCCTTGTTGACGGGCTCCCTAGTCAGACTCTTACAGATGTATACGAATCCCCTACAATCAATAGCTTTAGCGGAGCACCCCCGTCTCTCACCACGACGCCGCGGGTGCGAATTTCGCAGCGACGCCACTCTGAAAAGCCCTGATACCGCCTGGAAAGAAAAATTGATACAAAATAACAATAATGCACCGTATATTCTTCTTCTTCTTCTTTGCAGCCACATAGAGGGTTTTGTCATAGGCGGAGGAACTGGGCGACCAGTAGTGGATTCGTCCATAGGTCCATTGGTGTCAGCGTGGTAGGTCTCTCCGGACAGTTAAATAAATGTGCCGTATCATGGCCGACATTACCGCAGTCCGGGCACACATCAGATTTGCTGCTGTCAATCTTGCTGACATAAGACATTAGCATTGTAGAGTGACCACAGCGTAATGATGCGAGCGTGCATCTCGCCCTTCGTCCGAGTTGAGACTCTGAGGTGCAGATAGGGGGGCGGTATATCTCCTAGTATAGGATTTATGACCGCCTTCATAAGATGACACCGTACGAACTTGGTGTGCTCCTCGCGCAAAAGACGGAGTCGTTCTTGTTGTGAGTCGTGCCATCTTTGCAAATTGACTTTGTTTGGAGCATCGGCGAATGGCTTCCTTATACTTCTCTCTCTCACGGGGTTTAGCACTCTCCACGACGGGTGATTTGGTCGCTTTATAATGTTAATGCGGAGGTGCTGGGCCTGGAGCTGACAGTGCTCCTTCACTGGTAATAGACGGGTCTCAGCATGCAGATGCTCGATTGGGGAACTCCTTGCACATCCGGTGGCGATACGGAGAGCAGCATTTTGTACTCGTTGCATCTTTGCCCAGGAGGATTCTGAGACGAGATGCTGCCAAACCGGTGCGGCGTACTCCAGGGCGGGCTGAAGAATTGCCTTATACGTTGTGAGTATAGTCTCCTTGCTGCTACCCCACGAAGTGCCGCCCAGGGCCCTGAGAACGTTGAGCTTAGCTTCAACGACTTCCTGCTTCTGCTCGGTATTCTTATGAAACTTGAGTGACGGATCGAGCACAAGACCGAGCAGCTTTGGAAAGCGAGCAGCAGGCAATCAGTCTCCATCCCACACGACATCCGGATGAGCGCTGTGCTCGGATGGGTCCGTCGTGAGAACGGACACTGACGACTTGGCTGCAGAGATCCTTAGAATCTTGCGGTCGAAAAAGCTCTTCAGTGTGATCAGGTACTCGTTGATCTTATTGGCGGCCACCTGTAAGTCCCTATCTCGACACATGATTGTTATGTCATCAGCATACGCGGCGACCTTGATATCCTGTGGAGGCTCAGGCATATCTTCGAGGAACAGACTGAAGAGGGCTGGCGATAGAACCCCGCCCTGAGGGACTCCAGCTGCCATAGGAATACTGTTGGAGACATGGTTCTGAAATATGACTCTTGCCCGCCGACCTTTAATAAAGGCCGATATCCAGCGCTTCTGCCAAGATGGTATTGACGACTCCAGTATGTTGCTTGACAGAACTCCAAGGTTAACCGTATCAAATGCCTTGGTGAGATCCAACGCAACAGCTACAGTTCTCAATGGCTTGTTAAAGTTGAACCCGTCGATAGCATGGCTGGTAATTTCTAGCAACGCCGTAGTTGTGGAATGTAGCCTCCTAAACCTATGTTGAAACAACTGCTTCTCGTTGTGCTCCGCTAGATCCTTGACAATGAGCTTTTCGGCCACCTTGGCGAAAGGTGACATCAAGCTAATAGGACGATATCCCTTTACTGACGACTGAGGTTTGCCAGGCTTGGGCAACGGGATGACGTTGGCCGTCTTCCAGTTTTGCGGAATAGTGCAAGAGCTGAGTGCAGAGTGCAAGAGTATTAATCATATCAACGATGAGCGGAAGGATCTCAGTTGGGAGTTTCTTCAGTACAGCAGGACAAATGCCGTCCGGACCGACAGCTTTGGAGTTCCGCATGTCCTTTATAATCTTCTCTATTTGCGCCACAGTGTACGCTTCGGCCGTGCTCATGCGCGGGAGGCGGCACAGCTCTCTTACTGTCACGTTTTGCGTCACATTTTTTTTTCTACATTTTGCGGACCTCGCCTTGTACTCGTGACAAAGAAACTTTTACCGAGAGAGTAGGCGGCTTCTTTTCCTGACTTGAAAACGTTATTACCAAACTCAATAATGGAGATGGTGGCTGGCGAGCTCTTTCCCGATAGTTTCCGAAGCACCTTCCAAGTCGCTCCACTGTCCGTCTTGAAATTCAACTGTTCTGTGAATTTTTCCCACTGTTCTTTCTTGTGCTGGTCGAGATCTTTTCTGATCTCACCATCCAGCTGAGTGACGACAGGGTCTAGATGGTCAACTGCTCTTCTGGCATCTCTAGTCCAGATTTTCTGAAGAATTTATCTGGTGACGTTTGGATAGAACGTCTTAAAGGCACAGGACACCCAAAAAATTAATTTTCAGATTTTATGCTTATCTTGGAGAGAGTCACACGCTGATCACAGTGGTATCTCCAAAATCCTCCAAGACCCTCTTTGAACAGAGTTATGGCTCTTCAAATATGCCTAGGTCTGGAGGGTGAAAATTTCGTGGACGAGTTGTCTCAGGCCTGTATTTCTCTTCGTTCGCAATCGTTGCGCGAGAGCGAGTCAGGATGAGGAGATAGCCCAGCAATGGACTGAAGAACGACGAATTACTGAAATTCATCCATCTATCGATCCACTATCGAGTCCGAAAATCTGTCAGGGGGTCGGGCCTGTGGTGGTGAGCGAAGGGGGTCGGGCCTGTGGTGGTCGCTTATATCTCGCTTATTTGGAGGAATTGAGATCTCGCATTTGGCACGTGTTACACAGGAGGGGTCTTCTACACAAATACATGAAAATCTCATAATTCATATCTGAGGGTGTACTGTGCCTTTAACTCGGCCAACAGGAATAGCCGCCTTCATGGCTCTGCGGATTACATCAGACAGGTGGTGCTCCTTTTGGTGCACATTGCCGTTCCACGGATAATCAGCAGCTAGGCGGAGCGCAACCTCACTGAACAGGCACCAGTCTGCTTGGCCTAAATTGAGATAAGAACGTTGACGAACACCAGAATAAGGAGCCAGAGAATTTGAGAGATCGATGTGCACAAAGACAGGAATATGATCACTAGACAATGTAGTTGAGGTAGACCATGAGCAGGTGTTTGAAAGTTTGGAAGAGACAAGAGTTATGTCTGGGCTAGAAGATCGGCCGTTGGCAGGGAGACGAGTGGGCTGATCATCGTTTAGTATGACCAGGTCGCACACCTCCGCCCATTCCTCGGCGTCACTTCCTCTAGCATCAGAGCCAAGAGACGAGCAAAATGTATGAGCATTAAAATCGCCCGCAAATATAGACGAAGATGAGAGGGAACAGTCGTAAAGCTGCCTGAGGAATGGAATAGGATCATAGGATGAGGGGCATGAGGTGGTAGGGGGAATATAGATGTTGAAGAGAGAAAGGGGAGTTTTAAGGGGGAGATGGACCGGGAGGTACTCGAGGGCACCGTCCGTAGGAGTGTTAGGTATGAGGTGTGAGGGAAGAGTAGATAATACAAAAGTGGAAACTCCTCCGCCAGGATTTGACCTTGGAGCATGGTAAGAAGTATAGCCTGGGATATTGGGATGAGGATTTGTAGGGGAAGGAGAGAGCTTGGTTTCTTGAACCATGATCACGTCTGGATGGTAAGTACGTGCGAAGAGAGAGAGCTCAGAAAGTTTGGCACGAAGGCCGTTCAGATTGATATGTACAATGGAAAGGGGGCGATTTGAGGAAGAGGAATCAGAGTTGGTAGGTGAAGAGCATAAAACACAGCGAAAAGCAAAATTATGATGCCTCACAGAGCTGAGACCCGAACAGGAGAGATGCACCCACCTTTGGCATCCGAAGCACTGGACGCTGGTATGTCTCCAGTTAACATCATTGCCACACGTGGCGCATAGATACTTCTGAGCCGGTCCAGGATTCCTCTCCACGCCGGCTCTTAGCAGGAGAATCCGAAGGAGAGACGCGGCCGAACAGCACCTCTCCCATGACAAAAACCCTCTTCGCGGAGGGGGTGACGTCGGTTTGCATAGAGGTGATCTTCTTTCCTCCACACTGCCACGGCGTGAACGTACGACATCTCGCCACCGTATATTCTGTAAATTGACTTACCACTAACATCAAGAGTGGAACGCCGTGTTATAACATGTGTGATCGTGTTATGACGTGTCAGAACTTGCTGGAGGTAAGCAATGAACTCGTGTCAACACGTTTATATAACTACTATTGGTAGTTTCTATCAATGGTAATTTAAAATCGTATTATACCTCCAAGCGACCCCAAAATTTTTTGAAAGGCGAATCCGACCCCTCCAGCAAACCTAACAAAATTATAACAGTAAAAAATTATACAAACAACACTGAAATTCCACAAATAAAAAATTCCTGAAGCCGACCCGAGTATGTTATAACATCGATCGAAACGTGACGCGCGCAACACATCGCTGCCGCGTGCGGAACTACTGTAAATGTCGATTGGGTCGCGTTATCCTGCTGCTTTCTCAAAGCGCCCGAAAAACACGGTCCAACTCGATCATTATTTTACAAAAGAATTTCTTGCCTTTAAGAACGGCACCCTTGAAATAGTTTCGCAAACGTGTGCTATCCTAGCGGGGAAGGGCACTTTTGTAGCGCACTTGGCCACGTCCATTTTCCGTGCCGCAATGGCTCTTCTGATTTTGGCAGGGGTGGGAAACTCCGGCTAATTTAGTGCGGCACTGTAAAATGGGCGTGGCCAGAAGCATCGCGCCATAGTGCCCCCCCCTCTAAGATAGCACCCGCAAACGTGAGTTTTGACCCGGGGTAAACGGCAGTGTCCGCTTGATGGCCGTGTTTGAGAATATTGTGTGCTTGGTGTGCAAGGGCAAGGGAAGGCGTGAAACGAGTTGTTTAATTCATTCACACATAAAGCCTTCTATTCTACGCCCGACTCAGGGTGCTGCAGTATGATCATTGAATTCTTTCTATTTTTCGTGTTCTTTTCTATAAAAAACATTGCCAAAATGACAAATAGAAACTATGATTGTTGTGTTAAAGGAAGTCTAAGAGGGAACTCTGTTTAGCCCTATATTTCGAATGTTAGTGATTTGCGTGACCTCATTTGCAGATCACTGACCTACTCAATGTCTTCTTCACTTGTGTCAACCAAAGAAGGCAAGGCATTTTCGCTGAGTGTTTGCCGATTTCTCACCGATTTACTGGAGGAGGTGTTCGATATCATTCTAACATTACTTACTGGCAAGAAACGATTGGAACGAGTGGTACGTCATAATTTCTCGGTTGTTTTGAAAACCTTTTTGTAGCTAGTGAGCCTTAGGCCCCTGTCAGACTTCGTCGAAAAACCTGCTGAGTCCGACTGAGTGCGGATGAGTCCGGGGTGGAAAAATCTGCTGAGTCCCACTGAGTCCGGTTGCCCCCAGCACCAACCAGCTCCTCTGCGAAACACGCAATTGATAGTGACGATTATCACCTCAGCTGTGAATCGGAACGTGTTTGGTGGCTGATTTTTCTTGTTTTCAACATGTCTGAATCTGATTTCCGTGTCAGCAGCAGGTGGGGCAGAGCGCAGACGACGAGAGTCGAGATGCGGCGGGACTCGGCAGGTCGCAGTCGGCCGAAAAAACGCACCCAAATCACGTGAGAAACACCTATATCGACCGGGGGGGCTCAGTGGGACTCAGTCGGTGCATTGGCCCCGCCCTTGCACGCATGAGAAATATCAGTATCGACCGGGGGGATTGCGGTGGGCATCAGACGGTCGCAGTCGGACTCAGTGGGTTGATTTTTTTCCACCCATTTCCCACGAATTCGGTGCGTATCGACCCGGTGGGACTCAGTAGATCCACCGACTATGACGGGGGCCTTAGGGGTAGGGTACTGCACGAGGTGAGTAGACCCCCCCCCCACATAAGCGTGGCCACAATTTCAGGATTTTCTCAGACACCCCTAGGAGCGTGGCTTGGTCTTTTGTTGTGAAATTTTAAGAGAAACATTTCCCGTAAATTGGAAGGTAAGGTGGCATCTAGAGTTCTGCGTTGCTGCTTGCGGAGCTTGACCTTTTGGCTCCTGGTCGTGGCGGGACCAACTGCGGCGCGGGTCGACGCACCTTTAACTTTCACAGTGCAGCACTGGACAAGCCAGTAACGGTCAAAATTTCCAAGGGCTGCCCCCGATCCAAAGTACCCCTTTTAGCGGCGGAACTAGCATGAATTCTTGGCTCGCATGCACCCATGGATTCTTGGCACGGTTGTTCGATCAATGTGCCTCACATATTCGACATCACAGTGCACGCCGTGGAAAACTGTTCAAATTAGACTTTTTTTTGAACGGCTGAAATTCTGTCTGCAAGGCCATTTTCTCGTATGTGACGTCATTTTATCGAGCGAATCGATGTTTGTTCGCACATAGCAGAAATATTGAAGAAAAACGTGAACGAGAAGACCTTTTTCGTGGTTAATGATATTTTCCACACATTTTAATCATTTTACTCTTCTGTAGTGCTTGAAAAAAAAACGAATTGACTAACTTCAAATTTGCTTCTCTTCAATCCAGTATGTTATTTTAGCTTTATTTCATCTGCTCTTAAGGCCCTTTATTGGAAACACCATGGAGAGCATGACCCTGTGTGAATTGCGTAAGCTTGAGTAAACAACGGATTAAATGAACGATTTCAAGTGTGAACGGAAAACACAAATTTAGCATGCACTCACACCGTTCAGACAGTGTTAAATCCACCATACATGAGTTTATGATTTTACACATCAATACGAATTATATTCTTTTAATGAATGACTTCACAAAAGAAGCGGCTGCAAGCAGGAAATTATTGGACAGATCGATCGATCAAGTGTGCCAAGAATCCATGCGAGCCAAGAATCCATGCTGGTCCCGCCGCGAAAAGGGGTACTGTGGATCGGGGGCGGCCCTTGGAAATTTTGACCGTTACTGGCTTGTCAGCACTGGTGCTGAAATTTTTGTACTTGAAGGCTCGTATCTCGGCTAATCATGCCTGAGAGGTGTTTAAAGGAGATGTTATGTGGAATCATTTCGCCACCATGTCAACAGCCTAGACAATGATGCGCTATTTTTCACTAACTTCTGAAGCCCTCAGAAAACTCCATATTTATCACTGACCTGGGATTTATCCTCACACGAAACCTCAGTTTTGACAAGGACATTGATGCTATTCAAAATGCAATAGACGAAATGGCGGTCTGGTCTCATGAATGGGACTTACCGTTATCGAAGGAAAAAAAGGAAACTCTGCACCTGGGTTCTTCGAATAACTGTCATACTTACACTGTCGAAGGGACTGAGATCGAGAATGTCGAGCAGATCACTGACCTGGGATTTATCCTCACACGAAACCTCAGTTTTGACAAACTCTGCGAATCGGTATCTGCCAGAGCCACCATGGCCGTCAATAATATATTCAGGGGACTGGGGACAAGAAGCATTGCGGTGCTACTTAGAGCCTACAGAACCTATGTGAGACCTATTCTCGAGTATGGGACACCGGTGTACTTTCCGCACAAAAAGAAGAGCATGGTTAGACTTGAAAAGGTGCAAAACGGGTTCACAAGGAAGTTAATGATCAGGAAGCTTGGATTTTGCCATTATCAACAAATGCCATCTGCAGAAACCAGGAATAGTCAGCTCAACTTGCAATCTCTTTTGATAAGAAGAAAGTTTGATGACTTACTACTGCTGCACAAAATCCTGTATAAACCGGACTTTGGTCTGCGGCCTGAGTGTATTGTCAAGGTGAGAACATCAAGTACCAGGGGAGGAGCTTCAAAATTCTACGTAAAAATTCGAACCTTAACTGCAGGCGCTTTTTCTTTATTAATGGGGCGACTCCTGCATTTCAACGACTCGGGAGGCTCAAATCTATCCCTGTGAGTCATAAGGCGTTCAGGAAACTTGCAACTGAATACTTCGAGAACGATTCTGGTGAGCGCTAATCCTTCACGGAGCAGTCACTTCTACTCTCGCCATTACGGGCTATACGTAACGTGCTTATCTGGGCCAAATTCCGGTCCGCAATTGCGTCTAGACACGCTTTGCGGCCGCACGCTGCCGAGTCAGAAGAGCTTCCAGCGTCGCAGCCGCTGATCTGCTGACCCTAGGTGGGTTTTGGAAACTGGAAACTAAGAAAATTGGAGAAATTTGTATAAAAAAGCCACATCGAGTCGGCGTTGGGGCTGGAAACCTGACTGACTCGAGCGCGTGCGGCCGCAAAGCGTGTCGAGACGCAATTGCGGACCGGATTTTGGCTCAGATAAGCATAATACTCAGAGGGTTGGTGCTCGCCACCCGCAAAGCGAAAGTCCGGTGGCGAGCAACCCTTTTCGCGGACAGCGAGCGAGATGGCAGCGGGTGGCGAGCACTCGCCAGCCTAGGCTCGCCGCCCGCGCTCGCCAAATCACACCCACCCGTTCGCCTCCCTCCGGTCTCCGATGAAATGGTAGCGGTTTGGGAGCTTTCCTTCGTGATTGCTTACCACTAGCTCCCGCCCCGATTATTAAATTCTCGTGCTTCATCGAATCTAATCTTCCTGTCTCGGATTTATGATTCACAGTTAGTTAAAATGCATTTATTATTGCGGCAATCAATATACTCACATCAACATTTGACGTCACGTGGATGTTCAATCATTATTATATTCACAATCATGGTTTAACGTCTCAAATCCATATCAATAATTGATCAGCAATAAATCCTCGCATGAAGTAAAATTGCGAACATTCCAAAATTATTAGTTTTCCTTCAAAGATGACTTACTTGACTTAATCGGTTGGCTTTCGCCTGACGCGGTCATTCCGCATCTTCACCGAGGTGTGCCGTCCTAGTAGTCAGCCGTGTCCATTTTTCACGGTCTTCAGCCACAATTTGAACACATTCCATCCAGCTGTCACTATTCCATTTCCTGCGAAACGAAACATCGCGCCTGAACTGTCTTTCGATGCCGAGTGACTTTAAATCCTCTTTAACCACATCCGTCCAGAACTTTCGCCTACGCCCAGGTGGCCGTTTCCAGACAGGATTTGGAAGCATTTTTAAAGCGTGTTGTACGAGACGATCCGGCGTTCTTCTTAGTATATGCCCGAGCAGTCGAAGTCGACTTTCCATTGCTGCTTGAGATGGCGTTAGGAGATGCTGGCACCTCCCTCGTGTCAAGCGTTGATGTACTGCGTCGATTTCCTTGTAAAGGTCTTCGTTATGGCATACACGCGGCCAGAAATATCCAAGCAAACGCCTAAAAGCTTCCTCTCCGTGCAATCCAACCTTTCCATCTGCGTTTTCGGTGCTGCCCACGTCTCCGATCCGTACATCATGATAGGGCGAATAGCGGATAGGTAGACGCGCAACTTGACTTCCTTCGCGATGGTGGTAGACCACAAACACTTGGTTAGAGAATTGAATGCAGACGTAGCTTTCGCACATCGTTGTCGAATATCCGCTGCATAACTACCATCGTTCTTCAGCAAACAGCCCAAATAACAGAAATCGTCCACCAGTTCGATACGTTGTCCGTCCACACAAACTCCCGTTGGAGGCCTCTGAGAGACCCACATCTGCTTGCATTTGTCGGGACGAAGACGAAGTCCATAGGCTGCGGCATACTTCGAAACGAGGTTCACAATCCTTTGCAGTTTTGCGTTGTTTCAGCGAATAACACAATGTCGTCGGCGTACTCCAGGTCGACAAGGGAGCGTCCTGATGGTGTTAGGATCACATCCGCAGGAAACTGTTCTGCAACTCTACGCATGATCTCATAGACGGCGAAGTTGAGAAAAGGTCCTGCTACAGCCCCTTGTCTTACTCCTGTTTTCACCTCGAAAGCTGATGTAAATCCGACAGGTGTTCGAACTGCTGCTGTTGTTCCTTTGTTCATGTCCTCGATTAACCGAACATACTTTTCCGGGACTCCATCTGCTCGCAGAGCATTGAGCAATCGATCACGATGAGGAGAGTCGAACGCGGCTTCAAAGTCCAAAAAAGCAAGCTGTAATGGCTTCGAAAACCGCTGCCACGATTCAATTACTCTTCTCACGACGAACACTTGGTCGATGGTCGATCTTCCAGGTCGAAAACCGGCTTGCTCATCTCTGGTCGTTCCTTCACGATGTTTGATAAGTCGCTCGAGAATGATACGTTCTAAAACCTTGTACATGACACGAAGTAGAGAGATTCCTCTGTAGTTCTTAGGATCCGTGACGGATAGCTTCTTGTGAAGAGGTACGATGATCGCATGTCTCCACGAATCGGGTATCCTTTCGCTCATCCATATGGCACGGATGGTGTTGGTCATTTCACGAATCCCAGACGGAGGAAGAGCTTTCAGCATTTCAGCAGTGATGTTGTCATCTCCACCTGCCTTTCCATTCTTCATTTTCCGGACACAATCCAAAACTTCAGACTCAGTCGGCGGTTCCTCACTGACATCGTAATGTGCTCTCTGAACATGCGGGAGCTCAGGTACTGATGGCGCTGGACGATTCAGTAGTGAACTGAAGTAATCCTTCCATATTGGCAGCGTCGCATCACCAACTGCAACTCCATTGGTAGTGTTCAAGACAGGAGAACATCTCTTCATCTTCCCGCTATACTGTCGCAGCAACGTGTAGGCTTTCTTCGGATTCTTCTCCTCCCAAGCCTTCTCGAACTCCTTAGCTCTACACGTCCACTCTCGTTCGCGGTCACTTTGAAGCTGCCGACGCAACTTCCTCCTCAGACGCTTCTCCTCCACGAAGTTTCCTGCAGTTCGGAGAGCACATACTCTGTTGTAGGTAGATGTTGTTTCTTCTGAGACGTAGGCGAACTTCTTTTTAGGCTGTACAACCGGGAGTGCCTCTTTCGAAGCGTCCTGGATGCACTTGACAAAAGAATCCGCGTCGCAAAGTTTCTTCTTAGTCCGTACTCCGATGTGAATAGAAACGCGTTGTCGGAAATTCCTTCTGCACTCTTCATCTCTGAGACTTGTCATGTCAACCCTCTGGAGAGGCTGAGCCCTCGCTTCCTCTTATGAATCCTCGCAGTGAAGTTCAACAGAACAGGACGGTGATCCGAATCGAATGCGACACCCCACACAGCTCTAGATCTTCGAATGTCCGATACTGGAATATTCCTCGTCAGGACATAGTCAAGCTGTAGTTTCAAAGTTGTCATCTTCCGCTTCCGCTGCTCTTCTGGAGATAGCCGGGTTGGTCCCTGCCACGTAAGCTGATGGCGGCGATGATTCCTCTTGAATGTCGATGCAATAATCAGACCACTGCGTTCACAAAAGTCGACAAGGCGGTAGGGTAGAACCATTTACCGAGTACTTCGGATTCCTGATCAAGTCCCATCTTCGCATTTGCGTCAATCCCCACGACAACAGCATGTTGACAAGGTATCCTGGCCAGCAACGTATTGAGTTCCTCATAAAACGCATCCTTCGAATTGTCTTCGGCGGTTTCAGTGGGCGCATGAGCACTCACTATCCACAGATTGAATCCTCTGTGATCCCGCAGTCGTACGAATGCATTCCGACACGACGTTGAGCCGAACTCCTTGACCATACCATTGAAATCCTTCCTTACAGCTATTGCACAGCCTCCCACTCTCCTATCGTCAGCGTTACCGCAGTAGATGGTGTACTCTCCGACGCTGATGACGGGTCTATCCTTGAGGCGGGTTTCCTGCAAAGCAGCAAACGGTGCATGGAAATAGCTCAGAAGTCTGGATAGCGCAGTTTTTGGATATCACTCGACATCGATCGACAGTTCAGGGTGGCGAAATTGTGGCTTGTGGCCAAAGACTCCATGACTCCCTAGGTACGGATCCTAAGGTGTTATGGACCAGAGGCCTTAGTGTGCCGGACGGCGACACCTTTATGCAATGTGCGGGATACTTTCGCGATATAGTTGTGCACGCTATATCGCTCGAACGTTCCCTGTGTACACTCAAACGTCTGCTGGGTTCAGTAGAAGCAGGGGCACCAACGAGCAGGTACCAAAGATAAATATATATTCTAACTCTATATCATATTAACCGACAAGCAGAAAAAATTTCACATCTATATCGCATCACCTTAATTAATGATTCACCTTAATTAATGAATTAATTCATATTTTTGATGCAAAGATTTCAGGACAAGCGAATAAAATAATTTAGCATATGAACAAGCAATTGCGTCATCCACATGACACCTTCGCTTCATGCTTCTTCCCGTTCATGGCTCTTCGGTTCCTGCTTCTTAGCTGCTTTACGGGGTTTCATGTCGCTGAAAAAAAAATCATTTTTTTTTCGTTCTAACTTAGCCTAAGGAGCTTATTCGAGGTGCTGAACATGAATAAGAGGTCCACTTTCGGTGCTTCGAAGGATCACGGTAAGTATAGGGTAATTATATTGTTAAAGTCTCGGATATAACTGAAATTTTGCCTAGAGAACCTACCCCTAAACCTTCCCAGATAAAAAGGAGCTCGACGCTCACTCCGATCTTCCCACTTTCCCGGAGACACGATATAGGCGAGTGCTTGCCCTCCTGACACGAGAGCGTGCCCATCACGGGCAAAGCGTGCCCTCAAAAAGATGCTGTACGCTCAAGACGCTAGCCTCCAAGGGAGGCATACGACGCGGTTCTGGGCCAGGACTCGGATGAAGGCACTGCCTTCTGTTTAATTGTTCAATTTCGCGGTACTTGGCTCGCTGAAGGCCCTGCTCAATCGCTGGTGGCCCCAGTGGGTGCTCGGTACACTGGCCGGGTCGCGTGTTGGCGTGCGGCCGCGTCGTACACCGGTGCGTGAGTATATTTTTGGAAACAAAAAGCTCAGAGGGGCTTATCACCAGGGCAGGAAGCAGCCACTCGCCCAAGACAGTCGCTACCGCCCCCGCGATAGCTACTGCCGTGGGCGACAAAACTTCGGATTTTGCGCTCCACAGCCATTATCCCGCTGGCGGCTTTCAGCGAGGCGTGGAGCGCGTTTTTGTCTGAGCCATTAATCCTTCAGAAATTGCGAAAAGGATAAGAGATTCTTAATCCACAGCTCAGAAAAGCCTCTTGGCAAAGTTTTAGCCAAATCGGTGCTTTCACTGGAAGGGGGGGGGGGAGTACCAATTGCCATCCCACTAGGGCTCGCCCATTTTTCCGTGCCGCCGCGCAATTATAACACCAATCCGGGGTTTCCTCCCCTGCCAGAAGCGTTGCGGCGCGAAGAAATTGGTGTAGCCATATGCAGTGGACAAGTGGCCCCGACTGGCGAGATAGCACGGCCAAATCTAAAACGTCGACAAACCACGGCACTGTGCCGCAACCTTCCGTAGCACCGGAAACGGATGTCTAATCTGTGCATAGCACCCCCAAAGGTTGTTGTCGCGGAAACTTGGCCACCCCTATTTCTCCGCGCCGCAACGATTTTGGAAGGGAATGAAAACCCCGGGTTGGTGTCATAGGTTCGTTGGGGTGGAGACAACGGTCCGAGAGGTGAAGGTTGTTTAAGATACCTGAGTGGGGAATGGTGAAGGTTCCCTATAGATTTGCAACTTCAAATTTTGACGTTTTCTTAATCCTCTTTTTCTTGCATTCAATGTATTTTTATTTTTAATCATTAATTTTGAAACATTTCCATTAGATGAACTCCTTTAGAAATTCACTATTCTTAGTGAAATGATCTGCGTAGGTCATGAAAATTTTTTTTGAGCTGTCTTGGAGTCAAAATTTGTCGGAAAATTTCTTCAAGCGATTTTTGAAAAACTACCTGTTCTTCGCTCATACCATTTTTACCCTTTTTGATGGATCTTTCAACAGCTTCATATTTTTTATAAATCAGCTCGGGTCAGCTCGGGTATTCAAAGTCGAATAACGTTCGAATATTCACCTTTTGCAAATAGTCGAATTTGAATAATATTCGAATATTCACCTTTTCCGAATAGTCGAGTTCGAATAATATTCGAATATTCACCTTTTGCGAATAGTCGAATTCGAATAATATTCGAATTTTTACCTTTTGCGAATAGTCGAATTCGAATAATGTTCGAATTTTCACCTTTTGCGAATAGTCGAATTCGAATAATGTTCGAATTCTCACCTTTTGCGAATAGTCGAATACGAATAATGTTCGAATTTTCATCTTTTGCGAATAGTCGAATTCGAATAATGTTCGAATATTCACCTTTTGCGAATAGTCGAATTCGAATAATGTTCGAATTTTCACCTTTTGCGAATAGTCGAATTCGAATAATGTTCGAATTTTCACCTTTTGCGATTAGTCGAATTCGAATAATGTTCGAATATTCACACTTTTCAAATATTCGAATGTTCGAATAAAAATTCGTTCGAAAAATTCGAATATTTATTCGAACTCGAATATTCGATCCTCACTCTACTGCATAGCGTCGACAGTCGCGCGAAGCTAGAAATGGACCTAAGCGCGAATAGGTCCGCGTGCGCGATTGCTGGAAGAAGCATAGAAGCGAGCGTACATGCCTTTTCTGTGCCACTTTTTGATGGGTTGTGAGAGGTAACTAGTGTAGAGAGAATCTTTTAGTCTGTGTCTGATAATTCAACAGAGTAACCTAAAACCAAAAATTGAGGAAAGTTCTCATATTGATTTCCATAAACTAAAGATAATTGCACGTCTGCCAGAAATTACTGGGAAATTTCTGGTGAAGTTCTGGTACATTTCGGACCTGAGACAGGCCATACTCTCTGGCGAAGGGTGAATATGATGAGTTCTCTGCGAAAATCAAGCCCCTGGCGAGAGTTCAACACTGAATTCGTCGCATGCCTTCGACATCGCTACGGCTAGGCCGCAACCCTCGATCGTTGCTACTTGCTACAACCAGCCGGGTGCCGCCAACCGTTTCCACTCGGCTGACTTGTATTTACTACGGGCCCTTGTGTTCTTGTCGAAGTTTTCGAGTCATGTAATGGAACTCTCCTGGGATATGGGTGTTCAAGCCGATTAAGTTGAGGTCAATAGAGGTGCTTGGGAGTGTGCAGCGGAATTTCACGCGTACTTGTAAGGACCAGTGGCTTCAATTACGCGGGAAGTCTGGCTCATTTAGGCAGAAACGCCGTGTTAGGGCTCATGACTTCAGCGGAGGGGAGGGGGGAGTTTGATTTGATGATGCTGTATGAGATTTTTCATTTTGAGACCAAGTTTATGTAATAGTAGTTGATGTTTCAGATTAAAATTACACCTCAAATTGAAAAAAATGAATCAAGCGCCGCAGACAAGGCCAAGACCAGTTGTTCTCTGCGAAACGCGGCAAAATCATAGAAAACTCTTTTGGAATTCGTCAACACTCCGCGAAATCCCAAGAATCTTTAAGCAGCACGGATTTAGAGGAAAATCCTGATTTGCGCGTAAAATTAGGTGTATCGCGCCTGTGGGTGCACACAAGGTCATATATTCGACGCCATGTCCCATGTGCGCTCTCCGACACTGGCAGCGGAGTCCTAGGGGATAAAACTACGATCGCGGTCTCCTACAGGAGCTGTTTTGTCCTGTGGGAGACCGAACTAGAGCGAAGGGGTCTCCTACAGGACATGCTGCCGCATCGCTTCCACTGGGTCTCCTACAGGACAAAACAGCTCCGGTAGTTGTCCTGGAACGCGCACGTTGAACCATTGATCGAACCCGCGCGGTGTACGATACGCGTGTGCATGGGGTGGAGAGCTGATTCGCCCGTGCAGGTTCACAGAGTCGCCCCTCTCATTGATTGATTGAGGTGGTTAGGAGCCGAATTTCCTCCTTGATGATAAGTGAGGGAGGAATGCAATGGGGCTTAATGCTCTACACTAATTTTTGCCGTGGACAAAATCGTCAACGAAGAAGTGTGGAAATCATGCTTCGATTTAAAAGAAATTCGAAAACAAGGCGGTTTTGGCTTGATTCCAGCAAACGTTATTTGAAATTCCCTCCAAGCTACCGTACAAGTTCCGGTCTCCTACAGGAGAAGGATAGGACTCCTACAGGAGTATCACAGGACTCCTACAGGGGAAAATCAGGACTCCTGTTGCAGGGGAGACTAGGACTCCCAGCCGACTCCTGTAGGAGTCCACTGCCAGTGTCGGAGGCTGTGTCTGCGAGGCATTATCCGTGCTTGTAATATATTCTATACACATGAACTTCACATACGTTGTAGTGTAATTTATTAAGCCGTGGCGAGCGAAGACGAGGGGGTGGCGAGTGGCGAGCTGGTCGAAATGAGAGGTGAGCGGGTGGCGAGCGAGGCCCGAAATGCGCGCGGGTGGCGAGCTCCGACTTCCCGAGTATGTGTCATATCAAATCTACCCTCAATTATCAGCTCTCAACAGGTCACGATAACCGTTTGAATACCGTCATGAAATATCCAGAATTCAGAAAAGGGCGATATAGTGTCGGGATAAACTTGGAAACCATGCATAAATCTCAAAAAAGTGGTAATCGGCCTCAATTTTCTTTATTGTAGAGCTAGTTATGTAGATACCTTCTTAGCTCTGAATCACAGAAAGAATCAATAGCGAAGATATTGGTCGAATTTCAGCACCAGTGCTGGGGCCGTATGCACATCTCTCCCCGAGCTTCCTCGTCCCCACGACGCCACTCTGTGATTGGTAATCAGACGAAATTGACCAATTATGGATGGCCTTCGCGGGGACGGGGACGTTCGGGGAGAGATGTGCATACGGCCCCTGCACTGTGAAGGTTAAAAGTGCGTCGTCCCCGCGGTTGGTCCCGCCACGACCAGGAGCCAAAAGGTCAAGCTCCGTAAGCAACAACGAGTTCTGCGGGGGACGCCCGCTTGTATCGCCGCAGCCTGACCCCGTCGTGACGCGGCGTCGCGCGGCTAGGTCGCGGACGAGTTACCCTCCGCGATACGAGATTTGAATCTTAAAGGACGCATTGGAATCCTAAAGGACGCGCAGACCCTGTTTACTGCAATATTCCCTTGCTCAATGTCTTCCTATCACTGTTTCCCCGCCGTATGATTCTTCACACGCTATTCGTACTACTGATATTCACTGTTATTCTAGTCTTCGTCTACGTTTCTAACTGATATTCACTATTATTCTAGTCTTCGTCTACGTTACCGTCCAAGCCGTGCTTTTCTAGGCATTTTGCGATTAAATTCGCGTTCTCTAAAACGTGTATTTTATCGCAGAAACTTAGAAAAAGGCTAGTGCTTCTTTACCTTTACATTTAGCAGCAGCACAGAGACCAGCTACAGTTTGTAATAGTTTTTTTTTCAAATTTTAGAGATTTTTAAATAGAATTTTAGAGAACGAATCATGAATAAATTCTGTTTTTTCGTCCGATCTAAGCATTACTGCGAAAAAGGTTCTTGATTTTGTGGAAACACCGAAATTTTCAACATTTAATGCAAACAATAAATTGTTTTCATTTGCAATCGATGATGGAAACTTGTGACTTTGTGCTAAAACTTCCACTTAAATCAAGATAATGTATTCATAATCATAAAAGTTCGAACGAATAGGGTGGAAGATTTTTTTTTGGTGAGCGTGGAAATATTTCTTCATGACGGGAACTTTTCTCAAGTTCTCTGCGACTGCAGCTATGAGTCACAGTTTAACTCTGGTTTTCGTCAAATCTTCCTTCCACTATGCCCCTACTTTCCCCTGCCCCTATTTGAAATCTATAGTCGGTTTTTTGAAGAATTATGCCTACAGTATGTATTATTTTCTCTGATGGCAACTATTTTTGAACTTGGGGTTTATTTAACTTAAATTTTTAACGAAGTCATAAATTGTCTTGATCTAGGTGGGTTTTCCAAAAATCACCCTCCACTATGCCCAATTGTTCCCCGATTTCAAAAAGTGTCACTATTTGGTGGGTTTTTTTGAAATCAAAATCCTTCGCTCGAATTCCCGCGATTCATCGAAAAACTGACAAAAATAGTTTTGTTCGTAATTTGTGTTCTCAAAGTTCCCTACCATATTGTACAGCAACAACATAAATTACATTTATTATAATATATACATATATATATTTATTTATTTTGTACTATATCTATGGAATTGTTGCACAGAAAAGAGAACAGATGGCCTTCTTCTTCGTCGTCAGAATTCCTGAAAAAAAATTTATATTTGTATTCCTGATTGTGGGCGAGTAACTCACCTCAGACCACTTTTTCTGTCACAAATCGGGACATCCTCCTGCAGTAAGTTGTTATTGTTACTGTCCTTAGGACAGGGTTGCGTTGCAGTACGCGCTTAAAGCGTTCCATTTCGCGCTGGACCCGTCTTCTGCGCACCCTGTCCTTTTTGCTGAGCCTTTTACCGTCCGTCCGTCTCTAAATACATTGAAATAAATTTTGTTGAGCAGCTGTGATTTTTGATGAAGTGTATATTGTCTGTACCCTTTCTACATTGAGGAGAGCTCCCTTCGCAGTTGTCGTAGCGCTTTTGAGCGCTTTAATTAGATTCTCCAAGCGTGGATACCGTGTTCCCTCCATAAGGACGCCAAGGAGCCTGTAAAAAATGAGCGATTTATTGCACATGAACAAAGTCGCGAAGTTTTTCTCGCACCTGTTATGCGATTCCGCTACATTACTTGTTCTTAGCTCCGTGACGTCCCACTTGTACCACATGTTCGCGTATGGTCCCTCGTACCATATCTTCTTCATGTATGTGAGGAACATGCGGCACAGCTCGAAGGCGGGGTGCTCCCTCGGGACTGGAGGTCGGACCAGAGCGGGGACCTTCCGGTGCAGGTGTGATGGCAGGAATACCACACCTTTTATAGTGCTCCACCACTTGGTGACGGCTCTGCATCTATTCGGTCCGCGTATGTGCTGACGCAGCCCAAGTGAATTTCTTCTTCTGTTCCAGGCCTGCGCCAAGTGAAAAGCGCAGCCTTCGACGGACGCGCTTGGGAACGCCGTTCTGGCCGCGTTGATTGCGGCCTTTTCGAAATCCAGCACAATACGCATTCGCTCTGGTCCGCCCGCTGCTCTTAGTTCTTCTTTGAATTGCCCAAGAACTCGCTGGTACGTCTCCTGGGTCTTCTTCTTCGTTATCGCGAAGAGCAGCGGGGCATCCACGTTATTCGTTGTGACCCCATGGATGACGTACAACTGCCCGGTATGATTTGTGACCTCTGGCTGGAGGTCATGCACGCCATCCATGACGATCCCGCACAGTCCCACGTTGCACGCCTTCTAAAATCAAACGGTTCAAATGAGCAAAAATATGGCTCATTCGAATCAGCTCACCTCAATGACGCTAGTGGAATAGTATATGTGCAGGTCGTCCTCTCTGTATTGAAGAAACGGCGCGCCACCGGGCAGATTTGCGTGTTCGTGGGGCACATGCTCCATTGATACACGCTGATCGCGATGCTTAGCCAGCGCTCTGCAATGATATAAAACACTTGTTAATATTTGTGTAGGTTTGAGCAAACTCACCGTTTCATACTGCCACATCTAGACGCATAGCCGTCACGAATGAAATGGTGGAGCATTTCGTCGCGTTCTTCTTCTCCTTAACAGCTTTCGTAGAGATAAAAATAGCAAACACTATATAATTAAATGCTGTGTGATTACAGTAATTTAACTGAAGCATATGGGAAAGACATTGAAACATTGAACCCATTTCTTGATGTCTGACCCCTAAATAGCCACCTTTGTAGAAGCTCGGTATTTCTTTTCATCACAACGGCGAAGAAAATCCGGTTTCTCGTTGTGTGTTCATGTCCGTGCGTAAAAAATGTGATAAAATGAAGAAAGCTACGATCTTGATGTCTGGACATTTAACTAGATGACATTTTATCGCTTGAAATTCTGTTCATAAGGTAATATAATCTAATTATTTTGCTGTGTTGCGTTGTCAGAAAAAAAGTCAATATTCAGTTTTTTTTAATGTCGACAGATAAGTAAAACCAATCATATAGATCTGAGATAATGGTTTGCTTGACCCTAATGACCCCCCTCACTCTCACCTTCGCTCCTATTGTAGTTGATGTAATCGGCAATGTTCTGCCACATCACCCTCGGTTTTGTATTAGCCATGGTGGAGTCGCTGGCTGCGGTCTGACGCTTCTATAATATTCAAGGTTCATAACCAATACAAATCTTTGTATTTTTGCACGCTTTATTGCTTTTTATTTTGAGGAAAACTACCTCGTACACGATCCTTGTGACTTTCTCCTGTGTCGTTTTCCATGGAATACATACATGCTGCAATAGCCGTGGGTCTCCAACGAACAGATTCCCTTGTACCACCTGAAATCGTTTTATCAAGGATTGAATGTGATTGATGGGCCCTCTCCATTTCCGAACTTTTTTTTCACAAACCACTTAAAATTTGTATTTTCAAGCCTACGAAACATTTGATTTTGGTCCGAAATTCTTACAGTCCACTGCAACGGAAAAAAGCCGTGGTGCGGTAGCACTATCACTATATATGCTGTAGCAATGGCTGGCTCGGCAGAGTTGCGACTCAGCGCAACCGGGGTCGTAAAAATTTGGGAAAATTTCATGAAAACAATTTTTTGGGGAGGGGGGTCGTAACATTTTAGGAGCAAAAAGAAATCTTTTTCGGCCTATAAAGGGAGGGGTCGTAGCTCAGCCGGAATTTGGCAGGGCTACGACCTGCTCAACCCTGTGGCTCGGTTCCATTTTTTAGATCAATCTTCTTCTTCTTTGCAGTCACTTGGAGGGGTTTCGTCACAAGTTGATGAAGAGGGCGACCAGCACTGGATTCGTCCACAAGTCTATTGTACTGAGCGTTAGTTTAATCGATATGAAACAGCTTATATTTTGTCTGCGTCATTATACCGTGGTAGCTCGAAACGTTTTCGCACATCATTCGATCAGGCAGCTTCCATACCTAGCGAGAGCGTGCGTTCGCGCTGTTGCGCGCCTCTCGACGCTCCTAAACGCTGGAGTAGCCCGTGCTCACAATTAAGCACTGCCAAACAACCCCACCTCTTTTGATTCGATTGACAATCCTTGACCGGGTGATCAATCGCTCGAATCGGCGCGACGACTGATCATTTTCCAAGTTTTGTGTATTCTGTGATAGGGTTATGGGGTACAAGGGCAATTACGTTGCAACAGGTTCAATATCTCCTACAGGCATCAAAACTGCGAAATTCACTTGGTTCCTACGCGTGCTGATGGGGAGCGGAGGTTAGAGACAGTGAGAGAGCGTAGGACAGACGGAGTCCGAGGCGTCGCGCGCGCCGCTCGAGCCTCGAATGATGGGAATTAGGACGTTTTATAGAGGGTATTTTAGCGATTGAGCAGCGAGCTCGAAATTTGCTGCTTCTTTCTTTGAGCTGGTGTAAGCGCGCCAGAGCGAGCGGGCGTGAGCGCGCATGAGCGGCAAGCAAAACATGTGCCCTTGAAGAACATCGATTTTGCGCAACCTCACGCTCCTGGGACGTATGAACGCTGCCTCAAAACGCGAACTTCACCGTCACCTACAATATTTGAATTTCGCGCCGCATCTGATTTCGGATTAGAACGCGTTTGTTCAACATTAAATGGACGTTTCCGAAAAGGATAGCTGATGCTGCGAAAGTGCGTTGGAGTCTTTCGTCATGTGCCTTCGACAGTTTCTCTCTGGTTAGATCCCTGATTCCTTTAGTTAAGCTCCCAAAATGAATTGACAGCCCAATTTTTACGTTTGGTACGTAAAGGTTGATTTTTTCTCGCTCAAACCTCTTACCCAAGAGGTTAACTGCGGAGCTTAGCGCAAGTGGGAAACTTCCCGGATTCGCTGTTGAATCCTATTGAGCTGTTGAATAATGTAGAAATACGGTGAGGATAATACAGGTAAGACACCAATAAGGCTGGAGGAAATGGAAATGATAGAAAGAGAACTTGATTGGAGAAAGCCGGGTGCCAGGGCGAACGTCGAGTTGATAATGTTATTGATTCGATATGCCACGGGTACTAGCAGATGTTGTCGATTACTTGTTACAGCTTGTCAGCTCTCGAAGGTAGCAGTTAAGTTGTTGGTCTTGGCACAAGTTGATGGATCGTTATTGACAACTGTAACCCCCCTTTCAAAGAGGGTGTTGAGTTGTTTTCCAGGCTCACGCGCACGAATAGTGGGTGTTTAGTTGAATGGGTGGTTTTCAGCAGGGATTTCAGTTGAAAAAGCGGGGGTTTAAGTTGAAATGGCCAAAAAAGCTGTTTGTTTACTTGTTTCAGGGGTTTTAACGAGCGTTTAAGTTGTTGAAAAACTTCTGAGTGAACGACAGTGCGGAGGTGAACAGTATGTGCTTCATTGGATTTGTCTCTCAATAGTCACCTGGCACCTTTCATAGGCTCGCGTAGCAAACCATATACTAATTATCCTAAAGCTAATTGGGTAATGTTCAAAGGCAGTGTTCACGAAAAATCTTGTTCTCGAGGTCTCGGGGTGAAACACTAAGTTGGCAGGTGCTGTAGAGGATAGGGTCGAAGAAAGCAACGAAAACTGGCCAGCAATAAATACAAACGGCTTTGAAAGCTCTCCCGGTGCGCCTACCTATCCCGGTCCGCCCCCCAATCGGACGAGCTTGTGGCGCCGCACACGTTTCGATGGCAAATTGCCAAGCAGCTCTGCCGTAGTTAGCATTATCGATTCGCGCTGATTTCGGGATTAGCGCGCGCTTGCCGAAATCAGCAGGGCCCATGATTCTTGTCCATGTCCTGAATTCAGAAACCGTTATTTTGACTTATTCTGGACGTTTTTCTTCCCTGTTTCTTCACTATTAGTTACCTCACGACCAAACAATTTCATTTTTGGGTCGAACTCGAGTGCGATATTCATCGTGAACACTGCCTTTAAGGAGATGTTACTCAGTCGGATAGCCTACCATCCGCTTACCGGCTCCGTTCATGAGAAGGACAAATTCATGGTTGATGTCATATGCAAAGCCTCCAGAATTGCAATTCCTACAGGGCGTGTGATGACGCTTCATCCTAACTTTCTCAAGGATGTTCTGGAGCAGATTGAATTACGGGACGAGAAGCGCCGAGCTGATCCTGCGGATCCCAGTATTCAACAACTGTCGGATGAGATCACCAAACGGCTTAATGATTACAAGCAGATGCAATTGATGGAGTTCACCGAATCCTTGAATTTCTCCACTCATGCAAAGAAGACCTAGAGCATTCTTAAGCGGTTGTCTGGGAAGAACCGGCAGCGGATCGCAACATGCTTGAGTTCTCTTCGGGGAAATTTGAGTCCGGCTTCAAGGCTGCATGTGGACTTGGAAAACACTTTGCCTCTGCGACGTCCCGCCGCGATCGTTCTAACAGGCTCACTCTCCGGTCTATAAGGAAGCTCAGCCGACAAGATGTACCTGCCATAACTGCCACTGAGATGTCTCCCCTCATCAATTCTATTCAACGACTTTATTGTGGAAATAAAGAAACATACATATACACGTATGTGAATGAGATTCTTTGTTAAAGTAAAAAAAAAGATGCATAACAATGGCAGAAGTGAGAAGGGGACAAAATATGATTTTTTTTTTGCAGAGGAAATTTTTCTTTTTACAATTCGAATGACATCTTGTCTCAAGATACTTGAGGCCACCGCTTCTGGGACAAAGAAAAGCACAACAAGCTGGAAAAACCCGTCGCACTAGATTATTAGTAATACCCTTTTAATCAGAGTGGACGCTCACTCGTTCCTTGTAATGACCTGAGATCGTACTTGGATAGTCTACTTCGAAATATCGAAAAGTTTTCGGATTCAGCGATTTCTGCAGGCAAATTGTTCCAAGTTCTGACAACCCTGAACGCAAAGGAATTCAATATGCTGCCTTTAGAGGTGAATTTCCGTTCAAGTTGGAATCCATGTTTGCGAGAACGGACATGGTGGCGAGTAAACACGAAAAGGCGGTCAAAGGGAATGTCGCAAAAACCATGCACGATCTTATAGCACAGATGCAAATCAAATTCAGCTCTGCGATATCGTAGGGTATTTAACCCTAGCATATCTGAACGAGCTGCATAATCTGGAACTTCTCTGTTTGGGAATACTTTGGTGAACACACGTCTAGAGTATCGTTTTTGCACACTTTCAATGATCTCATCATCTTCCACTGCGGAAGGTGACCAAACCTGAGTACAGTACTCCAGTAGGAGTCGGCAGTAAACGGTGAATGCTTTCTTGTAGTGAACAAGACAGGGATGTTTCAGGGATCTCAAAATACAGTTAGCCACCGAGGTAGCTTTTCTGGAGATTTCTCTGCAATGGGAGTTCCAGCTAAGATTCGAACTAATGAGAACACCTAGGTCCCTGATAACCTCGTGCACAGGAAGCTTCACACCGTTTAAACGTAAGGGGCATTCATGACGAAAGTTAATATGCAGCAAGCTGCATTTTTCTTCTGATAATTGTAGCTGCCACACTTTCGACCACTCGGCTAGTCGATCGAGGTCACATTGAAGCTCATAAAAGTCAACTGCAGGCTCATTAAGAGGCCGATAGATCTTGAGGTCGTCCGCATAGAGCTTACAAGAACTTGATAGACTATCCGGAGCGTCGTTTATGTAGATAAGAAACAACAATGGACCCAGAATACTTCCCTGAGGAACACCACTGGTGATCGGGTATGGACGAGAACAGAAATTGCCAGTTTTTACACAAAATGTTCGAGATATTAAAAAAGACTTTAGCCAGTTCCAAGATATCACCGCAAATACCGTAACTTTCGAGTTTGATTAACAATTTGTGATGACATACAGTGTCAAAAGCTTTTGCATGATCTATATAGACTACATCAGTCTGGCAGTTTTCGTTAAGTGCCGAACACCAGTCGTGAAACGAGGATAACAACTGTGACAATGTTGACTTGCCAGGCAGGAAACCATACTGGGCAGGATTGAGGAGCTTATTTGATGTTAGGTGGGAAAGGATACAGTCTTTGACAATAATCTCGAGGACTTTACACACCGAGGAGGTTAGACTAATAGGCCGATAGTTAGAGACCTGATTAGCTGGTGCCTTTTTAAGCAAAGGTGAAACAATTGCAGTTTTCCACGCAGTCGGTAGGGTTCCCACTGCTAGACTGTGTTTGAAGATGCACAAGAGGGGGTAACAGAATCCAACGGAGGCTCTCTTCATAAAATAAGAAGGTTAAGGATCTGGAGTAAGAGAGATTTTGTCGCTCAATTTCTTAATTGCTGACGCAATCAATTCGCAGTTAATGGTGATGGATCGCAAATTATGCGGGCATCGTTTGGGGAATGGAGGAGCGGTACCGTTATCCTGAACAAAAACCTTTGAAAAATAAATTGCGAAGGCCTCGCACTTTTGTTGATCATCAGCGATGATTTCACCTGACTCGCTTTTCAATGCGGAAATACCCTTACGAGTCTTCACCCTAGTATTCATATACTTGGAAAAATTTTTTCGGTTACCAGAACAAATAAGCCGTTTTTCACGGTTTTTCGCAAAGCGTTTGCATTCCCTTTCAAAGTCCTTTGCGCACTTATTGAAGGCCACCCATCCACCCGGTTTAAAGCGATTTCGCCATAGGAAATGCTTCCTAGCAGCCAATTTTTGCAAATGCGGTGGGAAGTTTTTGGACTTATGGCCGCCTTTTTGAAGGGGGACGCATTTTTCTATTACGAAGTGAACGTATGAGATAAAGGCTTCATACATTTCATTTATGCTCAGGAAGTCCGAAAAGCATGTATCCCAGTCCATATCCAATAGATAAAGATTGACATGGTCCCAATTTGCCCTGCGGAAATCCAATTTTTTTGTTGTTTGGTTAACGTCGGATTCAAACTCAATTCTGGAGGTTATGCTACAGTGATCACTCGTGGAAAAGTTCGGTTGAAGTTCCCATTCAGAGATCAAAGTGAGGTCATTACACAGGAGCAAGTCGAGCACGTACTTCCGTAAAGAGTCAAGTTTATTTCTGATCGAGCGAGCGTTGAAATAAATACAGTTCAAGGACTTATCAGCTTTTGAGGGCGGTCCGGACTCCCCGTCATTTCACATGCCAAGCGAAGGAGAGTACCGGGAGGGGGGTGGGTGAGCCGCCCGGGGAGGCGGAGAACACTGCGATGAAGCAGTGTTGACCTCCACCGACGGCTCAGCCTCCCCCTTTTTTGGGATGGCACTCTTGCTCATCACTTGGCCACGATAAATGACGGCGGTGTCGTCGACCTTGCGAGCGTCTCGTAATTTGGCGCGTAGTTCAGAAGAGTAAGAGGGCCTAACATAAACACGGCTGTAAGCTCCGTCCTTGGACTTCAGATTGTGGCTGGTGCGGAGTAATTGGATGGCATCGTGATGATTACTAAATGCCACTTTGATCGGTCGGCGCTTGCTCTCATCGTACACTCCCATGCGGTAGACATGGGTAGGTACTGCATCAACTTGGAGCAGGTCCAAGATCGCTGATACAGTTTCTACATCGGCCTGCCTTCTATCACGCGGTTGGAGCTCGGTTTCCTCATTAACACCCATTATTACGACCTCAGAATTCTTCACCTGTGAATTAGCCGCCGGGACGGCACTCGAACGCTGGTCACCGACGGCAGTAGGTGGAGGAGTTCCACTCTTCATCGCCGCGATCTCGGCCATAGCATCGCAGAACGTTCGGAGCACAGGTTGAAGAGCATCAGAGATCGCCTTCGCGATCAGCTCCGCCAGACCACCCAGAGCGTCTTTCACGGCTTGATCAACCATTCTGGCCAGTTCTTCCTTCTGCTTCTGTTGCATCTTTCGAAAGCGTGATACCTCAAACTCAAACTTGGGTAATTAATCTATGAAGAACTCGAGAGCCGAGGGACCTGACGGCGTGTCAGCCGTCCATCTCAAGCACTTGCCGGAACAGTTCCTTGGATTACTTTGTGATCTCGTCTACTCGTCATTCAGCACAGGTGTGATTCCCGCTAGGTGGAAGCAAGCAATTGTTCCACCGATCCTCAAGCCTGGCAAGCCAGGAGATGAAGCAACTTCCCATCTCCCTTTTGTCTCCTATTACTAAGTTGGCGGAGAAATTCATTAATCCGCACCTCCAAGAAGCATTATGACATAACGTGCATCAGCATGGCTTCAAGGAGGCCCACTCCACCATCACGGCACTCACGTCTATCACAGAACACAAAATTGCTGGCTTTAACATGAAACATCCAGCTGGTAGAAGTATAGTCGTGGCAGTTGACTCAACCGCTGCCTTCGATAATGTCAGTATCCCGCTGCTGTCTAAATCGATCCTGGACTCTACTATTCCTGACTGGTGCAAAAGATGGACTGACAACTTAGTCAAAAATCGTTCCATTCGTGTGAAATTTGATGTACACTTGTCGAAGTCTGTCCCCCTGAAGGCAGGCGTCCCACAAGGTGGAGTTTTATCTCCCAGCCTGTTTTCTCTGTATCTGTCTGAGGTGCCGAAGCCGTCATCAAACATCCACTTATATCTGTATGCGGGTGACATCACTATTATTTGTACTGAGCCTGTCATCGATCGAGCCACTGCCGAGATGAATAAATACCTTATCAGTCTGGCTAAGTTCCTGGAATTGAAGCAGCTAAAGGTCTCCCCTATCAAGTTCAGCGTTAATTTTTGCTTTACGGCAACTATTGAGCACTAGCTGCAGCCCGACGTTCTTTGGGAAGGAAATCTGCTGTCCTTATCTAAACACCCTCGTCTACTCGGTGTATTCCTGTACCCGTCACTGCGTTTTCACGAAAACGCACTATTCGAGCTGCTGCTGCCAACACACGTAACAACATTCTATGTTCGCTAGCAGGCACTACATGGGGTAGCTTTAAGGAAATCTTGCGAACCACCTACAAGACTATGGTGCAGCCAGTGCTGGAATATGGTGCCCCAATGTGGTCAAGACACTTGTCGGAAGCCTCTTGGAGCAAGCTTCAGCGTTCACAGAACACTGCTCTACGCGTGATCACTGGATGCCCTAGATCCACACCTGTATCTCATCTACATCAAGAGTGTTCGCTGCTTCCTTTAAAGCAGCATTGTCAACTTCAGCCGCAACAGTTCCATGTTGGCATTGTAAGGAATGCCACACACCCTAATTTCCCCCTATTGTCATCTGGTCCCCATTTCCGACATATTCGCTTGCCACTTCATGCTGCAGCCTCTGTCTTGGATCGTCAACGTTGGGCGACGTCGGAGCTCAATCGCGTCAGATTACTGCAAATGGAGCACACCCGATTCGTCAGAGAATACCTCTCCAGTGCTCCCCTAAATCCAATTCTTGGTGACGTGCCACCCCCGATCGATGACAGCGAAACGGTTCTACCCAGACGTAGAGTTCGCGCGATCATTTTAGTCTGATGAATGGACGGGGCTGCGACGGTAGATCACCCCGCGAGAATCGAAACCCCATCCTCCAGTGAGGCCACCAACTCCGCACGGCCAGCTGCGTTGTCCATGCGTCAGACTAAAATGAAAACTGAAACCATACACGCGTCATCCTGGCAGGTCTACGATGTGGACACTCCTCACACCTCAAGGCCTTCGTCCATAAGATCGACTCGTCGATCCCTGACGAATGTCCCGACTGTCACAACCCAGGACATGATTCATTTCATTTATTTTCATGTCCTGCAAGGCCGACTTCTCTAACAGTTATGGATATGTGGACGAACCCGTGCGATGTGGCTGCCTTTTTACACCTATAAGGAGAAGCTCTATGTGGCCGATAAGAAGAAGAAGAAGAATTGCTACCGGTTGTGCAAGAAGCTCCCCAATAGAACATCTTCATGCGGAGGCCTGCATATTGCCGGTCAAGGAGCATTGTGAACTCCAGGCACAGCAGATGTATATTAATGTTCTGAGACAGCCGAATCATCCGACAAAGAGAATCATGAAGCCCATTAGAGAGAGGTCGATAAGGACGCCGTTCGCAGATGCTCCTCGTAAAGTTGATATACAGAGATGGGCCGACTCCAACATGCAAAGGCTTCGTCTTCTGCGCGAGGAGCACACCCAGTTTGTTCGAGGATATCTGGAGAAGGCGGCTGTGAACAATATTTTAGGAGCGGTGCCGCCTCGGGTTTGCGCGAGCGAGTCTCAGCTCGGCAGGCGAGCCAGATGTGCTCTCGCCTCGCTGCGCTGTGGTCACTCTATTCTGCTAATGTCTTACGCCAACAAGATCGACAGCAGCCGACCAGACGCATGCCCGGACTGTGGTGCTCCCGGACACGACACGGCGCACTTGTTCATGTGCCCGAAGAGACCTACCTCCTTGACAACAATGGACCTCTGGACGAATCCTGTGAAGGCCGCCCAGTTTCTCAACCTATGACAAAAACCACTTCGAGGCTGCAGAAGAATAAGAAGCTTTGAGAGAAACTTCCTGAGGCAGCAGCAGATAGACTATATTTGCGACTTGCGGCGTGTACAGAACGCTGCTCGGAGGATTGCTGGTGGCTGTGCAAGAAGCTCTCTTATAGAACATCTACATGTGGAGGCCTGCATGTTGCCAGTCAACGAGCACTGCGAGTTCCAGGCACAGATGTTCATCAATGTCCTCGAGCAACCAAATCATCCGACAAGAAGAATAATGAAACCCATGAGGGAGAGAGATCAATAGAGACACGGTCCGCAGATGCTCCTAGTAAAGTGGATGTACAGAGTTGGGAAGACTCCAATCAGGAAAGGCTCCGCCCTTTGTGCAAGGAGCATATTTACAAGGGAAGTATACAAAGCGTATGGCTGCCGAGATGTCGTACGTTCACGCCGTGGCAGTGTGGAGGAAAGAAGATCACCTCTATGCAAACCGACGTCACCCCCTCCGCGAAGAGGGTTTTTGTCATGGGAGAGGTGCTGGCCGGCCGCAGCTCTCCTTCGGATTCTCCTGCAAAGGGCCGGCGTGGAGAGGAATCTTGGACCCGCTCAGAAGTACCTATGCGCCACGTGCGGCAAGGATGTTACCAGGAGACATACCAGCGTCCAGTGCTCCGGATGCCAAAGGTGGGTGCATCTCTCCTGTTCGGGTCTCAGTTCTGTGAGGCATTATAACTCTGCTTTTCGCTGTGTTTTATGCTCTTCACCTACCAACTCTGATTCCTCTTCCTCAAATCGCCCCCTTTCCATTGTACATATCAATCTCAACGGCCTTCGTACTAAACTTTCTGAGCTCTCTCTCTCTTCGCACGTACTTACCATCCAGACGTGATCATGGTTCAAGAAACCAAGCTCTCTCCATCCCTACCTATCCTCATCCCTAATATCCCGGGCTACACTGCCTTCCATGCTCCAAGGTCAGCTCTTGGCGGAGGAGTTTCAACCTTTGTTTTATCCTCTCTCCTCCCACCTCATACCAAACACCCCCCACGGATGGTACTCTCGAGTACCTTCCAATCCATCTCCCTCTTAAAACACCCCTTTCTCTTTTCAACATATATATTCCCTACCACCTCATGCCCATCCTCCTACAATCCCATTCCTCTTCTCAAACAAGTCAGCGATTATTCCCTCTCATCATCAGTTGTTTTCGCGGGCGACTTCAATGCCCACACCTTCTGCTCGTCCCTTGGTTCTGATGCTAGAGGAGAAGAAGTCGAAAGAATGGGCTGAGGAGTGCGACCTGGTCATCTTAAACGATGATCAGCCCACTCGTCTCCCTGCCAACGGCCGATCTTCTAGCCCAGACATAACTCTTATCTCGTCCAACCTTTCCAACGCTTGCTCATGGTCTACCTCAACAACATTGTCTAGTGATCATGTTCCCGTCTTTGTGCACATCGATCTCTCAAATTCTCTTGCTCCTTATTCTGGTGTTCGTCAACGTTCTTATCTCAATTTAGGCCAAGCAGACTGGTGCCTGTTCAGTGAGGTTGCGCTACGCCTAGCGGCTGATTACCCGTGGAATGGCAATGTGCACCAGAAGGAGCATCACTTATCTGATGCAATTCGCAGGGCCATGAAGGCGGCTATCCCTGTTGGCCGAGTTAAGACGTTCTATCCAAACGTAACCAGAGAAATTCTTGAGAAAATCAGGACTAGAGATGCCAGAAGAGCAGTTGACCATCTAGACCCTGTCGTCGCTCAGCTGGATGGTGAGATCAGAAAAGATCTCGACCAGCACAAGAAAGAACAGTGGGAAAAATTCACAGAACAGTTGAATTTCAAGACGGACAGTGGAGCTACTTGGAAGGTTCTTCGGAAACTATCGGGAAAGAGCTCGCCAGCCACCATCTCCACTATTGAGTTCGGTAATAACGTTTTCAAGTCAGGAAAGGAACCCGCCTACTCTCTCGGTAAAAGTTTCTTTGTCACGAGTACAAGGCGAGGTCCGCAAAATAGAGTGACAGTAAGAGAGCTGTGCCGCCTCCCGCTCATGAGCACGGCCGATGCGTTCACTGTGGCGCAAGTAGAGAAGATTATAAAGGACATGCGGAACTCCAAAGCTGTCGGTCCGGACGGCATTTGTCCTGCTGTACTGAAGAAACTCCCGACTGAGATCCTTCCGCTCATCGTTGATATGATTAACACTTCGTTTAGCTCTTGCACTATTCCGCAAAACTGGAAGACAGCCAACGTCATCCCGTTGCCCAAGCCTGGCAAACCTCAGTCATCAGTAAAGGGATATCGTCCCATTAGCTTGATGTCACCTTTCGCCAAAGTGGCCGAAAAGCTCATTGTCAAGGATCTAGCGGAGCACAACGAGAAGCAGTTGTTTCAACATGGGTTCAGGAGGCTACATTCCACAACTACGGCGTTGCTAGAAATTACCAGCTATGCTATCGACGGGTTCAACTTTAACAAGCCATTGAGAACTGTAGCTGTTGCGTTGGATCTCACCAAGGCATTTGATACGGTTAACCTTGGAGTCCTGTCAAGCAACATTCTGGAGTCGTCAATACCATCTTGGCAGAAGCGCTGGATATCGGCCTTTATTAAAGGTCGGCGGGCAAGAGTCATGTTTCAGAACCATGTCTCCAACAGTATTCCTATGGCAGCTGGAGTCCCTCAGGGCGGAGTTCTATCGCCAGCCCTCTTCAATCTGTACCTCGGAGATATGCACTGAGCCTCCACAGGACATCAAGGTCGTCGCGTATGCCGATGACATAACAATCATGTGTCGAGATCGGGATTTACAGGTGGCCGCCAATAAGATCAACGAGTACCTGATCACACTAAAGGGCTTTTTCGACCGCAAGATGCTAAGTATCTCTGCAGCCAAGTCGTCAGTGTCCGTTCTCACGACGGACCCATCCGAGCACAGCGCTCATCCGGATGTCGTGTGGGATGGAGACCGTTTGCCTGCTGCTCGCTTTCCAAAGCTGCTCGGTCTTGTGCTCGATCCGTCACTCAAGTTTCATAAGAATACCGAGCAGAAGCAGGCAGTCGTTAAAGCTAAGCTCAACGTTCTCAGGGCCCTGGGCGGCACTTCGTGGGGTAGCAGCAAGGAGACTATACTCACAACGTATAAGGCAATTCTGCAGCCCGCCCTGGAGTACGCCGCACCGGTTTGGCAGCATCTCGTCTCAGAATCCTCCTGGACAAAGATGCAACGAGTACAAAATGCTGCTCTCCGTATCGCCACCGGATGTGCAAGGAGTTCCCCAATCGAGCACCTGCATGCTGAGACCCGTCTATTACCAGTGAAGGAGCACTGTCAGCTCCAGGCCCAGCAATTCCGCATTAACATTATAAAGCAACCAAATCACCCGTCGTGGAGAGTGCTAAACCCCGTGAGGAGAGAAGTATAAGAAAGCCATTCGCCGATGCTCCAAACAAAGTCAATTTGCAAAGATGGCACGACTCACAGCAAGAACGACTCCGTCTTTTGCGCGAGGAGCACACCAACTTCGTACGGTGTCATCTTGTGAAGGTGGCCATAAATCCTATACTAGGAGATATACCGCCCCCGTCTGCACCTCAGAGTCTCAACTCGGAAGAAGGGCGAGATGCACGCTCGCATCATTACGCTGTGGTCACTCTACAATGCTAATGTCTTATGTCAGCAAGATTGACAGCAGCAAATCTGATGTGTGCCCGGACTGCGGTATCGTCGGCCATGATACCGCACATTTATTCAACTGTCCGGAGAGACCTACCACGCTGACACCAATGGACCTATGGACGAATCCACTACTGGTCGCCCAGTTCCTCCGCCTATGACAAAACCCTCTATGTGGCTGCAAAGAAGAAGAAGAAGACAAAGCGTATGTCTGATCTTCGGTAACGAAATGTATTGTCAGTATATCTTGTGCATCTATAGTAAAACTTTGCAGTACCCCACCCCGAGCAGCTGAAGTTATGAGCGTTTTCAAAGTTTTGCGTTGCGAAATCGTAAGAGTACCCATGAGAAATTTTTTGGGGTGTTTTGAAAAAAAAAATCGGATTTTGCAAAAACTTGTATGTAAGGGTAATCTAGAGTGCTAAAAACTAATCTGGAGTCCGTTTGTCGAAATTCTGAGGTTTACTGTAGGTTACGATAGGTAATACGCCATTTAAGGAGCGAAACCTACCTTAAAGGCACAGGACACCAAAAAAATATCTTTCAGATTTCATGCTTATCTTGGAGAGAGCCACTCTCTGATCACAATGGTATCTCTCAAATCGTCCAAGACCTCCTACAAACGGATATACGGCTAATTGAAAATGCCTGGATTCTGATAGCAAAAATTTGGTGGACGAGTTGTCTCACCTGTACTTCTCTTGATTCGCAGTCGCGGCACGAGAGCAGAACAGTATGAGAAGATAGATCGAAAAGGGAGTGAATATTGACGAGTCGTTTGAAAATCATAAATCCATCTAGCCGCCATTGAGATCGAAAATCAGGAAGGGGGCCGGGCCTCTGGTGGTGGGTGGAGGGGCAGGGTCAAGCGGAGCGTTGCGTAATCTTTCGAAATCGGAGTGACCCCTCGTCTCATTTTTTCCAAAATCCAAAATTTTTGCGATCCCCCCTTCCAAGGGCGCGATTTCAGCGATCCCTCCTCCCCGAGTCCGGCCAGTTTATAGTTGATTACTAAAAGCATAATGGATACTCTTCTGAATTCATTACTGTGAACATAGTCAAATGTATCTATCGCAACAAAAAAGTTTCATATAAATTTCTTCTGCCAGATGATCACAATAACATTAAGAAAGTTCTTGCTGCTATTTTATGAGGGTTAGAGATAGCTACACTCTAATCTTGATTCCGATTCCTTCCCCCATACCGCCATTTGTTTGCCTCCCGGCATGGTTTTGCCCTTACCGACCACTTTTTGTTCTGGACTCATTGTTTCTCCCCCCCCCCCCTCTTGGACTCTTTTTGCCTTTTTCCACCATTTTCATGTCTCAAATTTCACGGAATATCCCATGTGGTTCATTACGAACAGTTCTCGCTGAATCTCCTCGTCCCATTGCTCTTTCTCATCGACAATTATGTTCCTCACTGAGGAGCCTCGGCAGAATTGTTTGGTAAAATTCGTCTGCGGGTAGAGGCGAAACGAATTTTATCAACTTCTATTTCCTCAACATCTATTTTTTCATCTCTTTCTTTCTACCATTGCTTCGCCAAACGAAAGGATTGCTCCACCGGCCCTTTCTATCAGCCGTTTGCAGCATTCGCTTCGCTCAGCAAAACGAAATGAGGCTGCGCCAACCCCTTCCCACCAACTGTTTGCAGCATTCTTTCGGCTTTGCCAAAGTAATGCTGCAAGCAGCTTTTTCTGATTGTGATGCGATCTATTTCAGCTTCTGGGTGTGTATAAGTTCCGTGCGGCACAAATGGAATTAATAGAAAAATGTACAAGGAAGCACAAAGGACTCCGTCTGCGGAAGAACTACAGGTTTGAATAGGATTTCGTGGCTTTATTCCGTTTTTCGGACTCCATTGGTGGATTTTTTCGGTAAACTACACAGAGAGAGGGTATTTGGGGTGCTAATCACGAATATGAAGGACGTCTTCGGTGCAGGCGTAAATGGGACAAACCTCTGAATCTCATCGGTCAACGCTGTCGACAACCCCTAAAATTTCCGTTTCGCCTCTGCTTTCTCACCGTAGATGGAAATAACCACCGCACTGCTAGCGTTGACCGATGAGATTCAGAGTTTTGTGTAAATGGGGGTGCGTTGCTGTGTTTGTTCCCCTGTCGGCCAATCGACGTCCTAGGGGGTGAAAAGTCCTCCACCGATTGGCCGACTGAGAGATAAACCCCGCCCCGTACTCCCATCTCCCCCTGTTGCCCGTATTTTTTTCGGAAGTTTTTTTTTAGTTTTTTTCCTACGTTCCAATGCCTGAGGAGAAGTTGGGGATAGTTTCGCACCCACGTAGGAATTTATAAAAATCCTTATGGTGGGCGAAGTTTTGACTTCCATGCGAAATTTTTCTACAACTCCCCCCAATATGTGTTATTGTTGCGGCCAACGTTCTAGGTTTGGCTGAGACTTTTCAGTAGAAGTCTTGTATAGTGCTGCTCACGAATTCGTGGCACAAATCCACTTCTCGGATTCCAGTTTGAAAAAATTTGCCCGAACTCTGTCCATAAAGGGGGGGGGTATTCGGGGTGCTGAACATGAAGATGAGGCCCGTTTTGAGTTTTTCAGAAGGTTACGGTTATGTTGCGGCTTTGTGTCTGAGACTTAGCTGAAATTCGCTCAGAGAAAAGGCCACTGAGGTCCTTCGAATACCCATTTTTCGATTTTGGAAGCCTTATGGTAGGTTTCACACCATAACCTGCCTCAATCTATTGAAAATTGGGAAAACAGGAAACAACTTCGTGATCAGCACCCCTAGAGGATCCCCTGGAACAAAGTTTCAGTCAAAACGAAATCTGTGACTCAGCTGCCGTATGTCTACCGTACTCTTCCCAAAAATCAAGAACGACGTCGTGTTGGTGTTCGGCTCCAAGTCTGGAGTCTGAGAAATGTAGTAAGGCCGATTCCGTGGAAGATTTTCCTCTTTCGGGTGGATTACGGTGGGTTGTGGTAGGTGTAAGGTTACTCGGCTATTGTAACCTACTGTAATCCTCTGAAAGTTGGAAAACGGACACTGTACTCGTGATGAGCTCCCCAATGACTCCATCTGGTCAGGTACAATGCAATCGGAGGCTCTGGCCAAACTACAATATTTTCATAGTAATCTTCTAAAAATCCGAAGGGAGTCTAAAATTCTTGAGCAGCCCTCTAAATAGCCCTCTTGGGAGAAGTTTTGGGTAAAAAAAAAGAACTCGAAAACCCGAGTCCTTAAACTAGCATAGTGCTGGATTTCATCCTCAATGATTTGACTCATTCCCTCGTTTCAGAAATATGGATAAATCTGAGGAAATATTAAACAGAGAGTCTGTTCGTACGGAAGGATCAAAACGCGTCGTTCTTCAGTCTAGGCTCAGTGCAGCACTCACTTCATTGGCAGCGTACGACGCCTTGTGTGAACAGGTAAGGAATTTCCTTTCTTTGAGTGTTAGCTCTTGTCTCGCATTTTCATTTTGGTTATTCCTCAGTGATCCTCGTACTGGTACTTCCTGCGACAGCAATAATGCATGTCAGCCATATAGAGTTAAAACAGGAGGATATCGGTGTAGGGGCGGAGTTCTTTCTTGCATTGGCAAATCGGCAACGCCCTAGGCTGAGGAGAGAATTCCGTAGATTGGGCGACGGAGGGAATAACCCTGCCCCGTACTCCGATCTCCCCGGTATAGTAGATCTATCCACGGCAGGGACCGATGCACAACCCCTGCACTGGTGGGTGCGCTGCGCAACTGGGTGGGCACAAGCCTCTCTAACACACCGGTCAACGCTACGTGGTTACGGTAACGTGGCGTGTTGCAGCGGAGTGTACAGAGGTGCATGGACGCCGCGCGCGGCGTCGCGGCCAGTCGCGCGCGGCTATCATTGGATTCGTTAGTGTTCCGGCCCTATTTAACTCCTTCTCACATTGGTGGGGAAGTTTCCGTAGAGAATAGACCTGCTTAGTTCGCTATCAGTCGGTGAAGAGTAGAAAAGGGAATTTTCTGAAAATTTCTCCATGATTGGCTGGGAAACAAGTTCTGATGATGCTTTTGAGTTGTCATGGAAAAGTTGGTCTCAACAATGAACATTTGACGACTTTATCAATCGTTGTGTATTGTTGCAGCCTTGAGAGTGGTGCCGTGTGCTTAAAAGTTCAAAGTTAGATTGGCGTAGATTAGGGTTTTCTCAAAAGCAAGTACTTTTTTAAACTTAAACGTACAATATTCATCACTGTGCTGCGTTGCCTCCAGCAAATAATCCTGTTTGAAGCCACAAATATGTGACTAGAGCCGCAAGCACTGATACTACGAAGGCTGTCAAAAATAGGCGCACGTGCTCACAAAAACAGCCTTGCTTTATCCTATCTGAACCACAACAGCTACGAATACATTGCAAATGTAAGAAATTTAGCTTCTTTTCACGAAATCGTACGCGTTTATCCTGAAATACGCATGAAATAATCGATACGGAAACGTGCTCGAAGAACAGCCGTCATGTGCGCCGCCCATGCACCTCTGTACACTCCGATGCAACACGCCACGCTACCGTAACCACGAAGCGTTGACCGGTGTGTTACTCAGACAGGATTAGCTTTACGACCCCGTAGAAGTTTGGGTGCATTCGGTGCATTGATGGGTCGGAGGGCCGTGAAACCAGCGAGGCGGTGGGCGTATCTCGATTTCTACCACGCCGTCAACGAAAAATAGGGCGGCGAGTCAGATGTGTTACGCAATTGCACGGGAAGCGTGCAAACGCGCGAACTAATTTCGGAATCATCATCTTTTTCATGGTTTCTCATTCTTCCTTTTTCTATCTGTTGGCTGTTTATCTCTGATTCGATATTTTATCTGTATATGGACCGTATAATAGATTTGGGAAGCCGCGGCACTTTTGATATATCTTTACCAGCCAGATATTAACTGCGTCGCGGCTTCCTAAAAGTATGATACGAATCATACATTACGTTTTTATGTGCAAAGAAGAGCACACACATCTAGAATTTACATCACATCGCAGTTTTCTTCTTGAAATCGTACAGTTCAAGTTCCCACTCTCTTTCAAAGCCAAAAGATCAGGGAAAGATGAGTCAGAGCCACTTTTTTTGAATCCACTGACCACTTTTTCTCACCACGCTGCCCGATTCCACGTACGACGGAGTATGAAGTCGGACTGAAAGTTATTCTAGACACCTGATCCACAGCAGGAAATCCAGTCGTATGCTCGCGTGTTAATGGGCACAGAGAAATGTCCGCGCTCAAGACGATTCCCCAGCCCTGTGAGACCACTCTACTCGGTAACACTTTTTAATTATCATACACTCTAGAAATCGAGTAAACTAGCCATTAAGATTTCCTACTCGATTGTTTCGACTACGACCACGATGAACTACATACAGACCGATGCCGTGAGAAGCTCAACGCTGTCGAGGTAGTACTTGGTGTAGATTTCTATGCGATGCTCCGATAATCGGTGAATCCTTTTTCATTTTACAGATATTTCCTGCCGCTGAAGCGCGTTTTGTTCTGGGGTGCTCGTAGGGAAAGGATCCACTGTCATGTGCAAGTAGGTACTTCGGGGTCTGCAAATAGCATTGTTAGTTTTTTCCTACTATCCAGTTTTTTTATGTATACTGGGTAATGTTTTGCGAAAATATATGAACATATATTCATTCCTCTTCCAGCATCGCGCCAAATTGGCCAGCTATTCCTATTCCGATGCTATTCCGATACTATTCAGAAGAATATCTGAGTATCGAAAGCTATTCCGATACTCAGATATTCTTCTGCGTATGATATTTGATATTATCGTGATGTGATTACATTATTACGGCTCTTTTGTTCACTTATTATCTCTATACTGTTTGTAGTTGTGTCTTTTCTCTGGACAAAATCCCTTTCACTGTTGTCAGTCCATTCTGTGAACAATGTGTTTTTGTCAGGGTTTCCTTCTAGTGTTTTTTCTTCGAATTCCAGTTTCTATTAGCTTGCTAACGTCGGCATGAATCGTGAAGAGACTTCGCGTTCACTGTTGAAGGTTAGCGCAAACTCGGTCCCATATGCTATAACATAGGTGCACCGAATTCGCGCCAACCTTCAACAGTGAACGCGAAGTCTCTTCCCGATCCATGTTGATGTTATGTCACCACGATGACCATTTTTTAGTCATATTTTTGCGTTGAAAGTCTTGTTAGGTTACCAGCTTGTTACTTGTTTAATTCCCTTTGACGAGACATTTTTTATTCGGCTCCCCTTCCTTTTTGTCGCAGTTCCAGAGCTGCAGTTTTGATTGCGAACTCTCTATTTTGTTGCATGATATGTAGCAGTTCGTACGGTTTCTTCATTACTGTGTAAGTAAGTGTTCAGTACGCTTCGTTTTCCATTTGAGATATTTTTGAGAACTCGTTAGCTCAAGAGTAAGAATATTCCTTCGATTGCATGATTGTTGAATTTTTCTGAAATAAATGAATTGTTTCCACAGAAAACCAGTGAATTATACGCGGGAAATGGTAAAAATCAGTACGAAGGGTAAGGACAAGCGAAGGTATGGTTAGGTCCGTAGCCTGTTTTCTCAAGAAAAAAACGTGTAAATTCAAAACGCGGCTGGCGTGGCGGTTTAAATCTCAATCTCTGAGAATTAAACCGCCGCGGTTTGAATTTAAACGTTTTTTCTTGGGGAACCAGGCCACGGACCTAACTATATAAGTAATAGACGTAATCGGTCAACTAGGATTTTAAAATAGGTCAAAGGTAGGCATTTCCTGCGCAGGCGGTAGGGTTGATGACGTCACGAACACTTATTTGGGAAGGGGTCACCCCGTCCACTGTGGCGTCGGCGATATCTTTCGAAATGCGGGGCCGCTCCGTTCGGTACAGGGTTGATGACGGCGCTACCCATGCTGGCATCGCTCCGTCGACCTTGGAGTTTGCGACCGCGCTGTGCGAGCGACTCACTCCGTCCGGGGTGCTTCCCGGCATGGTCGTCGAATCGCGCCTGAGTTAGAGAGGCTTGTCTTGGTGGGCGCCCGGTGAAAGGGCATCGATCGATTGCCGGCCGCACAGCTGACCGGCAGCAACGCATTTTCCTCGTTTTCATCCCTCTCCTGCTTTCTCCTTCCATATTTCTATCTATCTCCCACTTTTTCTGTTTCTCCATTATTAGCTGAGTGTTATAATTGCCTGGGCGATGGATTATTAACCTAAAAAAACAATTTGGATTGAAAAGTTTGAACATCACGTATTTTGTTGACGAAAACTCGTGAATTGGACAGGCAGTTAGAACACTTAGTTAATAATGGAGAAACAGAAGAAGTAGGTGATGGATAGAAAGATGGAAGGAGAAAACGGAAGAGGGATGAAAAATAGGAAAATGCGTTGCTGCCGGTCAGCTGTGCGGCCGGCGATCGATGCCCTCCCACCGGGCGCCCACCTCGATACGCAGCGCGCCCACCAGTGCCGGCGGCGGGGGTTGTGCATGGGTCCCTGCCGTGGATAGATCCATTATACCATAGATTCTTCATGCGTGACAGCGCATGGCGGAGTCAAACGCGGGCGTGCTGCAAATGTAGAAAATTATTTGCCGCACCCACATCCGACAGCGTGGGCTCCTGTTACGCAGGGGCATGTGCTGCAAGTACACAAAACCTTTGACTTCAATTCTGTAGCGCACCGGTCCAAACGGGAGAAACGGGTGCTCCTTGTTTAGGCTCGGGGTCTCCCACGTCAAGGGCATACTTCATGTAACGATTAGCAGAAAGGAGGCCAGCATTGCTGCAGTTCGCTACTAGAGTATCATCCTCACCGCGATCCACAGCGAGAAACCTTTCCTCGCCGGTCTTTATAGTTAGGTCTTTTCAGCGGACAGAAATCCTCCGGAAGGTGACCTGAAGTTATCAGGATCCAGCAGCCGTTGTCTCGTACCTCGACGGAGCTACGTTCCGCCGCCGTTGGTGACAAAATTTTGCGCAAATTGTTGAAAATCTTGACTTCCCCCTAGGTGAAGTTTTTTTTAGAAATTTCGGATCTGAACTTTTTCAAAAATATTGCTTTATCATTTTTGTACTTCTTGTGAGTAATGCTACACTCTTTATCCTGCTAACGAGCCTTGTGGAGTGCCAGTTTGTTTAGTTTCTTTGAAGTTTTTTTGATTTTCTCCATTTCTGGCCCAACATTTTTACGCCATCCCCCCGATTCCCGAATTTCTGAAAATCTACGTCCAACCTCGCTATCCCGTGGGACAGAAACCGCTAGACCCTGGAAGTCATTCTCTAGGGCGGGTCCCGATCGTTAATCTGAACGTGTGAGAAAAGTCAGTTTGATGTATACCGGTTGAGAACCTGACCATCCCCAATACGCCTGACGTAGAGAAAGCGCGCGGCCTTGTTGTCCTCCAAAACGTTAATTGGTTGGGTTTACTCCAAGTTCTGCTCTAGTTGAACTCGTCAACTGTTGCTGTGTGTGCTTGCCAACTGGCGAACAATAGAGCACAACTGCCCGCCCCTCCCTAAGATATCAAGGTGGTCGCTTACGCTGATGATATGAGCGTCTTGTGTCGCCATCGGGACATAAATGTGGCCGCTAAGATCAACGAGTACTTGATCACACTGAAAAGCTTCCTCGACCGCAAAATGCTGAAGATTTCTGCGTCAAAGTCATTGGTATCCGTGCTCACAACGGACCCATCTGAACACAGCTCACATCCGTATGTCGTATGGAATGGTGATCGTTTGCCTGCGGACCGCTCCCAAAACTTCTCGGACTCGTGCTTGATCCATCGCTCAAGTTCCATAAGAACACGGAACAGAAGCAGGCTATCGTTAAAGCGAAGCTTAACGTGCTTAGAGCCCTGGGCGGTACATCAAGGGGTAGTAGCAAAGAAACCATTATTACAACGTATAGGGCGATTCTTCAGCCTGCGCTAGAATACGCCGCACCAGTTTGGCAGCATCTAGTTTCGGAATCCTCTTGGACTAAGAAGCAACGCATACAGAATGCAGCTCTTCGAATCGCCACCGGATGTGCAAGAAGTTCCCCAGTCGATCAGTTGCATGGTGAGACCCGCTTATTACCAGTAAGGGAACACTGTCAGCTCCAGGCGCAACAATTTTTCATCAACATTGTCAAGCAACCGAACTACCCCTCTTGGAGAGAGCTAAACCCCGTCAGAGAGAGAGAGACATCAGAAAGCCATTCGCCGATGATCCCAGCAAAGTCAATCTGCAAAGATTGCACGACTCACAGCAAGAACGACTCCGTCTATTGCGCGAGGAGCATACTACTCAGTTCGTACGGTGCCATCTGGAAAAGGCGGCCATTAATCCCATATTGGGGGTAGTGCCGCCCCAAGTCTGCACATCCGAGGCTCAACTCGGAAGAAGGGCCAGGTGCACCCTGGCATCGCTGCGCTGTGGTCATTCTACCATGCTTATGTCCTACGCCAGCAAAATAGACAGCAGCAAATCAGATGTCTGCCCGGACTGCGGCTGCCTCGGCCATGACACTGCACACCTCTTCAAATGTCCGGAGAGACCCACCACGCTGACCGTAATGGACTTATGGACGAATCCGTTACTGGTCGCCCAGTTCCTCAACCTATGACGAAATCCTCAATGTGGCTGCAAAGAAGAAGAAGAAGACTGGTAGCAGTTTCTCAAACTTTGGCAAAGCCCTCAATGTGGCTTCAAAGAAGAAGAAGAAGAGCACAACTCACCTGAGTAACGAGACGGAAATCATTCCAGTTCAAGCTCATAATAAAATGCTGACACTTCAATATCGAACGGTTGCTGCACTCGATCCACAACACCCCTCGCACGACATGGTGAAAAAGTCGGATCCACCAAGACGGATCAGGTAGCTCGTCAGAACTACTAAGTCAATGTCGGTAAGTCCAGACACACGATACTTACCGCCAAATCTTAAAAATTCATAGAAAACTCGAGTATGAAAGAATTTCTCGAAGAAGGGTGACAAAACGACAGTTTTCTAGCAGAAAGGATGCGTTTTCTCCAAGTTTCAAGTAATTTCTTATAGTTTCTGATGTGTCTACATTACCAAACATTGCCATTCTTAATATACAGGGAAAATTTGTAAATGGTCCTCCTTTCTTTCTTTTTCATTATATCACAGAGGCGTATTTCCTCGAACTGCTAAATACTGTGCGTTAATAAAGCTTATGAAACTCACTCTTGACTTCTAAAAAATAGCAAATTTTTTTTCATGTGAGAAAAAATGCACGGCTTTTTTTCTACAATGAAGTTCTCCTGCTTGGTGGTCTAACATTAACTCACTGTCATGAAACTGGTTGATCGTTTACGTTTTTCAAATGAGAATGGATGCTCTTCGTGGCTTAAATCCTGTGATGAGCTAATGATGATAAAATATTCAAGTTCCTAAACAAAATATTGAAAAAGAGGATGAAAAGTATCCAAAAAAAGTGAAATAATTTTACAAAGTCAACACCTCAAATTGCTGGTTTAGGATAATAATAAGAGGCGGGGAGCGGGAAGGATGGCTGCAAGGAAGGATTGTATTCGGCAAACCGTAGGTGGCTCACAACATCAAATTTAGTGTGAGAACAACCACGGGCAGCAGATACAAATTGGCAAGGAAATGGGGAAAAAAGCGACTGAAAAGCTGAATAGAACTCACGCTGAAATTATTAGTGAAATAATATTTATTAGTCAATTTCTTATCATTTAATATTCATAGTTCCTGAAGATTTTGATAACACTATGTTTCATTGTTTCATTCACGACTGCAAGTGCTTCACTACACCGACGAAAAATTTTTGGAAATGTTCCTTTGATGGAAATATTATAGAGCTTCAAAAAAGGTTTCAAGAACGATTAAGGTTACGGAGAAATATTAATAGGATATCAGAAGGAGCAGATGACTCTGAGTGACTTTTAAAAATTCACTGGAAAGTATTTTAGCCACAAATGAGCCCATACTGCTGAGATCAGTAGCATACAACTTCATTCGAATGTTAAGCATTCCTAAATGAGTAACATAGCTGTGGAATAGCCAACAGCTGAATAATAGGTGTAGTAGTTATAGAAGAATATTGGTGGCAGTCGAATAGTAGCCAGAGAAGGTGCAGCAGCTAGCAATATGCTCAGAATAACAGGGTGGTATACCTTGAGTACACGGGTTACGGTAGCTATACCATACCCAGTATTACTGACAGCTCATGACCCCAGATTACATATTGACAGCTCCTGACCCTCGAGATTACTTTCACTCAGGAGCTGGCCATCTTGTCATCGATTACTCAGCAACACTAGATGAATTCTCTCATTAACGAATACTGGAAAAATTTTTAAATTTTTTAAAAGTTTTCAAATTTTTAAAAACACGCAAAAAAGTCGCTCCAAAAACGAGTTATAGCAAATGAAATGTGCTGAGTTCAATGAAATGATTCTTGAAAATTCCAAATTCATTCCGAAATTAAAGAAAGAAGTTTCAAAAAAATCTTATCCAAAAGAGATCCAAACAAATACATTGCGCTGAGTTTGATTGAATGTAAAGTAACAAAAATTGAAGTCCCATGTAACATGGAACGATTTTACACTGGCGAACGCTTCGAGGAAGTATGCGTAAATATACCCAATGGGGAAGGATTGCTCATTATCAATCATGTACCCTCTATAAAACGTCGTAATTCACTTCAATCGAGGCGCGAGCGGCGCGCGCGACGCCTCTGCCTCCATCTGCCCCCGCTCTCTCACTGTCTCTAACCTCCGCTCCGCACCAACATGCGTAGGAACCATGTGAATTTCGCCGTTTTACAGCCAGTATCCGTATCACCTTAACTTTTTGAACAACATACCTGTGGACTTCTATGTGCAGCCAAACTTATTGTTAGCTCATCAGGAGACAGGTTAGTTAGTCAACATAAATTTGCGCTGTTCTTTTCTCCCAGAATATTCGACGGAATCATTTTCGACGGAACTCATTCTTTTACCAATTTATCCATTTTTTTCGTGAATTCATGAAATTTCGAGAAAAACTCTACGAAACCTCTACTCCCCGAATTTTCGACGGAACCGTTGATAAATCATTCTTTTAACAATTTATCCATTTTTTTCGTGAATTCATGAAATTTCTTGAAATTAATTTTAATAACTAGAAACTGATAAAACTGATAATTCATGAAATGGATTTTTTGAAATGTAATAATGTAATAATTCGCATGTAATAATGAAATAATCTGCATGTAATAATGTAATAATTTGCATGTAAAAATGTTATAAATTCCATGTAATAAATACTTAAACTTCTGCAATTTAACTTTCACCCAGGTAGGCCCAGAATACCTGATTGAAATTAAAGTGCGTTGAAACAGAACCTCGCTTGAGTTTTAAAACCATTACAGATAGATTAAGCTTGAAAAACTACCCCAGCTTCATACCTCCTGAGAAATTCTAGCCCATATTGGTAGAATTGGCAGTGAGCCAAGAAGAGAGGGCGTCACGATTCAAATTTGGTCGATAATGCGGAGAGCACAGCCACGTGACCCCGTTTGGGTCACTGGCATGGAAGGAGCGGGGATACGATACCATCTTGGGTGCCAATAATACAAACTACAGTATCCTACAGTATTACTGACAGCCGGTTTGCTGACAGCCGCTAGCAGGTGTACTCAAAGTCTCCCGTCCAGAATAACATGATGCTACGTAAATCTACCACACCTCGCCTCTGTCGGGGGCCCGCGCTCGCGCCGCGGCGTCGCATTGGAGCGCTCTTTCTCACAGCCCACTGCAGTTCCTCGCTCGTACAATACTCTAACTAGGTGAATTGCGATATTTAGTGTATGTTAGGGTTACATCGGCCTCCAAACGGCGCGTATAACTGCAGTGTTAGGGTAGACGACACTCGACAACGTCATTCTCGCGAAAATTACTAAGAAAAGGGAATAGATGAATTCAAGTTGGTTCGGTATACTAATTGCAACACATGTGTTCCTTCACAGATTGGTCAATACAAGATGAATGCATGAGAAGGTGGTGCTCCAATACTCATCTCTCATTTGTCGTCTGGCAACATCGTTTCCAAATTTTTCAGGGTATAATCTACAAGCCAGAGAGAATAATATATAATCTAGAAGTGTGAAACATCGCAGTATTCGCTTTATTTGTGGGTCATATGTCACTGGACGGTCCAGCTCCGGCGCTGGGTGCCCTGCGCATCATCTCCTATAGTTGTTCATGAAGGGCCTTGACGCTGTTAGTCTTCGATGTGTTTTTTCTGTTTTGCTCGACGAATGTGTTCTATATCTTTCATTACCACCTGATTCCCAAGCGTTAGACACTTTTCGTGTGAGAAACAGCATATTTACGGTGTTACCGTAGTCTCTGATGTTTTCCAATCTCTTTGTCCACGGAAGACCTATGCATAAGCGAAGTGCAATTTTTTCACATTCGTCCCATAGGCATAAGCTAGATCAGAATAAATTTCCGAAGTTTCTATTCACAGAGAAGCAACAGGACTAAATAACGCATTGAATTTTGGTCAACACATTCACAGTACAGACCATCGCCGCGGACCAGGCTTTCCCCTCTTTTTATGACTTGAAGGTCTTAACGTGGCGATATGGTGATTCTAAGCATTTAGTATTGCGAATCGGTACCTGAGGTCCGTGCTGGATGTATTAGTACACCACTAAGCAAGAGAAAATTCTGAAACCTTGTATTCATTTTCGTTGGCAAAGGTGAGACAGAATACTGTGTTATCCTGTGGACAACCGCATGCTCCATCCTCGGTATGCCTCTCTTGACGATGAATGGCTAATCCCTCTTGCCTTCCTTGTTTCTTACCACAGACAGGGCAGGTAATTTACGGATTCACCAGATGCCGTTCCTCCTTCAGTTCACTGCATTGGTCCTCGGAGTACTGATGAACATTCTTCAAGTGCCGGTAGAAACTCTGTTTATGGAGCACCTTGCTGCAAACAGGGCACACAGAGTGATCAGCGTCAGCTATATCAGAAGAATTATAATCCTTGTGACAGCCGGCTGTTTCGAAAGAGGGCTAACATACTTCCCCCAGCGCGGAAAATTGTTCAAAATCGATTTGGCTCGCCTTCACTGAGTTTCGAAATGTTCTGCGCCACTTAATAGATTCAAAGTGGGCTTGAGTTCGATAATCTGGACATCGTTCTAGGAGAAATAAGACAAAGATCTATGGAAAATTTTTGCAATTGCTCCTCAGCATACTTTCCCAAACATTACATATACGAGTTTTCCTGAGCAGAACTGGAGTTTTTAAGCATTATAGTGTGCTCGAAATGACCTTTTTGAACATGAACTAACGGTATGCCGGTATCAGCTCATCGGACTGTGTGCAAGATATTGGAGCACAACCTTCTCATGCATTCATCTTGTATTGACCAATCTGTGAAGGAACACATGTGTTGCAATTAGTATGCCGAAACCACCTGAATTAATCTATACCCTTTTCTTCGTAATTTTTGCGAGAATCGCATTGTCGAGTGTCGTCTACCCTAACACTGCAGCTATACGCGCCGTTTGGAGGCCGATATAACCCTAACATACACTAAATATCGCAATTCACCCAGGTAGAGTAGAGTACGTGCGAGGAACTGCAGTGGGCTGTGAGAAAGAGCGCTCCAATGCGACGCCGCGACGCGAGCGCGCGTCCCCGACGGAGGCGAGGTGTGGTAGATTTACGTAACATCGAATAACATTCCACGTGAATCGATATCAAATTTGGCAATGCTCCAGACGCCGCTGCGCAAAGCCGCACGCGTTAAAGCGTAATCATTATCAATGGCGCACGGCATCTAGTGGGTTGGTTAGCGGCCTACCAATCTCATTTGCCTGGTAGCGCGGACCCACTAACCAACCGAGCAGCGCGTGGGTTGGTAAGTTGATGAATCGCAGAAATGCTGCTGGGTTGGTAGGTTAGGGGCGCTAACCGTGGGTTTGCACATTGATGAATCCGGCCCCCCATCCGCAAAGAAGTTCACAAGGAGTTTTTAAAAGAGTTCTTGGTACTATGCACTCTTCCCTGCTAAGTGGACCGCCGGATCCAAGATGTTCAACCTACGCGTGGTGGATCTGTGGAGTCGACGTTATGGAGACTCATCAAACGGACATCAATCGCTCCATGTGGAGTTTCTTCGTTTCGGGAGTGTAATTGGTTGGCTGCTACACTCCTCTGTATTCTACTTCTACGAGCTGGCATCGAGAGGAATCCGGGACTGCTCAGCAAGACACCACGATATCCTTGCTGCCACTGTGGACTATCTTCTCTATATGCAAGCATTCAATGTGGCGGTTGACTTGGCTGGGTGCATCTCAAATGTTCGGGATTGTCCAGCTATGATGACTACTTTCATGCTTACTGTTGTATTATGTCTTGCTCTGTAAATCCTCCTAGGGTTCCTCAACATAGCCTTTGCATTTATCCACTCAATATCAATGGCCTGCATGCCAAAATTGCTGAACTCACAGTGTATTTAGATCGCACTCAACCTGATGTCATCCCCCTGCAGGAGACCTGTACGGGTAAGATAGTGCACGACACGACGATTAGGAATGCGAGACACAATCTTACAATAAGAATTTACTGAGAACAAAAGAATATTTTGACTGAACTGGTACACTAGGCAATTAGCTGGTCCTAGTCCGTCAGGCCTCTGATCTCGTGCTGCCTACTCCCATGAGCTGCGAAACCCGGTGCGGTGCAGAAAGACGTTAGAAGGCGCGGCTTTCCTCTAGAATTCCCACAGTGGCGCTAGCGAAATAAACAAAGCGCCCGCAGTTAGGAGGAAGCGGCGGCCCTGAGAGAGATAGGAAAAGGAACGTCGCCTTGTGCGACCAGGAAGCAAAGAACTAACTGACCCCCGATCTAACGGATTAGGAGAAAACTTCGCGCCAATAAGTGTGGCGCGAACACCCACAATTCAAACGGACCAATCACGGTGGTACAAAGAGATACAAATGTGCACAACACAGATCGACTTATTGACTGAGACCACCCCCAAGAGCGATCTACTATTGACCCTACCTAACTGCGTCTCATGATGATTTAATCCTAACCCTACTCTACTACTTCATATTGCAACTGTGGTAAGTACAATCCTAACAAAGTAATCATTATGAACATGTATCATTCCTACTGTACTTCCCTCCCCCCCAAGATTGCGACGCCCTCGTCGCATTGAAATGGAGCGTAGTGGCGGTGAACTGGACGGGAACTTCCTCTGAAGCGGTTCGGCTGGGCGTTGATGCCGTTGGTCTGCGGTTGTTGTCCATATCCATTAGACGGGCGGTGGGAATGGGGCTGGAACTGACGACGCTGGAAAGGCTGCTGCTGATTTTTAGGATAAACAATGTTACTCGAGACATTCACATGATCATTTGGCTGGCTTGCCCTCTGCCTCATCTTGTAAGCTTGCGTCCGACTCAAGACCTTCTTTCGGCATGAGAGCAAAGGCCTTTTGACTAGGGGGAAAACTAATGCCTCTAGCTCCAGCAGAAAATTTTTAACCGGCCCGCAGGGTAATCGAACTGTCACACCCTGCCGCGACTGGAATCCTAAGGCTACTTGTGGCTTCAGCGCACTGGGTACTGGTGTAATGAGTGATATCACGTTAGAGCTCATCGCGGCAGCATCTTGACACACATTGTTCATTGTTTCCATCATCTGCACGCGTTGCGATTCGCACGTGACTTCACCTTTCGGTCCACTGACCGCAATGATTTTAGTGCCGGAGCGAGGGACGTTTGCGAGCGTAGAGGCAAGCTTCAACCACTCCTTTTCTCCTCCATTTCTGCCACCGGTGAGACGATCACAATAGTGCCCTCATCAACGGCTGCGCATATATGTGTACACATATCCTCGATGTTTGTGTAGGTTCGTACTTGAACGTTTTCTTCCAACGTCAGTACTCTGTCGATGACCTCGAATCCTTGTGGCAGGAGGATTAGGGTATTCTTCTTCGCATTACGCACTTCAATTTCATCCCATAAATGTGTCTGGGCGAAACGAATGCCGTTGTTAACAAGGTCGTTGAGCTGGTGTATTTCCATTTTTGTACCATTTTCCGACGATAGGGCAACCATGGAGCCGTCATGGTGAAGCAGAGCGCGTGAGACGTGATCACAGTGCCGTTTAAAGAATGTGTAAGCTTTCTCTACCCATGATGTCGTTAGAAGCTTACTCGAGGGTGACCTCATCAAAAATTCCTTTTTGTCGGGGTCCGCCTCAGTCTCATATACCGATATGTAGTGTGCCAAAGAGTAAATGGTCGAAATAGGCAAAACATCAACAGTATCATCAACATGTATCACATCGCCGAACGTCTTGCCTTCCATCGAGCATAAGTGGACTTCAGGATCGTTAGATTTGCTTCGACAGCCGGAACACTTGTAGAATAGACTCAACGCACTCGTATCTGCATGATCGTCTGTCATGTTTGCTCTGAAAATGGAACATGCTGAAGCTTCTGTTGGCCCGGCTTTGACATTTCTTTTCGCTGTTTTCTTTTTCTTGCTATGTGGAAATTGAACAACATTGTGGCTACAAGCTCCTTTTACCGTGGAAGTAACGGAATGCCAATCACACGAATTTTTCTCATTTTCCAAAAACTTGTTTTCAGCTTTTTCAGTGCTACAGGTAGTCATTTCGTCTCTCGTTTTGTTACCTCTTGATAGGTTCGCACCAAACAACTCTGGACCATCGATCGAGATGGAACTGGGAGGCTGAGCACTCGCTACTACATTTTCCTTGCTTCGAATAAAATTACTTTGCATTTCACTTCGTTGCATGAATAAAGAGTAAGCGGTATTTTCGTTCCCTACGGAAGGTTTTGTAGGCGGCAGCGGTGTTCTAAGAAAATCTGGCCTTCTCATCGACGCAAACCCGAACGCTTCTAATGCATTAGTACCTAGTATCAGCACGTTGTCTAACCCTCCCCCAACATGGAAGGAAATAGGTGCTGTACTGCCATAGAGGGAAACATTCATGCTTATCGTGTCAATGAATTTTAGGGGTTGACCTGAAGCAGTCCTCACCACTCCACTGACACCGGGTATTCTCTTGACAAACGCGTCTATATCGATTTTTAGGTCGAGAGCTCGCCGAAAAATATCTAGCGGAGCTATAGAAATCTCTGACCCTGTATCTAACAATGCAGTGACGTCCATGCCCATAACCGAAGCAGTCGCTATTGACTTTCTCCCAAACAACTCTTGTGTTTGTGAATTTTCAATGCGATCGATATTGTATGCGTGTACACTACCATTCCAAATGCTATCCAATATCGTAGTAAACGACTGAAATTCACGTGGTGACCTATCCTTCGGCTGATCTACCACCTGCGCAGCTGACTGCTGAGTTGGGGCTTGGCAACTTTTTGCAAAATGACCTTCTTTACCACATTTGTAACATTTCCCATCTGGTTTGCTCGCTATCACAAACTGGGGTTTGTTGGTGCCTTCTCCATCACTTTTTCCCACTACTTTATGAGGTTCAGGCGGGTTTGCGCGAACGAACTGTTGTCCTTTACCGTGAAAACCCCTTCTGTCTTCCTGAGCGCTCCTGTCACGAAATCCATGTGAATTTAGGAAGGCACCCCTATTTGAGCTAGCAATTTCTCCTGCGATCCTTCTGTTTCTCTCTAGTCTTAACGCGGCTTGTTTAACCTTGTCATAAACCTCTCCTTTCGCGTTACACTCAATAGCCTCAATCAACGTTACGCTGCCGTTCCATTTCGCCAATTGACGCGAGAGAATTTCCGCCTTCTGTAGTGAAGTAACTTCTGGGGGACTATCGGGGAACGCTCGCTTTGCAAGCTTTTCCAATGCTAAGCAAAATTCTCCAACCGACTGTCCCTCCTTCATGACCAAATTTCTTTGGTCTGCCATGGCTTGTACACATTTACTATTACTGTCCTCATGCAACCTTTCTTTCATGGCCCTCACAATCTCGTCAAATGTAGCATCTTTTGTTACAGGCAAGGTTTGAAAAATAGTCAATGCATCTTTGAGTAGAAAACTCTCAAAAAGCTGAATGCGGCTTCTATCATCCCAGAGTCTTGCAGGATATTTTATTGCGAAAGAGTTCAAAAATCTCCGAAAACTTTCAGTCTCTTTTCCCGCAAACGGCTTCACTTCAGGTAATGCAGTGATTTTTATGTACTCAGTAGTCAGGTCCGTACCCCCTCTAATCTCACATTCGGGTATGCGATAACTTTCTGAAGGATAAACGGACTGACACCTGCCCAACATGTGCGGCTCCTCGCTCCTCTCTGTGCAGCCTCTCCTTGGCCCGGGCGTAGAGTACGTGCGCATCGATGACCTCAAGCTGTCGGAACACTGAAAACATTGGGTTTTAGTACTTGATCCTGAAAGACGGGATGCACAGGATCGTGGTGGTGTACAGAACCCCTAAATGTGATGTAGGGCACAACGAGCAGCTTATAAAAAGCATCAGCGATCTCTCCTCTTGTGGCTACCCCTGCCTTCTAATGGGTGATTTCAATTACCCAGAGTTGTCTTGGGACCAGTCGTCTTCTCAGGTTTTTGCGGGTTCCAGATTGTTTCTAGATATGATCGAAAGTCACAACTTTTCTCAATACGTTAATTCTACAACTAGGTTGAACCATGTTTTGGATCTCGTTTTTTGTAACGAACCGGGCTTGGTTGGCAATGTCAATGTAACCGCTCCCATAGGTAAATCTGACCATGCCACCGTCAAGTTTAGTATTATTGCTGAACAGCAATCTCCTCGATTTATTTCAACTTATGATTTCAAAAATGCCGACTATGAAATGATTAGGGCTTACCTCGATAACGTAGACTGGATTGGATCCTTTCAAGTGTCGTCAGATGTCGACCAAATGTACGAGACGTTTATCTTTATTTTGAAGCACACTATTCATCTATTTGTTCCCACACGTAAAGTTAATACTTCTCGAGCAAATTTACCGCCTTATTTACTTGCCGCTCACGACGCCAAGGTAATCGCGTACAAAAAAGCCATAATTACGAATGATGAAACAGATCTTCAGTACTATAAAAAAGTTTCAGACCGATTCGACAAGTTGCTCCTCAAGTATAATATCTCAGTAGAGAGAAAAATCATAGAGTCTAACGATAGGTCGGCCTTCTTCAAATTTCTCAACTTTCGAATTAATCGCAAAGAAGGTGTCAGTGTTTTGAGAAAAATGGATGGTTCCATCGCGGTTTCTGACTCGAATAAGGCTGAGCTGTTGGCTCAGAACTTCGAAAAGGTCTTCGTAGTTACCGAAATAACCAAAAAATTTTCAATCAATAGCGATTACTGTCCCTCGATGCAGGATTCGGTAGTGTTCGATAGTCATCAAATATTTGAATTCCTCCCGAAGTGGCCGAGCAGTACATCTAAATCTCCCGATGAGTTACCGTTCCCTTTCATTAAAAAAGTTGCTGGCAACATTGCTAGACCATTAGACTTTATTTTCAATCAGATTTTTCTCGCTCTGTAGTGCCCGCAAGTGGCGGCTCGCCTATGTGATTCCACTTAGGAAGAAACCCCCGTACGATGATCCTAACAACTATAGGCCAATTAGTATAACATCAATTTTTTGCAGGTTATTCGAGAAAATAATTAAGAAGTTGCTGATAACTTACCTCGACTCTAGAAACATTTTGTCTGAACAACAGCATGGTTTCAGAAAAGGCAAATCTACAACAACTCTTTTGCTAGAATCTCTAAACGACTGGACCTCAGAACTGGACGAGAAGAAAAACGATGATGTGGTGTACTTTGACTTCGAAAAAGCTTTTTGATGAGGTCGTTCACCACAACCTCCTCGATAAGTTGGTGCTCGTTGGTGTTCACCCCACTATCATAAAATGGATTGAAAACTTCTTAAGTGACCGCACGTTCCAAGTGAATGTGAAGGGGACATTGTCTTCGGTCAAAAAGGCTCCGAGCGGTGTTCCCAAGGAAGCTGCCTATCCCCATCCTTTTTAATGTATACTCGTTTGACCTCCCTGGGGCAATTGACAGACTAGGTGTGAAATGTAAAATGTTTGCTGATGACTTGAAAGTTTATGATACGGTAAGGACCTCAAACGCTTCACACATCCAACTCGCTATTGATACTGTAGCAAACTGGTCTCATAACAACATGCTCCCTCTTTCCGCTGAGAAAACGAAGGTTCTGCATCTAGGTGCTTCAAACAATGAGGCAAGGTATAGTCTAAATGGCACCACACTTAGTTCGGCTGATTCAGTCAAAGACCTAGGTTTCGTAATCGATTCCAAACTCACGTTTGATCAGCATTTAAGGATTATCAAAGCTAAAGCAGAACACAGACTTTTTCTTTTATTCAAGTCCCTCAAAACTAAAAATCCAATTCTCCTCATTAAAGCGTATAAAATGTATGTTCGTTCAATTCTAGAATATGGAACCTGCATCTACTTTCCAAATAAGAAGACTATGGTCAATAAGTTGGAAAAGGTACAGAATAGTTTTACCAGGAAGTTGTTCATTCGGTCTTTGGGTTTCACCTACGCAAGTATCCCACGTTGGCTGATAAGAAACAGAATGCTCAACCTGGACACATTACACCTTAGGCGCAGAAAAAATGATCTAATAATGGTGTATAACATCCTCCATCGGAGAATAGGTCTGAAAAGTAGGGATTTTTTCGAGTTAGTAATATCCAGAACTAGGGGTGAGCGGTTCAAAATTGTTTTCCGCCAGCCTCGAGCTTCGTTGAGACGCGGCTTTTTCACTTGCAGAGCTGGTTCGGAGTACCTACGGATGAGCAGAGTAACGCAAATTTCGGATAGACTTTCTACTTTTAAAAAACAGCTTTCTTGTTACCTGCATTAGGGTTATTAGGGTCGTCCATTCGTTTCCCGTGCTTTTATGTGTTCTTAGTTAGTCAATATGCTTCAAGGTTCCAACGTTCAGACTTTTACTTTTTACTGTGCTCGTACTATTATTTATATTTGTACTCTTTTCTCACTGTTACTTTGTTTTGCTAAATTTTACATGTCCAATGCATGTAATAAATTTGAAATTTGAAAATTTGAAATTTGATCCCGCAATCCCTGCTTTGTGAAATCTCATCCACTGTTGTGCCATAGCACTATGTCTCGACTCACCTTCTGATCTTTGCGTCGCATCTCTTCGCAATGCTTCAGCTTGTGCAGTCAGATCCGACACCTGAAATTTCAAATTTGCATTCTCTGACTCTAAATCTGATATCCTACTGGTGTCAGTTTGCTTGGCTTCCATTAAGCTAAGAATCCTCTCTGACATTTCCAATTCACTACACTCAAGCAGTTGAGTCATCCCTTGAACTAAATCCTTGTGCAGCATTTTCTCATCAAGACACTGCTCGATATTGGAGACTTTGTCTATGCCCGCCACCTGGAGTAGCTCCCACAGTTCCCTATCTGAGGTCTTACTGGTACTTGGGTCACATTCTACCCGCACCTGCCCTATGAGGTTTTTGATGCTCTCTGCCGAAACCCTAACCTGTCTATTGACTGCCTCATAAACACTGCACCTTAACGGGTCCGACGTAGTCAAGCTCTAACCTAAAGCCGTATCACATTCAATGGATATCATTTTCAAAAATTTATCCATCTTTTTTACTACTTCCTGCGTAATGACACTATCATCCGACACTACCTCACCAACCTGATCTGTATTTTCGCCCTCCATCAGTTGGTTTTGCGGCCATTGAGAATCCTTTGTGCCATCATCAGTCGGCGTACGATGAAGCTGGAATTCGCTCACTTCAGCCATTTCCACTTTCTGTAAATATGAAATTATTCACTGTGGTAATTGACGTTGCCTTTAATCGAAAACCACGATTTATTGATCAACACGAACTTATCACACGAATGGCTGCATTGAATCAATTTTCTTGGCCTTTTTGATCGATTTTACACCTTGGGTTACAGGGCCTTTCTAACGTCAACAACCACCAGTACCCTCTTTCCAAGTATCCAAATAGCTCTAACAGCGAACTGCTGTAAGTTCCAACTGCTCAAGTTCCCCTTTCTACAGTGAACCATTGTAAGTTCGAACTGTTTTCTCTCGTTTTCCTTTAGGTGAACTGCTGAAAGTTCAAACCTCTTCTTTTTTTCCGATCAGGGAAGCGATGTAGCTCACCCGTCTATCGTTACAGAAAATCGAAACCACTGCAGTAGGGAACCGTGTCAAGTTCACCCACTTATTGATTGAATATCTCGAAAATAACGGACCGGAAATTTTCAAGTAGGGAACCGTGTTAGATTCACCCACTGAGTAGCCTAAAAACTTTTCAAGTAGGGAACCGTGCTAGATTCACCCACTAACTGGCAAAAAAATGAGTTCACTCTGCTTGTTTTCTGCAGTCACAGAAAATTCAGTATCGGGGAACCGTTCAAGTTACACCCGAATCTCGTCTTCTCTCACCACTAACGTCTCACAGGGAACCGTTGAGGTTACAACAACTGCGATTAAGAACAGTAGGCTATCACCAAAAACTTAGAGGCTGGCCTTGGCCCCCATGTACGGGTAAGATAGTGCACGACACGACGATTAGGAATGCGAGACACAATCTTACAATAAGAATTTACTGAGAACAAAAGAATATTTTGACTGAACTGGTACACTAGGCAATTAGCTGGTCCTAGTCCGTCAGGCCTCTGATCTAGTGCTGCCTACTCCCATGAGCTGCGAAACCCGGTGCGGTGCAGAAAGACGTGAGAAGGCGCGGCTTTCCTCTAGAATTCCCACAGTGGCGCTAGCGAAATAGTCAAAGCGCCCGCAGTTACGAGGAAGCGGCGGCCCGGAGAGAGATGGGAAAAGGAACGTCGCCTTGTGCGACCAGGAAGCAGAGAACTAACTGACCCCCGGTCTGACGGATTAGGAGAAAACTTCGCGCTAATATGTGTAGCGCGAACACCCACAATTCAAACGGACCAATCACGGTGGTCCAAAGAGATACAAATGTGCACAACACAGATCGACTTATTGACTGAGACCACCCCCAAGAGCGATCTACTATTGACCCTACCTAACTGCGTATCATGATGATTTAATCCTAACCCTACTCTACTACTACATATTGCAACTGTGGTAAGTACAATCCTAACAAAGTAATCATTATGAACATGTATCATTCCTACTGCACAGACCAAGCTTAGCGCATCTTCCTCCTCCTTTCCCCGTCTCCCTGGTTATTTTTCTTATCATGTTCCACGTACTTCTCGCGGTGGTGGTGTTTCTATATTTGTAAAATCTTCTATCCCTTCTCACCTAATTGCTCTACCAACTGATGATGTTGTTGAATGTCTTGGTGTTCATATTGTATTACAAAGTGGCTCCCGTATTGTCAACGTCTATGTACCCCCATCCACATCCTGTCCCATTGCGTTTGACCCCTCAAATTACTTACAAGCTGACCATACTGCCTTATCATCTATTTCGGTTGTAGTAGCTGGTGATTTCAATGCTCATTCTCCTTCGTGGTTCTCTCCTCTAGAGTCTGACAATAGAGGTGAGCTCATTGAGCTTTTCGCTGATGATTGTGATCTTGTGCCTATCAATGAGGATTCTCCCACTCGTCTTCCGGCCGTGGGCAGGCCTTCCTCACCCGATATCACCTTTGTATCATCCTCGCTAGCTATCTCTGTAACTGGTCTACCGATGTGGCCCTGGCCAGTTATCATGTTCCCATAATTACGTCATTGGATTTGTCACTTAATAGCTTGCAGCTCCGTTTTCTGGCTCTCGTTGTGAGTCGTATTCTAATTATCGTAAGGCTAACTGGGACCTATTCAAAGAGGTGTTGCTCAGCCAGGTGGCCAACTACCCGACGAACGGAATAGTCTACGATAAGGAGAAGTTGTCAGTGCCATCGAACGTGCATCCAAAGCAGCTATTCCTACTGGACGTGTAAGGACTTTTCACCCAAACGTGCCCAGTGAAGTCCTTGATCTGATCACGATGAGAGACTTCAAGCGAAGATCGGACCCCAATGATCCTACGATACAACAGCTGTCGCACAGCATCACCGAGCTGTTAAATCAACTCAAGCAGCAGCGCTGGAAAGAGCTAACCGAGTCGATTGATTTCGCTGTGGATGCCAGAAAAGCTTGGAACACCTTGAAGCAGCTTTCAGGCAAAAAGATGAGTACTGACCGCAATATGCTCGAGTTTCCGTCTGGTAGATTAGAGCACGGATACAAGGCGGCTTGTCTGCTCGGCAAACTTTTTACATCTGCATCATCGCCTCGAAATATGCAAAACAGACGAACAATGCGAGCATTCAGGAAGCTCAATCGGCTGGATGTCCCTGCTATTTCTCCTTCCGCCATTGACAAGATCATCAAATCGATGAAAAATTCGCGTGCAGAGGGACCTGACGGGATGTTGGCTGTTCATCTCAAGCACCGTCCTGATCCCTATTATGAACTGCTCTCTGATCTCATTTATTCGTCATTCAGTTCTGGTGTTATTCCGGCGCGCTGAAAACAAGCTGTCATCATTCCCATCGCCAAACCAGGCAAGTCACCGGAAAAGGCTGCCTCCCACCGCGCCATCTCCCTCCTCTCCCCCCTTGCCAAGCTTGCGGAAAAAGTCGTTAGTCCGCTCCTCCAAAACGCCTTACAGCACAACACTCACCAGCATGGTTTCAAGAAGGAGCATTCCAACATCACTGCCCTCTTCTTCTTCTTCTTCTTCTTCTTCTTCTTCTTCTTCTTCTTCTTCTTTGCAGCCGCAGAAGGGTTTTTGTCATAGGTTCAAGAAACGGGCGACCGAAGTTGGATTCAACCACAAATCTATTGTCGTTAGTGAGGTGGGCCTCTTTGGACAGTCGAACAGATGAGCTGTAGTGTGGCCAGGGTTACCGCAATCCGGACACTCGTCAGGCTTACTGCTGTCGATCCTATGCAAGTATGACATCAGCATAGGTGAATGCCCGCAGCGCAACGAGGCGAGGGAACATCTAGCTCGCCTATCGAGTTCCATCTCGGTGTTGCTGACTTCAGGTGGTGCGATCCCCAATATGGGGTTGACAGCCACCCTACTCAAGTGATCCCTGACGAAACGGGTATGCTCCGCACGTAAAAGACGAAGGCGATCCAATTGGTAGTCCGTCCATCTTTGTATTTTGACTTTCTCGGGAGCATCCGCAAAAGGCCTTCTGATATCTCTCTCTCTCACAGGATTCATAATCCTTCTTAATGGGTGATCAGGCTTCTTGACGATATTAATAACCAGTTGCTGCGCTTGGAGTTGACAGTGCTCCTTAACAGGCAGAATATGGGCTTCAGCATGAAGATGCTCCACTGGAGTGCTCTTTGCACACCCAGTGGCAATCCGAAGAGCAGCATTTTGAACTCGCTGCATCTTTGTCCACGATGAATCCGATATTATGTGTTGCCATACCGGTGCTGCATACTCCAACGCCAGCTGCAAGATGGCCTTGTACGTGGTCAGGATCGTCTCCTTACTGCTTCCCCAAGACGTACCTCCCAGAGCTCGTAAAACGTTGAGCTTAGCTCTCACTGTAGCCTGTTTCTGCTCAGTGTTTTTATGGAACCTCAGCGAAGGATCCAATACTAGACCAAGCAGCTTCGGGAAACGTGCGGCAGGCAGACGAGCGTCTTACCAGTTCACAACGGGGTGAGCACAGTGTTCCTTAGGGTCAGTGGAGAAAACAGACACAGATGATTCAGCGGCAGAGACAGTGAGCATCATATCATCGAGAAAGCTCTTCAAGACGACGAGGTAGCTATTGATCTTGCGTGCAGCTACATTAATGTCTCTGTCCCGGCACAAGATGGTGATGTCATCCGCGTACGCAACGACTTTAATGTCACTTGGGGGGACGGGCAAATCTTCAAGGTAAAGACTGAACAGAGCAGGCGATATGACTCCTTGAGGGACACCGACAGCGATCGGGACGCTATTAGAAACATGTCCCTGGAACAGCACTTTTGCTCGGCGCCCTTTGATGAGTGCGGTTATCCATCGTTTCTGCCAAGGCGGGATGGAGGACCTCAAAAGCTTCTCAGACAGTATGCGCAAGTTGACAGAATCAAAAGCTTTCGTGAGGTCCAGGGCTACACCAACAGTGCGTTGAGGTTTATAGGCGTTGAAGCCATCCAAGACATAGCTCACAATCTCCAGCAGCGCCGTGGTGGTAGAATGTAATTTGCGGAATCCATGTTGGTGCTGCTGTTTGTTATTATGCTCGGCAAGCTCCTTCACGACCAGTTTCTGAGCGACCTTGACAATTGGTGATAAAAGACTTATTGGCCTGTATCCCTTCGCTGTGGATGGCGATTTACCAGGCTTGGGCAACGGAATGACGCTTGCCATTTTCCAGTCTTGGGGTAGGATGCACGTGCGAAATGAAGTGTTAATGACGTCAGCCAGGATTGGCATAATCTCACTCGGCACTTTCTTCAATACCGCTGGACTAATGCCATCCGATCCTATAGCCTTCGAGTTGCGCATCTCTTTTACCACCTTTTCAATCTGCGCAGGCGTCACTGCTTCTGCTTCGTTCATGAGTGGCAACTTACAGAGCTCTCTTACAGTCACTCGATTCTGTTTCCCTCTCTTAGCCTGAGTTATGAAAAAAATTCTTTCCGAGAGCAGTTGCAGCCTCCTTTCCCGATTTGAAAACTCCATTCTCGAACTCGATCGTGGAATAGTTGGTGGAGGTGCTCTCGCCCGAGATCTTCTTTAGAACTTTCCAAGTTGACGCTCCATCACTCTTGAAATTCATCTTCTCCGTGAATTCCTTCCAACACTCCTTCTTGTGCTTGTCCAGAGCTCGCTTAATCTCGCTGTCCAGCTCAGCAATGGTAGGATCCAGGTGATCTGCGACTCTCTTTGCATCCCTTGTCCTTATCTTCTCCAAGATTTCCCTGGTGACATTGGGAAAGAAGGTCTTAACTCGGCCCTCCGGAATGGCTGCTTTCATGGCCTTGCGAATCGCGTCGGTCAAGTGACGTTCCTTCTGGTGCACGTTTCCATTCCATGGGTAGTCATCCACATGGCGAAGTGCCACCTCCCTGAACAAGCGCCAGTCTGCAAGGCAAAGATTTAGATAAGACCTTTGACGGATACCTGAATAAGGGGCAAGAGAATTAGAGAGATCGACATGGACAAAGACGGGGATATGATCACTGGATCACTGCCCTGACATCAATCACCGAGCATATCATCGCTGGATTTAATCGCAAGATTCCGGCTGGTAGAGGCCTCGTCGTTGCTATTGATCTCACGGCTGCGTTTGATAGCGTCAGTATCCCGCTCCTCTCGATTCCTTTCTTTAGGTTGATTAATGCAGCAATGCTTTTTTGTTGTTGTTCTCTGTTCCGCGGAAGGTACTCGAAAGTACCATCCATGGGAGTGGTGGGTATGAGATGTGAGGGAAGAGTGGATATTATGGATGTGGAGACTCCTCCGCCAAGAGTTGACCTCTCAGAAACTCAACGGGCCTAACCGCAGATTTCTGTCGGGTCGAACCCCTTTCCGATTTCGTCCCTCACTTCTTCAATCTGAGACGACGTGGGGGAGAAGTAAAATTTATTTCCCCCCCATGTCTTCTCACTTGGGACTACTTCGAGGAACAATGCTAAAGGGTCCGACCCGACAGAAATCCGGGGATGGACCCCTTTTAAGCTGGGGTCGAACCAGGCGAATGTCTGAGTCGGAGCATGAGAGGCAGTGAAGTCAGGGATATTGGGGTGAGGGTAGGTAGGGGAAGGAGAAAGCTTGGTTTCTCGAACCAATATGACGTCTGGATGGTAAGCACGTGCGAAGAGAGAGAGAGAGAGAGAGAGTTCAGAAAGCTTATCACGAAGGCCGTTTAGATTGATATGTACAATGGAACGGGGGCGATTTGAGGTAGAGGAATCTGTGTTGAAAGGTATCCCATTTCAACCTCAGGTCATTGCATGGGGTCGATGGCCGTGCTTTCTGCTAAAGCTTTAAATTCAGGGTGCTCTTATTCGTACGAGTGTTTTCTTTGCCTAAAATTTTGTTTGCCTGCATGTCCAGGCTATCTTGTTTAAACCTATCTCGCATACATTTTGTATGTTTCTTTGTCGCCAGATAAAGCTATTGAATTTTGAATTAAGGTGAGGAGCATAATGCACAACGAAAAGATGAGTTATGATGCCTCACAGAGCTGAGACCCGAACAGGAGAGATGCACCCACCTTTGGCATCTGAAGCACTGGACGCTTGTGTTTCTCCAGGTGACATCCATGCCGCACGTGGCGCATGGGTACTTCTGAGCGGGTCCAGGATTCCTCTCCACGCCGGCCCTTAGCAGGAGAGTCCGAAGGAGAGCTGCGGCCGGCCAGCACCTCTCCCATGACAAAACCCTCTTTGTGGAGGGGATGACGTCGGTTTGCACGGAGGCGATCTTCTTTCCTCCACACTGCCACGGCACGAACGTACGACATCTCGGCAGCATTTTGAATTTGAACAGCGAGAAAATCGCGGACGAGTTGTCTCGAGCCTGTTTTTTTCTGATTGTTCGCAGCCATCGTTCTGAAGCAGGCCACTATATGAAGCTAGACCGAAATCAAAGGGAAGAACATCGATTCTGAATAAAATCAATCGCGCTCGTCTTCCTTATTGAGATCGGAAGCTTGTCGGTGAGCGTTACCAATTTTTCTTTCATGGGGGTGTGGTGGACTTTTTCCGCGCTTTTTCTCGCTTATTCGAGCTAATTGAAGTTTCGCGCTTGGCAGGCTTGATATTGACGACGGTCGGACCATAATATCAGAAATTACCCCTGAAGTTGGACTGTAGCTTCAAGGCGTCGTTTATAGTTTTCTCTCCGAGCGGGTGCGGTAGATTTCAATCCAATAATATCGATCATGTTGCGCCGTTTATTCCATATTACACGATTGCGTTGTGTCGCACTGTCTGGGCGGAAGTATAAACGACATCCAACAGCAGGGCTGAGCAGGGTTGCGACCCGGCACAACGAGGGGTCGTAAAAGTCGTAAAAGTTTGGCTAAGTTTTTGAAAAAAAAAAGAAAATTTGGGGGGGGGCTCGTAAAATTTTCGGAGAGAAAAGGGACATTGCTTCAAATCACTTGACAAGCTAAAATGAGGAAAGCATTTTTCTAAAAAAGCTAAAGCATTTTCTCGTGGGGGGTCGTGGAAATTTTTCATAAATTTTCGAAAATTTTACTCAACAGGGGGAGGGCCGCAGCTGCGCCGAAGATTGGCGCAACGGCCTGCTCAACCCTGCCCAACAGAGTGACTCACCGAAACTTTGCAAACGCGACGTTTAGGGTTGATTTTCGTGGATTAATTTAAAGGCACAGTCCAAGCTTGGGGACGAAATCTAAAATTTCCGTTTAGTTGTGAAGTAGACCCACAGTATATAGCACCTGCCCAGTGCGAGCTCTCAACTCCTCCAAATAAGCGGGATATAGGAGGAAGCCACGCTGGGGCGCCCACATTAGGAATCCACTTTGGCACGCCCCTTTCACGATGTTTCGAGCTCAACAGTGGCGAGATGAGCGGTGGTTTTCAATCAATAGCTCCGTTTTTCCCTTTATTGGCAGCCTCTCTCCTTATTCAGGTCAGCTCGCAAACATCCGTTTGCAAACGACGGAAGGTACAAGCCTCGGACTACTGATCCATCATGCTTGCGCAGCGCAATTTTTGAGGGGCATAACTCCGTTCCCATAGGGTCTTTTACGATTCTAGAGAAATCATTGGAATCAGCATGGGACCGTTTATAAGATAGGCAGAAAAACGATTCTGATGCTGGACTGTGCCTCTAAGATGAACGACATCGTCTTCATGAAGGTTTTTTTTAGAGCAAATGAAATCGATAACATGTCCTTCTCCTATGAAATCGTATGTGTTTCAAATTAGTCCCAATGCTTTGCACCGTTCAGGTCGAAGCTCTTCGTCAGGAACAATATGCTCGAGGGAATCTCAGTCACGAGGAGAAACTTTTGGAATTGTGGCGTTTATTGAAGCCAGACGACAAAATCTCGTCCTGCTGTGGTAAGCACTGGACAACGATTGGATTCCAGGTTTCTATTTTCGAAGCTTTCGCAATGTTATTTCATCTGTGCACGCTTTATTTTCTAGAGTGATGATCCTTCCCGTGATTTCCGAGGAATGGGGATTTTGTCTCTGGAACAACTCATACACATGGCAAAGAGAGAGCCCAGAATCGCGCGTTCTCTCTTGGTTCTTTCCAATCATCCTAGAATTGGATTCCCATTCGTTATTACAGGTTGGTTCCACATTTACTTCTTTCGATACCTTGGATTTCGCATTTGCGCATCGTCCTCCTTTTCTGAGATGGGTAACTATCTTTAATTCAATTTAATCCATTGTACGTATGAACCCGGTCTTCTTCTTCTTCTGCAGCTTCGACGTGGCTTTTGTTATAAGTTAAGGAACCGGGCGACCATTACAGGATTCTTCCAAAGGTCCATTGTGATTAGAGTAGTGGATCTCTTCGGGCACTTGAATAAATGCGCTGTCTTTTCCGGGACTACCGCAGTCCGGGCATGTGTCTGGTCGGCTTTTGTCGATTTTGTTGACGTTAGACAAAAGCAATATAGAGTGACCACAGCGTAGTGAGGCAAGAGCACATCTGGCTCGCCTGCCGAGTTGAGACTCGGACTCGCAAACCCGAGGCGGTACTGCACCCAAAATGGGGTTTACAGCCGCCTTTCCAAGATGTCATCGAACAAACTAACAGGGGAAGTTGACAAAGCGTGTTGGATCTGCGGTAACTGCGCAGTACCCCGTCCCGAGCCGCTGGTCCCGAGAAGTTATAAGCTCAAAATGGTCGTTTTTTTGTGGTTTCTGTACCTTCAGGAACGCGTATTAGTTTTTGAAAAATCCGGAAACCAACCTCATAATTGTGTTTAGCGCCCAAAACTTCACCCCCCTCCTGAGCAAAGGTTGGGGGAAGGTCCATTTTCCAAACTTTGCGCAGACTGACAGCGTTTTGGACTTGTACGGATTTTCCGTTAGACGGTTACTGCCATCAATCAGGGTTTCTGAAAGCGCGTCGGACAAATGTTCCAGATTTGACTTGAAATTTTCCCAGTTTTTTTGGCGCTGATCACGAATCTAAGGTTTGTTTGTCGATTCTCCAAAGTTTCCAGCCTAATTCGCTCGAAGCATCCCAGCGGGGGAAAATTTCGGGGGCAAAACGCCACTTCCGAGATTTCCGGATTTCTTTGACAGATGTGGCTCAGAATCATTCTCTGGGGATAATTTGATGTGCTTAACACGAATCTGAGGTCCGTTTGCCAATTTTCTGCAGATTACGGTCGGTATACGGTAATTCTATCAAGATCTCAGATTTGACTCAGAATTTGTACCCGGGGGTTATTCTGGGTGGTGAATACGAATTTGATGTCCATTTGCAGTTTTTTGAACCATTGAAGGCACAGTACACCCTCAGATATGAATTTGAAGATTTTCGTGTAATTGTGCAGAAGACCCCTCCTGTATAACACGTGCCAAGTGCGAGATCTCAATTCCTCCAAATAAGCGAGATATAAGCGACCACCACAGGCCCGACCCCCTCCACAGGGTCAAGCGGGGTTGCGAAATTTCGCAACGGGGGGTCGCAAAAATTTGGGTCCGAAAGTGAATGTTAGTGGGGATCGCAAAATTTCGGTTCAAAAATGAGAATCTCGTGGATATCCTATAAATTCTCGATTACTTTTGGTCCCCAAGGGAAGGATCGTAGCATTCGGTTTTGGGCGCTTGGGCTCAACGACTGGACTAATTTTCGGCGTATGACACTTTTAGTAATCAACTATAAACTGGCCGGACTCGGGGAGGAGGGATCGCTGAAATCGCGCCCTTGGAAGGGGGGATCGCAAAAATTTTGGATTTTGGAAAAAATGAGACGAGGGGTCACTCCGATTTCGAAAGATTACGCAACGCTCCGCTTGACCCTGCCCCTCCACCCACCACCAGAGGCCCGGCCCCCTTCCTGATTTTCGATCTCAATGGCGGCTAGATGGATTTATGATTTTCAAACGACTCGTCAATATTCACTCCCTTTCCGATCTATCTTCTCATACTGTTCTGCTCTCGTGCCGCGACTGCGAATCAAGAGAAGTACAGGTGAGACGACTCGTCCACCAAATTTTTGCTATCAGAATCCAGGCATTTTCAATTAGCCGTATATCCGTTTGTAGGAGGTCTTGGACGATTTGAGAGATACCATTGTGATCAGAGAGTGGCTCTCTCCAAGATAAGCATGAAATCTGAAAGATATTTTTTTGGGTGTCCTGTGCCTTTAAGGTAGGTTTCGCTCCTTAAATGGCATATTACCTATCGTAACCTACAGTAAACCTCAGAATTTCGACAAACGGACTCCAGATTAGTTTTTAGCACTCTAGATTACCCTTACATATAAGTTTTTGCAATATCCGATTTTTTTTTTCAAAACACCCCAAAAAATTTCTCATGGGTACTCTTACCATTTCGCAACGCAAAACTTTGAAAACGCTCATAACTTCAGCTGCTCGGGGTGGGGTACTGCAAAGTTTTACTATAGATGCACAAGATATACTGACAATACATTTCGTTACCGAAGATCAGACATACGCTTTGTATACTTCCCTTGTAAATATGCTCCTTGCACAAAGGGCGGAGCCTTTCCTGATTGGAGTCTTCCCAACTCTGTACATCCACTTTACTAGGAGCATCTGCGGACCGTGTCTCTATTGATCTCTCTCCCTCATGGGTTTCATTATTCTTCTTGTCGGATGATTTGGTTGCTCGAGGACATTGATGAACATCTGTGCCTGGAACTCGCAGTGCTCGTTGACTGGCCACATGCAGGCCTCCACATGTAGATGTTCTATAAGAGAGCTTCTTGCACAGCCACCAGCAATCCTCCGAGCAGCGTTCTGTACACGCCGCAAGTCGCAAATATAGTCTATCTGCTGCTGCCTCAGGAAGTTTCTCTCAAAGCTTCTTATTCTTCTGCAGCCTCGAAGTGGTTTTTGTCATAGGTTGAGAAACTGGGCGGCCTTCACAGGATTCGTCCAGAGGTCCATTGTTGTCAAGGAGGTAGGTCTCTTCGGGCACATGAACAAGTGCGCCGTGTCGTGTCCGGGAGCACCACAGTCCGGGCATGCGTCTGGTCGGCTGCTGTCGATCTTGTTGGCGTAAGACATTAGCAGAATAGAGTGACCACAGCGCAGCGAGGCGAGAGCACATCTGGCTCGCCTGCCGAGTTGAGACTCGCTCGCGCAAACCCGAGGCGGCACCGCTCCTAAAATATTGTTCACAGCCGCCTTCTCCAGATATCCTCGAACAAACTGGGTGTGCTCCTCGCGCAGAAGACGAAGCCTTTGCATGTTGGAGTCGGCCCATCTCTGTATATCAACTTTACGAGGAGCATCTGCGAACGGCGTCCTTATCGACCTCTCTCTAATGGGCTTCATGATTCTCTTTGTCGGATGATTCGGCTGTCTCAGAACATGAATATACATCTGCTGTGCCTGGAGTTCACAATGCTCCTTGACCGGCAATATGCAGGCCTCCGCACGAAGATGTTCTATTGGGGAGCTTCTTGCACAACCGGTAGCAATTCTTCTTCTTCTTATCGGCCACATAGAGCTTCTCCTTATAGGTGTAAAAAGGCAGCCACATCGCACGGGTTCGTCCACATATCCATAACTGTTAGAGAAGTCGGCCTTGCAGGACATGAAAATAAATGAAATGAATCATGTCCTGGGTTGTGACAGTCGGGACATTCGTCAGGGATCGACGAGTCGATCTTATGGACGAAGGCCTTGAGGTGTGAGGAGTGTCCACATCGTAGACCTGCCAGGATGACGCGTGTACGTCTGGGTAGGTCCGTTTCGCTGTCATCGATCGGGGGTGGCACGTCACCAAGAATTGGATTTAGGGGAGCACTGGAGAGGTATTCTCTGACGAATCGGGTGTGCTCCATTTGCAGTAGTCTGACGTGATTGAGCTCCGACGTCGCCCAACGTTGACGATCCAAGACAGAGACTGCAGCATGAAGTGGCGAGCGAATATGTCGGAAATGGGGACCAGATGACAGTAATGGGAAGTTAGGGTGTGTGGAATTCCTTACAATGCCAACATGGAACTGTTGCGACTGGAGTTGACAATGCTGCTTTACAGGAAGCAGCGAACACTCTTGATGTAGATGAGATACAGGTGTGGATCTAGGGCATCCAGTGATAACGCGTAGAGCAGTGTTCTGTGCACGCTGAAACTTGCTCCAAGAGGCTTCCGACAGGTGTCTTGACCATATTGGGGCTCCATATTCCAGCACCGGCTGCACCATAGCCTTGTAGGTGGTTCGCAAAATTTCCTTAGAGCTGCCCCATGTAGTGCCTGCCAGCGAACGTAGAATGTTGCTACGTGTGTTGGCAGCAACAGCTCGAATACGTGTGTTTTCATGAAAACGCAGTGACGGGTCCAGGAATGCACCAAGTAGACGAGGGTGTTTTGATAAGGGCAGCATATTTCCTTCCCAAAGTACCTTGGGATGCAGCTTGTGTTCGGCAGTCGCTGTAGTGCACAAAGTAACGCTGGACTTGGTTGGAGAGACCTTTAGCTGCTTCGATTCAAGGAACTTGGCCAGACTGACGAGGTATTTATTCATCTCAGCAGTGGCTCGATCGATGACAGGGTCAGTACAAATAATAGTGATGTCATCCGCATATAGACATAAGTGGATGTTTTACGACGGCTTCGGCACATCAGATAGATACAAAGAAAACAGGCTGGGAGATAGAACTCCTCCTTGTGGAACGCCTGCCTTCAGGGGCACAGACTTCGATAAGTGTCCATCAAATTTCACACGAATGGAACGATTTTTGACTAAGTTGTCAGTCCATCTTTTGCACCAGTCAGGAATAGTAGAGTCCAGGATCGATTTAGACAGCAGCGGGATACTGACATTATCGAAGGCAGCGGTTGAGTCAACTGCCACGACTATACTTCTACCAGCTGGATGTTTCATGTTGAAGCCAGCAATTTTGTGTTCTGTGATAGACGTGAGTGCCGTGATGGTGGAGTGGGCCTCCTTGAAGCCATGCTGATGCACGTTATGTCATAATGCTTCTTGTAGGTGCGGATTAATGAATTTCTCCGCCAACTTAGTAATAGGAGACAAAAGGGAGATGGGACGATGCGAAGTTGCTTCATCTTCTGGCTTGCCAGGCTTGAGGATCGGTGGAACAATTGCTTGCTTCCATCTAGCGGGAATCACACCTGTGCTGAATGACGAGTAGACGAGATCACAAAGTAATCCAAGGAACTGTTCCGGCAAGTGCTTGAGATGGACGGCTGACACGCCGTCAGGTCTCTCGGCTCTCGAGTTCTTCATAGATTAATTACCCAAGTTTGAGTTTGAGGTATCACGCTTTCGAAAGATGCAACAGAAGCAGAAGGAAGAACTGGCCAGAATGGTTGATCAAGCCGTGAAAGACGCTATGGGTGGTCTGGCGGAGCTGATCGCGAAGGCGATCTCTGATGCTCGTCAACCTGTGCTCCGAACGTTCTGCGATGCTATGGCCGAGATCGCGGCGATGAAGAGTTGAACTCCTTCACCTACTGCCGTCAGTGACCAGCGTTCGAGTGCCGTCCCGGCGGCTAATTCACAGGTGAAGAATTCTGAGGTCGTAATAATGGGTGTTAATGAGGAAACCGAGCTCCAACCGCGTGATAGAAGGCAGGCCGATGTAGAAACTGTATCAGCGATGCCCGTGAAATCTCGTGAGCTTGTGGTAAGCGCGCTCCAGTGATGGGGTAATTGGATAAAAAGTTCCGCCGCGCGCGTCGCGTCAGCAATGAATCTCGTCCATGCTCCTCCCTCCGTGTGTAGAGAGACCCTGTCCCCAGCTGGAGTCCCCCAGGGCGGTGTTTTATCACCAGCTCTCTTCAGTCTGTATCTCGAAGATATGCCTGAACCACCACAGGATATCAAGACTGTCGCCTACGCCGATGACATAACAATCATGTGTCGAGACCGGGGTATAAAGGTAGCCGCCACCAAGATCAACGAGTACCTGAAGACGCTGAAGAGGCTCTTCGACGACAAGATGCTAAAGATCTCCGCATCGAAATCATCAGTATCCGTCCTCACAACTGGACCATCCGAGCACAGAGTTCATCCAGAGGTAGAGTGGGATGGAGACCGTCTGCCTGCTGCTCGATTTCCAAAACTGCTCGGTCTTGTGCTCGATCCGTCGCTCAAGTTTCATAAAAATACCGAGCAGAAGCAGGCTGTCGTTAAAGCCAAACTCAATGTCCTCAGGGCCCTAGGCGGTACCTCATGGGGTAGCAGCAAGGAAACGATACTCATGACGTATAAGGCGATTCTTCAGCCAGCCATGGAATACGCCGCACCGGTTCGGCAGCATCTAGTTTCAGAATCTTCCTGGATTAAGATGCAGCGCGTACAAAATGCCGCTCTTCGCATTGCCACCGGATGTGCAAAGAGTTCCCCATTCGAGCATCTGCATGCCGAAGCCCGTCTATTGCCTGTGAAGGAGCACTGTCAGCTGCAAGCCCAACAATTACAAATCAACATTATTAAGCAACCAAACCACCCTTCCTGGAGAGTGCTTAACCCCGTTAGAGAGAGAGCCAAAAGAATGCCTTCTGCCAATGCTCCATGCAAAGTTAACTTGCAAAGATGGCACGACTCACAGCAAGAACAACTCCGTCTTTTGCGCGAGGAGTACACCAAGTTCGTGCGGTGTCATCTTGAGAAGGCGGCGGTGAATCCTATACTAGGAGAAGTGCCTCCCCCAGTCTGCAAATCCGAGACTCAACTCGGAAGAAGGGCTAGATGCACACTCGCATCGTTGCGCTGCGGTCACTCGTCAATGCTCATGTCCTACGTCAGCAAGATTGACAGCAGCAAATCTGATGTCTGTCCGGATTGCGGTACGATCGGCCATGATACAGCACATTTATTTCACTGTCCGGTGAGACCTACCACGCTGACCACAATGGATCTATGGACGAATCCACTACTGGTCGCCCAGTTTCTTGACCTATGATAAAACCCTCGATGTGGCTGCAAAGAAGAAGAAGAATAAGACCAAGCAGCTTAGGGAATCTTACTGCTGGCAAACGATTACCATCCCATCTGACATCTGGTTGGGCACTGTGTTCCTTGGTGGTTGTTGTAAACACTGATACAGAAGACTTTGCAGCAGAGACTGTGAGCATCATATTATCGAGGAAAAGCTTCAACTCGACGAGATAGGCGCTGATGTTGTTAGTGGCTACTTGCAGGTCACGGTCCTGGCACATGATGGTGATGTCGTCGGCGTACAAAAGAATCTTTATATCCTGTGGTGTCTCGGGAAGATCCTCAAGATACAGGCTGAATAGGGCAGGGGACAACACTCCGCCTTGCGGAACACCGGCTGCTATTGGAATGCTATCGGATACGTGATTCTGGAACTGAACCTTAGCCCGGCGGCCTTTCGTGAACGCTGCAATCCATCGCTTCTGCCATGATGGCAGCGAGGACTTCAACAGTTTGTCGGACAGCAGTCCCAAGTTAACAGAGTCAAACGCTTTGGTCAGGTCGAGGGCGACGGCCACCGTTCTTAGGGGCTTTCTCATGTTGAATCCGTTGACCGCAAAGCTCACGATCTCCAATAGAGCAGTAGTAGTAGAGTGAAGTTTCCTGAACCCATGCTGATGCTGCTGTCGCTCATTTTGATCAGCCAGGGGCGGCATTAAGAAACCCGGTAGCGCGCGCCAGAACTAGCGCGGTTGTGCTGGCGCTAGAAGAGGCCCATAGCGCGCGCCTGCTTGCCCACTATCAAGAACCAGAAGGCTAGCCCGCGCCAATGATAAGCGCGCCTCTTCCCTTGGTGCATTGATCAGCCTTGTGCCATAGGAAACGTTTGCCTACATTTAAACTGTGTTGTTACCTACAAAATCTTCAAGGAAGACTGATTTTAATTGCTCACGAATACGCGTTCAATCAACCACGACTACGGCAACGAAAAAAGGATTAGCACCACCTTTGCGAACTATTCCATGCTTATAACTTCCTTGAAATTTCTGCAAAATCATCTTTAGACTGGTGTAGGAGTGTGACAGTACATGAATAGTCCCTGCTCATAATTTTCTTAGTGTCTCGGGGGATTATATAAAGGGCGTGTTTATAGCTTCACCCACGTGTGAGTCTTTTTTCCAAGGTGTTTTCGAATTTCGTCCGGGAATTTTCCAGAGGTCCAAAAACTTTCTGAATTCCGCTCAAAAGTTCGAATTGGGGTAATCTCGAGCGCTGATCACGAATCGGGGATCCTTCTGTTGCTAGTCTGGGGGTTACTGTAAGTTGCGGTAGGCCTAATGCCTATTAAGTTGAGCACCTATCTTAGTATTTCGAGCGTTGACAAGTTATCCTCAAATCTGTGTTTGGCGTCCCACTTCTACAAGGAATTTTTGAGCCCAATCTGAAACTTCGACCAAGCTTTCGTATACCCACCGTTAAGCCAAGAAAAATGGATAAACGAACTGATTCGTGTTAAAGGCAGCATACACGCTCGTAAACGTGGTTGGGATTACAATGTGGATCGAGCCGTATGGCTTACAACATAATGCCTACGCCTTTTGAAGTGTCAAAAATGACCCACAACGCCGCTACATGACTTAGAAGTTGGCCCCGCCCTGTATTTCCACGCCCCCTGTATTTGCCATTTTCCTCAAACGCACGGTTGCTGGGCCATCTTCGCCGTCAGTGACGTGTGTGGTTCATTTGTTAGGCAATCTACCAACAGTACCGACAGTGGATATGACCCAGCAACCTTGCGTTGCAAGAAAACGGCAAATTCAGGGGGCGTGAAAATACAGGGCGGGGCCAACTTCTAACTCATGTAGCGGCATTGTGGGTGGTTTTTGACACTTCAAAATGCGTAGGCGTTGTAACATGGGCCATACCTTTCTATTTCCGTTGTTATCTCAATCACGTTTACGAGCGTGTATGCTGCCTTTAAAGGCAGCGTCCGCGCAGAAAACCAAATCTGTGTTTTTCTTCTCAATCCAATGTATGAACCAAGTGGAGATAGTTGGCGAAGCTTGAGATCTCAATGTTGCGTGTTCATAATGCTATAGACTCGTGAAAATCGCTCCGTGGTCTGAAAAGGCGTTCCCCCGGTCGATCATCTAACACGAGGAACAGAAACCCCACGACAGCCTTCGGCCGGCAGCGGAAATCCAATTTTCTAAATTCTTTATTCCGAAGAATTTTCAACTTCAGACGTGGGTATTGAAAGCCTCCTATTTTTAGATGATCATTGACAGCAGAAAAGCGAAAAGAATTGCGGAACCCAGAAAATTAGGGGGGCTAAACCAATTCAGCCGTTCAAATTTCCGATATTTGTGTAATACACAAGACACACCGGACAGACGTGAGAAAAATGAGGCTGAATGCTGCGAGATTTTCAAACGAGTTTTTCTCTGAAACTTGAGTGTTTTGGGTGGTCTCCTCATGATATATGACAACCTGGTAAGCATACCTGCTCAAAATTGTGATAAAAATAAACACGGTTTTTTGCGCGTACGCTGCCTTTAAGTAGTTCGAAAACTCCTTTGAAGAGGTTTGGGGCAATATTATCGTAGCATCGCTAAAAGTCGTGTTTGGCTAGCGAAATTTTCCTCACAAGGGAACTACTTTTAGTCAGTCTGGCCATTCCGTATAAAATGTGCTTTTCTAGAACAGTTCTTGGCGTAGAGTTCAATTATGGTCTTCGCAGCTGCTTAAAAACACATTAAAAAAATTATACGCGTTTTTCAAAGTCCGGCGGCAAGGTAGGGTCTTCACCCCCCCCCCATGAAAAGTTAAGGGTGTTTTGAAAAAAAGCTCGGATGCTGCTCAGAACTTGTATGTAGGGGTAATCTTGGGTGTTGAACATGAATCTCGAGTCCGTTTGTCGCGATTCTGAGGTTTACTGTAGGTTACGGTGGGTATCATGCCATTTAGGGGCAAAGCCTACCTCAATTATTCGAAAGTCGACAAATGGTCATTGAATTCGTATTCATTACCCCAAATAAGCCCCGCTCAGAAGTTTTGAGTAAAATCTGAGACTCTGAGCAATCGTATACCCAATGAAAAAAAAACCGAAAAAAAAAACCGAAAACCCGTACAAATCCAAAAAGGTATCGGTCTGTGCGAAATTTGGAAAATGTGCCTTCTCACAAAATTTGCTCATGGGTAGTTTTGGGAGCTGAACACGATTATGAGGTCCCTTCAGAATCTCCAAAGACTAATGCTTGTTTCGGAAAGTACAATAGGTACGGAAATCTGGCAAAAAACGCTTATAACATTTTCAGAGAGGCTTTAGGCAGCTGCGAAGACTAAAATCGTATTCTACGCTGAAAACGGTTAGAAACGTATATTTCATCTGGAATGGCCAGGCTGATTAAAAGTAGTTGCCTTGTCAGAGAAAAGCCCCGTACCAGCACCCGAAACAATCTCTAGAAAGCCAAATCCAAAAAACATTGTTTTGGAACACCCCGAAAGTTGCCTCTTGGTTATGGAGTTTTCCAAAAGCTAAGAAAAAGCTCGTTTTTTGAATCCTTTGAAGCATAAGCGAGTTTTGAGCTCGGATTGCTTATGTACTGTTGCACACCTGCAACAGTCAAAACATAGTTTATTCACTAGCAGGAAATCTGGGACAGGACCTAGTGAGGCACACTCAAATGCCACCATCGTTTCACTAATATTCTCACACTTCGGATTCACAAGTTATTTGATCGCTGTTCAAAACGAGCCATTGAAGCGGAATAATTCAAAAAAACCTGAATAGGGGACTCTCTTCTAACACAAAAGACAGGGTATTAAACGTTTGAAAGATTGGAAAGGATGTTTGGAATGTTAAACGATGTGGAGTCGTTCGCGCGCCACTGGTAGCGCGCTTGGTGTAGAGCGCTAGCGGTAGCGCGGTTTCAGAGGGTCTTTCGCGCTTCCTGTAGCGCGCCCTGCAAGTACTTGATATCAAACAGCGCTAAGATCTCCATGATAGCGCGTTTGGGCCATGCCAAGCGCGTTTGGGCTATGCCAGGCGCGTTTAGGCTATGTCAAGCGCGGCTGGGCTATGCCAAGCGCGTTTGGGCTAAGACAAGCGCGCGCCTGCATAGTTCTTGATTGCAGATTGCGCTATGCCGTCCCCATAGCGCGTTTGCGCTAGTTTTGGCGCGCGCTACCTCGATTCTTAATGCCGCCCCAGGTCCCTCACGATCAACTTTTCAGCTAATTTGGCAACGGGAGATAAAAGGCTAATAGGTCGAAAGCCTTTTGCCGTACTATGGGACTTGCCTGGCTTTGGCAACGGTATCACATTAGCTGTCTTCCAAGCTAGGGGTAGAATGCAGGTCCGGAAGGAAGTGTTAATGATATCTGCAAGCATCGGTAGAAGTTCCATGGGAAGCTTCTTCAGGATGGCTGGGGAGATACCGTCAGGTCCGATAGCCTTAGAGTTCCGCATTTCTTTGATAGCCTTCTCTACTTGTGTGAGAGTAAAGGCCACAGAAGCGTTTTTGAGCGGCAACCGGCTCGGTTCTCTAACCGTGACTCTGTTTTGCACGCCTCGCTTGGCACGTGTGATGAAGAAATTCTTGCCGCGGGCATAAGCAGCCGCTTTCCCTGATTTGAAGACGTTCTCCTCGAACTCAATAGCGGAGCTCATCGAGGGAGCCGACTTGCCGGAAATTTTCCTCAACACTTTCCACGTCGTAGTTCCGTCAGCCTCGAAATTCAGCTTTTCAGTGAACTTCTCCCAGCGCTCCTTGTTCTTGTCCAGGACCGGCATGCATGAACGCAATAGAAGGGTGAGGGGAATCGCATCGCGTCGCACCGCGCGCGAGAGTGAACGTCGAATGCTAAGACCCATGCGCGGAGGGAAGAGCGAGAGATAACATCCAGCACAGAGAGTCTCACGCACGGGGTTTTCAAACCCCGTGTTAGCGTGTTCATGCATGCCGCCCCAGGTCCTCCTTGATCTCATTATCCAGCACAGCTATTAGGTCTAGAAGTTAATTTCCGCGTTTTTGTTGTTATTGATATTTTGTAAAAAATAAAATTATTTTTATATAACGAATTTTATGTTATAATGCTCACTGTATTATCAGCTTATTGATATATAACTTGCTTCACGTACCTTATAAAAAGTATTATTTTAGTTTCAGAATATGTCAACTTTTGTGCCGGAAAAACGCCATTTGCGGGAAGCTCTCCTTTTCCTTTTTCATCTCAAGAAGAAAGCCACTGACGCGCACCAAATGCTTGCCCAAGCTTGGGGATGCTGCAGCACGGGGATGCTGCTCCATCCATAAGAACCTGCCAAGAATGGTTTCAGCGTTTCAAATCGGGTGATTTTGACGTTAAGGACAAAGATCGACCAGGACAGCCAAAAAAGTTCGAAGACGAAGAACTTCAGGCTTTGTTGGATCAAGATTCGGCTCAAACGCAAGAACAGGTCGGGGCATGTCTCGGCGTCACCCAAAAAGCAATTTCTTTTCGATTGAAGGCAATGGGAAGATTCAAAAGGAAGGAAATGGATCCCCATGAGCTCTCAGAACGCAACAAAGAGCAGAGAAAAAACAACTTCACAAATCTTGTTGGACCGATTCCAAAGAAAGTCTTTTACACCGCATCATAACTGGCGATGAAAGTGGGTGTACTACGACAACCCGAAGCGAAGAAAATCGTGGGTTAGTCCTGGTGAAACAACAACTTCGACCGCAAAACCAAACATCCACGGGAAGAAGGTCTTACTGTGCATATGGTGGGATCAACGCGGTATACTGTACTATGAACTTCTTCAACCTTGCGAAACACTTACTGCGAATCGCTATCAACATCAACTAGCGCAATTGCGGCATGAAATCGAAGCAAAGAGAGACCAGAATGGGCGAGTCGACACGAAAAAGTCATATTGCTTCATGATAACGCTCGACCTCATGTTGCTCGAACGGTAAAGGATACGCTAAAAGAGTTCAAATGGGAAGTCTTACCGCACCCGCCGTACTTCTCCAGACATCGCCCTGTCGGATTATCACCTTTTCCGGTCAATGGCGCATGGTCTAGCGGAGCAGCGCTTTCAAGATCGTCAAGATGTCAAAAAATGGCTCGATGAATGGGTGGAGGCCAAACCAGAAAAATTTTATTATGATGGAATCCATAAGTTACCCAAACTCTGGGAAATGGTTGTTATTAATGACGGAAATTATTTTGAATAAAAATTTTGTTTAAGTATGTCCAGTTTTCAATAGTGTAAAAAGCGTAAAAAAACGCGGAAATTAACTTCTAGACCTAATATGTCCGGGTCTAGATGATCAGCGGCTCTCTTCTCATCTCTGGTTCTTATCTTCTGCAGTATTTCCCTGCTGACATTTGGAAAAAAGGTCTTGGCGCGACCCTCAGGAATTGCTGCTTTCATGGCCTTGCGGATGGCACTTGTTAAATGACGTTCTTCCTGATGGACATCACCATTCCATGGGTAGTCGACCGCATGGCGGAGTGCAACATCTCTGAACAGGGTCCAGTCTGCTAGGCCTAAATTAAGAGAAGTACGATGACGAAAACCAGAGTAAGGGGCAAGAGAGTCAGAGAGATCAATATAGACAAAGACGGGAATGTGATCACTGGAGAGAGTTGTGGATGTGGACCACGTGCAAGCATTAGAAAGATTGGATGACACAAGAGAGATATCTGGGCTAGAAGGTCGGCCGTTGGCAGGGAGACGAGTGGGCTGGTCATCATTGAGGATAACCAGGTCACACTCCTCAGCCCATTCGTCGACATCTTCCTCTCTGGCGTCAGAATCAAGAGCAGAACAGAACGTGTGAGCATTGAAGTCACCTGCAAAGACAGCTGAGGGAGAGAGTGAGCAGTCGTACAACTGCTTAAGGAGGGGAATAGGATTATAAGACGGGGGCAAGATGTTACAGGGGGATATAGATGTTAAATAGAGATAAAGGGGTTTTGAGGGGGAGGTGGACAGGAATGTACTCGAGAGTACCGTCCTTTGGAGTATTAGGGATAATATGAGAAGGTAAGGCAGATTGCACGAAAGTAGACACTCCGTCCCCAAGAGCAGACCTTGGGATGTGATAGGCGGTGTATCCCGGAATGTTAGACTGGGGGTAAGTGGTAGAAGGAGAGAGCTTGGTTTCTTGAACCATGATAACATCCGGGGGATGAGAACGTGCGAATAGAGAGAGTTCAGATAAATTGTTGCGAAGGCCGTTGAGATTAATGTGAACAATGGAGAGGGGGCAGGTGGTGATTGAGGAATCAGAGTTGCTGGGGGCAGACCATGGGACACAACGAAAGGATGATGCCTCACAGAACTGAGGCCCGAACAGGAGAAGTGCACCCACCTTTGGCATCCGAAGCACTGGACACTTGTTTTATGCCAGGTAACATCCTTGCTGCAGGTGGCACATGGAGATTTCTGCTCTGGACCTGGATTCCTCTCGACGCCGGCCCTCTGTAGTAAAATCCTCAGGAGAGCTGCGGCCGACCAGCACCTCTCCCATGACAAAAACCCTCTTCTCGGAGGGGCTGACGTCGGTTTGCACGGAGGCGATCTTCTTTCCTCCACACTGCCACGGCACGAACGTACGACATCTCGGCAGCTCTCAAAGCTACCAAGACATTGAGCTTCGCTTTGACGACTGCTTGATTCTTTTCCGTGTTTTTGTGGAACTACAGTAAAGGATCGAAAATGATACCCAGCAACTTGGGAAATTTTGCTGCTGGCAGACGCTTACCATCCCATTTGACATCAAGGTGGGCACGGTGTTCCTTTGTGTATGTTGTGAACACCGATACAAAAGACTAAAGGAGAGACTGTGAACATCGTATAGTCGCTGATATTGTTAGCGGCTACCTGTAAGCCACATGCCTTTTCTATGCCCGTGATGTCGTCAGCATACCTAGATAACAATCATTATATCTCGAGGATGCTCGGGTAGATCTTACAAGAGACCACCCTGAACACAAAATGATGTTCTGAAAAACGGTCTGGGGGTTGTGGAGGAGATGGAAAGAAACAATTTGAGATTTTGACTCAGTTCTCATGGGTGGATCAAAAACGACCAAAACAGTGGATCAAGGTAGGTGAAATGCCATTCAGTGCGCCATAGCCTGACGAAATCCGGCAAAAAAAATTTGAAATAGGCATCAGATTCGTCTTCAGCGTCCCAAACTGCCACGTGGGCGGAGTTTGGGCGACATTTTTTTGGCCTTTGAACTCCCAAAAAAGGTATTGAGCCTACACACCTTATGGGGCTCCGAATGTCGAAAATAGAATAGGACCCTAAATTTGCTCGCGGGGGCTATTTGGAATGCTCAACACGAATCTGAGGTACGTTTATCGATTTTCGACAGATTACGGTGAGTATACGGTAGTTGGAATTGTCTCAAAGTTTCTATCCTCTGGTCCCGAGCCAGATTTACTCTGTTCCCTCGCGCGCCTGTGAATCACCCACGGAAACAGAGGGTATGTAGGGGTTATTTGGGGTGCTGAATACGAATTTTATGTTCACTTGCCGATTTTTGAATTATTAAGGTAGCTTTAGTCCCTTGAAGGCAGTGTTCACGATAAATCTCGTTCTCGAGGTCTCGTTGTGAAACACTAAGTTGGCAGGTGCTGAAGAAGATAGGGTCGAAGAAAACAACGAAAACTGGCCAGAAATAAATACAAACGGCTTTGAAAGCTCTCCCGGTGCGCCTACCTATCCCGGTCCGCCCCCAATCGGACGAGCTTGTGGCGCCGCACATGTTTCGATGGCAAATTGCCAAGCAACTCTGCCGCAGTTAGCATTATCGATTCGCGCAGATTTCCCTTGCCGAAATCAGCAAGGCCCATGATTCTCGTCCACGCCCTGAATTTAGAAACCGTTATTTTGACTTATTCTGGACGTTTTTCTTCCCTGTTTCTTCACTATTAGTTACCTCACGACCAAACGATCCCATTTTGGGTCGAACTCGTGTGCGATATTCATCGTGAACACTGCCTTTAATGGCATGGCACCTACCTTAACCTAGAGTAAACCTCAAAGTTTCGACAAACTATCTCTAGATTCGTGTTCATCAACCTAGATTACTCCTACATACTAGTTTTTGGCCGAATCCGAAAATTTTTTCCAAACTACCTCAAAAATTCCTTGATGGCAACTTTTTCGACCTCTGGTTTCCAGCAGTGGAAAAGGTGACCATTAGTGACTCCGAAGGCCGAATTTCTTAAGTTCGAACTTTGTTTAAAAGGTTTTTTAGGAGCCCTGAATACGATCGTAATATTCTTTTTCAGTCTTTTTTTTTCGGGTGTTCTAGGTCGGTACGGTAGCAAAATGACATTATGCCTGCTGTAACCTGTGGGTTAAAACCTATAACTCCTTGAGAACATAAACTTGGGGCGATACTTCCCTTGGAAATAGGCTACACCCCGGAGATCCAACATTCCCTGGGAACATCCGGCAGCTCTTATGGAGGAAAGGAAAGACTCGTTGGAAAGAGCGTACGCGGAAGAAGAACTCGTCTACAATGACTTCGTCCTTTCGAAGTCAAAAGTCTCCAACTGTTTAGTCTTTCTCCCTCATTTTGAGCCGGTCGAAGTAGGGCGCATTGGGTTTATAATGTCAAAATCTCCCTATCCTTGTTGTATTTCGCCATGAACGACCGCTCCGCTGCTTACTTCGCCCGGACTCATCTGAGCGAGCTGGGTTTTACCTCCCAGAATTCACTCTTCACGAGTCCTGAAGCCAATTTTCTCCCCAGAAACTTCCGGATCGCCGCGATGACGTCGGGGCCGCTCTCCATTTTGTAGCGTGGTCATAAACTCGCGGCGATATGCATATTTGCTGAAAATTTCGGCAATTTGTTCGGAAACAGAGGTGTCGACCTTTCTCGAGTGAATATCTCATCCCATTTAACTACACGAACTGCCTTTGCGCCTATAAAAACAGTTGATTTTTTCCGAAGCGCAATATCGCCGTGATTGATCGATACCACTTTTTATTTTACGTATCGCCGCGACGAAATTATGATCCTGGCCATAATCTGATGATATTGGCTTTTCGGTGAATGTTTTTTCTCCATTAGTGAAAACTCTTCATCGCACACAGTCATGTATAGGTCTTGCTTCAATTGTTCTGCGCTCTCGTTGTTTTTTGTGGCGTTTAATTTTGAGCCCTAAAATTGGAAAACCATGTTTAATTGGGTATGAATTCAGACTTGTTGAGTTTGGCGGCAATCTCTGGCTCCATCATTATATTGCTTATTGAGAAATGTTGTCAGTTTCTTACTGCACAGTGAGTATTTTGCTACATTTCTCAGAATAAAATTTATCTCTTAGGAATAAACATCACATCTCTTTGCTATCATCTGCTCAAAGAAGGCCTTCTTAAGAATCACTTTCACAACTCACTGGAGCATAGCGTGGGACTGGTGGATTTCCACGATGCATACTGTAAGGATGAACATGTTTGCCTCGAATTTCAGGGACTAGTTTCGCTTTAGTGCTTATACCTGTTTTTAGGTCGGATTTTTGTTATGTTCGCTGAATTTTGGAAGAAGGAAAACCCTCCATCAATTATGAGCTTCAACAATGTTCGCATGAACTTCGAAAGGATTCTGATGCCACAGTTAAAGGCGGAATCGTCTCATCTCGGTTACGTACGCATCTAAGTTCCTCTTAGAATTTGATTGATGAATAATCTGTTTGTCGAGTGAAAGACGGTCCCTGTGCTCACTTCCTTGTGATAATAGTGTTGGGATACGGGTCCTGTTGCATGTATAAAAATAATTACCTTGGAAGCCAATTTCTTTATCGTGGCTTCCCATTCTGAAGCTTTTTCGATTTTTATATTTATTAAGTGACAACCTGTACCATATGGCTTTCTCGTATTCTTTCAGCATAATTGAGGAGAACAATAAAGGTCTTCAGTACACTTTCGTTTCAGCGGTCTCTGGAATAATGATCCAAATCATGAAATCGTGACATTTTTATAATAACTCTGTTCACAGTAGGAGAGAGTGTGCCTCGTTGTAGCTATGAGCAAATAAAGGCCTCTGCACAGTCGAGCGGCAAAAATCGCGCCGCCACGATGAACGGTTGGAGGCGGCTACGCAGCTTCATGTCTGCTCTTTATTCCCTATCGTTGCGGTTTCAACGCTTGCTCTAAACATGTCAAGTTGCCCTGCGGGAATAGTAAGGCGACTCAATAATCTAAATAGTACTGTACTCTGTAGCGTTCCCCACTTCAAAACAACTGTAACAATGGAATAAGAGCCAACGAGCGCTAGATAAAGTGCAACAACAACACCAAAACTCGTGAAGATTATCATTGGAGAAATCCGCCCCACCCCGAAGAAATTAATGAGCATATTGGCTGCTTCGTTAGAAATCTTTGTTCCCTCGCAGGAATCGCCATGGATGGGCTAAGCCGTCAACTTTACAAAAGTTTAGAAGCATTCAAGTTTGCCAAAAAAAAAACGAAGACCGGGCTGGAAGCATGCAAAGGTATTAGAGAAGCACTTCTGGTCGGTCTGGACTTTTGCATCGGAACGTGCCCTATTTCATTGTTTTTAGGAAACCAAATGCTCTACTAGCGATGAATTTGAAAACTTTTCAAGGTTTTCAGTATTTAGGCCACATAGTACATAATTCGAAGTGCGAGATTCGAAAGTGATTTTTGCGTGATAGAGGGAGGAAAGCGTTTCCGAATGCTGTATTACTGCCCTTATAGGAACGAAATTCCAGTGCGCAGTTGCGGACGACCGCTGTTGCAGCATGACAATCGTGCTGGAACCACAGGTAATCGCACCGGGACCCATAGCTTCGTTAGGTGGAGCCGGGTACTCCACCAACCTTCACCTCTATGCTGGTGAAGGGGGGAACCTTCACCACTGGGAAAATTGATAACGTCTGGGAAAAAATTCTCGAAAAAGAATCGAAGTGATCCGACATCCGTGCATTTTCAAAGCCATCTTCAGGGTTGAATGGTTTTTCGTCCATAACTTTTTTATCCTTTAAGATAGCCTTTTAGTGGAGGCTGTTTTTCGAATCCCCATAAAATTCTGCATCGAAAAGCGCTTCCAGGTTTAAAAAAATACGTTTCCACTCTTCCAGTTGATTTCAGCTTATTAAATGCTTTTTTGCCTGAAGCTATCAGATTTTCGTTCTTTACCTTTCCACGCTAAGAGATGGACTTTTGGTGAAGGTTGTTTCTCAAATCCCCATAGCATTCTTCTGCGTCGACTAGTATTTTCAGGTTTCAAAAATAATTTCCCGATCCTCCAGCCTAATTCATTTTATGAAATACTAGTTTTTTTAGCTTATAACTTTAACCGTTAGAGATAGAGTCGTGCTGAATGTTGTTTTCGAAACCTATGTAAAATTCTGCGTCGAATGATATATCGGGTTCCTATCTTTACTTGCTCCATACGCCAGCCAGTTCGGTGGAGCCGAGCTCCATAGGAATCTCCATAGGGTGCTCTCGCTCCTGTGGTGTAAATGAGAGGCGTGGAGTCTTACTGGATCCAACAATGGGGCTCGGCTCCACCGACCGTATGGAGCAAGTAAAGATAGGAATCCGATATATCATTCGACGCAGAATTTTGCGTGGTTTTCGAAAACGACCTTCACCACGACCTTATCTTTAACAGTTAAAGAGTTAAAAGCGAAAAACTGGTTATTCACAAAATGAATTATGTATGTTGAAGGGTCGGGAAATTCTTTTTGGAACCTGAATACACTAGTCGATGCAGAATGCTACGGGGATTCGGAAAACAACCTTCAACAAAAGTCCATCTCTTAGCATAAAAAAGTTATGAACAAAAAACCTATAGCTGCAGGCAAAAAAAAGCGCCTTATAAACTGAAATCGGCTGGAAGAGTGGGAACGTATTTTCCGAACCTGGAAGCGCTACTCGATGCAAAAATTTTATGAGGATTCCAAAAACAACCTTCACCAAAGGTCTCTCTTTAAAGATAAAAAGTTGTATGCAAAAAAAACTTATTGCTTCGAGTGTAAAAACATTATTTCATAAATTAAAATCGGCTATAAGATTGGGAATGTATTTTTTCAAATTGAAAACATTATTCGAGAAAACATTATTCGATCCGAGATTTCGTGAAGATTCTGAAAACGACTCCTTTCAAAGATTCATCTTCAAAACTCAAAAACAGGTAGATTTTTCGAAAATTCGCTTGTAAATTTTTTTCAAAAAAATTTGATTTCGAGACAGCTCAAAGGAAACTTTTTATGACTCCGGCACCATTTCATTGGAATAGGTGAATTTTTGAAGGAGGTCACCTAATGGAAAAAATGTTTCAAAATTGATAATCAAAAATCAAAATATATTTAATTCAAAAAAGAGGATTAAGAAAATGTTAAATTTTGAAGTTGCAGGTCTATAAAAAATCTTCACCATTTCTCACTCAGGTATTTTAAACAGCCTTTACCTCTCGGACCGCTGTCTCCACCCAACGAACCTATGCTGGGACCCCAAGGCTCCGCCAGGACGATTATCTTTGGGCTGCGTGCAGCAACAACACTTTTCTATAACTGTGAAGGTAAATGTCACTCCGATACTGAAAGTATGTACCGATCCACGGGGGCACAGAGGTCCACCAAATATTGCGAGAGCCTGAAGGCAAACTCAATCTCCTGGTTAATTTTACAAAATTCCATCCGAGTCGGAGCAGTCCGAAATTGACGTCCCTCTGTTGGTACATCTGTATACACTTGGAATATCTTCATCAACATAGCAGTTGAAAAGCTGACTACGATTTTTGTCGAAAGCAGTCTTCGACTAGAAGAATCCTGGATATCCGACAAGAGAACTGAGCATAGCCTCGTCTTAGACTAACACCTGCCTGAGCTAACTATCTCTCTGGTACATTTCCATGGTCAGGACACGAGCGACTTCTGAAAGCCTTGCTTTTCATGTGCTTCCAGAATGCAATTTGGTGCGGCATGTTTACATAAGTGATGCCGGGATACTTTTTGGTACTCCTCTAACTAGCCACACCTCCATGGCATGTTTCACCAATAGCAGGATTTAATTCCTAAATCTGTTCAGGTTATGGGTGAACTGTTTTGAGGGTGCTGTTTAAAGGCAGTGTTCACGGTAATCTTCAATTTTGAGATTATTTGCTACATTGATTCAGTGGCCCCCGGGCAGAACTAAAATGACGTAAAAATTGAGGAAAACGCACCGGAAGTACACGAAATCCTTAAGTATCAGCCCGCCTCTTAAGTATCACAGGAACTGTTTGTTGTGACAAAGAAATCCTTTGTGAACCCGGCCTTTGCGATTTTTTTCTACTCTCTATTGCTCCGAACTTACCTTAGGGCCGTAACTAATCCTGTTTTGCATAAAATGTTCTTCTATTTTCGATTGACCCAATTTCCCACCGGTGACAACCACCATGAACGTGTTCATCCCGCCGGACAACTAGTACATGTTATATAATAATGTCACTGAAATACAACGTTTTAATGCGTTTCTCGCCAATTTTTGTAATTTTGGTAACACTTGGAGGCCAACGCATTGTTTTATGTGAATAACTCGGGGACGAAAATCATCGAAAACACTGCCTTTAAATTGCACAGGTTTCCAGTACTAGGGAAGGTTTCTTCTATGGGGAATTATAATATAAGGAATTCAGATAACTATCCCTAGCCTGCTACCTACCTGAGAGGCTCTGATTGTTTGTGTTTTTGGAATTCTTCACGCCAGTTCCCATTGCTGCTGCTCCAAAATCCACCCTTTTTTAAAAATTTCGAGGTTATGCAGTGTACCAATCAGGGGTGTGCGTAATTACGGTTTACGATTTACGATTGCTGCCGAGATGTCGTACGTTCGTGCCGTGGCAGTGTGGAGGAAAGAAGATCGCCTCCGTGCAAACCGACGTCAGCCCCTCCGAGAAGAGGGTTTTTGTCATGGGAGAGGTGCTGGTCGGCCGCAGCTCTCCTGAGGATTTTACTACAGAGGGCCGGCGTCGAGAGGAATCCAGGTCCAGAGCAGAAATCTCCATGTGCCACCTGCAGCAAGGATGTTACCTGGCATAAAACAAGTGTCCAGTGCTTCGGATGCCAAAGGTGGGTGCACTTCTCCTGTTCGGGCCTCAGTTCTGTGAGGCATCATCCTTTCGTTGTGTTCCATGGTCTGCCCCCAGCAACTCTGATTCCTCAATCACCAACCGCCCCCTCTCCATTGTTCACATTAATCTCAACGGCCTTCGCAACAAGTTATCTGAACTCTCTCTATTCGCACGTTCTCATCACCCGGATGTTATCATGGTTCAAGAAACCAAGCTCTCTCCTTCTACCACTTACCCCCAGTCTAACATTCCGGGATACACCGCCTATCACATCCCAAGGTCTGCTCTTGGGGACGGAGTGTCTACTTTCGTGCAATCTGCCTTACCTTCTCATATTATCCCTAATACTCCAAAGGACGGTACTCTCGAGTACATTCCTGTCCACCTCCCCCTCAAAACCCCTTTATCTCTATTTAACATCTTTATTCCTCCTATATCATCTTGTCCCCCCTCTTATAATCCTATTCCCCTCCTTAAGCAGTTGTACGACTGCTCACTCTCCCCTTCAGCTGTCTTTGCGGGTGACTTCAATACTCACACGTTCTGTTCTGCTCTTGTTTCTGACGCCAGGAAGATGTCGAAGTATGGGCTGAGGAGTGTGACCTGGTTATCCTCAATGATGACCAGCCCACTCGTCTCCCTGCCAACGGCCGACCTTCTAGCCCAGATATCTCTCTTGTGTCATCCAATCTTTCTAATGCTTGCACGTGGTCCACATCCACAACTCTCTCCAGTGATCACATTCCCGTCTTTGTCTATATTGATCTCTCTGACTCTCTTGCCCCTTACTCTGGTTTTCGTCATCGTACTTATCTTAATTTAGGCCTAGCAGACTGGACCCTGTTCAGAGATGTTGCACTCCGCCATGCGGTCGACTTCCCATGGAATGGTGATGTTCATCAGAAAGAGCGCCATCTAACAAGTGCCATCCGCAAGGCCATGAAAGCAGCAATTCCTGAGGGTCGTGTAAAGACCTTTTTTCCAAATGTCAGCAGGGAAATACTGCAGAAGATAAGAACCAGAGATGAGAAGAGAGCCGCAGACCATCTAGCCCCTGAGATTGCTGTGCTGGGTAATGAGATCAAGCAGGATCTGGATAAGAACAAGAGGGAATGCTGGGAGAAGTTCACTGAAAAGCTGAATTTCAAGGCGGACGGAACTACGACGTGGAAAGTGTTGAGGAAAATTTCCGGCAAGTCCGCTCCCCCGATGAGTTCCGCTATTGAGTTCGAGGAAAACGTCTTCAAATCAGGGAGAGCGGCTGCTTACGCACTCGGCAAGAATTTTCTCATCACACGCACCAAGCAAAACACAGTCACGGATAGACAGCTGAGCCGGTTGCCGCTCATGAACGCTTCTGAGGCCTTTACTCTCACTCAAGTAGAGAAGGCTATCAAAGAAATGCGGAATTCGAAGGCTATCGGACCTGACGGTATCTCCCCAGCCATCCTGAAGAAGCTTCCCACGGAACTTCTACCGATGCTTGCAGATATCATTAACACTTCTTTCCGGACCTGCACTCTACCCCAAGCTTGGAAGACAGCCAATGTGATACCGTTGCCAAAGCCAGGCAAGTCCCAAAGCACGGCAAAAGGCTTTCGACCAATTAGCCTGTTAACGCCCGTCGCCAAATTGACTGAAAAGTTGATCGTGACGGACCTGGCTGATCAAAATGAGCGACAGCAGCATCAGCATAGGTTGAGGAAACTTCACTCTACTACTACTGCTCTATTGGAGATCGTGAGCTTTGCAGTCGATGGATTCAACATGAGAAAGCCCCTGAGAACGGTGGCCGTCGCCCTCGACCGGAGAAAAGCGTTTGACTCTGTCCGAGAAACTGCTCAAGTCGTCGCTACCATCATGGCAAAAGCGATGGATTGCAGCGTTCACGAAAGTCCGCCGGGCTAAGGTTCAGTTCCAGAATCACGTATCCGATAGCATTCCAATAGCAGCCGGTGTTCCGCAAGGCGGAGTGTTGTCCCCTGCCCTATTCAGCCTGTATCTTGAGGACATCCCCGAGCCTCCCAATGATGTAAAGATTGTTATGTATGCCGACGACATCACCATCATGTGCCAGGATCGTGACCTGCAGATAGCCGCTAACAAGATCGGCGCCTATCTCTTCGAGCTGAAGCTCTTCCTCGATAAAATGATGCTCACAGTCTCTGCTGCAAAATCCTCTGTTTCAGTGTTTACAACAAACACCAAGGACCACAGTGCCCATCCAGATGTCAAATGGGCTGGTGACCTGTTGCCAGCAGCGAAATTCCCCAAGCTGCTTGGCCTTATTCTTGATCCGTCACTGAAGTTCCACAAAAACGCGGAACAGAAACAAGCAGTCGTCAAGGCTAGGCTTAATATCTTGAGAGCTCTCGGAGGAACATCATGGGGAAGCAGCCGAGAGACTATATTGAGAACCTACAGAGCAATACTTCAGCTGGCTCTAGAATATGCGGCACCAGTGTGGCAGCGCCTGGCGTCAGACAGCTCCTGGAATAAGCTGCAGCGTATACAGAATGCTGCGCTTAGAATCGCTACCGGTTGTGCAAGGAGCTCTCCGATAGAACATCTTCACGCGGAGGCCTGCATATTGCCAGTTAAGGAGCATTGCGAACTCCAGGCACAGCAGATGTATATTAATGTTCTGAGACAGCCGAATCATCCGAGAAAGAGAATCATGAAGCCCATAAGAGAGAGGTCGATTAGGACGCCGTTCGCCGATGCTCCTCGTAAAGTTGATGCACAGGGATGGGCCGACTCCAACATGGAAAGGCTTCGTCTTCTGCGTGAGGAGCACACTCAGTTTGTTCGAGGACATCTAACGAAGGCGGCTGTGAACCCTATCTTAGGAGCAGTGCCGCCTCGGGTTTGCGAGTCCGAGTCTCAACTCGGCAGACGAGCCAGATGTGCTCTTGCCTCGCTGCGCTGTGGTCACTCTATACTGCTCATGTCTTACGTCAACAAGATCGACAGCAGCCGACCAGACGCATGCCCGGACTCTGGTGCTCCCGGACACGACACGGCGCACTTGTTCATGTGCCCGAAGAGACCTACCTCCTTAGCCACAATGGACCTTTGGACGAATCCTGTCAAGGCCGCCCAGTTCCTCAACCTATGACAAAAACCACTTTGAAGCTGCAGAAGAAGAAGAAGATTTACGATTTTACGATGTACTGTATTTTTGGTCTCGTAATTACGGTTTACGATTTACGACATTTTAGACCGTAGATCGTAATTTTTCGTAAATAAAAATACATGCAATGAAAGTGAATCGCAAGATATCTCCAATTGACCTGCTCTAATCCCACTTTGAGTATACTAATGTTTTGATCAGGAGATGGGACCAACCCAGGCGTGTGACTGCAGCACGATCCCGTTATCATTCTTTGATGTGATTCTATCATTATAGCTCGGGACACATGGTCGAAGTTGGAGGCGCTGGATAACAGATCCGCGTTGAGCGTCGCGCACGTCTCACTAGCTGCCACCTACAACGCAATGCGCTCTGAAAGCACTCTTCACGAGGAACTTTGTTCTTGCGTTATTCATGAAGATCGACTGTCCTGAATTCTATAACTAGATTATCGCCAAAACATTGAGCGAGGCAGTCTAATCGATCTAAAATTTGCTTCAAATAGTGCTCCTAGCCCGCCTAGATTGCGCCTACTCAGAGTCCATTAAAATCAACAAGAGGAGCATTCGTTCTTTTACCCCAAAAGTTTGAAGCTCAAAATCGTTTCCCCCAGTTGATTTCTCTTCGTCCGCAGCAAACGGACCTTCAGAAAAGGCGTGAGCGCTAATTTAAATGCTCATCTTCGCCCTTCATTCTGAAACATCTCTCACAAATGATGGTACGTTTGATGGTACGCTTTGGCTATATTTCTTAACTATGGGGACTAAACAACATAAAGCGGCGAAAATTAGAAAGCGTTACGTTAAATTGCAATATGTCAGTATGTCAGCCTTCCGCGACACGTCGCTGCGGCTCATGCGCGACAAGTGTTCCTACGACAACCGATGCCGCTGCTCCGATGCGGGTCCCGCCACGATTTGTGCTAGATTTCATGCCTGTCGCTTATGACAGCGACAAAGTATACGATACCCCTTGAACGTGGTTAGCTGTCTAATACTGAACGCAGCCTAATACGTACTCAGTACGTGAAACGGTGGACAGTAGGTAGTTTCTTTTGTTTCACCATATTAATAATATTTTTAGTGGTTATAGTTATTATTTGCTGTTTACGATTTACGATTTACGGTGGTTTTGTCTTAATTTAAGTTTTGTCGTTCGATAAGAGAGGGCGTTGCTACTAGCCCAAAATATTTTTTGTTTTGTTGGTACACTCTTGAAAGAACGTATGTGAAGTTTCATTTTAATCTGTCAATTCATTATTTGTTTACAAGCCATTTAGTGTCGCCGTGTCACAGCAATGGAAAAAGTTGAATTTCGTGCAGTGATAAAATTCTTATTTTTGGAAGATGTAGCTCCAAAAAAAATTCACGAACGAATGTTAAAAGTGTATAATGATTGTTCACCTACAATTAGAACAGTAGAAATATAGGTTGCTGAATATAAACGTGGTCGTACAAGCCTTGAACACGATCAACGTGAAGGACGTCCTAAAAGCGCATCAACACCAGATAACATAGCCAAAATACAGGATATGGTTTTGGAAGATCGTCGATTGACTGAGAGAGATTCAGTAGAGGCTCTACACATCTCATTAGACAGTGTGAGCAATATTTTGAGTGAAATGTTGGTTTTTAGAAAGCTGTGTGCACTATGGGTGCCGCATTCGCTAACAATGGAACAAAAACACATTCGAATGCGACTTTCTCAGCAACATTTGGAGCGTTTTCAAAAGGATAAAGTGGATTTTGTGCGTCTATTCATCACTATGGATGTGTCTTTTATTTATTTGTTTTTTTGGATGAAAAAAGTTGGGGTTTTTTAAGGATTAATGTTCAGGGAGATTATACTGAAGAATAATGTATATTCTGAACCATAAAATTGTGTTTTTCTTATCGGACGACAAAGCTTATTGAACAACCTGGTAACTGTCTGGTATGTGTTCGCGTTGCGAAACCCTAGTTTCTTCAATCCGTGCTCACATTTAGTCGTTCAAAAACCGAACTACAGGCAAGATCAATGGACGACCTCACAAGCGAGCGTGCTGCTGGCGGTCTTGCTGTGAGGCGACTACGCACGTACGGGGCGATAGATGATGTAGATGCATGTCGACCTGTCTGGCCACAACCGGTTGATCAACTATAACCGGGGCCTTGAAGGACACTACGAAGCATCCTTGCAACGTCTGCAAGTCTGGTTGCCCTCTCCTTTGTCCCATTTTTTTTTGAGAAAAAGAAATAAACGAATTACTCCTCCATCGACAACATGATTGTATCAATGCTAATGAAAAGCCTTTTTTACTGCCAACATTCAGAATTTTCGGAGCAGTATAGTTCAGAAAGGATGAATTGTGAAACGTCAAAACCTCATAACTCAATCTAATCTGTACTAACAAGGGAAGTATAAGAAGCGTAGGTCTGAGCGGTAGAAATCAAATGTCATGTGAGAATGTTCACGTCTTACATAGTGGAACAGTGTTGATGACCCGCCGCGAAACATAGACCTGAAGGAGTTATAAGCTCCGAAAGTTTGACGGCCATCGATCTCCTCCTAGTCTACGATTTCCTAGGCGCCGACTCCAACAGCATCGACGGCGCAGAGGAAGGGATGACTGATGGTAGGCACTAGAACACGGTTCGAATCCTCTCCAGAGCTGCTGTTTTGCAAATTCACGGAACTTCCATATTTTGATCAAGAATTATATCCCAAATGTCATTTTATCTTTTTGCTGCGCGATCTGGGCATACCGACGTTCAAATAGACTTGGGTACAAGGAATTCAACGATTCGCTTCCCATCAAGGAGTTCCCATTGAGTTGAAGAATTTACATGATTCGGGAATATTACAACACATATTTGGAACAATTTACTCGCTCTGGCAGTTAACCGTGGAATGCCTGATCCAGTTTTGGGATTCAAGGCCTCCCACTGTTGGCTGAACAACTTCAAGAGACATGTTGGAATCTCCGGGCGTCGCATAATTCGATTCGTGCGAAAAAACTCATTTGTGGATCAAGAAACAGTCGAGAGAGCTGCCGCTGATTTTGTTGCAAAGGTTAGAGCAAAAATGAACGTTATCCCAATCGCATCATTCGTCAATATCGACCAGTCCGGCCCGAACGAAGAGACAACGGTGAGTAAAAAACTACTAATTCGGAAGAGATAGAAGAAAATCAGCTATGTTCCAAATTTACAGATGCCGAGATGTTTGTCCTTCAAAGGGGAGAAGAAGACGGTGCGGTTGGTGCAGTCGGCTTCTGCGACTACCCATAGCCTGACCATCATGCCCCTCATTTTCGCATCAGGCAAGGTCGGAGAAATGCTCTTTGTTCAATTGCCAGAGCCGGGCGGCCGCTTCCCATCGAAGGGTGTATTCAAGACGAAGAATCTTCACGTCGTCAGCGGATCATCCCATATCATGACGACGTCAACAACACATGAATTTTTCGAGCATGTTTTCATGCCGCAAAAGCCGAAGAGTTGTGGTCTGATCCTCGACTCGTGTAGTGGTTTTTCCAATCAGAACGCTATACAGGCTCTTGTGCCGGCTGGGAAAAACTTGCAGATTTTTACGGTACCACCTGGCGCTACGAGCCTGGTTCAGCCGGCAGACGTCGGGTTTTTCAGCTATGTGAAAGCGCTGCTTAAGCGATTGCACTCGCACGTGATCGTCCACGATCTTCCTTTTGACATCCAGAAACGAGACAATACTCTGAAGGTACATGGATTTCAGTTATGACTATTGCGCTCCTCACAATCAGAACATCGAATTTTTAGGTCGTGTCACTGGTACACCGTATCTTGTGTCATCCATCATTCGAAAAGCTTGTAGAGTGCGCGTGGTTCAAGGCCGGCTACGTTCTGGCCCGCCCGGGTCTTTTCGAAAGTCCAACTGATCTCGTATTCCCTGTAGAGCTTGGCCCCTGTGAGGAGATAGGTTGCCAGGAGCATATCGCGTTCATTCGCTGTCCTTACTGTGCAGTTTGCTTATGTTTCATGCATTATGTGCCCATTCACCTTTGGTGCTGAAATTGGTTATGTATTTTGCGTCCCACAGACTGATAAAATTGTTCCAAATATGTGTTGTAATATTTCCGAATCATGTAAATTCTTCAAATCAATGATAACTCCTTGATTGGAAGCGAGTCGTTGAATTCCTTGTACCCAAGTCTATTTGAACGGCGGTATGCCCAGATCGCGCAGCAAAAAGATAAAATGACATTGGGGATATAATTCTTGATCAAAATATGGAAGTTCCGTGAACTTGCAAAACAGTAGCTCTGGAGAGGATTCGAACCCTGGTCTAGTGCCTACCATCAGCCATCCCTTCCTCTGCGCCGTCGATGCTGCTGGAGTCGGTACCTAGGAAATCGTAGACTAGGAGGAGATCGGTGGCCGTCAAACTTTCGGAGCTTATAACTCCTTCAGATCTATGTTTCGCGGCGGGTCATCAACACTGTTCCACTATGTAAGACGTGAACATTCTCACATGACATTTGATTTCTACCGTTCAGACCTACGCTTCTTATACTTCCCTTGTAAGGAAAAATACTTCCAACAATCGTTTACGATTGACACACAACTCACTTCTCCTGCAGCTGAAATTTCGCCAATCAAATTGGGGAGGTAATTGAAGCAGTCATTAATTCGGAAAATGTTCATCTCTGCCTGGACAGCTAGCCTGCAGAATCTAAAAAATACTTCTGTTTAGTAGAGGTAAGGACATCTAAAATGCGCAGCTGAACAGGAGGAAGATAGGTTTTTTTCAGGTGGAAGCTTTATTTTTTTCAGGTGGAAGCTTTATTTTTTACAGGTGGATAACTGGGTGGTTGGCATTGTGGTGTATGAGGTGCTGATTGGGCATACACCGTTCCAGTATAAGAATGAAAATCAAATGCTGCAGGAGATTGCGATTTTGAAACTTATTAGTATTCTACATTGGAACTGTTAACACTTAGCGGACCGCGTGTCCACACTGCGCACCCACGCCATAGAACACTTTATATTTTTTGAATTTTTAAGACTTGGGGTCTTCCCTCAATATGAATAGGTGCCTCATATTGTAATCTATTTACAATCGCAGTGGTCAAGCATTTCGAGCGTCTTTAGCTATTCTACCAACATCTTCGGAAAAGACATTTTTTGAATTTTCAAGCTTCTGTGGTCGCAAGGAAATTGTCCCGAACTTCGTTAAAGGGAGCTATGGAAGGTTATTAGCGATCACGAGTTCAATGTCCACTAGTTGATTATTAAAGTAGCAGCGCCAGCTAATTGAGATAACTGTAGTAGGTTAGCAATTCTAATTTGGCTGTCTTAACCCCGAGGGCTATTCAAGTTGCTGCATAAAGATCTACTTTTCAATTTCCAATGAAATCGACTGTGGTAAGTTAGTCAACATTGTTTCAGATTTCGCTAAATTCCTAGTGGAGGGTAACCTGGGGGAAGGGGCTGAAAGCCTGCGGTTGTTCAAATCTCAAGATTTTACTGAAACTTCGCTGCGAGGTATCTTAGGGGAGGTGGGCTCAACAACGAAATGGTGCTTATTACACAAATTTCAATCAAATTATTGTAGTGTACCGTTCGCTATCCGTTTGTAAACTTTTCAGGTTCTGGTTCGACTTCGCCCAGGTGGTTATTGCGGGAGGGGGGTGGTGCTCATCACGAATCTGATTCCCACTTTTAGATTTCTGATGAGATTCTCTTTGGTTGCAACAGACAAGTTTGTGGGTCAGTCTCAGAGCCCGACAAATGTTCTTCATGAGGTTCATCGGGGCATTACAGACATAAAAGTCGTCCAATTTTCGAATTTCCAATACCTCAGGTTGCCGTCTCACGGTGCAGTCCTAACCATTGGCTGTAACCTACGGAAAATTCTAGAAGTCGAGAGACAAGATTTGATTCGTGATCAACAGGAACACGAGATTCTGCGAAAAGTCATGTGTCAAAGCATCTTAAGCCTGCGAAGTTGAAAAAACTTCCGATTTCAAGATACACCAGGTCGTAAAGAAAGTGAATGATCATTGCCTATCATGACCTTTCGCCATTTCTCTGCGTGGCGATATATTCTCAGGTGAAGTTGAAATGAGATAATGTTCGTGTACCATGTAAGAAAGCCTGCTCCATACAAAGTGGTTCCCAGCGGACCGTGTGTCCACACATGTCGCCCACGGAAATCATTAGCCGTGGAGCGCACCGGTCGGCTGTGGGAATTCGCCGTGGAGCAGGCGGTCTCTTAAAGGCAGTGTTCACGATGAATTTCACTTCCGATATCTCCACGGCTTACGGAAGGTCTGGTGCACTATATAGCAAGGCATGCTTAAAAAGGACACGAAAGACGCGTTTTTGAGCCGAAATAGGCCCTCCCTTGTTTACGTTGATTTTTGAGCGTGGAGGAATTAACCGCTATGAAGGATGATACCTATTAGTGCAATGAAGCAAACAGCTCACTTATCAGCACTTCCTTCACTTGATCATTCCTATAATCTGAGTCTTGATTTGTTCCTTTCGAAGGGCGGATCTGGGGCACGGCGCGTGTCTGGGGCACCAAAACGCTTGTTTGCAGCCGCTATTTTGCCACACTTGGCTCTTTTTCTACCGTTCTTTCGACACTGGGAGCCTAGGATCCTTCTCGCCTATCATTTCACACTGAAAAGTCAACGAGTATGATCATCGTGAACGCTGCCTTTAAGTGTTAAAGTCGTGTTTTGGGGAGAACAATGGCACGGCGTGACATGCACGTGTCGAGGTGTTCGGTGTACCTTGAAGAGGATGATCGAGCTGTTGAATTCCATATTGTGTAAATGAATGTTTGTGATACTTTGAGGAGACAGCGTTTCTTCGTTGTGACGGAAGCAGCCAGGACATGACTGGACAGATCACACACCTATTTTTTAGATGATTCCGCGGAAAGTTGTGACATTATTAGGCTAAGAGAGCCTGGTGCTTTACGTTTGCCAGATTGGAAGCGTCAAAAACAAGCTGGAGTGATCATATCGAGCAATTAATCCACTGCACGTTCGTCATATTGGGTGGGGGTTCAGTAAGCAAGTAGGCGGGTTTCCGCGGCTTGTAGATTCAGGATTGCTCAGATGCGGTCAATTTGACTTGTTCTTCTTACGCTTCTACGGCGTTATAGTTCTGGAACCGGTTCTTGGGACTCGGTTTTGGGTCAGTTAGTATTTTTTTGTAGTTCTGTAAGGTGGTATCTAAGGGTGGTAGATTGCTCACAATCAGTTCAATTTTCCATTTAAGGACCACTGGCCTATCAACCGCTGCCTTTCTCTCAATGCGGTAATCCTGTGATGTCTACCAGGGGTGTGCGTTAATGAAAAATATTCTTTCGTTAATCGTTAATTTTCGAGAAAAAAACCGCGTTAACCCGTTAATGCGTTAACACGTTAATTTTGCACTTCGTTAAAATTTTTCAAAATATTACTTGACCACAACGAAAATTAATCACCAGAGGCCCCAGAAAAATAACATACACCTTCTAATGACATCAGCAGGACTTCGTGGAAAGCAGTAGGGCTCCAGAAGCCGTAGGCACGGCCTCGTGGGAAATAGCTAGGGCTCCAGATGACGTCGTCAGGACGTCGTGGAAAATTGGTGGGGCTTTAGATGACGCGGTCAGGACTTCGTGGAAAATGGGTGGGCCTTCAGATGATGTCATTGAGAGTAGGTAGGGCTTCAGGTGGCGTCAGCAGCACGTCATGAAAGGAGGCAGGGCTTCAGATGACGACGTCAGGATGTCGTGGAAAGTGGATGAGCGCTTAGATGGCGGACGTTGTTAAAAAATAGGCGTGCGTCGCGTCCTACAAAGTCATTAGGGCATGCGTCGCGTCCTAGAAATTCGGTAATGCCTTATGTAGAACGTGCGACGCGTGGTAGAGACTGAGGAGCGCTTCTTGTGAAGTGTGCGCCGCGTGGTGCACTCCATACACAGCGTGGGCCGCTTGTTAGAAAGTGTGTGGCCTTCAATTCCCTCTCCCAACCCTCATTTGACAGCTTACTCAACCGCGGAGAGGTAGATCAGGCCTCGCGTTCCCTTTTTGGAACTCGAATTCGAATTCTTCGATATTGAGGAGAAATAACTAAAGTAGATAGACAATGGAATGAAACACATTGAGGCCAGCGATATGTTTCACAGCAACCGAAAATTGACCGCGCCGCAAGCCGAAATTGACCGCGCCGCAAGCACGGCTCCCAGTTTTTAAATCTGCCATTGAAGCAGATCAATCACTGCCTTGATTTTACTGCAATTAACGAACTCAAATTAACGTGATTTTAGGACTTTTTCGTTAAGCGTTAATCGTTAATTTTCTAAAATAAACCGCGTTAACCCGTTAATGCTTTAACACGTTAACGTTATAACGCACAGCCCTGATGTTTACGGTTGCATTCCTGGCTTCTGTTATTGATCCCAAAGTCGTGCAAGTGGCTACCAAGGCTGCTATCAACGAGTTTGCAAAGATTAAGGATGAGGTAGCTTTTTTAACTGACATACCCTGTCAGTTATTATTTGTCTGGGGAATATGCCTTTTTAGGTGCCCCCACTGCTGCTGGAATCCCAAGCTAAAAACGTGCAGGATCACCAGAAGAAGACAGGCGTGCTCGATGGATCTGGTGGCCTTACGAAGTCAGGAATCGCTAGCGATGAGAAGAAGGATGAGAAAGGAGACGAGAAAATGATCCGGAAACAATTGATCCGTGAAAGAAATGTACTCACTTCATTGTTGAATTTTGATCATTGAACTAGTTTCTGCGTTTGTAATCATGTAAATACAGTTTCCTCGGCGCACGCTCTGCACGGAGCGCTACTAGTTTTAAACCACGCGGCGCACGCTCTGCATGGGGCGCTAGTTTTTAACCACGCTGCATACGCTTTGCAGGAAGCGCTGCTAGCATGTTACCATGCGGCGCACGCTCCACATGCATCAAGCGCGTAGTGGCTTTTTGCTACATTGTCGCGGCACGGGCCCGGATCGCTATGCCACTTCTACATCGGCCCGGCAAAGTTCCGGCTTGCGGTGCCGTCCAGCCACGGTCAATGCAATTTTCCTCAGAGTCTCCCGCTCTCGATGGCATATGCATTCTAGTGCATGCCGTATGTGTCTATTATCGTCGGTATCTCAACACTTTTGCGAGCGAGTATGCTACCCATAATAATATTGAGTTTTCTGCTCCGAACGAATTTCTGGTTGCCCCCTCAGGCTACCGTCCTCCTAAAGAGCTATCAAATCACACGAATTTTTATAATTTTCCGAAAGTGTTGAGACTTTCTGGCACACATATCACGCTATGAGTCTCATCAAGACTGATACCCTCAGGATGATTGGGAAGGCAACTATTTTCTGCATCCAGTAATTATCTATAAAACGTTCTGGGACTTTTGCACTAGCTGAGAGAGAAAACTTGTCGTCAAGCATTACTCTGATTTAGTGGCGCACTTATGATATCCTACTATATATATTTTGGTAAATTTGTGTGTGCGTGTGTGTGTATGTATGTATGTGTGCGTTTCTCTGTGTGTTTGTTTGACCGTTTATTCGGCTTGACTTTCAAGACGGGCGATCTAACGGGTACCGGCTCAAGAGCGCGCAGAACGCCGTAGAAAGTGTGTGGGATCCAAGTGGAAGTGCGTAGGACGCCGTAGAAAGTGTGCGGGACCCAAGTGGGAGTGAGCAGGACGCCGAAGAAAGTGTGCGGGACCCAAGTGGAAGTGTGTAGGACGCCGTAGAAAGTGTGCGGGACCCAAGTGGAAGTCCGCAGGACGCCGTAGAAAGTGTGCGGGACCCAAGTGGGAGTGCGCAAGACGCCGAGGAAAGTGTGCGGGACCCAAGTGGGAGTGCGCAGGACGCAGTAGGGAGTATGCGCGATCCAAGTGGAAGTGCGCCAAACGCCGCAGAAAGTGTGTGGGACCCAAGTGGAAGTGTGTAGGACGCCGTAGAAAGTGTGCGGGACCCAAAGTAGAGTGTGCCGGACGCCGTAGAAAGTGTGCGGGACCTAAGGTAGAGTGCGCCGGACGCCGTAGAAAGTGTGCGGGACCCAAGTGGAAGTGCGTAGGACGCCGTAGAAAGTGTGCGGGACCCAAGTGGAAGTGTGTAGGACGCCGTAGAAAGTGTGCGGGACCCAAGTGGAAGTGCGTAGGACGCCGTAGAAAGTGTGCGGGACCCAAGTGGGAGTGCGCAACACGCCGAGGAAAGTGTGCGGGACCCAAGGTAGAGTGCGCCGGACACCGTAGAAAGTGTGCGGGACCCAAGTAGGAGTGCGCAGAACGCCGTAAAAAGTGTGCGGGACCCAAGGTAGAATGCGCCGGACGCCAGATAAAGTATGTGGGACCCAAATGCGAGTGCGCCGGACGCTGAAGAAAGTGTGCGGGACCCAAGTGGGAGTGCTCAGGACGCCATAGAAAATGTGCGGGACCGAAGTGGGTGAGCGCAGAACTTCAAAATCGTTTTTTGCGTCTATAAGAGAGTGTATACCACCCCTTTCTTCAAGTCCCCTCCCCCTTAACCACTCATTTCGACTGCTTAGCTGTTTAAAGACACCAACCTTTCCAAATCGGGTTTATATACGATGGAAATGTGAGTTAATCAAAATATGCATCCAGAAAACACAAACATCATTATACTTCATTTGGCAATAAAAGTAGCAGGGTGTCGGTTGGTCATGGAGGCCTTTACTAAATCTGAAACAGCGGTTGTCTTTATCATGACAGAAATGGATATAAATGAGCTACCATTTTAGGACCTCTTAAAGCTAGAGAAGGGTCGGTGTGCAACTGCATAAGAAAGTAGGTTAGCAAGGTTTGCAAGGTTTGAAATGCTTAGTAACTTCTGATTGCTCGAGCGTTGTCGTCTAAACCAGCTCATGGGCCGGCGCAACCGGACTCCAGCGACAGAGGCCGGCGATAGCCGGCAGGCGTGAGAACTTCTGAACGCCAACTCACATAGAATCAGCGGATGCCGATTATACTCAAGATGCCGGCGAAGCCGGCAAATAGGCCGGCGTAGCCGGACCCCAGGTGCAGAGGCCGGCGTCAGCCGGCCGACTCCGCTGGTGATATATATTTGATAGCTATTGCCAGCTTTCAATCCTCAACTTCATTGCAAAACTGAAACAGTACAAAAGCTAACGAGATTCCTGGGAGAGCTCCTCCGAATTAAAGCAAACTTCAGATGTATAAAAACGAATAAGCTTCTAGCCTAGGCCTGGACATGAAAGCCGTGGGCAGGAAGCGAACGACCCTCAACTTTGTTCCAAAGAATCCAGAGAAATGTTCCAGAGAAAGCTCTATGGCTCAACAACATTATCGAAAAACGGCTAAGCGCGAGCTCGAAGAAGCTTTTTTTCTGGAAGGATATGCCTAAAATCCACCCAGAATTCACTGCGGGCTGGGATTTTACTGAGCATTTGGCGCGAAACTTCCGCGAGTCGGGAGAGTACCGGATATGGGAAAGAAAATTACGCGAAATCTCCGAAGAAACAACGAGACATATCTGTCGCGAATTTACCGCGGTAACACCGTGAAATTACAACAATTTTCGTCAGTAACGTCATATTTTCTGTTTTTGACCGATCACGGGTTCCGTGATTGAGCTGAGTATATGCTCATACAGTCTGCGGCATTGGAAAAGACGATGGTGCGGTTGCGTACTTTCATTGAGCACACTGCAGCCGTGGCTGGCTCAATTCCAAATTTGCCATTAATCGATCAGAAACAGCAGTCATTTTTTCCGGATATGAATATTTCTGTTTCTTTTATTTTTATAGTAATTCCTGCTTGTATCTATTCTAAAGATTTCTGGTGTATTGGTAAAGTAATATGTTCGGGGGAAAAGCATCCGTTTCTTAATGTTTTTGGCGCTTTTTTCCTTAAAGGCAGTGTTCACGATAATCTTCGATTTCGAGATTAATCGCTAAATCGGTTGTTTGGCCACCGGGCAGGACTGAAATGACGACGACACCGAGAAAAACGCTCGAGAAGGGCATCAAATACTTTACTCTCACCCCACCTTTTTACTCTCAATGGAACTGTTCGTTGTGCCGATGAAATCTTTTGTGGATCCGTCCTTCGCATTTTTGTGCTTTCTGTCGCTCCGTTCTTTCCTTTGGACCCTCACTAATACTGTTTTGCCTAAAATATTCTTCTATTTTTAACTAACCCCATTTTTTACCGGTGACAATCACCTTGAACATGTTCATCCAACCTGACAACTACTCCATGTTATAGAACAATGTCACTGAAATACGACGTTTTAATGCGTTTCTCGCTGTTTCTTCGTAATTTTAGTAACACTTGGTTGCCAAAGCATTGTTCTAAAGGTAGTGGTCGCCATCAAATATGCTTATCGTCTTTTTCTCTCCAAACCCTCTTCTGGGCCTCGAGTAGTAGGACCTATCTGAAAAATCGCAAAACCGCTGTTTTGGGCCAAATTTGAATCCTGAACTTTCTTGTCTTCTGATGGTGGACGAGCCCACTCCACATCATCGGCATCGATGACCTCTTATATCAAGAACATCAGCTGGCTTTAAATTGAATTTCAATCAATGAACATTACTCATCTAGTCAAAAACATCGACTGGAGTGCTTTCTTTCATTGCTCAACTGTTTTTACTAGGTAAATTTGCATTTATTTCTCCCTCTGAATGTCGAGGATTTTTGTCTGCTCGGCATGAGACTGCGATCTTTTTTGTCGACGTTGTGCACGTGTGCACGAACTGGCTTCTTTTGGCCCTAGAAACTCTAATTCTAGCCCGTTTTTCACCGCGCTACCTTCATTGTTTTTCAGCTGTTTCTGATCTAAGCTGATTTTTGTAGTTTTTTTTAATAACGTTTTTCTTCGTGACCACTGCCTTCAAGTGAAAAACTTTGGAACGAACGTCGGATGTGTTTTTTGCTTTAAACTTAGTAAAGGCAGTGGTCGCGATGAAAAACGTTATCTAAAAAACTATAAAAATCAGCTTAGATAGAAAACAGCTGAAAAACCATAAAGATAATGCCGTGAAAAACAGGCTAGAATTAGAGTTTCTAGGACCCAAAGAAGCCAGTTCGTGCCCAAGTAAGTGCACAGCGCCGCAAAAAAAGATCGCAGCCTCATGCCGAGCAGTCAAAAATAAGAGACATTCAGAGGACGAAATAAATGCAAATTAACCGAATAAAAACAGTTGAACAAAGAAAGCAAGCACTTCGGTCAATGTTTTTGACTAGATAAGTCCGAAGGATAATGTTGATTGATTGAAATTCAATTTCAGGCCAGCTGATCTTCTTGATATCAGAGATCATCGCTGCCGATGATGTGGGGTGGGTCGTCCACCATCAAAAGACAAGAAAAAGTGGTAAAAACCGAATAGTTGATCATCTCAACAATCATGATCTCATATCTCCTTGTAAGCACGGTTTTCAAAAGAAAAAGTCGACGGAGACAGCTATGCTGAAGGCGCTTAATGATTGGACCGTGGCGACAGATAGTGGGGGTTCGGTAGACGTCGCGTACTTGGATTTCTCTAGAGCTTTTGATAGGGTATGCCATATAAGGTTAAAGGCAAAACTAACTTCGATTGGGATTCATCCACGTATTGTGTCCTGGGTAGATTCATTTTTAAGTGAGCGAACTTTTAGCGTACGAGTGAACCAAGCCTACTCTGAGCCGAGAAAAGTTCTCAGTGGAGTTCCCCAGGGATGTGTGCTTTCTCCATTGTTGTTCAACATTTACACCTACGACATACCTAGACTGGTTTCATCCTTTGATGTGAGCTACATTGCGTTCGCCGATGATATCAAACTATATATTTCCGATAACATCCTCAGAGAGTAGTATGAAGCTGCAGAACACAATCGCTGCTGTAGATCGCTGATCCCTAGAGTGGAAGTACCCCTGTCTCAGGAGAAAACCAAAATGCTCAATCTTGGGAAACGTAATCCAATCTTTAGTTATAGTATAGGAAATTGTCACCTAAGTGTTGTGCAGAATATTCAAGATCTCGGGTTCCTTGTAATTAAAAACCTGAACTTTGACCACCATTGTGAGCAAATTGCTAGAAAAGCAATGGGGGTAATGCATAACTTGTTCCGAGCTCTCACGACAAGAGATACTTCTGTTCTATTGAAGGCTTTCTAAACATATGTAAGACCAATTCTTGAGTATGGCACTACCATTTTCTGTCCTCACAAACGCAAATTCATTATCAAATTGGAAAGTGTACAGAACAGCTTCACTAGAAAGTTATTCATCAGAAAACTAGGTTTTGTGTATAATGTCATTCCTGGCAGTAAGACTAGGAACAAGGAGTTCAACCTCCGATCCTTGTCGTATAGAAGGAGAAGGAATGATCTTGTTATGGTCCACAAAATTTTGAATGAGTATTGTGGTCTCGATAAGGAAGATTTTTTCGCAGTGAGAGAATCAAGAACGCGAGGCGGAGAGCAAAAAATTGCCATTAGCACTGCAAAGACTGCTGTTCGACACAATTTCTTCGTTAATAAAGCTGGGTCTGACTATTTGAAATTGAGCAAAAGATTTCCTACCTCTCGCGGCATGAAAAGTTTCATCAAGATAGTGGACTGTTTTCTGAGTTCCTCGGAGCAGAGCAGCTAACCGCTGTTTGCTTCGCTAATCATGAGTAACCGTTTTACAAAAGTAATTTCATCTTTTCACTATTAGGCTGTTTCTCTTCTAAACTACCCGTCGTTTATTTTCTGAATTTTTACATGTTTTTCATGTGGTTTACTTGAATTTGTTGGCTGCTGATATTTTCGTAGGAACGGTTTTTCTTCAACATGGTCATCGATCATGTAATAAATAAATAAATAAATAATTAAATAAATAAATAAATAAATAAATAAATAAATATATATATATATATATATATATATATATATATATATATATATATATATATATATATATATATATATATATATATATATATATATATATATATATATATATATATATAAATATATATATATATATATATATATATATATATATATATATATATATATATATATATAGGCTTCAAATTTGGCCCGAAACAGCGGTGTTTTCAAGTGGTTTTCTCTTGGTCCTACTACTCTAAAACCAGAAAAGGGTTTAGAGAGGAAAAAAAGACAAGCCTATTTTATCGCGACCACTCCCTTTAAAGGCACAGTCGAAGCTCAGGGACGAATTCTGAGGTTTCCACATAATTGTGAAGTTCACGCACCCTATATAGCCCCTGCCAAATGCGAGCTCTCAATTCCTCCGAACAAGCGAGATATTGGGGGAAGCCACCCTGGGGCGCCCATACCAGGAAGCCACTTTGGCACGCCCCTTTTACGATTTTTCGAGCTCAACAGCGGCGAGATGAGCGATGATTTCCGATCAGTAGCCCCGTTCCTCCCTTCATTTCCAGCCTCTTACTTTATTCCGGTCGGTTCGCATACATCGGTTGCAAATGACGGAAAATACGAGCCTCGGACAACTCGTCCACCATGCTTCCGTAGCAAAATTTCTGAAGGGCCATAATTTCGTTCTTAGGGGGTCTTGTACGATTCCAAAGACATCTTTGGAATCAGTGTGAGATCGTTTTCAAGATAGGCCGAAAAACAGAAGAACGATACTGAGGCTGGACTGTGCCTTTAAGTGGGTGAATTTTTCTTGCCTTTCGTTCTCTGGAACTTATACTAGAAAAAGAAGTATCCATTGGGCAAGTTTGGATGTCAGAATTCCCAGAATTGAAAATTTCAAATGCTGAATCATCTGCGCCTGTGATGGCCCTTCTGTTCCTTGTGCTAGATGGTTGGGGAAAACTGGTGGCGGATCGTCATTTTGAACCACTCCAACTTCAGAACAATATGTTTTTGGAGCCCAAAACTTCACCGACGTGGTCCACCGGGTTCATTCCTGAAATTGAGCTCGAAAAATGAAAACTGGTTTTCAGCGCGAACGATGCCTTTAAGCTTGAGAAAAATTGAAAATTTCCCGTCCACACAATCGACGGCAATCGTTAAATCTTTCTTATAATTTGGGAGAAAAAAAGCATAGGAAACGTTGAGAAACGCTGAGTTTTGCCCCACACACAAAACATTAGTACACCTAGAGTCTTTACAATAGATAAAAATATGTAGCACAAAAAAAATGAGAGAAACGAAAAAAGTGTGACCTAGAAAAAATATCAGCTGTTTTTTATTGATTGATGGCAAGCTTGAAACAGAGGCAGCTATGGCTACAGCATAGTTAGTGAAAAAGCGTGACCGCACCGCCGCCTATTTCCGTTGCAATGGACAATTCTAAACTGTTTTGCTTCGCTATAACAGGGTTAGGGTTAACGCTATAACATTACTAATTTGGCGGTGCACTTTTTCACTACACATCAAAAATTTAGTGTGGCATTGGGAGCAGGGATGTGATGCAATTGCCGTTTACCGGTTGGCGATTGTCGTTTGCCGGCCGTTTTTGGACGATTTTTGTCGATTGTCGTTTGCCGTTTTTCCTCTAACTTTTCGACAAAATTCGGCAACGAAAGTGCGCAATAGATAACAAACGCCGCGATTAGGACGCGCATGGTAAACCCGATAAGCCTTGCAGCGATCGGCTCGAAAGTAGGGAGACAGGCTATACGTACTTCAAGCCAGTTGGTGTTATGTACCGTGCGGTCATGTCAAAGCAATTGCTAGTATTGTAGGGTCTGGGTCCTCTTGTCTCGAAGAGTACCGAACTCCCCACCCTCTCCTTGCTGAGGCTAATCAATTATTGTAGGGTTCATCGGGACAAGAATTGACACCTGAAATGTTTTCAGGAGAGGGCACAAAAGGTTCAGAGTTCAATTTCTTTCAGACATTTTTTAAAGCGTCGTGTAGAGGATGTTGGACTTCATTGGCAGTTTGTAGGGTTATGCACTTTGCCATCTCCTATGATGCTCACAATTACGCTGAGAAACATGCTACGAAGTTGAAAGTTGGAGTTCTAAGTTGAAAGGGTGGGGGAGGGTGTACACGTCGTGGGAAACATTCGTTTCGGTTAAATTCGCTGTTTGACTATAAACAGGATTGACGGAGTCGACGATGATCATTTCGGAATAAGGCCATTGTTATACCTGAAGTTTGCGACCGCGACAGGTGCGGTCAACTGTTACAAATCGTGTCGGGACCAGACCTACACAGTAGAAAAATGCTGTGGGAAGAACAGTTTGCAGCACCTGTCGCGGTCGCTGGCTCGAAAGGGGCTGTTATGCCTGAAATGTGGAAACCGTGCGGTAATCGGTCGCTGTCGCGGCTGTCCGTCGCAGTGCAGTGAACTGCGACGGGTGTCAGCGACAGCGACCCAGCCAAATCCAGTATCCTGCCGGGTGTTTTTTGGCCGTGAGCGACAGCGACGGCTGGCCCTCAGCGACAGCGACAGGCCTGTCGTGGGGTATAACAATGGCCTAAGGGGTGGCGTACAGTTTGTGAAGGAGGTGGTTTGAGACGACCGCGGTTTTTCAGGAGTCGTAATAGTGGAAAGCTTGAAAAAATACCCCATTCCACGTATGTGAGTTGTTAGCGCGCAGTTTAGAAGAAATTTAAACGGTCGGAGGTAGAGAGATGCCGAATATGGAGCAGTTTCGCAGCAACGTTTCCAAGACTGTTCGAAAACGTGTGTTGTAGTTGTATTTCTTCACGTGATTATATTTCATCTCAATTCCGGTCAAACAGTTAACACACCGTGAGGCACGAAACGAGTACGCCGCGAACTCTGAGAAAGTTTCCCTTTCAGACAAAGGACCTAACAACCGTAGGTGCGCATTTCTGTTCGTAGGCCCCGCCCAGTTGTAGTATGGCTCATAATTAATTTCATATGAGTTACTCTCAGTTGGCCCTATTTTTGTTAAGGCGCAGCCACCGATCGCAGTGCCGCAGCGGCACTTTCGCGGAGCCGCTCTGGTGCCTGTTGGGGCCGGTATGGCTTTATCGCGGAGTCGCAGCGGCGATTTCTACAAGAGAAGGGCTGCCAAGCTCGTTAGAAAATAATCACAAGTAGGGACACACTGACCTCCTCCTTTTTTTGAACTATCGTATGCTCACCCTCTTAATTGGATTGCGCGATACTCAGAATTTCGTGCGATAAATACGAAACACAAAGCAATTGAATGACTACTACATATTTCAATAAAGGTTGACATTAGAGAATCTCGAAAAATTACTATTCTTTCACCACAACGTTCCTATTATCAGTGTTCGATAGAATGCTCATTCCGGTGCTGTTTTTTATATCAGGGTTTTTTATGCCAACGTAAGAGGTTGCACTTCTTGTGGTATTATTCAAAAACCTTGTGGTGTTATTGAACTAGAGCAAAATGCCGAGGTTCAAGGACAGTCGGCCTTACACTATTCAAAAACCATTTCTTATCTGGATATCGAAATACGAAATGTGCATGAGAAAGAATAATTTTTACTGCTACTTTTAGAACATTTGCATCGTTTTTCTACAGGATTTTTTTTTATTTTGCCGTTTGTCGATTGCCAATTGCCGGCCATTTTTGTACAAATTTTGTCGATTTCCATTTGCCGAGTTTTCAAAATCGTTTGCCTCACATCCCTGATTGGGAGGCCATATCACGCGCGTCTTACTGAGTATACTGCCTTTATTCGGGTGTGCACAAGCCCCCCTTGTCACCCGCACACGCTGCTACAGTAATGGACCACTGCACCGCGGTCTGTGGTGAGTCCGTTCTCTCCCACCCCATGCGACAGGCATCGACTTTCGCATGACCACCGTTCAGTCGTCCGTAAGACCGGTGATCATGCTCAGAGGCGGTGAGTTTTTCAAATTTTTTCTTTGCCGTTTTCAATTGTTTCGGTGATAATTCAAGTGTCATCGTACTGGCTAAAGGTTAGGGTGTACATGAAGCTTTACACAATCCTTCGCGCTACCAAGAAATTGAGAAAACATCTGTTCTCCGTTTTTTACCGAAAAACTTTCTTTCTTAACATTTATCTACTGTTTCGAATACAGGGGTCATTTGCCCACATCCCATTACGACCACATTCAAATTATCATCGAAATAACATAATACGGCGCAAAAATTCAAAAACTCACCTTCTCTGAGCATGATCGCCGGTCATGCGAACGAATTAGCGGTGGTCATGCGAAAGTCGATGCCTGCCACATGGGGTTGGAGAGAACGGGCTCGTCACAGACCGCAACACAGTGATGCATTACTGTAGCAGCGTGTGCGGGTGAAAAAGGGGGCTTGTGCACTCCCGAATAAAGGCAGTATACAAACATTCGTGCTGGCAGGATTCGCATTCTCATAGTATAATGTCACTTCCCATTTAATTTTTTTTAAAATAAAGCTTTTCAGGCAGGTGCGGTATAACTGAAACAAACATTAGCTGTAAGCATTCGTGTGTTTCCAGATAGCGCGTGATTTGGACTTCCAATGCCACACTTAATTTTTGATGTGTAGTGAAAAAGTGCACAGCCAAATTAGTAGTACACCATTTCAACAAATTTTCAACGTTTCTTCGGTGTTAAATCCCATGTCAAATTTAATGCAGTAAGTATTTCACTTCTTTTACCGAGCTTCTCATAAATACCACTCTGCCAAATCGTAACCCTGTTATAGCGAAGCAAAACAGTTTAGAATTGTCCATTGCAACGGAAATAGGCGGCGGTGCGGTCACGCTTTTTCACTAACTATGCTGTAGCCATAGCTGCCTCTGTTTCAAGCTTGCCATCAATCAATAAGAAACAGCTGATATTTTTTCTAGGTCACACTTTTTTCGTTTCTCTCATTTTTTTGTGTTACATATTTTTATCTATTGTAAAGACTCTAGGTGTACTAATGTTTTGTGTGTGGGGCAAAACTCAGCGTTTCTCAACGTTTCCTATGCTTTTTTTCTCCCAAATTATAAGAAAGATTTAACAATTGCCGTCGATTGTGTGGACGGGAATTTTTCAATTTTTCTCAAGCTTAAAGGCATCGTTCGCGCTGAAAACCAGTTTTCATTTTTCAAGCTCAATTTCAGGAATGAGCCCGGTGGACCACGTCGGTGAAGTTTTGGGCTCCAAAAACATATTGTTCTGAAGTTGGAGTGGTTCAAAATGACGATCCGCCACCAGTTTTCCCCAACCATCTAGCACAAGGAACAGAAGCGCCATCACAGGCGCAGATGATTCAGCATTTGAAATTTTAATTCGGGAAATTCTAACATCCAAACTTGCCCAATGGATACTTCTTTTTCTAGTATAAGTTCCAGTGAACGAAAGGCAAAAAAAATTCACACACTTAATAAGTTTAAAGCAAAAAAAACACATCCGACGTTCGTTCCAAAGTTTTCCACTTGAAGGCAGTGGTCACGATGAAAAACGTTAGTGAAAAAACTACAAAAATCAGCTCAGATCAGAAATAGCTGAAAAACAATGAAGGTAGCGCGGTGAAAAACGGGCTAGAATTAGAGTTTCTAGGGCCCAAAGAGGCCAGTTCGTGCACACGTGCACAACGTCGACGAAAAAGATCGCAGTCTCATGCCGAGCAGACAAAAATCCTCGACATTCAGAGGGAGAAATAGATGCAAATTTACCCAGTAAAACAGTTGAGCAATGAAAGAGAGCACTCCAGTCGATGTTTTTGACTAGATGAGTAATGTTCATTGATTGAAATTCAATTTAAAGCCAGCTGATGTTCTTGATATAAGAGGTCATCGATGCCGATGATGTGGAGTGGGCTCGTCCACCATCAGAAGACAAGAAAGTTCAGGATTCAAATTTGGCCCAAAACAGCGGTTTTTTGCGATTTTTTCAGATAGGTCCTACTACTCGAGACCCAGAAAAGGGTTTAGAGAGAAAAAGACGATAAGCATATTTGATGGCGACCACTACCTTTAGAACAATGCTTTGGCAACCAAGTGTTACTAAAATTACGAAGAAACAGCGAGAAACGCATTAAAACGTCGTATTTCAGTGACATTGTTCTATAACATGGAGTAGTTGTCAGGTTGGATGAACATGTTCAAGGTGATTGTCACCGGTAAAAAATGGGGTTAGTTAAAAATAGAAGAATATTTTAGGCAAAACAGTATTAGTGAGGGTCCAAAGGAAAGAACGGAGCGACAGAAAGCAGAAAAATGCGAAGGATGGATCCACAAAAGATTTCATCGGCCCAACGAACAGTTCCATTGAGAGTAAAAAGGTGGGGTGAGAGTAAAGTATTTGATGCCCTTCTCGAGCGTTTTTCTCGGTGTCGTCGTCATTTCAGTCCTGCCCGGTGGCCAAACAACCGATTTAGCGATTAATCTCGAAATCGAAGATTATCGTGAACACTGCCTTTAAGGAAAAAAAGCGCCAAAAACATTAAGAAACGGATGCTTTTCCCCCGAACATATTACTTTACCAATACACCAGAAATCTTTAGAATAGATACAAGCAGAAATTACTTAAAAAAATAAAAGAAACAGAAATATTCATATCCGGAAAAAAAATGACTGCTGTTTCTGATCGAATAATGACAAATTTGGAATTGAGCCAGCCACGGCTGCAGTGTGCTCAATGAAAGTACGCAACCGCACCATCGTCTTTTCCAATGCCGCAGACTGTATGAGCATAGACTCAGCTCAATCACGGAACCCGAGATCGGTCAAAAACAGAAAATATGACGTTACTGACGAAAATTGTTGTAATTTCACGGTGTTACCGCGGTAAATTCGCGACAGATATGTCTCGTTGTTTCTTCGGAGATTTCGCGTAATTTTCTTTCCCATATCCGGTACTCTCCCGACTCGCGGAAGTTTCGCGTCAAATCCTCAGTAAAATCCCAGCCCGCAGTGAATTCTGGGTGGATTTCAGGCATATCCTTTCAGAAAAAAAGCTTCTTCGAGCTCGCGCTTAGCCGTTTTTCGATAATGTTGTTGAGCCATAGAGCTTTCTCTGGAACATTTCTCTGGATTCTTTGGAACAAAGTTGAGGGTCGTTCGCTTCCTGCCCACGGCTTTCATGTCCAGGCCTAGGCTAGAAGCTTATTCGTTTTTATACATCTGAAGTTTGCTTTAATTCGGAGGAGCTCTCCCAGGAATCTCGTTAGCTTTTGTACTGTTTCAGTTTTGCAATGAAGTTGAGGATTGAAAGCTGGCAATAGCTATCAAATATATATCATAAGTGCGCCACTAAATCAGAGTAATGCTTGACGACAAGTTTTCTCTCTCAGCTAGTGCAAAAGTCCCAGAACGTTTTATAGATAATTACTGGATGCAGAAAATAGTTGCCTTCCCAATCATCCTGAGGGTATCAGTCTTGATGAGACTCATAGCGTGATATGTGTGCCAGAAAGTCTCAACACTTTCGGAAAATTATAAAAATTCGTGTGATTTGATAGCTCTTTAGGAGGACGGTAGCCTGAGGGGGGAACCAGAATTTCGTTCGGAGCAGAAAACTCAATATTATTATGGGTAGCATACTCGCTCGCAAAAGTGTTGAGATGCCGACGATAATAGACACATACGGCATGCACTAGAATGCATATGCCATCGAAAGCGGGAGACTCTGAGGAAAATTGCATTGACCGTGGCTGGACGGCACCGCAAGCCGGGACCGTCTCTGAGAGAATCCCCCGTGATCGTTCACGGATGGCCGAGAGGATACTAGCATGGGGCTATCGCGGAACGATCGCGAGATTTTGACTGTCTCGAACCGAGAGCGTACCTCGTTCGTTCATCGATGCTCCTGCCATGCTGGATCGCGGAACCGCGAGGAATCGAGCCTGGAGCTATCACGGAACGATCACGAGATTCTACAACTTTCAACCTGAGGGCAAATCGCGTCCATACATTGCTCTATTCGGGGTGTTACATCGTGGAACCGCTATGACCCGAGCCCGGAACTCTCGTGGGACGGTCGCGAGATTCCGCCAGCCTCCACCCCTGATCGTACCGAATCCATGCCCTCTCGGTGTTTCACCCGTACAGGTGTTGCCCATCAGGTCAACACGAAGCTATAAGGTACTGCCCTTGCCGTATTTCGCGCTGCTTTACAAATCTGCACATCCTGAGAGCGCGGAACCGGGGGGAAACAATCACGGTACCATCGCGGATCGCGAGTGCACCACGGTACTAGCCCGGTAAACATGGTAACGATCGCGGTACCATGACGGTACGAGAACGAGAATGTCAACGGATGGGTCAGTTGAGTAACTATCGCGGAGCGGACGCGGATCACGGGACTAGGGGGAGACGAACACGGTACTATCGCGGACCACGGGAGCATCACGGTACTAGCGCTAAAGATTCTCTTACAAGGGAACCACAATAGGTCATAATGACCATTCCAATTGAAATGTACTTTTCTAGAACCACTTTCGGACGAAAAGTTCAAAAATGCCCATCGCAGCTGCCTAGACCCACTCTGAAAAAAGTTATAGGCATTTTTTCTCTGATTTTCGTACTTATTGTACCCTCCAAAAAGCTCATTATTTTTACGAAAATCCGGAAACGGACCTCATAATCGTGTTCAGCGCCCAAAACTACCCCACTAAGCAAAGCTAGGTTGAAGGAACATTTTCCAAACTTTGCGCAGACTAACAGCGCTTTGGACTTGTACGGATTTTCGGTTGGGTGTTTATTTATACCAATTAGAGGGCTCCCGAAGCGTTAAAAAATATTCCAGATTTGACTAAAATTTCGCTCTGGGGGATTATTTTAGGGTGCTGATCACGAATCTAAGGTTCATTCATCGATTTCCCGAAGTTTTCGACTTTATTCGTTCACAGATTCCCATCGGGGGAGAATTTGATGCCAAATCGCGACTTTTGACGATTTCCGGAGTGCTACAATATATCATGCTCAAATTATTTCTCTGGGGGTTATTTGGAGTGCTGAACACGAATCTGATGTCGGTTTATCGATTTTTGGCAGCTTACGATAGGATACGGTGGGTATTATACTTGTTCCAAATGAAATTCATTTCGAATATCCGACTTTTCGACTATAGTCGGATATCGCCCTTTTTCGAATATTCGACTTTTTGACTATAGTCGGATATCGTACTTTTTCGAATATTCGACTTTTCGACTGTAGTCGGATATCGCCCTTTTTCGAATATTCGACTTTTCGACTATAGTCGGATATCGTACTTTTTCGAATATCCGACTTTTCGACTATAGTCGGATATCGCACTTTTTCGAATATTCGACTTTTCGACAGTAGTCGGATATCGCACTTTTTCGAATATTCGACTTTTCGACTGTAGTCGGATATCGCACTTTTTCGAATATTCGACTTTTCGACTATAGTCGGATATAGCACTTTTTCGGATATCCGACTTTTCGAATAAAAAGTCGACTTTTTTATCCGACTGAAACAGTCGGATACTCATCCGATTATTCGATTCGGAACAAGTATAGTGGGTATACGGTAGTTTGGTCAAAGTTTCAGATTTGTCTCAAAGTTTCTATGTGGGGGTTATTTGGGGTGCTGAATACGAATTCGATGTCCATTTGTCGATTATCGGAATATTGAGGTAGGTTTTGCTTCCTAAATGGCATGTTACCTACCGTAACCTGAAGTAAACCTTGAAATTTGGGCAAGCAATCCCCAGATTCGTGTTCAGCACCCCAGATTACCCCTACACACATGTTTTTAGCGAAATCCGGAGAAAAATTTGAAAACACCCTAAAAATTTCATAGGGGGTGGTACCCTTACCTTGCCGCGAAGCTTTAAAAAACGCTCATAACTTTTTTCAGAGTGGGTCTAGGCAGCTGCGATGGGCATATTCGGACTTTTCGTCCGAAAATGGTTCTAGAAAAGTACATTTCATTTGGAATGGTCACAATGACTTATTGTGGTTCCCTTGTCAGAGGTGCCGGCCGGTGTAGAAGTGGCATAGCGATCCGGGCCCGTGCCGCGACACTGTAGCAACGGCTCCGGAATCTTGGAAGATTGCTTCTTGTCCGCAACAGTACAGCGACGACACCGCAATCGTGAACAGTACCGCGATAGCGAAGCGTTGGTCTCGCAACAGTTTCGGGCATCTTCGCGATATCAACGCATAGTATACATATTATCCGAATCACTCCTTTTCGGATATTCGGCCGAATATCCGAGATTCGGATAATCCGATATCCGAAAAATCGAAAAAACGCATTATCTGAATCCGGGAAATTTAAAATCGGCATTATCTGAATCGAACCATTATCCGAAGGGTCAAAAATTTGAATAAAATCGGATGAAATTCGGATAATTTTCGGATGAAATCGGATAAATTTTGGATAAAATCGGATAAAACTGCACTAGGCCACGAACATTTTCCTTCTATTTAGTACATCAACCCAAGATTTTCCTCTTCCTTCCGAAATCTGAAGAGTCGTTGCGGCGCCGAAAAATGGGCGTGGTCAAGTGAGATGAAAAAGTGGCTAGTTATTCAGTGTAGAAACTTTTTGGAAAGTTGCTTCGCATACTTTTTACTTGCTAGTTGCCCTGAAAAACCTGTGTATGGATAATACTGTGCCTCCCAACGACGATATAGTAATTAAAGATTTGTTTCCACGTTTTTATTAATATGCATATAAGGTGTGTCCAAATGAGACTAGCCGACCATGCGGCCGTCGTACGTGGCAGGCGGCTGTCGCGTGCGTCGCTCTCGGACGAGCATGCGAAACGACAGCGAGCCTACCCCCGCAGCCAGTCACTAGGAGCGGTGCCGGCAGCTGCTGTCAGCAAGCAATCAATCAGCTCCGCAGCCGAGGGGGCAACCGTTCGAAGACTCGTCCGAGAGTGGCTCATGCGACGGCCGCCTGCCACGCACGATGGCCGCATGGTCGGCCAGCCTCATTCGGACACACTTTATGAAGATTGACGTTTGTATGTTAACGTGCTGCAACAGCAATAAAGTACTACTGTTTGTTTAATTACAGATGTTTTCAAAAGCTTGTCTTGAATACCTGGTTTGTTCTTCACCGTTTTGTTTCAACTTTGATCCAAAAATATCCGAAGTTATCAGAAATTATCCGACCGGATATCCGTATCCGAATCGTTGGAAAAATGGCATTATCTGAGTCGATCCATTATCCGAAAATTTGAAAAAGCGCATTATCTGAATCGAAAAAATATCCGGAAATTTGAAAATCGGCATTATCCGAATAGATCCATTATCCGAAAAAGTATCATCGGATAACACGTATATCGCGTAGCCACCGCTACACTAGGCAGGCTGATGAGCCAGAGAGGGCCGCAAAAATGAAACTCATAATGCGAGAAGAACATATTGACCAGATAGGTTGCAGCCACATAGAGCATGATGATGATATGATCTCAACTGGGGTTATCATATCGAATAAAAGATCAGGTTCATGGTGGCGTGACTCATTTTCATTGCTACAACTACCATTGACATGTCCTCGGCCGACGTAGCTGCTAACCCCTCGATAAGAATGCCAACTCTTGTGCAGCAAAAGCCGCGACCTCATCCTCCGTATGCTGAGATGATTCAGAAGGCAATAGCTGAGCTGTGTGAGCGATCTGGCTCTTCGAAAGATTTGCGTTTGCAGAGAATATCAGCTTAGCGACAATAACAATAACAGCGGTTGCTCTGTTTTTCCTTACCTCTTCGCGTCGTGGGTAGTCCTGCTTCCAACTGAAAGCAATTCTGTTGAATGAAACGACGCTTGATCGGATAGTTTTCCAAATGCTCTCTACTTTCCAGGCTCCGAAGAAGGCGAAGACGCCAAAACGTCAGCCGAATAAATCCTTACCATACTCGGTTCTAAGCTGCATAAGACTACTGACAATATCAACTTTGTCAATGCCGAGAATAATTGAACGTCGTACATGTACAATAACAGCTGGGTTCGTCGTTTTTTCTATTAGAAGGATTGGATATTCGAGACTGTCTGAATGTTTCAGAAATGCCAATGTACGGATGGCTCTCAAAAAAGGCGTGGTGAAGGGAGCGTTGCGACAGGTCACAAGTGAAGGGGCCGATGGTAGTTTCAAGCCTGGAGGAAAGAAATCCGCCGCACAGGAAGTCAGAAAGGTTGGTCCGTTCAGTTTTCTAAGCAAAATTAACGGTTTAACTCTTATTTCTAATTTCAGCCCGTTGTGAGGAATGCAAAAGAGTCCGCGCCGTCAGCTGCTAAAGAGGAGCCGGCCAAGAAAGCTGATCCCGCCCCGAAAGCTACAAAGTTAGAAGAAACTTTAAGATGGATAAAAAAGGCTTCGGGTACACCTGTTGCCGAGAAGGCAAACTGCACATGCCTCGAAGACGGCGAAGGCCCCAAAAAGCTCCCCGTCTGCAAAGAAGGCTACAGCCACAAACTTGAATTGAATGCTACTGATGGACAGTTTGTTGGTACTGATGTGAGACTAATAAGTGTAGACTGAAGGCAATGAATGTCTTTGTGTGGTTTAATTGAAGAGAACTCTGGAATTCTGTGTTTTGCTGCGTTCTTGTTCCGAAATGTAAAAAACCCTGCATAGAATTCGGAAACAGGCTACGGCGCGAGGTGTGGTACAAGTCAACTTTGGTCTGACCCCCAACCCCGCAATTTCCTCAGAATCGTCACGATCTGCTTCAGATAACGCCGCGGACGGAATAGGGCACCGTCGCAGCCAGATTCAGGCACCGTCGCGGCCCGAATCAGGCACCGTCGCGGTCGGGTTGAAGTAACCCCAGACTGGGTTCGGGAGCCGTCGAATCCTGGTTGAGACACTGCAGCGGGGAGGTTGATGCAGTGGTATAGCTGGTGAAGGGACTCTGGATAGACCCTGATCTGAAGACACCGATAAGGAGTCTTCAGGGCGGAGTCGCTCTGCCGCTAGGGCAGATTTTCTCAAAGAAAAAGCCAAAATTCTCGCATCTGAGCAATCGATTCAAAGATATCTGTACTGACTCACACAAATGAGGGTTTCTTGTCGAGCAAGACTAGCCAACAGGGTCCAGCAGCCCGTGGTCAAGGACCGCCAAAGATTTACGACCTTCCCTTCGGTGGTCATTCCGCACCCAAAAATATTGGAAATTGTAGCGACCCCCCCAGAAAAAATTGGGCATTACGACGGGCATTTTTTACCAAAAATCCAGCTATGATCAACGAAAAAATCGGATAGAACTGTGTAAGAGAACGGCCCGCCCGTAGCCCGATCAAAAATCATACAAAAAATAGATTCGGCATTACGACAGGCTGGGTTTAACAAATTTCCAGCCGGAATATGCAAAAATCTAGAGAAAAGTGCTCCCGAAAAAAAACAGCCCGCCACTAACCTGATCTAAATTCAACGAAAAAAGAATTGGGCATGACGATAGACGGTTTTTCTACAAAAAATCCAGCTGGTATATACTTCTCGTTTAAGTGCGCAAGCTCATCATGGATTTTGGGCAATCGGTTGAAGCATACGGTTAGCTAAAACTCGAAGAGCTCTAGCGAGTAGCTTATTTTATGCAGATATATTTTTGCTATACCTTTCATTTTACGCATCCGTGATGAATTTGATTATGAATTGAAGGTTTGAATAATTATATTGACTTTTTATGTACTTGAACGACGACGTCATTTTTAGTAATACTCTATTAGAGAAATCCGAAAAATACCGATTCGCCTCTAGTCGGGCGGAGAATAGGCGAGAACGACTGAAGCTGATATAGCGATGATGGAAAGCTTCGATGCCTCGCGCCCTTCCCACAACGGTGTCCGGACCTCCCGTTCTTTATGATGCCTTACATATTTTAATGTATTATTATTTTGGGAGTCTGAGAAGCTCACAGAAGAAGTTTTGTGCAGGTTTTTACATAGTTCAATTACCTCAAAGTCTGGAGTCTTGGTGGTCCAAAATTCTATTGCTGTAGGGATGCCGTTCGTTGGAAATGAGGACAAAAACCCTGTGATTTGCCAACGTAGCTTACCAACATCCACCACCTCACCTTGTCTAAACACTTATACACCAGACGGGTTATGAAATGAAACTATGGCAATTTGTAGGGATTTCTATGTGAAATTCAGCTTTTTTTCTAAGTTGAAAATTTTATTTTTAATGGGGGTGTGGCGCCTTATAGTGTTCTTAAGATAAAACGCAGCGAACTTCCACCCACAAATGGGCCAAAAACAGTTGAATAGGCTAGGCACTAGTTATACTCAGGTTATGAGCAGCTGCAGTTTCGTTTTTAATTCGCAAAAACCACTTTCCTGCAATTCTGCTACGTTTTCGTTTCTTTTTTGCCAATAAATTAGATATTTTCCGCCCGGAACTTTCACGACCCTTTCCAACTTTTCGTTTTTCCACGAAAACTTTTACGACCCCTCTCACCACCAGCTGGAAAGCTATCCACACCTGCTGGACCCTGCTAGCCAAGTACGCCAGAACAACTGGGTTAATTACTGAAATCGGAGTGGGAACTACTCCGCCAACGCGTAGCTAGATGCCTCACACGGAAACCAGAGATGCCCAGGGTTTCGGAGGCATCTAGTCTGATTTCGACACAAGAATTTAAGTAAGTTACGGAAAGTTTAGCCACAGTTGGTGAAATTTTAGCTACAGCGCCCGCATATTCTACGTAAATTTTCGCTACAGCACCCGCATATTCTACGCTTACTCTCGTTGCAGCACTCGGTCGATCGACCCACCCAGTTTTGATCCGTACTAGAAAGGCGATCACCGCTGCGATCTAGCGCATCGCCGTTTCTTCCCCACGGCTTGCAGCATCCCAGTGGTCAAAATTATCCCTAGCAAGGTCTTCCAGAGAGCGACATGGGGTTACCCTCCACGACCACCCACAGAGTGTCAGGTTATCTGTGGGTTGATTGGGCCAACACTGTTCGAACCGCATCCCTGCGTTCCGCGTAGCCAGCGCGGGTTTAAGATTGCATTTCAATACAGACTTTCGCTAAATCCGTAGATTCTCGCTACAAAATTATAGCGAGAATATACGGGTTTAGCGTCAGAGAGATCAATGTTTCGAATTTAGCCTTCGTTTTTACGTAGAATACGCGCAGAATTTGCACCCTTGTAGCCTCGACACAAGAATATGCGGGTTTTAGCTATCGTAGCCAAAACCCGTAGTTTACCGCTACATGGAATTGGGTGGCGTTTCAGGCCGCGCCCTCGGAGGCATCTAGCTACGCGTTGGCAGAGTACACTCTACACTGTATTTGTCGGGGCGACTCGCTGGGCAAGACCACCAGTCGACGCCTCGAACCAGATGGTCCATCGGCCGTTGCTTGCCGATCATGCGTGTGACCTAAGAGTTTGAAAAAGTATGTTAACTACTCCACTTTTGGAGTTACAAACATTCGCCTTACTCCGAAATTCTAAGTGTGCTGCCCCCCGAACCGCACAGGACATCAGAAGTGTGGAGTATGAGTGAAGGGTATCCAACTTGGATGACTGGACACCCGGTGAAATGTCAGTGGTCGACGATCGGGCGAAAACAAGGGTGAGCGCCTTGTAAGCGGCGCTGGTTGGCAAATTCGCTAAAGCATGGATTTAATAAATTATTGGCCGACACATTGAAGTCGTCGCCTTAGTCGAAACACCTTAATTCTTGCCGTTGCCATAGACTCTCCAAGAAAGTACTTGATAATATATTAAAGAGGCACCTATTTGGTCCACCCGGGAATCACCTTGGTTAGTTGCGTTGCCCAGACTGACCCTAGCTTGATTTATTTTCTTGATTATTTCAAATTTTACGGAATTTCAGATAACATATGCTAAGCCTTTTGTTAGCTCAAGTCCCTAAAGTCACCAGAATCTCAAAATACTGCACAGTTCATAGTTTGCTATTTTCGCGACGCTAGGTAATTTATACCGATTAATAGAAATATTTGTCGTATCCCAGCTCTTTCCACCATATTTTCCATTGATACATGAAAACGAGCCAAGAAATCTCCATGATGCTGTCCCACCACCCTCGACCCCGTCGTCAGTGAGAATCATTGTTGGCATTGAGTCATTGTTTCTACTTTTCATTATTTTAGCATCTGTTTTTTCCTGCATTTAATCAACGTCTGGTATTATATTGTTGTGTATAGCGCACCTTCGCGTGCAATAAATAAATAATACATAAATAAGAAGTCCCACTTTGTGTGAGGAGATTGCGGGGATGGACGAAAAAATGGGTGGAGTTTTGACGCTTTGGTCGCTCAACGTTGCTCGGATGCGGTTATATTAGCCCGTTTCTGACGTTTCCAGTGGCGTCAGTTTTCAGTTCGAGTGATACACATACCAGAATATGTACCTCTTGTACTGGAGGCGGGTTGAATTGAATTTAAAAAATTCCAAACTCTTAAATATATCTGATGTTATCAGATAAACATGCGCGTTTGTAGTTAAACGCACTGTTCACGATAAACTTCATCTCCGAATTTTCCATGACAAGCGCTTCTCGTGGCTCTCAGAAGTAAGACAGGGTCGAAGAAACGGGACGAAAAGCTACCCAGGAGCCTCAAAACGGCTCAGAAAGGTGGGCGAACCCCGCCGCTCTGGGCAAGTCTGGCCCCATTTCCGCCAGTCGACGTGAACAAAGGAACACTCGAAATCGTGAGATGAGCGATGGTTTCCGATCAAAAGCCCCGTTCTTCCCTTCATTCTCTGATTCTCTCTTTACTCAGGTCAGCTCGCATATATTGGCTGCAAAAGACGGAAGTTACAAGCCTCGGAGAACTCGTCCAACATGCTTCCATAGCTATATTTTTGAGGGACCATAACTCCGTTACCAGAAGGTCGCGTACAATTCCAGAGATATCATTTTATTCAGCATGGGACCGTTTTCAATTTATGGCGAAAACAAAAAAAAACGATTCTTATCGTGAACACTGCTTTTAAAGGCAAGGTCCGGTCAAATTTCGCCACTACCGAAATTCGGGTTACATGGATTGGGCTGGCCTAGCTGAACATCGTCTGAACTTTTCACAAACTCTGAGCCCTTACATCTGGAAAAAAACAGCCTTCAAATCAGGGATTACGGTATTCACAACATGATAATCAATGCCAGAATGACCGATATTTACACTGCAGTTTTGAAGAATGCGTGGACGATGGCTAAAACATGGACGATAGACACACTTTTCTGACTTTTCTGAAATAGCGGTTGACGGAAGTGGCGATAACTTGGATAAAACCGGTTTTCACGCAGTTCCCGCATTTACCTTCGGAATATGTACCTGTAGCATGCTCACCTATTCAGCGGAAAATCTCAAAATCCAAATTCTGCCCGGACCCTGTATTAAAGGCACAGTCCAAGCTCAAGGGCGAAATCTGGGGCGGTAGTAATATGGCTTAATGTGCAACTTAAATCTCAAATTTAAGTTGCATCTTAACTTTATCTTTGCACAAACACAAACATGCTGGTTCTGACCTGGGAATGCTCTCGTAGAAGCACCAACTCTTGATGAGCAACTCTGGTTCAAATCAGCGACACTTCATCTTCAACTTTATGGATGACACTGATTGGGAAAATCAGCGACAGGTGGCTATCGCTGATTGCAGGGTGGTCAGAGCATAAGAAATAGTGCGGCGGCGGAGGAGAAACATAGATTTCAATTGGACCTGAGCAAAATGTCCTCCGAGTACACTTAAACCTCCCGCTTAAATTTTAAGTCGGAGGTAAACCAAGACAGTTAGAAATGAATTAGGACCGTTTCCTATCAAGGCTAGTCTAGTTTGTCAGTTTTCGATTACAATACCCGAGCTATCTTTCGTAGAAGCGAATGAATTTGAAAGAAAGGGTTCGATTTCTCGAAAAAGGGAATCTTGTTGCACATCAACTTTTCTCTTGAATTTTTAAAAATGAAAGCGGTCCAAATTGCTATTTAAAGATGTGGCTTGCGACCAATTTTTCCCGAAATCGCTCTGTTACTGAAGTGAACTCCGTTTGCAATCAGTTCACTGAAACGTCGCGCGCTAGACCGCCGATGAAACGTTCCGTAGTAATTGCACATACTAATCGAGAAGCCTATTCTTTACTTTTTTTTCTAAAATGAATGCACATGGACAACTTCTAAATCCTGCAACTGATGTGATAGGAGACCATTGTGACAAGAAGACCTTCGATTCTGAGTGCCAAAAGGTACCTTAACATTGCCCTACTTGTTTTTAATTCATCGAGGTCGCACAAGTACTGCTTTTTTAATGCACTAGCAATTATAACTCAAGGCTTGGACTTGGTGGGCTGCGGTCGCCGTTTTAGGAAGTCGATTCAGAAAAAGAAATCTTTGCTTCAGAAACAAAAATTGTTCAAGGAATGTTGGCCTACAATTCGCGTAACATTATGTACTTCAATTAAAAATGTTGGGAAAATTTTCAATTCAAGGAACTCACAAGAATCGGACTGTTTTTCTCACGAAGCTGGGCTGCCCTTTTTTTGCAAAAAGTGGCCACTGTTCTTTTGGGTGCAAAACTAGTTGGGGGGAAAGCCCTCGAGAAAACGAAAAGATTCATTCACGGATTCGGAAATTTCTGCTGATATCATATGCCTGATAGCGTTATGAGTCATTGTTTTCATGGAAACTCCAAGAAAATACTTCGGCTTCTAAAAGCGGTCCTTTTCATTCTTCAATTAAATCTTGAGTGCCCCCCCCCCCCCCCCGAACTATGTAGGTAGTTTTGCACCTATATACTTTTGCTTTCGAAAAGTGAACAGGACGCAACAAGCCAATTATGAGCAAGAGAGAAAAATTTCAATCAGATCTCTGTATTCAATTAGGTCTCTGCCACCATGAAGAACTAATTGATTAATTAGTAATCCCTTACTATAAGGCTCAGTGCACTCAGCGCTTGACTCGGCCCTCGCTCGCATCATGCGAGGTGTACAAAATAGCGCAGTGAGAAGTCTTTTGTAGCGCATAATACAGGCTGTGAGGTCAACGAAGTGACTGTGATTTTGCGTTTCTCCATGCGTCACTCCACTATCTCGTGTGCCTGTCCTGGAGATTTCGGCGACGCAATGGTGCAGTGCAATGTCGCGCTGCTCTCGTTCCTCGCCTGTTGACTTGGTGCGTCTCCGAGTGGCCGGCAAGTTTTGTTAACAGCGTTATAGACCCTCATTCAACATAGGACAGGCTCCTCATTATTATGTTTGTCAATTACACATCAGTGGAAGATGTTCATTATCACCAATTCACACTTAGGGCCAGATTACTACCGCCCCTGAGATTTCCACATAATTGCGAAGTAGACCTACCCCATATAGCGCCTGCCAAGTTCAAGCCCCATTTCCTCCAAATAAGCGAGATATAGGAGGAAGCCACCCTGGGGCTCCCACATCCGGAAGCCACTTTGGCACGCCCCTTTTACCATCTTTCGAACTCAACAGTGGCGAGATGAGCGATGATTTCCGATCAATAGCCCCGTCCTTCCCTTCACTCTCAGACTCTCTATCCAATCAGGTCGGTTTGCATACATCGGCTGCAAATGACGGAAGTTACAACTAACTGACGGAACTACAACTCGTCCACCAGGCTTCCGTAGGTCAATTTGTTAGGGGCCATAACTTCTTTCCTAGAGGGTCTCGTACGATATAGTGGAATCAGCGTGGGGCCGTTTTCAATATAGGCAGGAAAACAGAAAAACAAGCTTGAGGTTGGACTGTGCCTTTAAGGATGCCGGATGTGCTAAGAATGCGTTTCCGCTGCTTTGAGTGAAGTTTCAGTCAAATATGAATATCTAGTAAACACGAGAAAAGCAAATCTCTAAAGAAAGGTCAACAGTGATAAACTAAGTCCCGCTGCAACATTCCACTTGGGGAGCTGCATAAGGCTGGCTGGTTAGGAAGAGTGTTGTCAATCAGGCTCCGTCCATAGCTATGCAAGGGATGTGGCCGGGATCATAATTCCAGTGACGAGAGATGATGTTAGCCATCAACATCGACCAAAAACCGATATGCATTGTCGCTATCGCTGGTCGAGTGATCTCGGCCTACGGAATACTTCCGCGACTCACGGTCGCGTCGCTGAGCACAGCGACAGCCACCGACGGTCGCGGAACTCCCATCCTTTCAACATGTCGCTGTCGGAGGGCGCTGCACAGTGACTGCGACAGTGGTAGCAACTGGCTTCGGTGCATTTGCAGTATGTTAGCCCTCCGCAACACGTCGCTGTGACAAACGCGCGATAACTGTCCCTACGACGGCCGATGCCGTTACAGGTCCCACCGCGATTTGTACTAGATTGCATGCCTTTCGTTCATAACAGCGACGAAGTATACCATCAAGGTCAAGCTCACGGTGGTCCGCGGATCACCGTGGGACCGAGAGGGGGGGTCATTATTTCTTTGACAAAACTTTAGTGAATCATCGCACGTGTACTAGCTCAACATGACCTCGACTACAACGTTTAGAATAGACATTGCTTCGTGGTTTTCTAGCGAAATCCAATGGAAGCAAATACTGTTTTACACGCTTCGGAAGTCGTTGGACCACGACTGCAAACTTTGTGCAGAACTGGCAATGGTAGCGTACAAGGTTTCAAACGGTGGCATTGCATCCCGTATAGCTCAGTACTTTTGAGGTGAGGCGATTGAGTTCGTAACCGGAACTTGGCGTACTGTGATCTGTATTTTGTTCGCGTCATCTATACATTTGGGCCAACCTCTGGTGTTTAACTTGGCGTTTGTAGGTTTATACATTTTGAAGTCTTTGAAACTCGCTATTTCACAATGTATCATCTCCAGCAGTATGTGACGACCCAGAGTTTTTTTGCGTGAGCCTCATCTCCTGGGGATAGATACATTCGAATTTGATTAGCAACTGGCGTAGAACTCAGTGATGTGGGTGCAAGCCAGAGCAGCAGACATGAAAAAATCGGTCAAAAATTCGAAAAATGGTCGTCTATATCTATGACCTAGTGCAAGAGTGCAAACTGTAGGCAGATTTTAGAAAATGTCAACGTCCGAAGATGAGCTCATAAAATTGATTTTGAACCGAGGTATGGCCGGTCGAAGGTGCGGTGGTCCCACGGTGGTCCGGAAGCTCCACCGTGGCCAAAAACCGAGGGCGAAGATTTTTGCGGTTTCTGAAGTGCTTTTCAGCTACCCATCTGGCTGAAGTTTTCCAATATCGGCAGCGCATGGAACGCTATTCATCACCTTTGGAACGGTGAGGCCCCAAAAATTGGAAAAACCTCCAAAATGAAAATAGTCAGTAACGTCTCCCAACTTTTTCACTTTTCCTAGAGGGTCGTTTTTTAACCGAAAAAATGCCCCTCTCAAGGGGGGGAGGTCGTTGTCTAGGACGACACGAACCACCGCTGTGCCTGACCCTGTATACCAGGGGTGTGCGTTAATGAAAAATATTATTTTGGTTTAGCGTTAATCGTTAATTTTAGAGGAAAAACCTCGTCAACCCATTAATGCGTAAACACGTTAATTTTGCAATTCGTTGAAAATTTTCAAAACATTACTTGACCACAACGAAAATCAATCACCAGAGGTCCCAGAAAAATAACATACACCTTCTGATGACGTCAGCAGGACTTCGTAGAAAGCAGTAGGGCTTCAGAAGCCGTAGGCACGGCCTCGTGGGAAATAGCTAGGGCTCCAGATGACGTCGTCAGGACGTCGCGGAAAATTGGTGGGGCTTCAGATGACGCGGTCAGGACTTCGTGGAAAATGGGTGGGCCTTCAGATGATGTCATGGAGAGTAGGTAGGGCTTCAGATGACGTCAGCAGCACGTCATTGAAGGAGGCAGGGCTTCAGATGACGACGTCAGGATGTCGTGGAAAGTGGATGAGCGCTTAGATGGCGGACGTTGTCAAAAAATAGGCGTGCGTCGCGTCCTAGAAAGTCAATAGGGCATGCGTCGCGTCCTAGAAATTCAGTAATGCTCTATGTAGAACGTGCGACGCGTGGTAGAGACTGAGTAGCGCTTCTTGTGAAGTGTGCGCCGCGTGGTGCACTCCAAACACAGCTGGGGCCGATTGTTAGAAAGTGTGTTGCCTTCAATCCTCGTCCCCAACCCTCACTTGATAGCTTACTCAACCGTGGAGAGGTAGATCAGGCCTCACATTTCCTTTTTGGGACACGAATTCGAATTCTTCGATATTAGGAAGAAATAACTAAAATAGATAGACAATGGAATGAAACACGTTGAGGCCAGCGATTTGTTTCACAGCAACCGAAAATTGACCGCGCCGCAAGCCGACGCGACGTGCACGGCCGCAGTTTGTAACTCTGCCATTGAAACAGATCAGTCAGTGCAATAATTTTACTGCAATTAACGAACTCACATTAACGTGATTTCAGGACTTTTTCGTTAAGCGTTAATCGTTAATTTTCTAAAATAAAGTGCGTTAACCCGTTATTGCGTTAACACGTTAACGCTATAACGCACAGCCCTGCTGTATACCATACCCACGGCCCAGAATTTCTCCTTGTTTTCCACCATAGAGGGATTCAGACACTACCAAAAGCATTGTTACTGTCTATAAATCTAAGGAAGAGTAGGCTTGTGCCTCAGGAAATGACAAAATATTCGGGTTCGAAAATACGAAATTTCGCAGAAAGGGTCGCCAGGCCGCGGACAGTTCACTCTGTTCTCACTGTTTACGTGCACTCAGTTGATTGTGTTAGCCCTTTATACTTTGGCGACAAGGCATGTAATTTAGTGCGTGTATTCCACTCGTATTACAAGTCAGCTTCAAGTTTAGAGTTGAAGCTACATTTTTTTTGTTCCAGCGCTAATTCCACTGCTATATAAAAGGACTGAAGAATGCTGTATGATTCAGTGGAAGCGGCTCACTGCTTATTGAAGGAAATCATACATTAGATAGAATTTTCTTCTTCCAGATATGTAGAAATCGCTTGGCTAAAGATTACAATCCTACTATGGAGCTGCCAACTCACAAACCCTTTCTAATTTTCTGGAAGCGGTGGGACTATCAGCTGCGGAATCGCCCACTGAGTCTCATCAGAACTGATCCACCTAATTCTCTAAGGGTGATTGAGACGTGCAACTACTTTTTTGCGTCCAGTAATTGTCTATGCAACGTTCTGAAGCCCTTAGACGTACACAGAAAGGAAACGTGTCGTCAACCATTAAGCTGATTTAGTGGCGCACTCATGACATATATTTATTAATTATTCCTGCATTTCTAACAGTCAACATTATCACAAAACCGAAGCAGTAAATTTCCCTTGGCTGATTATGCACGACGTTACGTCTAGAATTTTCTTGTCAAAACGCAATTATTGAAGCTTAAGAGCGTCATCAGCGTCTTTTCTAAAAAACTGAGTTCGCATACAACTTTTTTTCTAATCTTGGATGGAATTCCTGAATCGTTATAAATATCTAAATGTTTTTCTTTGGAGGATGTGAAGGACTCGACGACTTTTTTCCTATAAAAAAAGCACCACGTGAGGCTCCTTGGATACCAACAAGTTCAGGTGGACAGTAAAGGAGTCAATGCTGCTGGCGTTGAATCCGCAGGATATATCAATGAATCCGAATGGCCAGAAGGGTTGGAACCAGGGGTGTGCGGGAAATGCCGTTTGCCGATTGCCATTTGCCGTCCATTTTTGGGGTTTGCCTTTGCCGTGGCCGTTTGCCGAAATTTTCGTCTAAAACGGCAGAAATGCGTTGAAACAACAGGATTTGCCCTCACCGCAGTATCTGTATTGGTCAGCGATTCGAAGCTGCTACAAATGATTATTTTTACTAGTTCCAGCTCATGTAATGTGTGATTGTACCCATTAAGTGGGTAAAGACATTGATCCTTTGAAAGGCGTACAGAACAATTTCACCCGCAAACTAGTACTTAAAACGACTGGCCTCAACTACCTTGATATCCTTAAAGGCAGTGCTCACGATGATTTTCGTTCTCGAGTTTTCCCCTCAAAACAAAGCGTTGGCCACCGGGGTTTACAGAGATAACGAAGAAACGTCGAGAAACGCACTAAAACTTCATATTTCAGCGACATTAATCTCTGGCCTGGACTAGTTGCCCAGTTGTATCAACATGTTCACGGTGGTTGTCACCGGTGAAAAATGGGTTCAGTCGAAAATGGAAGTATATTCCAGGCAAAATAGTACTAGGTAGGGTCCGAAGAAGGCTACGGAGCAACAGAAAGCAAATAATTGTTAAGGGCGGGCCCACAAATGATTTCGTTGTCACAACGAACAGTTCCTGTGAGAGTAAAGAGATGGGGTGAGAGTAAAGGATTAGGCGACCTTCTGGTGCGTTTTTCTCGATTTTTTCGTCATTTATGTTCTACCCGGGAACCAAACAATCGATTTAGCTAATAATCTCAAAATCGAAGATTATCGTGAACACTGCCTTTAAAGTAAATGACATAAGAGTTCAGCTAGGTCTCTCTCTGTCCCTGCTCTCAAGAAGAGTTAAGTTTGACTTGTTCATGGCCTTAAGAATTCTAATCGGTAAAACGCTCATATTGTCGAGCAAATTTTCAATGTCACGTCCTCAAGAACTACGAGAGGATGAAGGTCAGCTCTATGACAGCCAAAACTCGAATTAGAGCCAAGTTTTTCTCCAACTGAACGAATCCAGCCTTTATTACTAGTATTGAAGAGAACCATGTTCTCTGACCTTCTTTAGTTCTCGCCCACGTCACAATAAATGAAAATAAAGTGTTGAAAATATATCGACTAGGTAGTCAGAGGAGCTCGTTCCAGTTCTAAGTTGTTTGGGAGCCTCCTGATGTCACTTTTCAATCGTCAAATTCTTGGCCTCTTAGAAGTGCCAGAATTGCAAAAAAAACTCTTTCTAAGAACATACCGATTCCTGCAAGTTCCAAGATTACGAAATCGAGTGATATCAAAGTTGTAGCGTAGAAGCTGCTTTCCGCCGAGCGCGTCGTATCAGTCGAACTGTCACTAGGTGCCTATATTTCGGTGTGTTCGATCAACGTGCTCCTCGGAGCTCTTGAATCCCGGTGAAAATTCGAAGGCTGTCTTCATTGTGAGCAGTCTCAGCTAGGCTAGTCTCATTCCACTCCTGTAGCCTCAGAAGGGAAGCCATTCAATTGTATTTTGGAGTGAGCGAACTAAAAAACTTTGAGCTCACTATTAACAGTGAAAATTGCGAGTGACTCCGGTCGTAAGCTAAACCGCGCGCTGTGGACTGTCTTTCGCCATAAAGTCGACCAATCATCGCCACCATTCATCCATTTATTCGTACCTGAACACCGTACCGGTATCGGCCACAGTGTTTGGGTCGGCGCAAACTCCCACCGCACCAAGCTTGTCCACGGTTTGCTGCCCGTCCCTGGATCGACTACGCTGGGTCGCGCTAACCGCAAGCCTCTTTCAGAGTAAATCCTTTGCGGGTCAATCACACGTTGTACAGCTCAAAAAAAGACGGCCAACCTTCGAATCTCTAGCATTGATTTGAATGAAACCTCGATTAGGGGGGGGGGGAGGGAACAACAGAATTGTCTCCGGTTGGGGATAGGCTAACGGCCTTGTCGAACTTGATAGCGACTCCTATACAGATCACATACAGAACAGCGCTACTGGTGTTTCTGATCACCTGGGCCAGTAGCAATCCCCCGAAAGGTGGCAGCTACCGGCTGTCACTGCGTGGTGACTGGGTCAATCACGTCTCGGCTATCAATATGGACAGGCTGGCATAGAAATGCACAGGCGGCTCACAAGTTAATGACCATTGCAGTCGGCCACCTGGGAGCAGTGAGCGTTCTTTTGTGAGATGGCTGACTGCAAGAACCAGGTGGTGACTTCGCTCACGGCCGTAGAGGAAAGAGAAATAGCGCGCGGAGCGAAGAGGAGCTGGGTCGATACCGCGGTCATACGGTCGAGCACGTCCAATGGTAATGACTTTTTGAACCAAGTGCGCTCCAAGAAAGGGCAGTGGAGCGCTTTCGAACCGACCAGTCCACTGTCCACTTATCACCCCAGCACAGCACGGCGGCCTATCTCGTTGTCTAGGTGGGCAAGGAAAAATTGCACCCGCCGGCTGGCGGCCATCCAGCTCCGCTGCCAGCTGATAGGAATGACCGGCGAAACGTTCGAAGGTTTTATTGATGTTTCAATGATTCCTGGCGAAGATTAGTGGAAGATTAACGTCAAATTGTACGCAACTGTCATGAATACGTCTCGCTCATAGATTCCACGTGCTTTAGTCCTATGCTAAGCTCAACTTCCAATTCTTAAAATTTGCTGTGGCCATATTCAACCATTTTCAATTTTTTTTCTCAATAATCGCTCACCACAAATGAAATCAGATTTGCTTAGAAAGCCATCTAAGAAAGATGGCTGAAAAACGGTTTTGTTTTCCAGAAAATGCTCTTACGTGATCCGCGTGTACTAGTTACTAAATTCTGTTTAATAATTCATCTAAGTGCGGCTTCTATCTAAACACCGTTTTCCTCTTTCGCTTCAAGTTAGCTTCTTTCTATGTTGACTGGGGAGCATGGAACAGACTAACGAGAGAAATAGTCCATAATTCAAAAAAAAAATCCTTTAAATTTTTCGGTACATTGTGACAAAAACACGAGGTTCGCTCCTCGAAAACCATATTTGTGTATCGTGGTTCAGTGGTAAGAGGTCATCCAACAAAAAATTTTCAAAATCGTTTTTTGAATCTAACATTCTCTCGCTTTGATGATTTTCGAGAGCAATTCCGAAATCCCATCATCCAAGGTTGGAAACTTATTAAATCTGAAAGATAAACACGTTTGCACGCTCACGAAACCCATATTTACTACTGCTAGTTTAATCAAAGTTACAATGAATACGAAGAGCTGTGGAGGGAGTGTATGAAGGAAAACAGAAAGAGTCCCTCACACATGAACACGTGGCCTAGCGGTTTAAGGCGCTGTGTTGGGCATCCGTCTCGTAGTTTGGTGCGGTGCTGGTTCAAATCCGTCGAAATTTGAGAGTTTTGCATTCAACGCTACTCTTCGAGAATGACCCTCGTTCTAAGGTGGCATCCATAAGAGGCATCTAGGCGTCACCGACCTCAGATTGGCTGCCTCTTTGAAGTCACCACATCGGGGGATTGCTACTGGCCCTGAGGTTTTCAAGTAGCTTTGATATATGGGACTATTTCTTTCTTTGAAGGCTTGTAAAACGCCAGACACTTTGTAACTGGCGGATATTGCATGGAATACCACATGACTAAACAGATGTTTGTGCATTATAGCACAAAACAAGTTTTGCCGTTTGCCGGTCATTTTTGGGGTTTACCGTTGCCGTTCGCCGGAATTTCACATTCCTTTGCCGCACACCCCTGGTTGGAACCAGGGCTGGGCACACGTCCCGGCATGGCAATTTTGAATATGCACCCCCCTTAGCTCGGCAATTTTCAGGCACCCCCCTATGGGAAATCCAAATCGGCTGGTTTCCGAGAAGTCGAGCACAACAGCCATGATCTTGACTTCCTTATTTTGATAAACCAGAGTATAAAAAAAGCACTGAATATAGAAAATTCCGAAAATGTCAACAAAAAAGGTAGTGTAATTTTTAAACTTCCAAACAATCTTATGAGGAAAATTTTCAATAAGAAGGTGGGCTGTGACAAAAGATAAAACATTTTTTTATTCATTACAATTCAGCAATCACAAACAACAACAGAACTACTTTTATTGCAGTAATTAATGTTTTCTGTCGAATGTTTTCATGAACCTGTGTATGAAGAATTAATCCGTGTTTGATCGTTTTGATGAAGAAATCAGAATTATTTTGTGTTGTGAAACAATGTTAGGATTCATGTGATGCGTAGGGAGTGGAAGACCCGAGTTTTACCCTCCTAGAATGCCGCAATCCCTTAGAGACTCGGCTCGCCGTGCGATACGATGTGTGTACGCAGCTACACAGTGCACACGGGAATGGACGCGCACACAATAATAATAATAAAAATGTATTTTATTACAGAACGGGGAAGAGAAAACGATTGAAACCGAAGGAAATGGAAGATGATGAAAATTGTCTATTCTGGATGTACCCATTTCAGAAATGTAATGTAAACAAACAAAGTTGGAGCAGGGGTGAGTATTTAGCCGTGACAAGTTTAATTCAAACGAACCTAGTTGATCAAAAGTAGCATTAAACATGCGAACAAAGGATATTGTGGGAAAGAGGAGAATCTGGCAAACAGTTTAGTTTCAACAGGATCGTTTTTTAATGTGATTTAAGGACCTTAAATCTCGTCCCGGTTTTACCTCGAAAACCGGGACAAAACCGGGAAGAGTTTTAAGGTCCTTATATCATATTGAATATCAAAGCTAACGTTACTAAAATGTTTGCTAGATTCTCCTCTTTCTCACAATGCTCTTAGTTCTCATGGTTAATGCTGTTTTTAATCAACAAAGTTCATTTGAATGAACCTTGTCAAGTCCGAAAAATTCACCCTGCTCCAATTTAGTTTATTTACATTAGATTTCTGAAATGGTTGCATTGAAAGCATCCTATTTCTGCCTTCTTCCATTTACTCCTCTTTCGATTCTTTTCTCCTTCTCAATCTGTAATAAAACACATTTTTAATTAAAATCGTGCGCGCGTCCACTCCAGTGTGCGCTGTGTAGCTGCGGACAAACACCATATCGCACGGCGAGCCCAGTCTCTAAGGAATTGCGGCATTCGAGCTGGATAAAATTCGGGTTTTTATGTACAGGGTACTTCTCGAGTAGGAAGATACGATTATTTGCTTCTTTCACTGGAACTTGCAGTCTTCAATTTTCACAGTCGGCTCTCGTCATAAGTCATTCTCATAGACGAAATTCCGTTGGTTAGTTTTTATAAATATTCTGTATTTTTAGTCTGCCATAATACATCAGTTCGCTAATCCTTTTCTGAGCGTTAACGATAGCGCTTTTGAGCGCTGTCTTTGTATCTTTTCTTCTAATCGGTAACCACAAACGTAATCACTGAACGTTACACCAAAGAAACTTTACACCACATAAATCCTTACCTGCTACTAGATAACAAAGTAGTGTTTATTCCTTCATCAAAGCAATCAAACACATTATATATTATCCTTAATTTATAGAGTTGTTGATGAGAAGCTTTGACAGCAACTATGAATTATTGAGAACACAAACTGCATATCTATCAATAATTTTAATTCTGTAAGTGTTTGTCTTAAAAAGCAGAGAAGAAGATATGACAAACCAGAAGAGAATCGTGTACTATTTTGCTCTTCAAATTCGTCAGAACATGCACTTCGTTTTTTTGGTGTCCGGTTTAGGCACTCCCCCTTTGCCCTCTCTGCAACGTCCAATATGCACCCCCTTGAGGTTAACCGGGACGCGTGCACAGCCCTGGTTGGAACACTGGCGGTGACGGGCGGCTAATAGCGGTCACCCGATCACGCTTGCGGAGAAAGCGGTAATGCGGCGCACTCAACAGTAATGTCACATTAACGACTAACAACTCGAGTTGAATGTATATTCGTCACGCATTGAATGCGGCGATTGTCTGAGTTCTCAAACGCAGGAAAGGTGCAGCCAGAATTTCAATTTCGTGACTTCCGCTTAGCGCAAGCCCCAGTTTATGTAAGGAAACGTGTGGAAGTCATAGAAAAGCGGACTTCTTTGAGTCACTTCAGCCAATCGCAAAAATGTGTCAGTCATCCATGTTTTTTAGTCATCGCTAGCACTAACTTCACCGCATGCGGTGGAAATTATGTCCCACCAGCGCCATGAATGCCGCAAGTAACGTAACCCCGCCGCGTGGCGGTGAGACGACCACCCATATGCCCTAGAAATATTGACATTTAAACGAACTGATCGGATTGTGAATACAGCAATTCTTTACTTTGAGGCCATTTTCACCGAAAAGAGCGGCTCATAGCACTGTAATAGGTTTTGCTCAAAGCGGCTGGTTTTGCTCAAAGTTGTCTTTGAAGCGTGTTAAACAAGAAAAAAAGACGCGAAAACCCGGGGCGGCATGCACGAACGCGCACCGGGGGTGGGTTGGATCAGCGGTGTCAGCCAACCCGGGTACGGAGGGCTGGTGGTGTTACGCACGATACGGCATGCATAAACGCGCGAAAGGGTTGAGTTTGCAAGACCCATATAATTACGAAAGCTGTTGATCGACATGAGGATTTCTTACAGCGTTCGCTGTTAGAAATTGCCTTCTTTTCCGTTCCTCTAGTGATGCACATTATCCTTTACCCTTCGGAATCGCTCCACTAAACTGCTTCAACACATTTTTGTGTTTTTTCATCCATCCATTTTGAATTCCAAATCTATTTGAAAACACTATGGGTTTTTACCTTTGCAATAAAAGTTTATATTGAATTTAGCATAATGTAACACGAAAGGGTTCATTCAGATTATCTTTGAAAATATTATTTGAGTTGATCGGTCCATTGCTAGAATGAAGGAGAGCTGCGGTTCGGTCAAATAAAGTCATTATCGGTACAATTTTTTTGGAATGAATCCATTCCATTCAACTAAAGGAAGCACTTCCAATTTCGGATTTATTTTCGTTGTTGAATTACGCATTCTAACGCTCGGAAATTCAAGCGAAATTCTCCCTTGAATTGTGACGAACGTTTATACAACTTAAATATTTTTTTACATTTCATGGTCAACCCAATCATTTTCTCGAACTCACAGCGCTTAATAACTGCATTTCAGAAAAATTATATTTTCTTGTTTAGGCGTAGAAGAATGATAAACGTGCCGATAACCTAAAGTCTGTGAGGAAATTAATTTCTGAAAGAAAGAACAATCACTATATTTGAAAGCATTATTTTTTTACGATTTTCATTTAATTTTTAATTTTTTTCCGTGTTTTGAGAAAACCCAGCATTTTCACACAATTTTTGGCAGAGTTTTTTAGTAGCGAAAATTGAAACTGTTTCCAAGGACCAGGGACTAATACAATATCCGCACTAATTTACTCAAAAAAGCGGCAAAAGTCGCGAAATCGCGACTTTTGCGACTTTTCGTCGTAACACGGCTGAAAGTGACCTGTTCGGAGAGCTAGGGGCATATTTGGAATCAGCATCGAGAGCTCTTCATTTTGAGCACACACATTTCCTAACCTGGTTCCGTTTGAAACGAGAATGGACTTGACACATGTAAAGAGGATAAAAAGTTGACTTTTCCGGATTTGGCTGCCGCAGCGCTTATTTGAAAGAGGATCAGAAAGTAAGGTTGTAGGCAAAGTCCCAGGACGATTGGTCCCGTTTGAGCTGAGAACGGGACGTCGGTTGTGTTTTCGTTCACTCGATTTTTCTGTTAACCCTAAATGCCTTGTTTGCAGGTCAAGAAATGTGTGTGCTAAAAATGAAGAGCTCTCGATGCTGATTCCGAATTTGCCCCTATCTCCCCGAACGGGTCACTTTGAGCCGTGTTATGACGAAAAGTCGCAAAAGTGGCGAGTTCGAGACTTTTGCGGCTTTTTTGAGTAAATTAGTGCGGGTATAGTATGTGAAACCAGCTGTTGAAAAGTTATTCTGATACGCTGTCGACCCTTTCAAAAAAGCTGCGCGCCCACATAGTAAAGAAAACCTTGATGTGTCCAAGCAATAGAATATGATTCTAAAAAAATGCTTGATTTTCTCGAAACCTTCCAACATGCTTATACATGCTCCTACATTAAATGTGTGAGAGCTGCGAAAAATGTTTTCTTCGATATCATATAGACTACGATCACATGCTGTTGTGGTAAGGTGGACTTAGAAAAAATTATAGCAGACAAGATTCGAAATTACGGCCGATTGTTCAAGGAAGTCATCGAAAAAGACAGAGGAATACTATCTAAAAAATCATGATAGTGAAGTAAAACAATAGAAGAGTAGAATTAAGTGGAAATCATCACGATAAGTCGGGTAAAAATGAAAATATATGGACGCTCGAGCGGTCAAACCCCTTCCAAACACCGCCAAACCTACCTCCTATGGGTGGGTTGGAATCCAACCCATTCGTGGCCCAACCCAACCCCGTCGCGCGCACTCATGCATGCCGATTCGCCTTGTTACGCTGCACCAACCCTAACACAACCACGCTGAAAGCATCCTACGAGCGGTAGTGTAGTTCAGGTAAACCTTCTTCTTCTTCTTCTACCTATGTAGCCCAAAATTTGAACAAGACAGAATGACGGCGAACCTTGCCATTGAAGATAGAATCTTGTTCTTTTTTAAGAAGTGTTTAATCTAGAATTGAATGCCTGCTGTTTTTTTTAAGTCTTGAAGTTATTTTAAAGGAATTTGACGGCCGTAGGAAATCCTATACTCTACTTCGAATTCCATAACAATTTTTTTTCAAGAGGTCCATTATCAGGGGAACCCCCTTATTTTTGAAAATTTTACCTGAATATTTGAAAACTGTCAGGAAAACTAACAAAAGGAACCTTTCTTATGCACAATAAACGGATCGCAATTAACGGAAAAAATGTCTTATAAAACATGGCAAACTGTCACCGATTCGGGCCAAACATTTGCAACTTTTGATTATGTCATTTTATAAGAAACACCCAAAAATGGGGTATCACGAATATTAGACGAAAAATGAATAATATCCCTGCCAACTGCTTACAGCTGTGGGACTTGCCTAAAGATGGCTACACGATGGCCTCTCGACACGTACGCCTGTCCGCGTGGGCGAACAGTCGCTTTCGAACAAACTTTTCTCATGTACTATACTCGTCTAGAATTCGAGTTTTTCAATATTGAGGGTTTTCGCGACCGTATTTCCATCTATGAAGTGCCTCGAAAAATACTAATAGGCGTTTTCCTCCATCAAATGCGGGATTTATATCCGAACAAAGTTCCACACTATTGAAACCCGCAAAGCATTCACCAGTCCCAAAAAGAAAACAATAAGTGCTCTTTGGTCAATTCTGGCATGCTGTCTCTAAACCTGAATCTTATGTTGCCACAGACCTCTGAACGAAGAATGGGTGTCTTCGAAGGTTCGCAAAAAGTCACTCATTTTAAGAGTGTTCTAAGATTACCGGGCCTTAAACTCGCTAGGGGAATATTTAATATGCTGGCCACCAATTTTGGGTCCATCTGTCGATGTTCTGAGTTTTATTGTAGGTTGTGGTTTCGTTGCTAAGGAGAATGCTAGCGAAATGTCAAGTTCGGCTACAGAATTCCGAACGATGCTTGTCCCAAGACGATAACCCGCGGCGTTTGTCATTCACCGCGACGAGAAAAGTATGGAAACTCAGAAGTGTTACTCGTTTGCAGGAAAATTGTCGGTACTTGGTGTGGGCGGTAATTACTAGACTTCATAGCCCGCATCCGTGTTTATGTAGCTTTGGACACTGTGCTCGGTCCAACTGCGTTTGCTTGAAAAATAATTGCGAAGGAATCTAGCTAATGGAGGCTTAATCCCGAACCCAGAGTGAAATGAGTTTGAGTGAAAAAATCTAACAATTTTATGTTTATCGATTACAAATTAGAATCACACAGTTGCGAACCTAAAAGTTTCTCTATTGGTGTGATCGCATTCGATTGGATAATAGTTGCCAATACGGTCTTCTCTCGTCCGCTTCCATCGAGTTCATTGGGAAAAGAACAACCTGAACACGTTAATTTGGACAGATATAAAGCAGTGAGGAATGGCTACCCACTGGTATAACTGAAAATTGTTGTGACGATCTCGTGGACGGTACAATGAAGTCCACCAAAAGTTGCACAACTGCAGGCAGAGAAGATGCGCCCGGTTGGAGACATCTATTTGCAGCGCAACCGCTCTCGCTTAGCCGTTGGCAAAGTGTTGTAATAAAACTTATGCATATTGATCCCCAACCGACCGCTTCTACATTATTCTTGGAAGTGCAACCTTTGGGGGACTTAACTATACAGATTCCATGGTTATGTCAAGATTCAGGACGGATTTTTCGGATTTCACAGAATTCTCGGAATTAGTACAAACCGATCTTAGCCCAAAAAAAATCAATGGTATGGTATCCGAAATAATTTTTTTGATCTTTGCGAGCTTCGGATATCTGATCGAACGAACCGGATTAATACCTCGGAAATTTGTTGAGGGTATGACCCTATTTACTACTAGAACAGTTATCGACCTGAAACCAGTGATTTTCTCATTATCCCAAATTTTCCTAAAATAACTTTATTTGATCGGCATAATGACTTTTCATCCGGATGAATAGTAGCTTTCTCGAGTTTCACACGATGGATAATCGGATTCTGCTTAAGTAAGTCACGGGGCCTCCTAAACAGGCAGCAGCGACCGTTCATTATACTTGTTATCCGAAGGTAATTCCTCGGATAATGGATCGATTCGGATAATGCCATTCTAAATTTACCGGATATTGGTTCGATTCAGATAATGCGTTTTTCCAATGATTCGGATACGGATATCCGTCGGATAATTTCGGATAAATTTCGGATATTATCGGAACAAACCTCAGGCAACACACAAACACACACACATACACACATACACACGTACACACATACACACATACACACATACACACGTACACACGTACACATATACACACATACACACATACACACATACGTACACACACGTACACATATACACACATACACACATACACACATACACACATACACACATACACACACATACACACATACACACATACACACATACGTACGCACATACCCACATACACACTTACACACATACATACGTACGCACATACCCACATACACACTTACACACATACATACGTACGCACATACCCACATACACACATACACACATACACACGTACACACATACACACATACACACATACACCCACATATACACATACACACATACACAAATACACACATACACACGTACACACATACACACATACAAACATACACACATACACACATACACACGTACACACATACACACATACACACATACACACGTACACACATACACACGTACACACATACACACACACATACACATACACACATACACAATCTTTCCTACATTTAACCTAAAATGAACCGATTTTTATCCGTTTTATCCGTTTTTATCCGATTTTATCCGACTTTACGCAAATTTTATCCGTTTTATCCGGTTTTTATCCGATTTTATCCGAATTTTTGACCCTTCGGATAATGGTTCGATTCAGATAATGCCGATTTTAAATTTCCCGGATATTGGTTCGATTCAGATAATGCGTGTTTTCAAATTTTCGGATATCGGATTATCCGAATCTCGGATATCCGGTCGGATATCCGAAATGGAGTGATTCGGATACTAAGTATACCGTTCATCCACATCGTTTATCGCACTGAATACGCAGGAAGTTGGCAAGTTGAAACTTGTTGAAACTCGTTGAGCACCTCCTCTGGCAAAACAGTGAGGTGGAACACCTATGGATAAACAGTCGCTGCTGCCTGTTTAGGTTTTCTCGTAAGTCACTATATCTTGGATATGTGGGAGCTCCCTCAGCTTTCACGTCGGAACGGAATCCGATTCAATTAGAATTTCTCGACTTCTTGCGGGATCGGGCTCTGGATGATCATCCAACCGGATCACGTGACCGGATATGCGAAAGCGATTTGGTGTAATGGAGTGTAAGGTGGACAGATCAAAAAGCTATCTGGGCTTGAGGTCATTTCAGACAACCAGGAGGCAGAAAATCGTCGCGCATCGTAGAACCACCCCCCCCCCCCTTTTCACATTCTGTGACATCTCATCCCCAGAGCTGTTTCTCTTCAATCTTGATTCTGTTTATTGCACTTGAAATAATAGGGTAACATTCATTTTTGTGTTTGATGATTCGGACCCACCTAAGCTTCACAAATAAAGGATGGTCCAACGTGTGGCAAGCCATGACTGTGGTGTGAAATCACTGCACGCTTGAAATGACTAGAAATTCCTTTCCCTGAACACCCTCACCCACAGGTAAAACACAAGTGGTGTTGGTTCTGGGATCGGATGGAGTGAAAACAAGAGAAAGCTTTCCTACCTCAATGAAAGCCTGAAAATTTATAACAATGCGTTGGAGGATCCCAAAACAGGAAGTCGTGGTGAAATAATTACAGCAGGGGTAGCCGAGCGATGGACGGAGTGTATTTCGTTCACAGAATCACTTTTTGATTCAGAATATTACCCCGCGATTTGGAATTTTATGGAGCCATACTGAGGCAAAAGGGAAATCATAAATATCTTCATTGGTCTTTTGGTGAGTACAAGCTACCTGGGAAAACACGAGCAATGGTTTGAAGCCACGCAGATGGAACTTCCTTATTGATATTTGGTAACATTGTGTCAAATAATAAGAACTGGCCAGACTCACACTTCGTTTGCTTTCCACAGGTGCATCATTTTCGATTACTCTTGGCTGCCGGAAGCGGAATGATCGTCCACTACGAAACAGTGCACCACGCAAACAAAACATCTGAGGTGTCAGCAATAACACATACAGAGCTGAAATATGAATCCTTCATGCAGATTGCGATAAGGAACGATAAGACCATTGAGATCTTTCACCGCATCTTGTTCCAACCACTGTAACCACTGTTCCAAGAAAATGCATGCAATCGTGTACTTGAAGAACAAATGACAAACAGTGGTTGTTTAGAAATACAGGCTTTTCTACAGAAATGTACATTGCTCTTTGAACGTGGTATCCGTATTTGCCCTCGAGGGTGCATCCCAGAAAGGTTCTCACGATGGGAGGACGAAAATGGGCGTGGTAGCGTTTCCATGAGCGAATTTGTCTCTAACGACTACGAGTTCAAGTTACAGAGCTGCTTTCTCGCCACCGTGGTTGCATTTTCGTGCAAATTTTGTCATGAGGACGCTATTGAAATGCACCTCCCTAGGAAATGCCTTTTACACAAACTGGAGTTTCGAGAAACGGTCTTGTGAAGCTTGTGAGGAGATAAAAATAAACAATTATAGATTGCCAAGTTGGCTTTTATGTAAATGATGGGGATATTAAGAAAATCCAAAAATCTCCATTTTTAATTCGAGAAATGGAGGGAAATTCTGCCTAGATTTGTACATTCGTTTACCTGGAGCACTGAACATTAATATGAGGCCGTTTCCTATTTTCGAAAGATTGTGGTAAGTAACGGTAGGAAAATGTAATATATCTACAGAAATCTAGAGTAATGCTGACCTCATAACGACCACATATTCGCGATCAGCTCCGCTGAGGACAGTGTTTGGCCCGAAAATTTATCCATGTCTGCGATCTAGGGAAATTAACACTCTAGCCGTTTTCGATCTACCCAGGTTCAATAATTGAAATGTGAAAATTAGGACTGAAAGCTCTTTTCCCAGAACTCCGGTTACTGCTCGAGTCAATCACTTGTTGGACCTAGCGCCTACAGATGGCACGGGTCACACTTATACTTAGCGTTTCTTATTGCGCGTTGGCGCAACGTTTACTGTGCTTTTCTCGAAGCTCAGAAAACGTCTGTGACTTACAGAAATGTGAAAGCCGCTCGACACCCTGACACAATCTTCTGAACAAGTTCAAGAGAGCTCGCGGCGATGTGCTAACATTCCTCATGCTAACCTTTCCATTGAGAACTGCTACCTCAAGAAACAGATCGATCTGCCAAACGATTACGGATTTGAACTTGAAAATCTAATACATTGCTCACTTCGGCCGAAAAATCCATCTAACTCAGCCTGCCTGGTCCGTCCTGATTCAGCTGTGGCCGCGTAGGTCGATACGTACGCAATGCATTGCTTGCTAAGGTGAAAAATCCCCTTGTTGTGGCCGGAATGAGCTAGCCGCAGTGCCCTCGAGTACGCCTGCGTAATCGACTGGCATGCAGCAGATACACTTCGGGAAGCGCAGGATCACAAGGAACGGGAGAGGTCGGCTCAGGATCAGTAGGGGCTGGAGAGGACGACCCAGTCCGGCTCTCCGCCGACTATGACGGGGGTCTGAGGATGAGTTTATGATAAACGAGCGTGGCAGGCCCTCCTTGGTTGTTCCACCTTCATGGCACTATAGTCGCTCAGAACCCACCAGGAATGGAGTAATGACTCCTCAAACATTGTGAATTTGAACAGCGGGACTTTTGTGGATGAGTTGTCGCGGGCATGTTTTTCCGTCATATCGTTCCGGAGCAGATCACAATATAAAGCTAGACCAATAACAAATGGAAGGACATAGATGTTGTTCACAATTCATTTCTCATCTTGTCCCTATTGAGAGCGAAAACTTGTTAATTGGCGTTCCCCACTTTTTCTTTTTTGGGGCGCGGTCGACTTTTTCCGCGCTTTTTTTTCTCGTTTATTTGAGCGAACTGAGATTTCGCGCGTGGCAGGGTTGCTATACACGGCGGCCGGAGTATCATATCAGAAATATCCCTTGAGGTTGGGCTGTGTTTTTAACCTTCAGTTGATGTTGTGTGGAAAGTGGGTAGACGATCATGTGGACAGCGCATAACGCGTGAAAAGTGTTCAGGAGTTGGAGGAGAGATAGCACCATCGCGGAAATTACAGTCGGCATGGATCCTAGTAATGCTTTTTGTTCCCCTTTGGCGATCTTAATGTCATTATGGTTGCGCCAACTTTCAATAGGGAACGCAATATATCACTCGGATCCATGCCGGCTGTATACGGTTTGCTTATCATATTTAGTCTTACGAATGGACCAGGCGTGATCGATGCGGCTGGCCGTGCGGCTTTAGCGGCATCACCGGTCAACGGGGTTTCGACCGTGCGCGGCGATCTCCCGTCGCAGCCCCGTCCATTCACTACACTAAATTGGTTACCTGAACTCTACAGGGGCTGAAGAGAAGCGCTCATAGTGTTGTGAAAGGTGTGCTGAGATTGCAGGGACGAAACGTCGTGACAATCGTTCAGGACTTGAAGTTTCTACGACTTCAAACGTCGTAGAAGTATATACCTGAGTCGAATACTATTCTGATACTTGGTCTTACATCAATCCTTGCATCCCATGATCGGTACACCATGCCTAGAAAAAGCAGCGTGCATGTTGACACTTACTCAGACGATGGGGCGGACTTATCGCGACGCCAAATAGGAAAGAACGCGGGGTCCACAGCGATAAGCCTGCTGCTTTTGCGAGCGGTCGGCTCTGAATGGGCTCGCGATCAGTACGCCTGGACAAATAAAGGACTCACCGCAGAAAATCTGTCTAACTTAGTTACTAATTATAATACAACTGGGCAGAGCCTAGGACTGAACTTAAGCATCTGCGGGCGCTGCGTCCTCTATCCGGTAGGGGCAGAGCGTACTCTCGCTAGTGCCACGAAGGAGATACTAGATTTACTTCAAACTTGGGTATCTGAACCGGCGAACGATCTTGTTTTGCCACACAGAACAGCACATCGTAGTCGAGGCTGGTTCGTCGCGGTCAGTCCGATATGTGGCTTTGCCCGCAATCAGCCGGAATACGATGCAGACCGTTCGCGATCGGTCCTATTTAAATTGGTGTACGCGATAGAAATGATTTATGCTCGCGATAAGTTCTACTCAAAAGTAGCTGCGCGCGATAAGTCCGCACTTCCGTCGGACACACAGCGCGAAGATATCGAGCAACCGCAACTTGTCGGCGATCAGTTCTACCTGGATTTTCGCTCGTGGTAGAAACGGATCCTGTGGTAGAAACTCGTGGTATAAATGGATTTCTGTGCGCGATAAGTCCCGCCATTGCCTGAGTATGTGCAGATAAACGCAACGTTCTGCCAGGCTAACTTAGTTCGAACAGCGTTCAGTATGTAGTCGCTCTTAAAGGCAGGGTGCGGGATTAAAACGGTTGTTGTTCTATCTTCATGGGAAGGTAGATCTGACCATCACAAATGTGAAAATAAGTGAAACGTTGGAGAAGAAACGCTCAAGAACAAGTTATTGCTTGGTGTCCGCGCGCTCCCAATTATCGAGATGTCTATAAATGCCTGTTTTGTCAACTTTTATTTTGGATCTAGAGCAATCGCTGAGCATTTATAAAGACGACAGACTTTTTTAACAGCAAAATAAAAGACGGATAAGCAAGCATTGATGAAAATAGCGTTAATTAGGGGGCTGGCGGACGTCGGTCATTAGCCCTTTCACCTTGTTATCGAGCGTTTTTCCCGCAAATTTCAAGGTTTTTTCATTAATTTTTACTTTTGTGATGACCAAAACTATATTCTCATGAAAAAAAAGCTCAAAAGTCGTTATTATCGCGAGCCCTGCTTTTAAACTAAATTCGGTCCCGCAATTGTCATACCAACTTTCCCATGAACCGAGCTTCTACCAGACAAGATTCTGAAATCAAGCTATCTGATTTGATTCCCATGGAATTCAGATAACAGGACAGCCGAAAAGTAAAATCAGGTGTGAAGGAAATGGAGGGATTCGTCGTCGTCTGAACACCTCGAGACTAGTTTGCGGCAGAGTGTGGCAGAGTGCGTACGGTTTTCATAATTCTGTCAATGACTTCCTTCAGAGAAAATTAAGGCGACCCTGGAGAGGTGGTTATGAAAATGTGCACTTCTATTGGGGCTTCTTAACCTTACCATGTGAAAAATGGAGATCGGTAGAGCAGTGAAAACGCAGCAGTTCGAATGCTACTTCATATTACGCCGCAGTGATTAGCCATTACTGGTTACCATTACCGTATCTGTTGCGTCGCTATCGAACCAAAAATGTTATTAAAACCCGAATACGCTGATATAATTACAAGCGCGCGTCGAATCACATCGATAATGCGATTGTGTGCGTGAAAAGCCTATTTACTGCAGCGCCACGCGCAACCACAGAGTTAATCAGATACGGTAAATACCCATATATTTGATGCGATTTCATTAGCAAAAGGCCAATCTAACTAACTACATGCTTACCTCTACCAATATAAACACTGACACCCTTGCCTTTTATGATAACCTAATCATACAAGGTCCATGTATGTACCTTTCCTCTCGTAAAACACCCACACTGAATGGACTGATGACGAACAATATGCGTTTACGGATATCAAGACCTTTGTAGAGCTTCTAGCGCAGACACTGACAAGGAAACTCTCCTTAGTCAGAGTGGCTATTCCAAATGAAATGTGAATGGCTCGAGCTATTTTCGGATGTAGAGTCAGATTACGCCTTCCATAACTGCCTTGGATTACTCTGAACGAAGTTGTTGGCGTTTTCTCCCTATTTGTCCTTATATGTATCAATCAGGTGGATCTGAATGCGTATGAGGAGCACGTTTTAGATGTAATTTAAAACTGCCCAAGGGGTTACTTGGGGTCGAGCTTACCAACGGTTGAAATTTTAAGGGCCAAACGCAACTTTTGACGATTTTGAAAACGAATGGGCTTGGCTCAAAGTTCATCTGTGTTTAACACTTAGGAGACCGCGCGCTCCACGGCGAATCTTTGCAGTGAGTTTTTGAATTGATTTTTTGTTGTAATTGCCTATATAAAAAGAGATATTTGGCGTTTATTATCTGCATTCCAGTTATGGAAGTTGTATTAAAGGTAGTGGTCGCGCTCAAATATGCTTGTCGTCTTTTTCTCTCTAAACCCTTTTCTGGGTCTCGAGTAATAGGACCTCTAGGAAAAAATCGCGAAAAAACCACTGTTTTGGGCCAAATTTGAAACCTGAACTTTCTTGTCTTTTGATGGTGGACGAGCCCACTCCACATCATCGGCATCGGTGACCTCTTATATCAAGAACATCAGCTGGCTCGAAATTGAATTTCAATCAATGAAGCTTTGGATTTATGTACACATCTAGTCAGAAACATTGACTGAAGTGATGCTTTCATTGTTCAACTGTTTTTATTCGTTAAATTTGCATTTATTTCGTCCTCTGAACGTCAATGATTTTTGACTGCTCGGCATGAGACGCCGATCTTTTTCGTCATCGCTGTGCACGTGTGCACGAAACAGCTTCTTTGGGCCCTAGAAACTCTAATTCTAGCCAGTTTTTCACCGCTCTACCTTCATAGTTTTTCAGCTGTTTTTGATCTAAGCTGATTTTTGTAGTTTTTTCTATAACGTTTTTCATCGTGACCACAGCCTTTAAGCAGAGATATAAGAGCAATAATTAGAAGAAATCCATTTCTCTTGAAGTAGAACGAGAAATCGAGTTTTTGGCGTGGGACATGCGGTCCACTAAGTGTTAAGTGCATGACACGGATCTGTCTTTCGTTCATCGATTTTCGATAAATTACGGTAGGTATACGGTAGTTCTGTCTGTGTCTCAGATTTGAATTAATACTTCTCATAAGGACTTATTTGGGGTGGTGTACACGAATTTGACGTCCATTCGTCGATTTCCGAAACACTAGAGTAATTTATGCCAGATAAGGGACATTATCGGCCGTACAAACAGTGCACCTCAGAATGTCCATAAACGGACCCCAGTTTCGTGTTCAGCACCCCGAGATGGTTTTGAAACGCCTTAGCAATCGCCTGATGGGTAGCAGAAGGGAAACCCGGATTCTAGGTCTCAAATCGTTATTAAAAATGCACATCTCACTCAAAACAGAAACAATATCGCTCGTAGGACTTCGTGAAGAGGCTATCGCTTCCTTTGCATTTTTTTGATAACTCCCTTCAAATGCAATCTTTTTCGGATCTTAAGAGTTATTTAGAATCCTGAAGAGAAGTGCTACTCAACGAATTAATAAGCACTAGGATCCAGCTTCAAAGAAAAAAGTTAGGGATAAAATTTTCAGTGTGCCACACAGTATACAAACGAAGTATGCGGCTGCACGGCGCTATGTGTACTGTATAATTATCTGGAAATCACAAAAGAACTTTTTTGTTTCAACCTGAACCTCAGCAGGCATTTTATCATTGGATATCATTGGAGTGTTCCTAACCGGGAACCTGAATAATTTTTCAAATCCAAAAAAAGTTGGTTTCGAAGGAAGTTCTCAAAGAAGGTCGCTGAAGGCGCAGAAATGCGTCCCCGCGCTCCCTCTGACCAAATCCTGTGAGCGGTACTGTACCTAAACTGACAGGTGCTCTCTTGCAAGACTTTGCAGAGCCAACTTCTGAGGCTCCCATCGATCCACGTAAGCAGCTTTTTCTAGAGTTAAATAGAGACAAGATACTAGTTCCAGGGGAAACCAGAGCCCATAGCGGGAGTCTGAGGAATGCTCAAATTTGCTTTGTTAAAACTTCCGCTGAAAATTTCTAGAAGCGAATTCCCTGATTCTCTTATCCAATGTTTTTGTGTATTTCCCATGTGTGCGTGTAGCACGCAAAAATGTCAAAAATAACCTCTCAAAAAACCTAATCTCTTACAAAAAAAAACTATTGGAGCCATCTCGCAAAAGCATTTTGAACACGTTCCAAAACTGTTTTCGAACTTTAGTTTTGTATCGCAATGCACTCTTTCGGTTCAGTGTCACAGTAAATACGGATACAGTACATGAGAGAACCCGCAAATCTTGTCGGAACTCTGCATATTCTAACTCCCCAGAGGCACATTGTGGTACAGCAGGGGTAAATTAGCGACTTGAAGACAAAACGCGGAAAGTGATTAGCTACGAGCGCGATGCCTGTAAGATTACCTATAATCGCCTATTGGCAGTAAGGCAGTCCTAAGTAGAGATAGATGGAAAATAAAGTTTGAGAGTAATACTCACCTATGATAAGCTTCCGATGCATGTCTTAACGGACGGCTGGCGTAATGACTGCCGGCTGGAGGTAGTAATCCCGCCTCCTAACGAACTCCCTTTCACACTTATGATTCGAAGCAATCGCCATGGCGAGAATTCACTTAAGATTCTAGGTGTGACGTGCGCTCCGACTACTCACCTAACGCAAGTTGCGAGCTCATATACATATATCACAGAGACAGAAGCATAATAAAACCATCCAAGTTTTTTTTCGACCAAACAAACTTTCCGTACGTACAATATGGGTGACTCGAAGTATCGGAATAAGGCTTGATGCCTTTTCAAGTTACCTGTGTCAGTCTTGAACGTAGAATGAGATCTTTTAGGTCGGGTTCTTCGAAATTCGCTTTTCTTGTTCAAGACATTCAACAACCTATCAATAGAAGTCACCGTGAAACATTTCTTCTCTCAGTGCATTGCGTGGCTGTTAGGCGTGCAGAGATACAGTTCCCACCCCAAAAAAGGTGTGGTTGTGGCCAGCACACTAAACATAACGATAGATCTAATGGCGTTTTCCTAGATAGGTTGCTGATTAGTGTTACATTGTTGCTTCCTTTGTTTCTTCAATGTTTTTGTTCTTTCCATATCTATTTACATTGCTAAATATACTATGGAGACTACTCAGAAAGTTGGAGCTATCCACCCGCTAACCAAAGGTCCGGCGGCGCGCAGCACTTCGCGCGGCCCGCGAGTGGAATGGCAGCGGGTGGCGAGCACTCGCATGCTGGCGCTCGCCACCCGCTCACCACACTGCGGCGGCGCGCTTGCAACTCCACGTCGGCGCGCTCGCCTAGCGCCGGTCCCCGACGGAAAGATAGCGGGTGGCGAGCTCTTTAACACTTACGAGACTGCCTGCTGCACGGCGAATTTCCACAGCCGACCGGTGCGCTCCACGGCCAATCGATTCCGTGGGTGACGTGTGTGGACACTCGGTCCGCTGGGAACTACTTCGATTGGAGCAGGCTTTCTTACATGGTATACATCCGATGTTTCTTTTCCACTCCACTCTCGAGTACAATGGGAGAAAGGCCATGATGTAGCCACAATAATTCACTCTCTTACGGGCTTGGTGCTTTCCAAATTTCGAAGGTATTCCAACTTTACACGCACAATGTGCTTTGAACTCAACGCTTTTCTTTCGACTTTTAGACGCTTCTGTAGGTCACAGCAGATAATTAGGATTGCACCGAGCGAAACCGACCTAAAAAATAGGAATTTTGAAAATTGGACGGACTTCGGATACGTGATGTTCTAATAAGTCCCATAGCGAATTTTCGACGGACTCAGAGACTTTGACCTGCAGAGTTGTCTGTTGTAACCGACGAAAATTCCATGAAAATTCTTGAAATAGGAGTCACATTCGGGATGAATTCCCCAGCCTCTCCTAAATGACCACCTGGGCGAAGTCGCAACAAAAGTTGAGACGTTTACCAACACAAAACAAACGGCAAACGATATAAATATTCCGAGATCTCACAAGGTTGCTGAGTCGAATACAAAACTTAGGTGTCAGACACGAATCGAACCCGCATTGCACCACTTATCGGGCGAGAGTGTTACCATTACACTGCATTCCTCAGCTATTCACGTATGAACTGTGTAGGCACAACAGCGCTAACAATATTATTGAAAATTGTAGAGTAAAGACCATTCATTATTCAGCATCTCCAACTATACCCCGAAGCGAAGGTTCAGCAAATTCTGGAGCACTGAACTAACGGCAGGCTTTCAGCCCCATTCCTCAAAGTTACCCTCCAAACGGAAATCTGAAACAATGCTGATCATTGGCTAGATTACCACAGTCGACGGTAATTTTATAGGAAATTGACAAGTAAACAACAGATTCTTGCGCAGAAAGTCGCGTAACCCTCGGGGTCAATGCAGCAAAATTTTGAACATAAACTTACTACAGTTATCTGAGTTAGCTGAAGCTGCTATTTTGAAAACCAATTAGTCGACACCAGTTTCGTGATATGCATCAATTATAACCAATCTCACCGAAGTTTAGGACAATTTCTTTTCGAACAAAGAAGCTTGGAAATTCGAAAAAAAAGTCATTCCCGAAGATGGTGGTTAAATAAACAGAAATGCTCAAAATGCTTGACCACTCTGAATGTAAATAGGTTACATTATCAAGAACCTAATGATATTCAAGAAAGACCCCATCTCCCAAAACTTTTAAAAATATTGAATGTTTTATGCCGTGGGTGCGCAGTGTGGACACGCGGTCCGAGGGGCAAAACTGCCGTGGGTGCGCAGGGTGGACACGCGGTCCATTAAGTGTTAATGTGGCTTCCGCTTGAATTTCATGCCATACTTGAATTTTCGTTTCGGTTATCCGCTCAAATCGCCTGTATAGGGGGCGGCCTTGGTATAGCGCTTGACCGCGCCCATTTTTCCGTGCCGCCGCGCAATATAAACACCGACCCATGGTTTTTCTCCCATTCTATATTCAATAAAGTCGTTGCGGCATGAAAATGGGCGTGGCTAAGTGCGATATCATAGTGCCCCCCTCTGTTGCGATGGCACCAATTATTCTTTCTCAGTAACGGTACACATTATACTTGGGCCGAATCGAATGATCGAATCATCATCCGATTGAAAAAAGTCGACTTCGAATAAATCGACTTAGTCGACTATTCGGAAAGTGAAAATTCCGTCTAAATCGAAAAGTCGGTCATTCGAAAAAGCGCGATTTTCGGATAAGTCGAGAAGTCGGTCATTCGAAAAAGGGTGATTTTCGGATAAGTCGAGAAGTCGATCATTCGAAAAGAGAAATATCCGACTTATTCGAAAAATTTAAAGCTCTCAAGAGTTCCTAGTGACTGAGAAAGATGTTCAAAATCCCAGCTACTCCATTTGGACACAATTATCGGTTTTGCGCGTAGTCTATGCAAAATTTGTGTAGCCGCAGGCGAAGTCCATTGTTGTCCTTTTTCCACTATCTAATGAGCTTTCTTATTCTTACTTTTACCTGTGCGTATCGCACATTAATTTAATACTGATTTAAAGGCAATGTCCACGGTGAGAACAGTCTTCGAGTTTTCACCGGAAATCGAGAGGTTGGAGACCAGTTTCACCAACTATGTTGAAAAACGGCTTAGAACGGGCGCAAAAGAGCCCTACACGTCCCATACTTGAGTGTTCCGCTCATGTCTCGCCCGCTCCTTTAAACCGATACCGATCCGTAAACAACTGAAAGCCCTACTTTAGGGGAACAACTTACATTCAAGAGGTAATAAACTACTCTGCTAATCAAAACTTACACCATTTCATAACTGGCTGCCTTCTTAAAGGCAGCGTTCACGATGATTTCCGTTCTTGAGTTTTTCCTATAAAACAATGAGTTGGCCTCCAAGTGTTACCCAAATTACGAAGAAACGGCGAGAAACGCACTAAAACGTCGTATTTCAGTGACACTATTCTATAACAAGGATTATTTGTCCGGTTGGATGAACATGTTCGTGGTAGTTGTTACCGGTATAAAATGGGGCTAATTAGAAATGGAGGAATATTTTAGGCAAAACAGTATTAGCTAGGGTCCGAAGGAAAGCAAGGAGCAATAGAGAGTAGAGAATCGCAAAGGACGGGTCCGCAAAAGATTTCGTTGTCACAACAAACACTCCCTGTGATACTTAAAAGGCGGGCTGATACTTATGGATTTCGGGTACTTCCGGTGCGTTTTTCTCAATTTCTTCGTAATTTTAGTTCTACCCGGGGGCCACTTAGTCAATATAGTGAATAATCTCAAAATTCAAGATTATCGTGAACACTACCTTTAAGTCGTCTTTTCAGGTGTACACTCTTATCGGTAGCCGTTGAAAGAGTGGGAGTGGCGTGAGCGCTACACTCAAGGTTAGGGCCCTATAGAACTCTTTCTTGCTCGTTCTTAGCCGCTTTTACAGCATTATTGATGCAGTGAGCCTGGGCCTTTCGACTTACGTTGAAAATCCCAACACTATTTAGATCGTGGACACTGCCTTCAAAAGCTCGAAGAATTCTAAATATAAGGCCTAGCTTGCTCGGATGAGTCCTGGCGGAGCAAGCAGAGGGCTTGCTCAGATGAGCCGGGCGGAGCAAGCAGCGGAGCGGTCGGTCATAGCAAAATGGAATAGTGATGAAGATTTTTGACATGATAAGCCCGATAAGCCTCACTTCGGCCGGCTCAAAATGAGGGGGATAGGCTATAGATGTGGGGATGTAAATGAAATGGGGAAACTGCGAAGGAATTATGCTGATTGTCAAAGAGCAAAATCCTCAAATTAAGTAGTGTGGATTTTCAAGTTTCGCGTCCAATCCGTTGTTCCGTTGGACAGTAGCCGCTAGACCCTCAAGCTAGATTCCAAAATCATCGATTCTTTCATTTTTACCCAAAGATTTCCCTAAGTCGCAAATAATGCCTATTGCATTCCAATTTCATAATATGCGCTAAAATAAGTTATGGAGCTGTTTCGGAAACGAAAAACTCAATAGGGCTGTGACGTCTTCGTAAACAGTTCGAGTCGCTGAATGAAAGGGTAGACTATTTTTTAGGCCGATTGAAAAAGTCGACTTTTTATTCGAAAAGTCGATCATTCGAAATAGGGCGATTTTTGGATAAGTTGAGAAGTCGATCATTCGAGAAAGTCTGATTTTCGATTTATTCGAAAAGTCGATCATTCGAAAAAAATTTCAATTTGCCCAAGGATAGTACACATATTCAAAAAACTCGGAAGGTCTAGGACTATCAAGAATGATTTATTATAATCGGTTTCGAATAAATCACCAAATTCTTAGAACTCCAAGTGTTTCTACTGATTGTATCATAACGTATAAACGTTACACTTCGCACTAACAGAGATCACAGTTTTCTAAAGCTCAACAAAACTACGGTGCTCTAAAAAAACCATCGATCAAAAATTCAGTTCATCCAGGCAATCACTACGCTTCCGGGCTTCATTGTGGGTCCATTTCCATAGCTCCGAGGCACTTGTAGACTGCTGACTGCTCTTTGAGTTTTCATGCCTCTCAAAATTACAGATATATGTAAAAATGTTTGGTTACGATTTAGGAACAATGGCAATCCTTTCACTGCGTTAGGAATGCACTGAAAACTGCAGCCTTGCTGCCGAAATTTGTAGCTCCGGATGTCCCTTCTGGCGTGAGATTTCAGGGCTATTGCGGAACAGACAAAAACTCCCGACGAATCACTGTAAACAGAGTTGATAATACCCACCATAAAACGTCGAAATTCACATTAGTCGAGGCGCGAGCGGCGCGCGCGTCGCATCGACCTCCGTCTGCCCTACGCTCTCTCACTGTCTCTAACCTCCGCTCCCCACCATCACGCGTAGGAACCAAGTGAATTCCACCGTTTTATAGCCTGTACCTAATTGATAAGGGTAGGGTATAAAAGGACGGTGTGTCTTCATTCACACACCGTTCTTCTCCAGGGATCAGCGGCTAAAGCTCTGAAATCACTAGGAAGTGGGAAGACAGCTCAAACGGTGGTTAAGATATGCAAAAATCGGGGTCAAAGCATAGGAAAATTTTATAATGGGCTTGATTCTTCAGGATTTTTTGTCTGTTTCGTAATAGCCAGATTTCAGTAGTACAAGCCGAAAACGATAAAGAGCTGAAAAATAGAGGAACAACTTACAGTGCTTTCTGAAGCGCTTTAAAAATTTCCGTTCTCCATTTAAGCCTGTCCTGCACTAGAGCATCAAAGGCTGTCTTGCGCTCGAACTCTTTTCTCCCAAATCCGTTGTAGAAGCTGAAAGGCATTGAGAAAATTGATAAGTCATCTGAAAATATCCTTTTGGAGAGCTGCAGAGAAGGAAAACGGAACGAAAACAACGCGGAGCGCTTCTTCTTCGAAGATTGCGAACTGTTCCAAAAGAAAAGGAACTCCAATTCAGGTTGCCTAGAGAAGCCATGGAGTGAAGACAATGACTATGTAGAGTTTGAGCTTCATAATATTGCAAAGAAAAAAGCCAAACATTGAACAGAAAGATGATGACAAATCATGCAAATGATGTAAGGGGAAAACGGGGGGAACTGTTGCGAAATACTTTAAAGGCAGTGTCCACGATAAATTCCGCCCTCGGTTTTTGGCCGAAAATCAAAAGTTCAGGGTCTCATTGGAGCACTGGAGTCGAAAGAACGGACGAAAACGAGCCCGAAAGAGCTCCATACGGCTCCGAAGTCCGCTCGCGCTAGCCCTTCCGCTCGCGGTCGAGTTTTCCGAGGAACAGTTTGGTCCGCTCCTACATTAGCATTGGAGCGCGAGCGCGGCTGAGTTTTAGCATTGGGGCGCGTTTGCGCACGCTGTCTACTTCAGGCCCATGCCCGCGCAACTGATCCACCGTGGAAATGTGGCTTTCAAGAAGAAGAGCTGATTTTGGATGTTTCGCAGCGTTTTTCAAGATTCTTTCTTCACTGGTAAAACAGTCAGATTCTAAACCTTCGCCTTCTGGTGGAAACTAGAAAACGATTTTTATCGTGGACACTGCCTTTAAAGGACGATAAAAACTCAGCGGGCTGCTCGCTAGCGAACAGCTCGCCACCCGGTATACCACCTCTGCTCGCGCTCGCGACCCGCTATACCCATAGCGGGTGGCGAGCGAAGTCGAAAGGGTAGCAGGTGGCGAGCTCTTCGAAATGGGGGCCGAGCGGGTGGCGAACCAGGTCCGAAATGCGCGCGGGTGGCGAGCTCCGAGCTCCTTAGTAAGTCTTGTGCGTGACTAACGAATATTGTTTTTGCGCGCTTCAAAAGTCTTTTCACCCCAAAATGTTTTAGGTGGAGAAAAATCAAACCAAGGTCACTTCACCTCATGTTTTTTGAACGTTTGGAGAAGTTAGGACTTATAATTGGTGGACATAAGCTACGAAAAAAATAGAACTCTTTGCTGACGGATGTGAACGTTTGATATGTATTGCTCATTCAACACTGAAGTTAGAGTCCAATTTTGTCAGAAATGCTGTTTTGTCTATTTTTTCGGGTAGAACAGACCAGAAACACGTATTTTTTCTCTTGTGAACACGATGCTTTCGAAGAGTCAAGTACATAGTCAAAGGCAGTGTTCACGAAAATCTTCGATTTCGAGAATAATCGCTAAATCGATTCTCTGGCCCCCGACACGAACTGAAATGACGAAGAAACCGAGAAAAACGCACTAGAAGGGCGCGAAATCCTTCACTCTCACCCCGCTTCTTTACTCTCAGTGGAACTGTTTGTTGCGAAAATACAATCTCTTGTGGACCCTTTATTTGCAGTTCTCTATTTTGTGTTGTTCCGTTCTTTCCTTCGGACCCTAACTAATATTGTTTGGCCCGAAATATTCTTCTATTTTTGATTAACCCCATTTTTCACCGGTGACACCCACTGTGAACATGTTCATGCAACCGGACAACTAATCCAGGTCAGAGAATAATGTCACTGAAATAAGACGATTTAGTGCGTTCCTCGCCGTTTCTTCGTATTTTTGGTAACGCCTAGGTAGCCAACACATTGTTTTGAGTGGAAAACTCGGGAACGGAAATAATCGTGAACACTGCCTTTAATCATGTACCAACTGCGTTCTCACCTCCACTCTCTCCGGAAGCTCTAGGTGAACGTTCAGGTTCGTAACTACAACTCTTGGTTGTACTCACTATAAATGTGATTTAGTGAGACACCCACGATTTGTCGAATACAGACCACACCTTCTGATGTTCTGCGGTGCTTCTCGGCGCAACCGCGTTCGTCACCCTTCCCATTCTGCACATTTCTTCTACATAATGCTAAATTCAATCCCCGCAGTGCTTCGTTTCTCAGCACTTACTGTTAGAGTCAGCACCTGTCACGGCACTGCACTTGAGGTACGTCTTTTTAAAATGTTCATCAGAAGTTGCCCACACATTTGCAGGCTAGATAATTTAGAACAGTAGATTGAAAAAGTGTGAAAGAAAACTTGCAACACGATCAGGGTCAAACGGGCCGCTGTTTCTGACTTCAGCAAAACAGCGACCCCACTCCGTTATGATCGAATTTTTTCCGAAAAATTTCACACCCCTTACAAATGTTCGTTCGCTTGTCAAAATTTACACCATGATCTCCACAAAACTCATTTCTGGACCAATATCTCATGGATCTCCTTGTCATCCTTTGTAACTAATAAAGAAACCGTATCCGCTTGCCCATGAATAGGATCAAACCAGGTTGAGCATTAACGCCGTTTTGCAGTGAGTTGTCGATCGAGTTCGCTGATTGAGAGATCAAAAAGGCAGAAAATTCCTCTGAAATTTCGCCGTGCATGGCAATCCACCACTGCACGTTCCGAAATTCGAATTTTTTTCGAATCTTTGTGCTCTCCATTAGCGGACTTGATTGGAACAGAGCAAATCTCCTACCATCCACTTCCATGTTTTGTAGGTGTACAATCCAGAGCCCTTTCATGCACCACCTCATCGCGGTGATAGGGTGAACACCACTTGTTGGTGGCCAACGGTGCAAACCGGTCACGCAGTACGTATTTTCGGTGTACGGGCGGCTATCCTTGTATCCTTAGAAGGGAACAAGCGAGAGTAACCAGATCGAAAAGAAACGCTCGGGCAACTAAATCTGCGCCCCAGTACTCCGCGCACCGGATATGCTCCACTACGGCGTCGGAGGAAGCCTCTACCGGTGAGGGGCCTTCTAATCTCGGAGCAATAGGACGTCATCGGATACGGAAGTTTAAAAACTCACACACCACACGACATCAACACTGCCTTTACAAATGTACATACAACTGCCGCACAATTGCATCGGAACCCGATCTTCGAACACTCCTTCTTAGGAGCCGTCAGATCAAGTACGATGCTATCGCTTTGCAGGAGAAAAAGGCAGGGCGGAAACCGTTAGAAAGACCGATCACAACGAGCTTATCGTCATCGGAGCCAAGATGGGCGATAAGAACATTGGCGGCGTTGGATTCCTCATGAATTCGGCGGTGCACCACTTGGTAGATTCTCATAAAATCATAAGTCCACGTCTCGGCGTTCTGCGGTTGAGAACCGAAGAGCAAGGAATTGTGTCTATTATCAATGCATACGCCCCAACCTCTACCGCTGCGCGAGAAGAGCGTGAAGAGTTTTATGAGCTTCTGGAGAAGACTGTACATGAGGAGAGAAGCTACTATAAGCTAGTTGTTGGTGACTTCAATGCTATCGTCGGTACGAACAACAACGACGGCGATTGGAGATTAGGAGTGCATGGTGCTGCTTTTCGAAATGAAAGTGGAGAACGACTGCTAGACTTCCTGTCGGCATGTCGCCTCTTTCACGGAAACTCAATGTTCGAAAAGCCATCAAATCGACGATGGACTTGGGAAAGCCCGAATGGCCAGACAAGGTCGGAGATAGATCACATCTTGATTAACCGACGTTGGAGCTTGTTTGGCGTGCCAGTGCTGCCTTCATTCGACACCGGCTCGGATCATCGGCTTTTACGTGCGAAGATATCGCTCAATAAGAAGATCTTCAAACGTGATACTCATAGGCCGACACCTATTCGGCTCCTCGTCCTTGGGGCTGAGGTGTTGGAATCCGCTATCAATTCCTACGCATAAAATCTTTGCGAAGATCCAACTGTAGACTACGAAAATCTAGCCAAAGGCCTAATCGAGTGTGCGGAAATTGCGCGTCAAGCTGGAACGGCACCCATTCCAAGACTCAATAGCCTCGCCACTGCGCTCTTGGAAAAAAGAAGAGTTGTCAAACAAGATCCCAATTCCACTCATCTGGAGAAGGTCACCATCAACAAGTCATGCCGAATCGCTGTTAAAGAGCCGTTGCAAGCGTACAGAAGAACGAAGTTGCTGAAAGCAGCTGAAAAACGGATCAGTATAAAGCTCTGCAAGCGCGATCTCAGTAATCAGAGAACTGTTGTGTGTGCCCTCACGGACAGAAATGGAGTAGTGCAGACATCTCGGAGGATCATGGAAGACATCACTCATGAGTTCTACACGGATCTCTTCCGCTCATCCACACCTGTTCCAAGATGTACAACGTCACCAGATGAAGACCCTCCTGCCATCCTGGAACCGGAAGTTGCTGTGGCCATCAGAAGCATGAAGAAGGACACTGCCCCCGGTCCCGACAACATTTCGGTGGACCTTCTTCGCGCAGGAGGTAGCGCTTTCCACTCTCTTCTCGCCAGACATTTCAGCCACTACCTACGTCTTGGGAAGACTCCGGATGCATGGAGAGAATCGAAGACGGTGCTGCTGTTTGAGAAAGGCGCACGGGAAGATATTGCCAATTACGGACCCATCAGTGTTCTCTCAGTTGTATACAAGACCTTCACCAAGATTCTCCTCAACCGTATGGAACGAATCTTGGACGACTATCAACCAGTGGAGCAAGCAGGTTTCCGCAAAAACTTCTCCTGTATGGACCATATCCAAGCTGTCACTCAACTCATCGAAAAGAGTCGTGAATATCATCTCCCTCTGGCTCTCGTTTTCGTGGACTACAAGAAGGCGTTCGAATCTGTGGAGATCAATGCTGTCCTCAATGCTTTGGTCCACGCTGGGATCTCTTCCGCTTATGTTCACTTACTCGAACAGTGCTTTACGGATACTTCTACAACTATTCAACTGTTCGAACGAAAGTTGAAGATTCCAATCAAGAAAGTACGGCAAGGAGACACCATATCGCCCAAGTTATTCAAGGCTGCGCTTCAAGACGCCATGGTAGACTTTCAGTGGGACGACAGAGGCTGCTCCATCGATGGTGAAAAGATCAATGATCTACGCTTCGCCGACGATAACGTTTTGATTTCTGACAGTACGGCTGAAATTGAGACGATGGTCAGTGAACTTGATGCGGCCGATAAAAGGATTGGTTTGGAGATGAATATGTCCAAAACGAAGGTGATGGTGAATCAGTGGTGCGACAGTGGGACAGTGAAGCTGAATGGAGTCGCTCTTCAGATACTGGATTCATACGTATATTTGGGAAGAGAGCTGAACATGCTGAACAACATCGTCAACGAAATATCATGGAGGAGACGCAGTGCGTGGGCATCTTTCGGATCAATTCGGGAAGTGACCGGCCAGATTGTGGATCCAGACTTGAGGGCTTCTATCTTTGACGCTGCTGTTTTGCCCGCAATGTGCTACGCGACGGAAACCTGGCCTGACAACAAGACTGTCTCCAATGCCATGCAAACAACACACCGTGCTCTGGAGAGGTGCCTTCTGAAGACGAGCCGACGCCAGCAGTGGCGACAAGGCATAAGAAGTACAGAAATGAGGCAGAAGTCGCGTTTGGAGGATCTGCTGCAGTATATGGCGAAGTCGAAGCATTGCTGGGCAAGCCATTTACTGCGAAGAGCCGATGATAGATGGAGTCTCCGAGTTACAGAGTGGCTCCCAAGAGATAAAAAGAGGCCGCTGGGACGACCTCCATCAAGTTGGTCTGACTCGATCTCGAAATATTTCAGGGATCGTGGTCAGTCCTGCTGGATGCAAGTGGCCAGAAATCGCGTAGAATGGAAGAGTTGTGGTCCACGCTGAGAAGATCGCCAGCTGAATGGATCATCAAAGTATCAAAGTATTAAAGTACAATCTAGAGAGTTAGACTGCAATCGGACTAAGCTCAGGTTCATCAACGGTAGGTATGTAGGCTACACACGTTCTTCATTCTGAATTTGTTTACTTAAAGTTAATATTATTCATAGCTGTTATTGTTTGAGAAACGTGAACAGTGCCCGCGACCTCATAAAAATTCTTTCAAAAAGAAAGACTTACGTCTGTCTGCTTGTAGTGCTGGTAATGAAGTACTGCAGCCGAGGAGGGATCGAATTTAGCATTATGCATTATGTGTGTGTGAGAAGATGTGGTCTGTATTCGACAAATCGTGGGTGTCTCACTCAATCACATTTATAGTGAGTACAACCAAGATTTGTAGTTACGGACCTGAACGTTCACCTAGGGCTTTCGGAGGAGAGTGGAGGTGAGAACGCAGTTGGTACTTGATTAACTATGTACTTGACTCTTTGGAAGCATCGTGTTCACAAGAGAAAGAATACGTGTTTCTGGTCTGTTCTAGCCGAAAAATAGACCAAACAGTATTTCTGACAAAATTCGACTCTAACTTCAGTGTACAATGAGCAATACAGATCAAACGTAGGCATCCGTCAGCAAAAAGTTCTATTTTTGCGTAGCTTATGCCCACCAATTATGAGTCTTAACTTCTCCATACGAAAAAAAGTCAAAAGCGAAATATATTTCTTGGAAATTTGGTCTGAGCTACACTTGTGTCAAACGAAATTGTCAATAATGCTGAAAACTGCTACCTCTCCCCTCACCCACCTCAAAACGCTAAGCAATTAGAGAAAATACTTGGAATAAGCTTCATTTTATGTGAAGTAGCCGAATAACAGTAGGAAGTAGTAGGCGAGGACGACTGACGATCAGGGATGTGCGTAATTACGACTAACGACTAACGGGATTTTTGGGTGTTACGACTAACGACTAACGAAATTTAAAATATTTTCGTAAGCAATCCCAAACTTTGTTAGAGAGCCAATAGTCATTCAAATCGCGCTCCAAACCAAGGCTTACACCAGGATTGATACATATTGCCCTGTTGGCTGTTCGATGGTACAAAATAACCATAGCCTTCAGTAATTATTATTTCTACTGACACTGCTTCGCAGTTCTGGTACCCCTACATTATGACCCCAACCAGAAGGTTAGGCAAAGCATTTATGCGACTTCGCCTCGGACGCGCTACTTTATCGTAGGCCTATGAACCGGTTCCTGCACCGACCGGCACCAGCAGAGATTTTTGCAGAGGACAATATCAGAGGTGATAATATGGAGCGGTGTCTGCAGGCCACAACTGCCCAACGACGGGAACTGTATCCGATGGTTGGATTGTAAAGGGTGCCGTCCTTAAATTTTCAGTCATGAATTCGAGATATGGGGTTTCTATAAGGGGGTGCTGGGACCTATGAGGGGTTAAATTTTAACTTGGGTGCTAATACCTTCCGACGTTTTCCAATTATGGGAACCAGCTCTAAACCACGCAAGCGCTCGGCTCGCGACGCTGAACAAAGAACAATTAGTGCCAAGTCGGTGCAATTCTCCGTGTTGTCACCACCGGGTAGATCTCAAATAACATCATATACTCGGACAGTCGGGGCTTAGTACGTCGGCACAATAAGGTTAGTACGCCGGCATAAAGGGATCGGCAGCACCTGTGCTGTAGCTGCTGGTAACAGCAGGATATGCTGGCAACGACCAGGAGTTCCTGTTGCTTGTGCTGGCGTACTAACGCTTTGTTTATAGTGGCACTCATGCTATTGCCAGCCACTCTATCCTAGTGTCTGCTAATACTCTTCCATTGATTTGTCTAATACGAATGAACATTGCAGCATCCTCTTGTACGACGGCGGCGGGTATATAAGGCGGCCAGTCTCGCTGAGGGGGCAGTTGGCCGTTTGAGGCCAGTCCGAGGAGGTGACCTTGCGTCACTGTTCGGAAGTTAATTTTTGGAACGCTGAGGGGATCGTTCCCATCGCCTATCGCGAGGGAAGCCTCCTGGTTGCGGACCGCGGCGAGGATGTTCTCCTTGCTGCCGGCTGTGGCAAGAATTATATCCAACACCGGTAAGGAGGATGGCTGTCCAAATTCTGTCGATAATGAGCGTTAGTACGCCAGCATACGTTGACAGGATATGCTGCCGCAATCAGCAGCTCCTGCACACAACGAGCGTTAGTATGCCAGGTTTGCCCTGGCGTACTAACGGTATTGTGCCGACGTACTAAGCCCCGACTGTCTGAGTAACGCAGAATGACAAATTTTGCGCTGGAAAGAAGCAAAGAGTTCAAGATTTTCTCGGTTTCCCATATTGTTTCTTTTCTCACCAAAAAAAATTACAAGAATCGATAAACACGCTCTATTAGGCTTTCGTGCATATTCTAAATTATGTATATGTAGGTTTGTAGTTTGAAATAGGTTCTCTAACAAGGAATGACTTGTTTCTTTAATGGCCATGAATGTTTTGGAAAACATGCATCTCTTCATGCCATCCTTTTTTTTTTATTCATAGGGGCTTTTTTCTGCCTCAACTGTGATTATTTTCAAAGCATAAATTTTTAACGACTAACGACTAACGAGGGTTTTGGCCTGTTGAACGACTAACGACTAACGAATTACGAAATTTCTATTACGCACATCCCTGCTGACGATGTTTCAGCGTCGAAAAGACTCGAAATCAGCTGGCTCGGGCAGACGCAGACGACAGAGCGCGCTAAACCCTCATTTGAAATTCGCGCCGGGTTAGCGACGCGCGCGAGGCAACTCGTCCGCCGCCTCAAACTCGCCCAGCCGTTTTTCCGTTGTAGGTTTAGCTGCCAATAGAGCATATAACGTCTCCTATCCACGGATTTCGATGAAAATGTCTCAGAACGAGGACAAACCTCTGAAAGAAATTGCCTAGATTCTACTGAGAAGCTATCGGGAATATGCCGCCTCGGTGCCGTAACGGAACCGAAGAGGCAAGTTACCTGTGGATTCGCGGAGGGATCAAGGCATCGCCGGGTTCTGCCGGGATTCAACTGTCTCGACCAGGAAAAGCTGGGGCGAGGCCGGGGTTCTCCAACGATTCTACCCTGATTTTCCCACTGCACACCAAGGTTCGAACCATCGACCCTTACCAATCTATCGCTTCGTAGTCGGCCGCGTTATCAACGAAGCCACCTCGGCTGCTGCACAAGGGCGCTCTCATTGCTATGATGGCCGTGGTTCCGAGGTAGGATCCTTCTCTTCTTTGAGGAAAGCCGCGGCGCAACAAACAAACGTGACACCACATTATCGATGTTCATAGTTATCATCACCTCCTCGCTTACGTGCGTGCCACCCGTGTACGTTGCGGCTACCCCCATCCAGTAATCGACCATATTTCTGCGGTGGATTCGCTGCAGATCTGTTAGTGAAAACGCGCTATTTTTGCAGTAATTTTCCGATATTTTTGAGGTAAGTTCGCGGTATCTTGGCGGTAAATTCGAGGTGGACACCTTACGGTGAATTCGCATAGTTTTTGCTGTGTTTTTGTGTCAAATTCTTGGCAAAATCCAGGTTGGCGTTGAAATCCCGGTAAATTCCAGGCAGTTTTTTCGAGAGACGTTTGTCTGATCTCCCCTTCAGGAAAGGGCTCTTATTGCTCACCACAACTGTAAAATATTAGCCTTCGTTCAAGCGTTCACCTTTGTGTTTGCGAGGCTTGTTAGCCTGGGGTTATAGAGTCGGTTCCCACTTTTTCTACAATATTCCCAGAGACCACGTAGACTGATATTGAAAGACCGATCAACCCTTGGAATTGATGAAGTCCAAGAATGTTGACATATTGGCGCACCGTATACATTGAGGATACGCTTTTTGCGTTCATCATGCTATAGGAAGTAGGAAGAGAACGCTCTAAAAAAAAGTTTTCTTGTTCTTCCCCGATTAACTCTCTGAAAACGCAACCTACTTGTTTTGTGCTGGATAATTCGAGTGGGGGCAAGGTCTTTTCTGGAAGGTGCCAAAACATTGTTCATACTGCCCCCGATCACGAGAAAACCAGGTACCAGGTTCCGAATGAGACTGTCCGCAAATGCCGGCCAGAGTGCCTCTCGAGTATCCGTTGTCAAGGCGTTTTTTTGGACGAGTCTACCCACGGCCGCAATAAGCTGACCGGAATATTTTACACTAATGACCTAGTATTCCTGTTAATCGATTCACAGGTCCGGAAAAAGCCTTCGCGATGGCTACTCGACATGCACGCCAACCGACAGACAGTCTCATTTGGACCGACCTTATATTGCCTTCAGAGATTTCCTCCTTCAAATTTATAAGCAGGGGTGGCATGCATAAACGCTTGTGAGGAGGGCAGGGAGCCGCTCCGCGTTCTACGTGCAAAGCGTCGAGCCAGAGGTGACCCGAAAAACTTGCCGTGGCCTTAACGTTGGGACGCAACCTCACTACGGACAGCGAATCCCCCGCAAAACAGCTGTTTTCGGATTTTATCCATATCATAAACAGCTTCATTCCTGCGAAATACTGAGGAAATTAGAAAAAAGGGAAGCTATTCACGATTGCAATAAAAAAAAGTTAGATGGGGAGTTCACCGTGCGTCGTGGGCTTGCATCCTACGGGGACAGCGTTTTTTCGGGTCATCTCTGGCTCGACGCTTCGCACGTAGAACGCGAAGCGGCTTCCTGTCCTCCCCATAAGCGTTCATGCATGCCGGCCCACGAGATCAATACACGAACTGCAATGCGTATCAAAATTATAGCAACACACACAAAGCTCTGATGTCCATGTCCACACAAACTTTCATCAACTCGTACTGTCACCATTCAACTCCATACACCCGAAAACCTTGGTTCACAATGCATCACAGAAAACTCCAGAAATGAGACGTATTTTGTATACAACCTTTAAAGTCCCTGTATCACAATTATAGCGACACGTACACTATTCAATTGCTATTCAACTTTTGATTAAGAAAAACAAACTTTCCATCGCTTTTCAGTAGTCTATGAGTTCGCCTTTCTTCGAAATAATCCTAAAAACTCGCTTTGGCATGGAGTTAAACAGTCGGCCAAGCACTTCTACGTCCAAGTTGCTCCAGGCAACGATTACAGCTCCCTTGAGGTGTACCAGTGAGTCGTACGCCTTATCTTCACTAGAGATATGGCGAAGTAGGATTTCCCAGATGTTTTCCATTGGGATAATGCTAGGTAAGCACGCCGGCGAAGTCGTAACGGAGACACCATGGTGCTCGAACCAATTTCTAGTTGAGCAACTCGTGTGGATGGTGGCGTGTCTTGATAGAAGGCGAGCTCATTTTGCTGGAACCGAGCAAGTTAGGGAGGCAGTTGTGTTCGCAACACTCTTTGGTACTCCGCGGAGTTTATTCTGGATGAATTTAAGGCTATCTGGAGCACACCGTCTGCATCGAAGTCACACCATACCGTGAGACTGCCCCCACTGAAATTCCGCTGGAAGAATTACCGCGCCTCCTTGCGGAGATCTCGCCAGTAGTTTACGTGACCGTCCGATCCGATGAACTTGAACATTTTCTCGTCCGAGAAGATCACATAAATACAATGTTCGCCCAGATGATGCCTGAGAACAAGTTCTGTTCACCCCAGACCCGTCAGTCGCCATGTTACCCTCAGCGAACTGATGCCGTGCGGACTCACTAGTGCTGTGAGGTGCAGTGCTGGACGCATACGAGAATGCTCCATAATTGGGTTGCTGTTGATCGCCCTCCATACGGTCATTTTGGACACCAACGTCGAAAGTTCGGTTCGGACTGTATTGAGCGACATGGTACATAGAGTCAGGCACGAGCCGTCCTACTCGACGTTCCTCATGAGAAAGCAGCTTTCTGGACCTGCCAGTGCCTTTCTTTGCACCATGTGACTCAAAATCATGGAAAAATCGATAGACAGATGTAGAGTGATGATGGTGTTACTCTGCTGTTCTCCTAATACTCAGACTAGCCTTGCCCAGGGCGAAAATCTGAGCATCTACGACCTCAGAAAGAACGGATCCGCGTGGCATGATAGAGAAGCGTTGATAATACATACAGGCTATAAATTGGCGAAATTCACATGGTTCCTATGCGTGCTTGTGCGGAGCCAAGGTTAGAGACAGTGAGAGAGCGGAGGGCAGACGGAGGCTGAGGCATCGCGCACGCCGCTCGAATGATGTGAATTACGACGTTTTATAGAGGGTACCGTCATCCATATCGTACTTGAAACAGGAAATGCTTCGAGAAATGGGCAAGGGAGCACCTACAATGAAAAGTGGTGCTATATTTTGCAGACGTTGAAAGTCATTTACAAAATACATCTTATTTTCCGACAGTATTCTGTGAAATATTGTGCACAAAGGTTTTCGGGTGCATGGAGACGAATGGTGACAGCACCAATGAATGAGCATTTGTTTGTACATCAATATCAAAGTCTGCAGTGTGCCGCTCTAGCTATGATACGCACTGTATCAGTGTCAAACGCTCCATAGAAGGCAGAAGAGTGCTCACGATAACTCATAGAACCGTGTAAAATATACAAGAGTAAAATGGAGGTTTCATCATAGGCAGCCGATGATGTGGGGATCACCGGGATGGGATCCGTTTGTGGAGCAGATCAAAGGCTTTACGCAATCCCGATAATTTTGTGGCAATATGCGGTGCAGTACATATATCAGGGTTACAGTCGGCACACTGGCCGCTTCGATTCCCTCTTGACGATGTAGTTTGCGTTGGCGCAAGCTCGGTGCATGTAAAGTATAACGTATGCGCACCGAGTTCGCGCCAATGCAACACACTAAGTACACAGTCAAAAAGGAACAAAAAGGATCAGCGCGATCGGTGCCGGCTGTACTCCTCGCCGCATCAAATCCGTGACAAGGAGCGTCGCATCAACCTCCAGCGCCTATCAAACCTGCTACACGTTGCACAAATCATCAGGCAGATTTTACAAGTAAGTTCATTCACTAATAGATAGTAATTTAATTTATTACAACACTACATAGGCCTTCACTTTCGGAGCATTTTGAGGTATGCGGGCAGTTGTTTTCCGTTCCACAAGGCGATCCTAGCCTGTAGACGTACTGGTTTTTGCGATTACCCCTGAAATAAGGACGTTTACTTGAACAGCGGGAGAGCAAGCTCTAACACGATTGGTACTCACGCCGGACTGTAATGACACACAACGAATCCCATATCAGTACAGTTTCCTATGGCGCACCCTAGGCGGTGAGTGAGGCTCCATGCCATCTGAACATCGGAGAAACTCGGTTAGTTTTTTTGTCCGTACATTCAATGAGGAGCAGTGTTTAAACTTATTTGAATAGGGAAGCATGCTATATCTGTCTGTATTCGTGTTTGCCGATAAGTATGATCAATCACTGGCTGAGAGATCGCCGCGACGAACACACGTGGCACGCACGCGAACGTGGAGGTAATGATGATCAAAAGATATCACGTTAGATCGCTGCGCCGCGGCTATCTCTCGCCCAGTGATCGACGATACATATAGGCGCTTACTTTATGTTTTGTTTTATTTTTAATCCAAACTTCACCAGGGCTTTTTTCTGTAATGAGAGAACAGGGAGCGGAGCTATTTGTCTAATTTTTCCAAACTCTTGCAGGAGCAAGCGAAAAGTTGTGGGCCCCGTTCTACAAACGTAAATGAAGGAAAAAAGTCATCAAAATACTTTTTGCCCGAAATGATAGCCTCTGTTTGAACATAATGGCTTACGATCTCCCTTAGCCCAGTCTATGGCCGAGTTTATGGCAAAGGACAGTGTGGTCCTCCAAGAATTCATGATGACGCGTGAGCGGTTGCAACGAAGAACGAGCCAAAAAATCCGCAAACATTCGGAAAGTCTTCTCTTCTTCTCTACAGCCGCAGAAGTATTTGTCATAGGTTCAAGAAACGGGAGACAGAAGTTGGATTCAACCACAAATCCATTGTCGTCAGCGTGGTGGGCCTCTTCGGGCAATCGAATAGGTGCGCTGTATTGTGGCCAGGGCTAACAAAATCTGGGCATTCGTCAGGCTTACTGCTATCGATCCTATGCAAGTATGACATCAGCATAGGGGAATGCCCGCAGCGTAACGAGGCGAGGGAACTCCTAGCCCGCCTACCGAGTTCCATCTTGGTGTTGCTGACTTCAGGTGGTGCGATCCCCAATATGGGGTTGACAGCTACCTTATTCAGGTGATCCCTAACGAGTCGCGTGTGCTCCGCACGTAAAAGACGAAGACGATCCGATTGGGAGTCTGTCCATCTTTGTATTTTGACTTTCTCGGGAGCATCAGCAAAAGGCCTTCTGATACCTCCCTCTCTCACAGGATTCATAATCCTTCTTATAGGGTGATCAGGCTGCTTGACGATATTAATAACCAGTTGCTGCGCTTGGAGTTGACAATGCTCTTTAACTGGCAGGATACGTTCTTCAGCATGAAGATGTTCCAATGGAGTGCTTTTAGCACATCCAGTGGCAGTCCGAAATGCAGCATTCTGAACTCGCTGCATCTTTGTCCACGATGAATCCGATATTATGTGCTGCCATACCGGTGCTGCGTACTCCAACGCCAGCTGCAAGATTGCCTTGTACGTGGTCAGGATTGTCTCCTTGCTACTTTCCCACGTGGTACCGCCTAGAGCTCGTAAGACGTTGAGCTTCGCTTTGACTGTAGCCTGTTTCTTCTCCGCGTTTTTGTGAAACTTCAGCGAAGGATCCAATACTAGGCCGAGTAGCTTCGGGAAACGAGCTGCGGGCAAACGAGCGCCTTCCCAGTTCACAACAGGGTGAGCAGAGTGTTCCATCGGCTCAGTGGAGAAAACAGTTACAGATGATTTAGCGGCAGAGACAGTGAGCACCATGCTATCGAGAAATTTCTTGAGCTCGATGAGGTATCCATTGAAATCAACGTAGGCCGCCGATTTCACGGAAAAGTTCCGGAGTCGGCTCTTAGAGCCGATATATCAATGGGAACTCTCCCGGAGTATCGACTGCCTTCTTAATAAAACAAGAAAGCGCTGAAAAAAGGGTTTTGAAAACTGGAGTTATGGCACGAGGCAAGTTAGGAAATTTATCAGACAATAACAACGTTACAACTAAGTACTACCCTACTAACCTATGGAATAACAAAGAATGAGGGAGGAACAGAGGTGAGGGGATTGTCCTGCGTCGAGTCGAGCCCTCATAGCCAGTGCGAGAGCCTTATATGCCTGCTGTAGACCACGAGATTGATTGTCTGGCGCGAGAGAGTGGTGCTAGAGCAGACGCGCAGACCGATCAACGCCCTATGACCGCGCACACCCGTCATCCCTTCCCACCGGCCATCCCCTCACGGTGAGTTACCTACTTTTTGTTTACATCACTCCCCCTACACGGGAAGCGGCGACCCTGCCGCTTGGGTGAGATCACAGAGCGAACAATAAGAAATGGGCTATTTTTAAACATTTAATTTACAACAAAATCAACAACAACAAAAAACACAAATTTCTATTCGCTAAGTATCCTATACTACGCTAGCAGCCTAGTCTAGAAGCGCCTGGGGGTAAAACGATTCCGGTATCCACGTCCTCGTGAATTCCTTCCATTGTTCTACTGTCTTGATGTAGAAGCCATCATCCATTGAGGTTCATACGGAAATGACATTGACTGAAATTGCTGCTGCGAAGGATGAGACCGTACTGCCATCACCATTGGTTGGAACGTCTGCTGACTTTGGAATGTTCTCGGCTGATGGTGCTTCGTTATTCCTCGTCTTGCACCTCTTGGCTTGTACTTGAAATACTGTCCTGCGCGCGACTTTTTCATCGTCTCCACCTCAAACGGCGGGATGTCTACATCCGAGCTTATATACTTCCGTAACGAGTCGAAGTATTCATCCAACACATCGCTAGAGTAATACTCGTCCTGCCGTTTCCTCGGGCGAGCGCTCGGACCATGTGACGGCTCACTGCCGGACTCGACCGCGGGAATGAAACTCAGCAAGCTCTGCTTCATCAAAACTGATGTAGCTCTAGCAATGTCGATCGCCTCGTTCATGTCCGCTCTGTGCTGCTCATATGCCTGCTCTCCTCTGGGTGGAGCGACTGCTACAATCTTTACTCCGTTACGAGCCGTCGCCGCTAACGCAGACGCTAGTCGACACCAATCCTTCTTCGGCAGTGGTGTGTCCGTGGTGGGACCGACAAGTACACACACAGCAGGCTGAGATAGCTCTAAGATTCCGCTGATTTCGCCAATGGTATTGTAGATCTTCCGCTCTACGTTGGGGTGCTGCTTGTAGACCTCGCCAACCAGTTGGAAACTGTTGGGCAGGACCATGAGAATTTTGGATGGGCTGCTGCACTACATTTCTTCCCAGCTGCTGGCCTTCGCAAATCTCAAATCCTCATTGTTCGCCTCATTCAGCTGCTCTATGGGAAGTCCAGTGTTGTCGTCGTGAGGTAAGCATAGGTACGAGTTGTCGTGAAGAGTCAACGCGTGAAAAACATGATCACAACAATGTTTGAAGAAAACAAAGGCTTTCCGGACACCCGCAATGGTTATGAAGTATAGTTGTACACGAACGAAATCTTCGAAAAATTTTCGAAAGATTTTTCGAAATTTTTTTCGTTCGTTTTCGTTCGTTCGAAATTTCGTCGAACGAAATTTTTTCTAATTTCGTTCGTTCGAAATTTCGCCGAATGAAATTTTTTCAGATTTCGTTTGTTCGAAATTGTTTCGAACGAAACAATTCTATTTTCGTCCGTTCGAAATTTTTTCGAACGAAATTTTTTCAATTTTCGTCCGTTCGAAATCCGATTTTTCGAAATTAATTCGTTCGTTCGGAATTTTTTCGAACAAATTTGAAAAAAAAATTTCGAAATTTTGATCTGTTTCGAATTTCGTTCGTTCGACCTCCGAAATTTCGAAAGTTTTTCGAAATTCGTTCGTTCGAAATTTTTTCGAACCAAAATTTTTCGATTTTCGTTCGTTCGAAAATTTTTCAAACGAAATTTTTTCATTTTTCGTTCGTTCGAAAAGATTTCGACCGAAAAAAAATCGATTTTCGTTCGTTCGACATTTTTTTCGAAATTGTACAACTATATTATGGAGGTATGCTTAGGGTCCATCGTCGAAAATCTTTTTCTCTCCTCATTCTTTTCGTGCTCATATTCAGATATTAAACGAGCAAGACTAAACGCAGTATCAAAATTGATCCGTCCGATCGCTTCTCTTGCATCTGGGAACGCGTCTTTGAGCTTCTTCTTTTGAATCGAACAAGCGAACTCGTATCCCTCTTTGCGGCACTTTCCTGGGCACTGAAAGAACAGTCCAAGCTCACTCGTATCACCATCGTCCTTCGTCGTTGCTCTGAAAACAGAACTTTCAACTGTTGCCTTACGTTTCACTCGTTTTGTTTTTGTTTGCCTTGGTACACTGGCGAGTTCAGCTGGCAGCACTATCAGCCTATCAAAAGGAACTCTTATCGGTTCTTCCTTTTCATTCAGATTAGCTATCAAGGCCGAGTTTTCGCTGGTTTCAAGGATTCGAGATGGTCCTCCCCAGGGCTCGCATAACTTCGGAAACTTCCTACTGGCCTTCTCCCTCGGCAACTTCAAATAAACTCGATCGCCTACTCTGTGAAGTTTATCCGCATTCACTTTATTCCTTTTATCATACGCCTTTTTCATGCGCTCTCTGTATCTTTGATTCAATTCCTTGGAGCATTCTTGTGCTAACTTGATGCTCGCGAGTAGTTCATACTTATGATCATCCGTATCGAAGTGGTTGAACGATAAACGGTCTTGCGGAATCACATTGGACGGCCAGTTGGGGTCGAATGCGTGAAGCATATAGAAGGGGTTCTCCCCTATAGCTTCGTGTGGAGCGGAGTTATAAGCAAACAGCACCATAGGAAGTAACAAATCACAATCCGCTGGAATTACGGTTTTTCCTGAGCATCCGCGTTATATAGCCCTTTCCGTCATCCCGTTCTCACGGGGGTTATAGCCTTTTGTTAGTGACTGCTCAATACCGGAAATTTCATAAATCGTAGAAGTGACCGAATTCACAAATTCCGGGCCTTGATCGGAATGTATCCTTTTGGGCCACCTGCATCCCTCACAAATCCATCGCTCAAATAGCGTTCTCGCAACTGTTCCACCACTCTTATCCGGAATTGGGTAAGCGTCCACAAACTTGCAAAAGTGGTCAATTACTACCAACGCATAGCGATTTCCTCGCTCGGTTAGGTCTAACTCCACCAGATCGACGCCTATCAATTCGTAGGGATGTTCCGTCGTGAGCGGCCTTAGTGGAGGGATTTGCATTTCATGTGCTTTGGACAAGAAGCAGTTTGTGCACTCTCTGGACCACTTTGTGACATCTGGTTCCATTCCCTCCCAGAACACTATCTTTTTCAACTTTCTATAGAGTTTTCTACCATTCAGACGCCCTGACATGGTCCCCTTTTGAGCCTTCTCGAAATCCTCTCTCCTCTTGGATTTAGGGACCACACTTGCCATGGAATTTTCGAACACGATTTTTAAATCTCCGCTATCAAACACGATGTCAGCTACTCGATATCTGCGCGAAGTTCTCGGCAGTTTAACTTCTTTATCGTCTCTATGACTTCTCAGATGGTTCAGTAACTGCTTGAAATCCGTGTCCTGCTCTAACTCCTTGAGCCATTCACTCTCCTCGTCCTCTCTAATCTCACATATCACCATGCTGTTTTCTGGTGCCACGGGCTCGTCTTCTACTACATTCACGGCGCTCCTCGACAATGCATCAGCAACAGCATTTGCTTTACCTGCCACATACTCTATTTCTAATTTATACTTATGAACCTCAAGGGCGCACCGTAGCACTCGGGCAGACACATTCGTCCTTTGAATAGACACGTCAAAGGTTGAAGATCAGTTCGAATGATCGTTCGCAGCCCATACACAGAGAAATGAAATTTCTGTAACGCAAACACTACCGCCAATGCCTCTAGGTCGGTAATGTGATAAGTCTTTTCGGCTTCCGTGAGACCTCTCGACGCAAACACGATAGGATGTAGCATATTGTTTTCGCCTTCCTGACAAAGCACCGCTCCTAGGCCATCTCCTGATGCGGCCGTGTAGATCATGAAAGGCTTAAGTCCACTTTCCGCAGCTTGCACATTCGGTTGTGCTAAGACCGGTGCGGATGTCATCGCCTTTTTCAGCTCTTCAAACTTCTTAGCTTCCCCTTGTGACCATTTCTACGTGCATTTAGGGCTCAGAAGATTGTATGGCGTTTTAGACGTCTTGGAGAACCCAGCTATAAACTTCCTATAGTAGGACGCCATTCCAAGAAACGTCCGTAGTTTGGCAACATTAGTTGGAACTGGATACTCGACGATTTCCTTGATCTTCTCCGGATCGGTATGGACCCCATTCCCATCGATGCAGTGGCCAAGCAGCGACAAACTATCTTAAAAAAACTGGCATTTCTGTGGCTTCATACGCGATTTGGCCCGACGAAGTGCTTCCATAACGGTTCCCAACACCATATAGTGACGTTCCACTGTTTCGGTGGCGACTAAGATTTCGTCTATATACACGAAAATCTCGTGCTCCAACCCAATTCCTTTGAACACCACATTCATCATTCTTTGGAAGACGGCGGGGCTTGTGGATAACCCGAATGGCAACACCGTGAACTGGAATAAGCCCTCGCTGGTGGTGAAAGCACTCTTCCGTTTCGCCTAATCAAAGAGCCTGAATCGCCTGTAACCCGACGCTAAATTCATAGTAGAGAACACCTTTTTGCCACTGAAATTTTGCAGCACAGTGTCTACTTTCGGAAGCGAATACAAGTCCTGGCGAATGACTTTGTTCAACTCCCTTTAGTCGATGCAGACTCTCAAGGTTCCATTCTTCTTTTTTACCAGTACCACGGGAGATGCTCATTCAGACCAACTCTTCTCCACTATCCCTCTCTCTACTAAGTCCTTGAGTATGCTATTGAACTCTTTACGCGCCGCTATAGGAACCGGCCTAGTTTTTTGTTTGATTGCCTTATGATCACCAGTCTCGATGTCATGTACCACCAGATCAGTTTGCTTCAATTCCGAATCTGTAACCGCATATACGTCATTGAAGTGTGAGATCAACATCATTGCCTGATCCGGTAACTGTGAGTTATGCTGAACTGTCTCCAACAACTTCTCTAGTCTGTCTTGAGGAGAGTTCCACTCTACTGGTTTGCTTAAGTCCAGCATATCTCTATCCGGTTCGATGCATTTAGGTTTGACCCAACCCTCCTGTTTCCATTCTCCTATCACTTCTCTCTTTTTGAAAACCAACCCTTCATCTGAGTTGTTTACAACTGGTATGTCCACTTCATCCCTGTTTGTCATAGCACACACACCGTCTAGAATCAGTGGATGCTGAGAGCAGAGAATCGACGTTTTCACGTCTGAGGTGGGCGCACAAGTTATCGTTAAGTTCTTAACGAATACAGATGGCACAATCAATCTTTCATTCTTTATGGCACAGCTTCTCTCTGTCTCAAGCTCACACCCGCTAATAGACTCATTGGGTGATTGAACCACTTCCTCCGGGTTACGTGTCAATTTAATATTGAACCGCTCTGGGTATTCGTCCCCAGAATTATAACGTCATCGAGAGCACGTCCTACGAAAGCAGAGACAAACTCGGACTGCCCCTCCAGCGTAACCGCTATGCGTATACAATTGAAATGTTTCATCACATTTCCGGAAGCATCCCGCACTTGGACATCCGGGTCAGGTATGCGCGTGATATAGTCGTCCAAATTCATATTTGCCTCCATTGCTCTTTTCAGAAAGGAAACCGGTACGATCGTTGTCTGTGAACCTGTATCAAGTAACGCCACAGCGTCGACACCGCAAGCCTTTATGCCCACTATGCATCTTTCCCCAAAGAGTTGCTTATTTGTTGCCACCACTTCTCCACTTGTCGTGCACATCCATTTCTCGACCAAAGATGCATACACCTCATTCGCTCTCTGAGGGCTATTCATAGTTCTTGCCGAGGGTTGACGCGGGGAAGGAGTATTACGGCACTCTTTTGCCAAATGTCCCATCCTCCCACAATTATAACATCGCCGGGGCTCCTCTCCCTTTGTTTCCTGTCTGGGGGGAAAACCGTTCGTCAAATTCCTACCCGAACCTCCAAAACCCTTTTCCGGTTCCGATCGCTGGCGTTCATTACGGTTTCGATCTTCAATTTCACTCTTTCGCCGTCTCTCAAACGAAATCTTATTAGGCGTATAGGGATTATTTGGAAACCTCGGTTTGTTTACCGTCCTGCACTCCTCTGCTATTTTAAGACTTCTTTCTAATCTCAAAGCAGCCTCCTTTACTTTATCGTAAACTTCAACAGTATTACTCAATTCCAGTGCCTCGGTGAGACAGTAACTCCCGTTCCAATTTGCTAGTTGCCTGCACAAAATTTCTGCCACTCTTTTGTAGCGAAATCGCCTCTGCCATCTGGATTGGCTCGATTGGCCAATTCCTCCAATACCATACAAAATTCGCTAACTGACTGCTCGGTCCTTATCCTTAAAGGCAGTGTTCACGATGAGAAAAGTTTTCGAAATTCCACTAGGATTGGGTAGTGGAGGGACACTCTGTAACGTTAACGTCGAAAGAACGCATGAAAACGAGCCAGGAAGAGCTCCAAAAGAGCCCGAAGTTGCAACTTCGAGCGCATTGAAAACCCCAAAAGCGCATCACACGTCCACCGACGTGAACAAATGAATGCTGGAGATCGTGAGATGAGCGATGATTTTCAATCATTAGCCCCGTTCTTTCCTTCATTCTCAGCTTCTCTCTTTACTCAGGTCAGCTCGCATAGATCGGCTACAAAAGACGGAAGTTACAAGCCTCGGACAACTCGTCCACCATGTTTCCATAGCTCAATCTTTGAGGGACCATACCTGCGTTCACAGAAGGTCTTGTATGATTTCAGAGAGACCACTCGAATCAGCATAGAGCCGTTTTCAAGATAGGTGGAAAAACAGAAAAACGATTTCCATAGTGAACACTGCCTTTAACCCTTGCATCTCAGACAAGGCTTTGACTCGTTCACTATTACTATCAATATGCAGCCTTTGCTTTATAGCACTCACTACACCATCCAAAGTTCCCTCTCTCATCTCTCTAGGCATTGTCTCAAAAACTGTCAGGGCGTTTTTCCGAAGGAAACTTCGAAATAGTTGCAAGCGGTTAGAGTCTTTCCATTGAGCTGCCGGGTATTTGATGTCAAAAGCATTCAAAAAAACTTTTGAAGGACTCGCCTGGTTTACCGAAATACGGTTGTACCTCGGGCAACGCCAGTGTACAAATATAATCGCCCATTGAAAACTTATTCTCAACCGTACCTGTGTCCGACATGGGTGGCGTTCCTTGTCCGTTCCATGATCCGGATCTCGGCGAGCACCTCGGGTGCGATCTTGTCGAGGTCGACGGCTCTTGCACCTGCAATAAAAAAATATCAGATTCGTTCGACAAAACTGACTCTTGCATGTGTGGCGTGACCATGGGCATTCGCTTTCGTCTTGATTCGCGGGTTTGGCTTGACATCGTTTTTCGTCTCCTTACCTATCTTCTCGACGTCACGGCGAAGCATTTCCACCTGCAATTGATTTTGTTTTAGGGTTTCATGCAACTCTGTGATTTCCTGGCTTCTGTTTCGCAGCGAATTGAATATCCACTTTATACGCGGTAGGTCGCCTATTCGCATCCTAGCCTATGGCAAGCGCTTACAAGGCTTTCCTCCACCGCAGTAAATCTTTCAAAAAGCGATGTCAATTGCTTCACCGTGCTTATACGTTGTGACTTCAAAACCTCAATCAAACTATCGAAAAATTACGGCTGACCCCAATCCCGAATCTCTGAGAGCGTCGATTTCACAATTTCTTTTGCTAGCGCAGTTTGCTCTTCAACTGATGCTACGATACTCTCCCGTAAAGGGTCATCTGCCCGCAGAATTTTCGACATTTGACTGTCACACGTTACACGTATCAAAGTAATTTGCGCCAGAATTGTTTTTGTCATCTTATCGAAATCTTCTGACGAAGGTTTACTTACGTTTTCATCTTCGCGCATCTCCTCGTCTTCGACTGCCTGCTCGTCGGCTGAATCCAATAGCTCGTGCTCATCGTATTCTGACGCCATTTCTAAACAAATTCACTTAATTTGGATCGAATGGACGTATTACCAACGGAGACCTCACTTTGTAACGACGTTTGGCCTTCAAATACAGTGTAGAAAAAAACGTTCAATAGATTTACACTGAGCAAGTTGATCTATCAGTGCTATCGATCAATAATCGTAAGTGAGGAGGACACGACTGAGCAGATCGATCAATCGCAACGGTTGTCCAGTAATCGGTAGGACTGTAGGATAACACTGACGGTTCAGAAGTGTATGGCAAGTCCAAATGTATGAAGAGTCCAATCCCAAAGCAGAAACTGTAACCTGTCCTTTTTCAATGAATTCGAAAATCACGAATGCACTCGCAATCGGAGTTCGAAATTTCGGTATTATGCCTCTATCGACGAATTCGAGAGTCACGAGTGCGATTACTCTCGTAGTGCGGCCGAATAGACTCTATTGCTAATTTTGTAGTCAATGAATTCGAATATCACGAATGAAGTCACACAGTTCGAAAGAGAAAAAAAATAGTAGTTGCACTATCACCAACATCGAAAATCACGAATGCAAGAGCAAATCGGAGTCTGATATGTAGATTTGTTCTATCGCCAATTTCGAAAGTCCCAAATGCCGCAGCACGTCGGAGTTCGAACCGTTGTCTGACAATTTTCGCGTAAAATCTGCACCAATCAATGATGGCTCTCGAAAATTACGATTTCCTGAATCGGAGTCCGAGTGTCTCACACACTCGCGGGGGTCGGTGGCCGGTTGAGAGGAGTTGAACAGGTAGCGTGCTCCCGCTCGAAACGAAAAAAGGGGCGGGCAAGGCCCGAAAACTCCCCCATTCATGCCGAAAACTCCGCGTGTCAACCTCCCACCGACCCTACAATGCCACGTCATCCTTGAACCGTTCACACTGAAAGCTCTGCCTTATCACCTCCCACCGATCACTCAATGTGACGTCACACCCACGTGTTTACACCGAAAGTTTCGCCTAATCACCTCCCACCGACCACCCTCTACCACTCCTGCAGTCGCGGGCGCCGGTGGCAGGTTGAGAGGCAGCACAATCGACCTGTGAACCTGCCACCGATGCCCGCCAAAGCGTCGATATCCCGAACTGTCAACCGTGATAAGCGCAAACACGTCACATCCCAGTGCAGCGTATACATTATGGGCTACCGATTCCGCGCCCTACACGAGAGAGTACCAGAGAAAAACAGTGCAGACACTGCAATACATCGCACCGAAAACTCCGCCACATATGAGACATCACCACGAAAACTTCGGCAGTTATGAGTCATGCCCAAACCTCCGTCGATCAGCCGCATCGGATCAATTTCATTTGGGAAGGAGCGTTTTAACCGGCCACCGACCCCCGCGATTGCCTGAGGTAGTGCACAATCGATTTTTCGGTCGATTAGACACGACGTTCACCCTTATTTATCAAAAATCAAGGCCACTAACCGGAGTTTGATGATTCCCCTCAATTCCTCCGATCGAAAAAAAAACCACAAGTGCTTCAAGCACTAAGTTTTCGATCACTCCTCAGTCCCACAAAATTCCTAACCAAGCCCAGTGCACAAATTCTAAGTTGGGTTGGCCCCCAAATCAACGTAGGCCGCCGATGTCACGGGAAAGTTCCGAAGTCGGCTGTTAGAGTCGATATATCGACGGGAACTCTCCCGGAGTATCGACTGCCTACTTAATAAAACAAGAAACCGCTAAAAAAAAGGGTTTTGAACCCTGGAGTTATAGCACGAGGCAAGTTAGGAAATTTATTAGACAATAACAACGCTACAGCTACGTACTACCCTACTAACCTACGGAAAACCAAGAATGAGGGAGGAACAGGGATGGGGGGGGGGAATTGTCCTGCGTCGAGTCGAGCCCTCATAGCCAGTGCGAGCGCCTCTCAGAGGATCGCGGGGTCGTAATGGAGCACAATGGAATTTCACCTCGACGAGGATAGCGAGGACAGCACGTGCTGCCTTTGTGCCGCTCTAAGCAGCACGTGCTGCCCTCGTCCTCCATTTATCGCTTCAGCTGCTGCTCTTTTTTGTGGCGATCGTAGCGTGGTAACATTGCTCAAAGTGGTTCATTTGAACAGCTTCGAGCATATTTACAATCAGCATGGAGAGCTATTTGTTACAAACCTGCAGATACAAACATCTGGATAGCTATATGTGAATTCACCTTTTGTCTTTTTTCCCCAAACAAGGTGTATATAATTGAAGCAATCAAACGGTCTTCATCTCAGACGATCGTGGGCTGTCACGGAGCACAGCTAACTCTCACTTCCACAAGAATAGCGAGAGCAGCACAGGGGGACGAGCTGCTGCTCGAGGAGCACGTTCTACCCTCGTCCCCCGTTCGTCGCCTCAGCTGCTGCTGTGTTGTGGCCAGTACAGTGTGGTAACACTGCTCAAAGTGTCCGCCTAGGTAACTACGACCATACCCATAATCAACATGGAGAGTTCTTTCCTTTTAAGAACATGAACATGCCCAGTCCCCGAGAAGTTGTATAGAGTTAACACAGCCAATCGATCGTCAGCCATATCACACGGAATACCTTGGAGGCAGTGTCCACGATCAAAACAGTTTGAATTATAAACGCGAATCGGAATACTCGGGACTCACTGCATCAATAATGCTGAAAAACGGCTTAGAACGAGCACAAAATAGCTATGTACGGCCCTAAACTTGAATGTCCGCTCACGCTACGCCCAGTTCCTCAACGGCTACTGATAAAAGTGTCTAACTGAAAACCCCAATATAAGAAGGCAACCGCTCATCAAATGGGGGAAGTTTTGTTGAGCGGAGTGGATTGTAACCTCTTGGATGTATGTTGTAACCCCTAAGAACGGGCTTTCAGTAGTTTACGGATAGGTGAAAGGAGTGGGCGTGGCGTGAGCGGAACTCTCAGGTTTAGTGCCGCCCAGGTCTTTTTGTGCTCGTTCGTAGCCGTTTTTTCCGACATTGCGTGTTTTCAAATTTCCGGATCAGTGAGTGCATCTGAATGGTTTCTCCACACCTTCCCCGCTGCACACTTTTTCGACAGTGTTGTTATCAGGTCGACTGCACCAATATCTGTTGCTCGAAAAAAACAATGGAGGGAGTTGAAGTCAAACGATTCCTACTCGTGAATCTGCAGAAAAAGTTTGTCAATTCAATGCCAGTTTGTCTTCAGTTTGTCTTCGAGTCAAAGACCAGGCGCCGCCCGCTCGCCGTCGACCAAGACACGCTGCCATCCAATCGCGAAATCGCCGCGACCTGACGCTACTAACTGCTAACTTCTCGCAGCCATTTTTCAACACTTCCATTTCATCTCCAACTGGTCGCCCTTCTATGACTCTATCGCTGGCTAAACGTGCGGTGGCGGCCAAACCGTTGCGCGGAGAGCTTTTTTTATCAGCGCGCGACCTCTTCAAACGTGATACTTTTATGCAAGATTCACATTTTCGTTGCATCGAGTTTTTGAAAAAAAAACTTTTGATATTTACTGATTATAAATCAAACGCAGTTTCACTTTGAAGAAAATGTCAATTTAAAATGGCACACTCTAGAAAAGTAGTTCCTTGCGAGCATTTTGAACGGTTCAGCTCGGCTAAAAACTGGTGAGTTATTCTGGAAAAGAAGGATGAGTCGTCATTCTCATGGAATGGTGGTTGTGTAAAACCGGCGAAAAATTCGAGAGGTGTTCGATACTTCTAAAATGAGTTATTTAGCGTGTTCTTACCGATTTGCAGAATTTTGCCTTTTTTAAATCTGGAAGGTGTAAGTCGAAAATTTTGAAAAAATCGCCTTCTCACTCTGAAATGCGTTTCCATGAACTCAAACCCTTACTCGTTTTTTTCCCATAGAAAAGCCAATTGTTCTGGTTTTGGACGAAGACTTGTATTTTTCAAATGCTGAGCCGCGAAGGTTTGCCAAAAATTAAGCGAAATGGGGAATAAATACCTTTTCTTCACGAAAAGCACAATGCTCACAGAATTCAAGGCCGACAGTTCTCAAAAACAGCTTTCCAATGAAACTAATAATTTGTACCTTCCGAAAAATGTTCACGACAATAATACAGTAACAAGAAAAAAATTTCAAGAGATTCGATAGTCGCTGTTTCTTGGAAGTAAAGAAAGCACCATTCACAGGGAGATCAATAAATTATGAATACTCTGATATTTGAATTCCGTTTTACCCTGGACATTCCTTCAAACAGTGTGAATTTCAGCGACTTAAGAATATTTTGAGGAGAACTTTATTCTTGGAATATGTGGATATAACATTTTGTACAAAGAAAGTCATAATTTTTCGAAACAAGAGAAACAGAACATCAAGCCTAATTCATATCTCTACAGTCATGAAACCGAGTGAAAACCAATTCTTGTTCAAGGTATAGAGGAATTTTGTGTCAAGAAATGTTTTTGGAGACTCACATTCACTGCTGACCGTGGCCTGTAATGAACGGCCCTCGCAAACTCGTGCCAGATACGAGGCCGCCTAAGGCAGCGTCCATACGTGGCGAAAGCGGGCGATCCCGTTGTTGGGCGCCTCTCGACGCTCCTCGACGCCGGAGCAGCCCATGCCCGCTAATTGACACATGCAAACACTCCCTACCTCGTGTTGATTCGATTGGAAACGTTTGATCGGGTGATCAATCGCTCGAGTCGGCGTAACGGCTGATAATTTTCCACCGCTTTCGACTTACGCGGTGGGATCATGGAAAACAAGGGCAGTAGTTTTGCTACAGGCTCAATGCCACCTGCTTTGGTGATGGAGCAGTAAGCTTAAAACTTTCTGCTTGCTTCGTGGTGCTGGCGTAAGCGCGCGAGAGATGCGGGCGATGGCGCGCGAGAAGGAGCGCCTGTGAGCGGCTAGCGAATCGTGTGCCCACGGTGACCATCAATTTTGCGTAATCGCACGCTCTCGTCACGTATGGACGGAGCCTAAAGTGGGCATGAGACAGCCCGTAGTGCCAGCATCATTTCCTTCAACTGTGGCGAAGATCAATGGATATAATCAAGGATGAATCAGCCGTTGAAGATATGAATGAGCCTCAATGAGGTCTCTATTTTTGATAGGTCGACCCAGCGCTGCCGCTGAGCTCGACAAATCCCCTGCGGGAGAAGGGTCATGAGGAAGAAAGGAGAGATCATAAATGAAGGGCAGCAATTGGGGCCACCATGATGAGCAGCAATTGGGGAGAGAACAGCGACAGTTGGGGCCACAATGAGGAGCAGCAGTTGGGGCCACATTGGGGAGCAGCAGTTGGGGAGACGACTGGAGCAGTTGGGGCGACTGCAGCAGCACGTGGGGCCACTAGACGAGCAGCAGTTGGGGTAGTGAGCGGAGCAAGAGGACACAACGTGCTGCCTTGGGCAGCAGTTGGGGGGACGAAAGGGGCTTACACCTCGACGAGTAACTGCGTTAATAATCCCCTCATGCTGCCTTACTAAGCCGCGAGTATCTGAGCTCATAGGTCTGCTGTAGATCACCCGACTGATTGTCTGGCGCGAGAGAGTGGTGCTAGAGCAGACGCGCAGACCGATCAACGGCCTATGACCGCGCACACCCGTCATCCCTTCCCACCGGCCATCCCCTCACGGTGGGTTACCTACTTTTTGTCAACATTGGTCTCGCGTGCAGCTACATTTATGTCTCTATCTCGACTCAAAATGGTGATGTCATTCGCGTACGCAACGACTTTGATGCCACTTAGAGGGACGGGCAAATCTCCAAGGTGAAGAGTGAACAGAGCAGGCGATATGACTCCTCCTTGAGGGACAACAGCGGCAATAAGGATTCAGTTAGAAACATGTCCCTGAGACAGCACTTTTGCACGGCGTCCTTTGATGAGGGCGGTAATCCATCGCTTCTCCCAGGCCGGGATGGTGGACCTCAATAGCTTCTCAGACAGTATACCCAAGTTGACAGAGTCAAAGACCTGCGTGAGGTCCAGGGCTACTCGAACAGTGCGTAGAGGTTTTTTGACGTTGAAGCCATCCAAAACATAGTTCACAATCTCCAGCAGCGCAGTGGTGGTAGAGTGTAATTTACGGAATCCATGTTGATGCTGCTGTTTGTTATTATGCTCGGCAAACTCCTTCACGACCAATTTCTCAGCTACTTTGGCGAGTGGTGAAAGAAGGCTAATCGGTCTATACCCCTTCGCCGTAGATGGCGATTATCCAGGGTTCGGAAATGGAATGACGTTTGCAACTTTCCAGGCTTGAGGTAAGATGTACGTTCGAAAGGATGTGTTGATGACGTCAGCCAGGAGTGGCAGGAGCTCACTGGGCAGTCTCTTCACGACTGCTGGACTGATGCCATCCGGCCCTACAGCCTTCGAGTTGCGCATCTCTTTGACCGCCTCTTCAATCTGCGCGGCCGTTACTGCTTCTGCCTCATCCATGAGTGGTTACTTCGCGAGCTCTCTTACACTCATTCTGTTCTGCTTTCCCCTCTTAGCCTGAGTTATGAAAAAATTCTTCCCAAGAGCATATGCAGCCTCCTTTTCCGATTTGGAAACTCCATTCTCGAATTCGATCGTGGAATAGTTGGTGGAGACGGTCTTGCCCGAGATCTCCTTTAGAACTTTCCAAGTTGCGGCTCCGTCGCTCTTGAAATTCATCTTCTCGGTAAATTTCTCCCAACACTTTCTCCTGTGCTTGTCCAGATCTCGCCTAATCTCGCTATCCAGCTCAGCAATGGTCGGATTCAGGTGATCTGCGACTCTCTTTGCACCTCTTGACCTTATCTTTCCCAAGATTTCCCTGGTGACCCTAGGAAAAAAGGTCTTGACTCGGCCCTCCGGAATGGCTGCTTTCATGGCCGAGATGTCGTACGTTCCTGCCGTGGCAGTGTGGAGGAAAGAAGATCACCTCCGTGCAAACCGACGTCAACCCCTCCGCAAAGAGGGTTTTTGTCCTGGGAGAGGTGCTGGCTGGCGGCTGCTCTCCTAAGAATTCTACAACAATTGGCTGGCGTCGAGAGTAATCCAGGATCCGCTCAGAAGAAGAAGTAGTACCCGAGTGCCACATGCGACAGAAATGTCCCTTGGAATCGAACCAGCGTCCAGTGCTTCGGATGCCAAAGGTGGGTGCATCTCTCCTGTTCGGGCCTCAGTTCTGTGAGGCATCTCAACTCTTATTTCCGCTGTATTCTGTGCTCTGCCTCCAGTAACTCTGATTCCTCGTTAACCAACCGCCTCTCTATTGTACATATTAACCTCAACGGCCTTCGAGCCAATCTGTCTGAACTCTCCCTCTTTGCACGTACTCATCATCCTGATGTCATTATGGTTCAGGAAACCAAGCTTTCTCCTTCCGCTACCGCTTGACACCCTGAAATTCCTGGCTACACCGCTTATCATGCTCCTAGGTCATGGCGGAGGAGTCTCTACTATTGTATTATCACATATACCCTCCCATCTCATACCAAATACTCCCACGGACGGTACTCTCGAGTATCTCCCTATTCATCTCCCTCTTGAAACACCCTTATCTCTTTTTAATATCTATATTCCCCCTATCACATCATGCTCCCAATCATACAACCCTACCCCTTCACTCAAGCAGCTGGACGACTGCTCTTTTTCACCTTCTGTTGTCTTCGCAAGCGATTTTAATGCTCATACACTCTGTTCGTCGCATGACGCTGACGCTAGAGGAAAAGACGTCGAAGAATGGGCGGAGGAGTGCGACCTGGTCATCCTTAACGATGATCAGCCCACTCGTCTCCCAGCCAACGGCCGATCCTCGAGGCCAGACAATTCACTCGCATATTCTAATCTCTCTAGCGCCTGCTCCTGGTCTACCGCCGCAACTCTGTCTAGCGATCATATTCCCATCTTTGTTCATGTCGATCTCTCTAATTATCTTGCTCCTTACTCTGGTATCCGCCAACGGTCATACCTTAGTCTTTGCCTTGCAGACTGGCGCTTGTTCAGGGAGGTGGCACTTCGCCATGCGGCTGACAACCCATTGTATGTAAACGTACACCAGAAAGAACGCCACTTGACGGACATCCGGAAAATTTTCGACTTTGCTCACAGAAGACGTCCTCTAGAGTGATCGAAAGATTTTCATAGGCAAGTCTACATCTCAAGTCGTAGTCACTTGGTGTCCACCGATCAAAGAGATCTCAGAACAACAAAAATATCCTTTGAAGGCAGTGTTCACGAAAAAAAAGTTGCACGTTTTTTTTTGGCTAAAACGTGAGCTTTGGATCTCTCTAGCAAGACTAAGAATGGAAGTGCGACGAAAAATGGCCGGTAAGTGGGTGAAAATCTCGTAGGCCAGCTCCGATCAGAAGCCCCGTTCTTCCCTTCATTCTCAACTTCTCTCCTTACTCAGGTCAGCTCGCACACATCGGCTGCAAAAAAAACGGGAGTTGAAAGCCTTGGACAACTCGTTCACAATTTTTCTCTTGCTGAATTTCGAGGGGCCATAACTCCGTTTCCAGGGGTCTTGTACGATTCCAGGGGCGTCATTGAAATCAGCATGAGACCGCTTTCAAGATAGGCGGAAAAACAGAAAAACGACTTTTATCGTGAACACTGCCTTTAGGTCACAATCTCTACTAGCCTGGTGCAGATCATTGTGCCGAGGTGTATTTTGTGCCTTTTAATTGCGTGAATGTCTCACGCACCCAAAGGGTTGCTGGCACAAAATCAAGCAAACCCTCGCAGCATCGGCTGCTGCAGCAAATCAGCCTGGTCAAGCAGCTCATCCTCTATTGCGCTGCTGATCCCTTTGCCGTCGGACCAAACCCCAACATTGATTTTCCCGATAAAGGTAAACACGGTAGCATCCTTTTCTACAGCGGTGGTAGGTATTTGACGCGTTCAGTTCCGCTGTGAGGCCAGTTGGCCTTTCTAGGCTGTTGCTAGATACTATCTAGTAGATAGTGACCCGAAGTCACTTTCTGGACGTTAGTTTTGGACACTGAAAGATCGTTTACATGATCCATCGCGAAGAGAGCATTCTAGTTGTGTGGACCGCGGCTGAGAAGATGTTCTTTTTGCGGACCTTGCCGAGGTTGGCCTCCTTCCTGCGGACCGTGACAAGCATCGTACCTATCCCGTAGATGGGGTATTAGCCTGAACGAGCTGCCGATAAGGAGGGGTTGAAACCCAGTATGCGTTGGAAGAGTACATGCTGCTGTTAGCAGCACCTCGTGCTAACAACGAGGGGCTCAACTAAACATCAGCCCCGGGATGCAACCCCTAGCGGCTGTCGTCGACCCCATCTAGTACGTGGGAAAGTGTAACTGTCATGGTAAAAAAAACTATAGCAATGTTGTCTTCCGGCAATATTTGATGTGCTCAACACAAGTTTTGTTGTGTGCCTCCAAGGAGATCGCTGGTTTGTTATTAGCGTGAGCTTGAATTTGCTGCCGTCTCCGTTTGGGACTTTTCAGAGAAAAACTTATGGAATCAAAAAAAGCCGATATGGCTAGCTTGCGTGGTTGGCTAGAAAAGATCTGGGACGACTTGGGACTCAGCTATCGACTGCAAATTGTAACTCCATGATGTAATGGTTTAAGTCTCTGTGAGGGTTAAGAGGCGATTGAGACCAGCTCCTACTTTTCCTTATCCTCATAGATACTTAATTAATAAAAAAGGAAAATACAAAAAAATCGTGGAAGAATCCCCCATGACAGATTTTGCATGCGCCTTTATTCATCAGTCTGGAACTTTTCGAAGCACACAAGTTCCAATCACTCATTTCAGAATCTTTATCAGTTGTGCTCGTTGTTTGTGAACGGCAAGCCAAGTGCATTCGCTTGTGTTGAACAGCCTAAAGTCAAGTTTTCCTTCCTATATGATAATCTTGCCTGGGTATAGTGCCCAATAAGTCTTCCTTTACTCGACCAAACGGCATCGGTCAGTAGGCCATCTTCTGGCATTCCAAATATCTTCAATTCGCTCCACCACATTTTCATGGCCTGGAAACACACTGTCAGAATGAATCAATTAGACGTGAAGGAGTTATCGGAAATAAACGGTTGTTACAGAGGGTACAATGAAATTATCGCAACCTCGTGAAGGGTCTGTATCAAACGAAGAAGAAGCGACTTTACAAATAGGAACTAGGAACTCATGAATGAGGGTCATCATTTGTCAGGCTTATTATTCAGATAACTTTGCTCATAAAAAAAAGTTAATATTGGCCGCATGGAATAAATGAGTATTGGAAATATGTAGGCAAGACATAGGCTGGGATTCATGGACGTTTGGGTTTGGTAAGGGCAGCAACCCCAGCGGGGGTCGGATTCATGAACGATTATACCGCGGTATGAGGGGGTACAGAGTAGAATGTTACCATCAATCTGTTATTCTGTGACCACCATAAAACACTCTCATAACCAGGGTCAGGCAGGCCATTGTCCAGGACCTCGACGAAGCTACGTCCCCCCACTTGAAGATATAAATTTTTGAAAAATGTCCGAAAATTTCACCCCCCCCCAGGTGCTGAGAAGATTTCAACAGTTTTTGCGGTCAAAATTCTCGAAAAGAGTATTCTTCCAACCTAATTTTTTTGAAATAATTACTGCACTACAAATCCGACTGATCAGCCTCGGCGAGTGTAGTTTTGACTTGGTCTTCGCTATAGAGCAACAACACCTGTATTGAGAAAGAAGTAATTAAAATTGTGACACAGATCGCTTCACAAGATACACAATTTTGATGGAGTTTCTGTAAAAACAATGACTGATAGCACTGTCAAACAGAAGATATCGGCAGAAGTCTACATTTTGACGGATAAGAAACCTCCAACTAGATTTGCATCAAGATCTCCGGGCGGGTGGAACCCTTGTGTGGGTGAGTAAACCTTAACAGGTTCAAAAAAAAATTCATTCCCAACTAGAATTGCTCAACCAGAAGGGGTGAGAGCGCGGGTAGGAGAAAAGGTATCACCGGCGGTGGGTTCGTGGTTTCCTCTGCGCGCAAGGGGTGTTACGGCAACAATCTTTTTTTTTATGCAATTCTACTCTCGTCCCAAACGACTAGAGGAAACGTGTTCATTCACGTAAAACACAGGACTCAGGCGGTGTGCGGAGGTGATACGCCTGAATGATCTATCAGTGAGAGAGCGCCAGACCATCACACGATCTAGCGAGAGAGCAGTCAAAAAGAGATAGTTGGCTCATAATCCGCACAAAGCTCGGTTTGGCTTTGGGGCGCGGTATTTGTTGACGGCTCGCGGCAGTGCACTTTGGAATATTGCTCTTAATGCCTTAAAGGCAGTGTTCACGATGATTTTCGTTCCCGAGTTCTCCACTCAAAACAATTCGTTGGCCACCAAGTGTTACCAAAATTACGGAGAAACGGTTTGAATCGCTCTAAAACGTCTTATTTCAGTGACATTATTCTCTGGCCTGGACTAGTTGTTCGACTGGATGAACATGTCCACGGTGGTTGTCCCTGGTAAAAAAAGGGGCTAATCAAAAATGGAAGGATCTTTTTTAGGCAAAACAGTATTATTTAGGGTCCAATGGAAAGGAAGGAGCAGTAGATAGTAGAGAATCGAAAGCGACCGGTCCACAAAAGATTTCATTGTCACAACAAACAGTTCCAGTGAGAGTAAAACTGTGGGGTGAGAGTAAAGGATTTGGCGCCTTTCTAGGATTTTTTTCTCAAATTCATCGTAATTTTAGTTCTAACCGGAGGCCAAACAATCGATTTAGCGATTAATCTCAAAATCGAAGATTATCGTTAACACTGCCTTTAAGATGAGTTTCCGGGCGGTCTTACCGCAGTGGTAAAGGATAGGCTGAGGACGGAATGAGTAGCTTTAGGACTTCAGGGTTGCATTTTCAAAAAAAAACCTACGTTGTCCAACTTCGGACGAAGGTGAGGTTCTCTACAGCGGTATTGGACAACGAGAAAACGGGTCTCAGGCGAATTGCTTCGTAATTTTGAAACAATTGGAGGGGTGCTAGGTATATCAGTTTGTAGGGAATTTCATGGAGAATCTTTTTTTTCAAAATTTTGAAAATCTGAAGTTTTATGGAGGAACGTACATTGTCCAATTCTCGAAGTGAAGAACTGAAGCGGTACTATGTAGTTCCGATTAATGAATGTAACTCGTCTAAAAGTTCGTCTTATACGCTAAAAATTTGGCTACTTCCTAAAATACGGCTACGGCATTGTTATGTATGGATGCTTCCCTCACTTTTGTTGTTGTGGTACTGTACTAGTGTTCTTTTTGATTTTTTGTTGCCATTACAATACATATGTGAGACAATCGCGTCCGAACCCCCTATACCAAGACCTGTTTTCCTCACAGAAGGAGAAACGAGACTGAAACCCCCCCGATTTCGTCTGGTTTTAGCCCGAAATTTCTCCGTGCTGCTCCCCCCCCCCCCAGAAAAAACTCTAAATTTCGAAAATACTTACGTCTCCCCGTTGTCCAGCTGGACAGCGCCCGCCTGGCCCTGCTCAAAACTGTGGTATAGTTTAGGGTGCAAGATACATTAGGAGACTCGGCTTCCGTGTTAAGGGCTTTGCTGAGTGCTGAGACCGGCTACACGTCGCCGGGCGAGAGTTTTAGGACAGGGTCGAAACCCAAGGCGGTGTTGAGCACCCATGGCTCACAGAGTTGTAGCGAGATTGCTGTCACCGCCGACGTTCTTCCATTGCGTACGCCCCTATTCATGACGCCACCACCCTCGCCCGTTGCGTGACGTCCCCCATACTCCAGCATTGCCACACATCTTCGTAACTCGCCGCGGTGCAACTCTGCAGCGCGCTTTACTCACTCGGAAAATATCGCGCTCCAGCTTATGTTGGCACACTGCCAATCTAAAAAGCCAATGCCGGCAAGGGCGTCCAATGTGTGGTGTTGTGAGGTTGCCCAAGGTACCCGAAGCCAACCCATTTGAATCGCGGTGGCAGGTAAAGGGTAGAGACGGTTAAATATTATTATCGGTTTCGTTGGTGAATCCGGCTCCGGTAGCCAAACCGGAAACCGGTATTCACAAGGGCTCCATCGCGATTAGGTGGCGACCAAGTTCGCGACCACGTACTTGCAACTCAATTGACGCCCAGAATCTCGATGGGAGTAATTCAATAGTGGAGCTCAAGTCGCAAAAACGCTCACCTTTCGCCGGTTTTAATACTCATGATTGGTAATGCCGCTATCCTTTTTTCTCGATTTGAACGCCCTTGTGCTTTACCCCCTCGAGTGATCGCGGGCTTTTTCTCGGGGGTTTCCCAAATTTCACCGTCGTTTTTTCATACCATTTTCGAAAATTTTATTTTTCTTTCTTTACAGACCTTTTTTTTTCAAAAGCACATCCAGTGGTGAATCTCGCTTACAATAAGTCCTAGCATTGCTGGGGAGATTTAATTTTCCAATAATCCCCAATCTAGCTTCTCGTCTCTCATTTCTAGCTTTTCCATTTTGCTTTATAGTCCGAAGAAAGGGTGCGGCACCTGCTGTCGTAAGCTGCGGTAGTACAAAAGGAAGAATGACTAAAACGTGTAGAGGAAATGTTTTGAAAAAAGTCTGAAATGAGGGAAATCGCAGACGAAATGGCGGAAATCCTCAGCAAAGAGCCTGCGGCTGATTGGGAAATGTTCAGCGTACGGAAAACCAAAGCTAGAAACAGAAATAAAGGCAAAAAGAACAACAATGCGCGATAAAAAAAGAAGATTGCGAGATCAGAAAGGGCAGACGTCAAGATTCGTGTTAGTCGTGAGCAACATGAAACTTCAGATAATGTTGTTCATTTTGAAATGTTCGTTAGGTTTTGGGGAGGTCCAGTGGACGGCGAGCGAGCATATTAAAGGCAGTGGTCGCGATCAAATATGCTTGTCGTCTTTTTCTCTCCAAATCCTTTCCTGGGTCTCGAGTAGTAGGACCTATAAGAAAAAATCGCGAAAAAACCACTGTTTTGGGCCGAATTTGAAACCTGAACTTTCTTGCCTTTTGATGGTGGACGAGCCCTCTCCACATCATCGGAATCGATGACCTCTTATATCAAGAACATCAGCTAGCTTGAAATTGAATGTCAATCAATGAACCTTCGAATTTATGTACACATCTAGTCAAAAACATTGACTGAAGTGATGCTTTCATTATTCAACTGTTTTTATTCGTTAAATTTGCATTTATTTCGTCCTCTGAATGTCGATGATTTTTGACTGCTCGGCATGAGACTGCGATCTGTTTCGTCATCGCTGTGCACGTGTGCACGAACTAGCTTCTTTGGGCCCTAGAAACTCTATTTGTAGACCGTTTTTCACCGCGCTACCTTCATAGTTTTTCAGCTGTTTTTGATCTAAGCTGATTTTTGTAGTTTTTTCGATAACGTTTTTCATCGTGACCACTGCCTTTAAGTGGCAGCCAATAATGAGTAGCATTCATGTCCTTTCAACTTATCTTTAGCTCTCCTGGTTTTCTTCCACCTGCATTAGGTTCCTTGATAAAATACGCACGTGGTCCACATTACTAAATTATAGCTTTATTATATTTCGATAACCTGAAAAAAAAACCCTCATTTGCGATGACTGGAAGGGGAGATTTCCACGGACCTCAGTGTTGTGCACTAGCAGAACATGTTATCCATGTAACACCTAAGCCTCAAACAAACGGGTAGCCACGGCTAACCGTAGCTCCGAAGTGCGGTTACGCATAGCAAACGCCGGTTCACTGCGTTAACCCTGTGAGCCTGTTTTGCCGTTCGTGCCTCCCAGCCTTACGCAAGAGCCCGCTTGTATTCCAGAGTTGGGATTCATGAACGGCAAACTAGGGTTACGACAGAGCTAGCGAAGAAAACATGCATTCACAACAAACCTGGTTTGGCTACCATTAGCTTCGATGGGGCTACGCGTAGCCGTATTTTAGAGCTGCTGTCCGCCGTGGAATTAATAATGTGTTGTGTTAGCACAGAACATATTATTAATTCCCCGGCGGACAGCAGCTCCAAAATACGGCTACGTGTTGTGTTAGCACAGAACATTGACGCCTGTAGGAAACTCGGCTCTGATGATCCGAAAAAGTTGGTTTCTCAGGTTTTCTGGATTAAATTGAGTTAGAACCCTGTGTAACTAGATGCTGAATTTATTCTGATCACTTCGTCAAACACGTTGTGATTATTTAGGGAGAAGTACATTACGCGCGCCAAGTTTTGTAAAAACGGTGAGCATCTGGCAAACTTGGCAGAAAAAGCGTCCGATGCATGTAACTTTTTTGAATGAAAACTTTAGTCGAATTCTGAAAGCGCTATCATATTCACAGATCAAATTACTACCTAATTGTGTAACTTGCGGGACGAAGTTTCCTGAAATCGCTTTGTTTTGGTAGGGAATATGCTTTGCAATCGTTCTTCGAAAACGTCGCACGCGGCGAAGTGCGGTGAAACTTTGAGCAGTATTTGTACAAGTAATGAAAGGGTAATCTGCATGCTTTTTTCACAAATTAGGTGCAGGTGAGAGAGTCTTGAGGCTCATGTTGGTTGAATTTTCGAAAGCCTTCATTTAAGAGTCCGGGGTCCGGGGAAAACTCCGACTTTTCAGGTAGTTCTCAAGCGTGTTTAATCAAGGATTTCGGAAATACAACCAACACACACCTCGAAATTCTCTCACCTGCACCTAATTTGTGAAAAAAAGCATGCAGATTGCTCTTTCATTACTTGTACAAATACTGCTCAATGTTTCACCGCAGTTCGCCGCGCGCGGCGTTTTTGAAGAACGATTGGAAAAGCTAATGCGTTCAAAGACAAAGCGATTTTAGGGAACTTCGGCCCACAAGTCACGTAATTAGGTAGCAATTTGATCTGTGAAAGTGATAACGCTTACAGAATTAAAAAAAAGTTTCCATTCGAAAACGTTACATGCATCGGACGCATTTTTGCTAAGTTTGCCAGATGCTCCCCGTTGTTACAAAACTTAGCGCGGGTACTGTATTAGCATATCCGCGAAGGTTTTCGCGACAAACGGCTTCCAATATTTTGCGAATGTGAGTCTTCTGCTCAAGTTAATAAGATATCGTTTCTAGTTATGCAGGTGGAAAAAACCAGGAGCCCTCGTTAGGTGGTATTGGCCTTCTTAAAAATATTGCTAACCAATGCGATTCTCAATAACCTAACAAAAATTTAGAGATTGAGGAACGAATGCAACTTCTTGGGTTATCAACGACTAAGCCAAATGTTATCGTTAGTGTCTATCAACTCTGGCATTCGCTCGCGTGTAGCCCTACACAAACTCACTTGTTGCCCAGTGACTCCTGGGCAAGAAGTCATTTTTCTGGGGCGCGAAATGGAAAGTGTGGGGCGATTGTGAGCATTTGTGCCCACAAAACCACTTGTACCCCCACTAAATCACTAGTCGCCCCGCGAAATCACTTGTTGCCCCGAAAGAGCAGCTGCTGACCCTAAAATCACTTGTTGCCCCGCAAAATCACTTGTTGCCCCGCAGGTTCACTTGTTGTCCCGTAAAACCACTTGTTGGCCTCCAAAACCACTTCTTGCTCGGAATCATCATTTGATCGTTCGGACCCCACTGCGTTGTTTCTTCACGCATTTCGTCTCCCCTCTAGACACCTTGTACTTCTCAAACCCTTCTTCTTCTTCCTCTTCCCACTCTTCTTCCTCTTCCCACTCTTCCTCCTCTTCTTCCTCTTCCTCCTCTTCTTCCTCTTCCTCCTCTTCTTCCTCTTCCTCCTCTTCTTCTTCTTCTTCTTTTTCTTCTTCTACTACTTCTTCTTCTTCTTCTTCTTCTTCTTCTTCTTCTTCTTCTTCTTCTTCTTCTTCTTCTTCTTCTTCTTCTTCTTCTTCTTCTTCTTCTTCTTCTTCTTCTTCTTCTTCTTCTTCTTCTTCTTCTTCTTCTTCTTCTTCTTCTTCTTCTTCTTCTTCTTCTTCTTTGCAGCCGCAGGAAGGTTTTTGTCAAAGGTTCAAGAAACGGGCGACTGAAACCGGATTCGTCCACAAATCCATTGTTGTAAGAGTGGTAGGCCTCTTCGGGCATTCGATTAGGTGTTCAGTTGTGTGGCCACTGCTACCACAGTCCGGGCACTCGTCCGGCTTACTGCGATCGATCTATGCGACTGCGATCGATCTTATGCAAGTATGACATCAGCCTAGGGAATGACCGCAGCGTAACGAGGCAAGGGTACTTCTAGCCCGCCTACCGAGTTCCATCTCGGTGTCGCTGACTATGGGTGTTACGACCCCCAATATGGGATTGACGGTCATCCTACTCAAGTGATCCCTGACGAACTTGGTGTGCTCCGCGCATAAAAGACGCAGACGATCCAGTTGGGAGTCCGTCCATCTTTGTATATTAACTTTCTCGGGAGCATCCGCAAAATGCCTTCTAATATGTCTCTCTCTCTCACGGGATTCATGATCCTTCTTAATGGGTGGTCAGGCTGCTTGACAATGTTAATAACCAGTTGCTGCGCTTGGAGTTGGCGGTGCTCCTTAACTGGTAGAATTCGGGCTTCAGCATGAAGATGTTCCCCTGGGGTGCTTTTAGCACACCCTGTGGCAATCCGAGGAGCAGCACTTCTTCTTCTTCTTCTTCTTCTTCTTCTTCTTCTTCTTCTTCTTGTTCTTCCTCTTCTTCCTCTTCTTCCTCTTCTTCCTCTTCTTCCTCTTCTTCCTCTTCTTCCTCTTCTTTCTCTTCTTCCTCTTCTTCCTTTTCCTCGTCTTCTTCCTATTCTTCCTCTTCTACCTCGCCACTTGTGAGTGTGACTTAAAGGCAGTGTTCACGATGATTTTCGCCCACGAGTTTTTCACATAAAACAATGCCTTGGCCTCGAAGTGTTACCAAAATTACGAAGAAACGGCTAGAAACGCATTAAAACGTCGTATTTCAGTGACCTTATTCTATAAAATGGACTAGTTGTCCGGTTCGATGAACATGTTTATGGTGGTTGTCACTGGTGAAAAATTGGCTCAACCGAAAATAGAAGATTATTTTCTGCAAAGCAGGATTAGTTTAGGACCAAAAGGAGAGAATGGATCAATAGAGAGTAGAGAACTGCAAAAGACGGGTCCACCAAGTATTTCATTGTCACAACAAACACTTCCTGTGATACTTAAGAGGCGGGGTGATACTTGAGGATTTCGTGTACTTCTGGTGCGTTTTTCTCAATTTCTACGTCATTTTAGTTCTTCCCGGGGGCCACCAAATCAATATAGCGATTAATCTCAAAATTGAGGATTATCGTGAACACTGCCTTTAAAGGCAGTGGTCGCGATGAAAAGCGTTATCTACAAAACTATAAAAATCAGCCTAGATTGAAAACAGCTGAAAAACTATGAAGGTAGCGCGGTGAAAAACAGGCTATAATAAGAGTTTCTAGGTCCCAAAGAATCCAGTTCGCGCACACGTGCACACCGCTGCAAAAAAAATCGTCGCCTCATGCCGAGCAGTCAAAAATCATCGACATTCAGAGGTAGAGATAAATGCAAATTTACGTAATGAAAACATTATTGAGTGGAGATTATTGAGTAATGAAAACAGGTTAGCAATGAAAGCAAGCACCTCAGGCAATGCTTTTGACTAGATGAGTCCGAAGGATGATGTTCATTGATTGAAATCCAATCAGGACGCTGTAGAAAGTGTGAAGGACCCGATTGGGCGTGCGCAGGACATCATAGAAAGTGTGCAGAACCCAAGTGGGCGTGTGCAGGACATCATAGAAAGTGTGCACGACCCGAGTGGGCTTGTGCAGGACATCATAGAAAGTGTGCAGGGCCCGATTGGGCGTGTGCAGGACCCCATTGGGAGTGTGCAGGATGTGTGCAGGACCCCATTGGGAGTGTGCAGGATGTGTGCAGGACCCCAATGGAGGTGTGCAGGACCACATTGGGAGTGTGCAAGATGTGTGCAGGACCCCACTGGGGGTGTGCAGGACCCCAGTGAGAGTGTGCAGGATGTGTGCAGGACCCCATTGGGAGTGTGCAGGATGTGTGCAGGACCCCATTGGGAGTGTGAAGGATGTGTGCAGGACATTGGGAGTGTGCAAGATGTGTGCAGGACTCCACTGGGGGTGTGCAGAACCCCAGTGAGAGTGTGCAGGATGTGTGCAGGACCCCATTGGGAGTGTGAAGGATGTGTGCAGGACCCCATTGGAAGTGTGCAGGATGTGTGCAGGACCCTTTGGGAGTGTGCAGAATGTGTGCAGGACCCCACTGGGAGTGTGCAGAATGTGTGCAGGACCCCGTTTGAGGTGTGCAGGACCCAACTGGAAGTGTGCAGGACTCCACTGGGGGTGTGCAGGACCCCACTGGGGGTGTGCAGTACCCCATTGGTAGTGTGAAGGATGTGTGCAGGATCCTATTGGGAGTGTGCACGACGTCAGAGAAAGTGTGCAGGACCCGAGTGGGGCTAAGCAAGTCGTTGTGAAATGTGCATAGTACTTCACTGGGAATGTGCAGGGTGTCATGTGCATGTGTGCAGTACATATAGTAGAGGTGCAGGACCCAGTAGGGTCCTGCACATCCTGCGCACTACCAAAGGGATCGTGCACACTCTCAGTGAAGTCCTGCGCACCCCCACTGAGGTCCTGCACACATCCTGCACACTCACACTGTGATACTGCACCAAATCATAAACGTCCTGCACCCCATTCACGACGACTTGCATACTCTTCAGCAAGCGTAAGCGTAAGGAAAATGCGTTATCGTATGTGATCATCAAAACTGCAACCAAACGGGAGCTGACAGAGAAAATGGAAATAGTGTGTGAATGAAGAAAAAGATGAATACTTCCGAAAAAGTCCTCCGGAGGACTTTTTCGGAAGTTATCCATCTTTTTCTTCATTCACACACTATTTCCATTTTTTACTGTCAGCTCAAGTTAAGTTGCTGTTTTGCGCGGACTTATGGCGAGCTGAAAAAACCTCAAAAAAAAAACTTGAAAAAATTCTAAATCACTAATTTTTCTCCAAAAGAAAAGGCAGAACGGACCATTTTTTTCGAATTTTTTTTTCAATGCGTATCTAGTGGCTCATACAGTGCCATGAGTGTGCTCAGTTTAAGAAATGCCTGGCGCATCTCCTGAGAATCGTCAACTGAACAGCTCACGGCCAGCTGCAGTTAACCGCGAGTTAACTCGCGGTTATCTACCCATTTACTACCACCCCAGATTTATTTCTAATTGCTCCTCATCAGACCAGAAGAAAATCACGAATAAATTAGAGGATATCAAACGAATAAAAATTTTCGAATATTCGAATAAACGAATAATTCGGATAATTGACTCTTTCGAATATTCGAATAAGCGAATTATTCAAAAAATTGACTTTTCCGAATATCCGAATAAACGAATAAATCGGACAATTGACTCTTTCGAATATTCGAATAAGCGAATTATTCGAAAAATTGACTTTTTCGAATACTCGAATTATTCGAATATTCGATTATTCGTTTAATATCAATATGTCACGGTATCAGGCAGTAAACATGGAGAACTCTTGAAAGAAAAACCATTACACTTCCGTGAGAATTTTGTGCCGGTGGCAAATTATAAACTTGTATCTAGCGTACCACTTCGGAAATCGTCAAAAGTCGCGATTTGCCATCAAATTTTCCCTAAAAAAAAGCTGTGAAAGAATCAAGTCGAAAATTTCGGAAAATTGACACATAAACCCCCAAATTCGTGATCAGCTCCCCAAATAACACAACTGGGAGGGTATTAAGTTAAATCTGGAACATTTTTAAAAACGCTTTCGGGGCTCACTAATTGATATGAATAAACTCCCAACCGAAAATCCGTACAAATCCATAACGCTATCAGTCTGTACAAAGTTTGGGTAATGTGCCTTCACCCAAACTTGGGCCAGAGTGGTTGTTTTGGGCGTTGAACACAATTATGAGGTCAGTTTCCAAATTCTCTAAAGACTAGTGCACGTTTTGGAAGGTACAACAGGTACAGAAATCTGACAAAAATGTCTATAACTCTTTTCGGTGTGGTTTTAGGCAGATGCGAAGACCATAATCGGTTTTACACCAAAAACGGTTCTAGAGAGTTATATTTCTTCCAGAATAGTTAGGCTAACTTAAAGTAGCTCCTTAAGAGCCTCACTAGACATGAGCTTATAGAAGAAAGTGGAAAATGGAGGATGATTGAGGTGATGATCAGGAGAGAAAGACAACACGCGGGCGCACGCGACACGACCGCATACGCCACCGCCCAGGCCTCCTCCGTGCCGGCGCTAGCTGGGGCGAGACAATCCACACAATGCTCACAAAGATTTTGTGGGCATTGCCCACAATCTTTTTTGTGGGCACTCGACTCTCGCCGGCGCGATTATGTGGAACGTCTAGCGCCGACGAAAAGGACGCGAAATTGGCCACGCCCTCCGGGGCAACATGCGAGCGAATGCCAGAGAAATAGGAAGCAGCGCTCCGCAATCGGTCATTCGATCAATAGCAATCCTCTCTTGGTTTTCCCGCGTGAAATAATCAAGTCGAAAATTTCAGAAAATTGACACATAAACCCCCAAATTCGTGATCAGCTCCCCAAATAACACAACTGGGAGGGTATTAAGTTAAATCTGGAACATTTTTAAAAACGCTTTCGGGGCTCACTAATTGATATGAATAAACTCCCAACCGAAAATCCGTACAAATCCATAACGCTATCAGTCTGTACAAAGTTTGGGTAATGTGCCTTCACCCAAACTTGGGCCAGAGTGGTTGTTTTGGGCGTTGAACACAATTATGAGGTCAGTTTCCAAATTCTCTAAAGACTAGTGCACGTTTTGGAAGGTACAAAAGGTACAGAAATCTGACAAAAATGTCTATAACTCTTTCGGTGTGGTTTTAGGCAGATGCGAAGACCATAATCGGTTTTACACCAAAAACGGTTCTAGAGAGTTATATTTCTTCCAGAATAGTTAGGCTAACTTAAAGTAGCTCCCTTAAGAGCCTCACTAGACATGAGCTTATAGAAGAAAGTGGAAAATGGAGGATGATTGAGGTGATGATCAGGAGAGAAAGACAACACGCGGGCGCACGCGACACGACCGCATACGCCACCGCCCAGGCCTCCTCCGTGCCGGCGCTAGCTGGGGCGAGACAATCCACACAATGCTCACAAAGATTTTGTGGGCATTGCCCACAATCTTTTTTGTGGGCACTCGACTCTCGCCGGCGCGATTATGTGGAACGTCTAGCGCCGACGAAAAAGGACGCGAAATTGGCCACGCCCTCCGGGGCAACATGCGAGCGAATGCCAGAGAAATAGGAAGCAGCGCTCCGCAATCGGTCATTCGATCAATAGCAATCCTCTCTTGGTTTTCCCGCGTGAAAGAATCAAGTCGAAAATTTCGAAAAATTGACACATAAACCCCCAAATTCGTGATCAGCTCCCCAAATAACACAACTGGGAGGGTATTAAGTTAAATCTGGAACATTTTTAAAAACGCTTTCGGGGCTCACTAATTGATATGAATAAACTCCCAACCGAAAATCCGTACAAATCCATAACGCTATCAGTCTGTACAAAGTTTGGGTAATGTGCCTTCACCCAAACTTGGGCCAGAGTGGTTGTTTTGGGCGTTGAACACAATTATGAGGTCAGTTTCCAAATTCTCTAAAGACTAGTGCACGTTTTGGAAGGTACAACAGGTACAGAAATCTGACAAAAAATGTCTATAACTCTTTTCGGTGTGGTTTTAGGCAGATGCGAAGACCATAATCGGTTTTACACCAAAAACGGTTCTAGAGAGTTATATTTCTTCCAGAATAGTTAGGCTAACTTAAAGTAGCTCCCTTAAGAGCCTCACTAGACATGAGCTTATAGAAGAAAGTGGAAAATGGAGGATGATTGAGGTGATGATCAGGAGAGAAAGACAACACGCGGGCGCACGCGACACGACCGCATACGCCACCGCCCAGGCCTCCTCCGTGCCGGCGCTAGCTGGGGCGAGACAATCCACACAATGCTCACAAAGATTTTGTGGGCATTGCCCACAATCTTTTTTGTGGGCGCTCGACTCTCGCCGGCGCGATTATGTGGAACGTTTAGCGCCGACGAAAAAGGACGCGAAATTGGCCACGCCCTCCGGAGCAACATGCGAGCGAATGCCAGAGAAATAGGAAGCAGCGCTCCGCAATCGGTCATTCGATCAATAGCAATCCTCTCTTGGTTTTCCCGCGTGAAAGAATCAAGTCGAAAATTTCGGAAAATTGACACATAAACCCCCAAATTCGTGATCAGCTCCCCAAATAACACAACTGGGAGGGTATTAAGTTAAATCTGGAACATTTTTAAAAACGCTTTCGGGGCTCACTAATTGATATGAATAAACTCCCAACCGAAAATCCGTACAAATCCATAACGCTATCAGTCTGTACAAAGTTTGGGTAATGTGCCTTCACCCAAACTTGGGCCAGAGTGGTTGTTTTGGGCGTTGAACACAATTATGAGGTCAGTTTCAAAATTCTCTAAAGACTAGTGCACGTTTTGGAAGGTACAACAGGTACAGAAATCTGACAAAAAATGCCTATAACTCTTTTCGGTGTGGTTTTAGGCAGATGCGAAGACCATAATCGGTTTTACACCAAAAACGGTTCTAGAGAGTTATATTTCTTCCAGAATAGTTAGGCTAACTTAAAGTAGCTCCCTTAAGAGCCTCACTAGACATGAGCTTATAGAAGAAAGTGGAAAATGGAGGATGATTGAGGTGATGATCAGGAGAGAAAGACAACACGCGGGCGCACGCGACACGACCGCCTACGCCACCGCCCAGGCCTCCCCCGTGCCGGCGCTAGCTGGGGCGAGACAATCCACACAATGCTCACAAAGATTTTGTGGGCATTGCCCACTATCTTTTTTGTGGGCACTCGACTCTCGCCGGCGCGATTATGTGGAACGTCTAGCGCCGACGAAAAAGGACGCGAAATTGGCCACGCCCTCCGGGGCAACATGCGAGCGAATGCCAGAGAAATAGGAAGCAGCGCTCCGCAATCGGTCATTCGATCAATAGCAATCCTCTCTTGGTTTTCCCGCGTACAATTTTTCCGGCCAAGTAGCGCCGAAAATGAAGGATGGGAAGTGAAGAATTCGAGACGTTTCGAAACGAGTTTTTTTGCGAAAGTTGATGATTTTGTGAAGCCTTTCCACCCTTATTGGGTATGTCAGAGAATCACCTGCGCAAAGACATGAAAAAATGAGATACGGTTTTTTAAGCGTACGATGCCTTTAATTTCAATTTCGATTTTTTCCTCTTGTGTCCATAACCTTCCTGAAGGCCCTTTTCTAGTTATTTTCTTCAGCGCTTTCAGTTCAGCAGCAGGTCCGAAAATCCACTGGTAGAAAAAAAACTGTAAGGGGGTCCCTGAAAAAAAAAAGAGTTGGAAAACAAAAAAAGGAGAAATTTGAATGAAGAAATCAACGAGAAGGACCTGGTTGGCCTTGGGTGACGCAACAGTAGTTCACATATCCACCTCAAAACACCAAACGGAAAAAGTAGGGGGCGTGTTGAGGAAAAAATAAAATGGAAGCAATGGCATTGTGAGAAATGAGAGCTCAGTTTGGATTTCAAAACTCAGCGCAGGACTGACAACGTACAGCGCCAGCAAGTCCGCACGAAAAAAACGGAAAGAGTCTTTTGAAAACGAAAAAAAGAAAATTCCTGGAAATGGGAATAAAATGCGACGAAACGGAAGAAAACCACAGACGAGAAACGGTAACCGATTGACATAGGTGAAGCAATCTGGTCTAATGTGCTACTTAAATCTTACATTTAAGATTTAAGTAGCACATTAGGCCAGTACAGTACCCACCCTCAAACGTTGCAATTCAGCGAAATCAGCGTTCTCGCGTTTCTTCCAAACTTTGGAATAACTCTGTCAGATTTGGGTTTTCGGGGGTGAGGAAGATTTTGCTAGAATCTTCTCATCAAGATCTACAAGATGATCTTGAAATTTTATTTATATCTCAAACTATACCTTGATCTCAGACATTCAAGCGCGTCTCGCCTTGGAGAGCGTGGCCTATTTCGCTCGCTTTTCCGTCGGCGCAACATTGATCCCACAAGCGCGCCGAGCGGGGCTGGACGGACATGGAGAGCGACTGTAGTGTCTTTGACGTGTATTTGTCGCGTACGGGATGAGCCTCGGCGCGTTAGACGCCCTACATCGCACTCGCACGTTTTCACAGGGTCGAATCGATTTTCCACGGATCGGCGTCGTGTCATTCATTCAATTTTTCTTTTTGTCAGTTGTTCATCATTCATCCTCTCTCGTTGTTTATTCATTTGTTTTTTCACGTGTTTGGGTACTATCGCAGCAGGGGGGGGGGACCTTGGGCATCGTACTTGGCCACGCCCATTTTACTGTTCCGCAACGTCTCCCCTTATTTCGGAACAGAAGGAAAATCTCGGGCTAATGTTCAAATAGCGCAGTGGCGCAGAAAAATGGGCATGACCAGGTGCGATGACCAAGCTCCCCCCTCGCTGCGATAGCGCTCGTGTTTGTTGATGTGTTTGTGTTACAAACAATACATTCCGTCCTATGATTTTCGAGTAACAACAAGAACGCTTCCTCTATTCAAATTTAGTTTCATTTACCAAGAAAAAAACTTGTTCCAATGAAGAATCATTGTACAATACGTAGGATACGAATTTTGCTGCCAAAACACTTCAGTGCGGCGATTTCAATTTATCCGATTGTCCGGTCCGAAATTTAAATTTGCGCTGTAATTCCAAATTACTCACAGACAAAGCTTCAGTTAAATTTGTGACGCAAGATCTGCTGATGTTTTTACTCTGAGGCATTAGAAAATATCCTCGTTAGTTGTTAATTATAGGATTAAAATCAGCCAAATAAGTGAGTAAAATTTGCTATTTCGATTTTATCCGAAAAGTTGTTTCATGTTTGAGTTAAGCACCTCAAAAAACCCCTGTACAAGCTTTGGGCTAAAACGTTTCATCTTCAGTTCAAAAAAAGTGACTTTTTAGCCGGTTTTGATCTACGCAAGAGCATTAAGTGAAATTTGAAACCTGAATTTGTTGCTTTTCATCTCCCCTACAACCCTCACAACACCATTTTTAGAAGCACCAGTTTGAAATCAGGGTGGTCCCCAGTTAGTATCGATGGTTAGATACCTTATTGAGCAACGGCTTTGAACAATAGGTAGTCGGTAACCCTAAACCCACCATTGATGTACCCTAGTTACGTCTACAGTGCGGTCGGCTGCCAAGGGTAAAAAGGCGGCGGTGGGCGGCGGCGGCCGCCGTTTTTGTGCGGCGTCCAATTCAGGAACGGTTTACCGCGTTCAACGACTTCCCCGGTTGATTCTGTTTCTGTTACACTTTCGAGGCAGCCCTGCGATTCTGCCAAAGAAGTTTCAAGAAATTTCGAAAACTTTGAAAATTTTTCGAGAAATTGAACTGGAAGGGTGACGAGTCTTCAGAAGTTCATAAACATTTTCAAAACAACGGCTTATTGTCAAATAAAATTGTAAGTTATACAAAACATGCAGTATACCGTGTATAAAGCATTTTGTCAGAAAACTGCGATCTGGAAATAAAAATACTGTGGATGAAAATTACAATACAGCACTGCAGAGCCCGAGTGAAATCAATTTTCGGCTCAGACAGGCTTATGGTGGTTGAAATGTTATAATGATGATTAAAATGATTTATATGCACAAGCACGAATACACCGAAAAATTTTCTGGTTGAACGGGCATTTTTGAAAAAATTCCAAAAACTGGTGTTTTTTTTCGGAAATTCAATGTTTATTTAAAGACCCTAACAGATTTACTTCTTTGTTTTGATTGATGCTTTCATTAGAGCTAGGTATGTGACACCACCAGTGAGTTATCTGGTCATTTTTGATTGGTGATTTCCAAATTATCGTTTACTCAACATTGTTCCGCGAGACGTGACCAGTTTTTATGAGGTTTTCGAGTGTATAGCTCGAATAAACAAGAGTTTCCGAAAACGTTAGCTATGAAAAAAATCATGTGGGCATCCGTAAGAAATAGCAGAATATAAGAAACACGAAACGAGAAAATTTGATTTTTTTTTGAAATTTCGCATTTTTCGTTTTTTTTTTCTGTTGTGTTTCAGCACTTATTAAAAAGCTCCACTGTGCAATGCAGCGATGATAACTCTGCTTTCTAATGAGAGCACACATTTCTACATTATAAACTAGTTTGAGACGAAATTATAGAAAAATGAGTGAGAAATTCGTTTTCAAAAAGTGCTTCGCGCTCACTTTGGTGGCATTTCTTTCATATCCATGTTTATGTGGATTTATGAGAAGAAATGGATTATGATACTCCAGAAAAACTTTATTCGCGTTTCAGTGAACATTTCGGAGAGCCATGTAGAAGTTTTCATAGAAAACGATTCAACTTCGGTTTTGCAAAAAATAATGATATCAAAAGTTCAATATTTGCACCGACGTCAAACAATTTGTATTTAAGCTTTACCAACGCGCATGTCACATACGAAAGAGAAATAGGGTGGCGATTAGTAACCAAACTCAGCTGATCATGCTCAGAACTATTTTCCCCAGAGTAAATTGATCCCAAATCATTCCATATCGTGATAATGAAGCGAAACGCTAACACACAGAATAGGAATGAGCCAAGCCTCTGAAGAGGCGACAAAGAAAATCTCAAACGTGGATGCGAAAATATTAGATTTTTTCGTTGACGGAATTCTGAGCTCAGGGTCCGATCTGGGCTCACTATTGACAGATGACTGTCATCAGAGTGAAATCGACGAAATTCGTGCTCGCTCACAAAAACACCCAAATACCATTCATATTCATAGAAAAAACTCATACGCCAAATTTTGTTCGAAAGGTGATTCGGAGAGGAGATATATGTGCAGAAAGCGACCAGCGTTTTCAAAGGAAACAAAATTCGAAAAAATATGGATCCGCTGATCCAGCAACGGTTCTTTCACGCTAGTGTACAGATGCGAATATGTAGGTTGTGGCAAATATCATAGCTCCTTTGAACGTGCCCTAGATTCCTCCTGCCATTGGGTTGTAGTGCCCTGACACGTCCAAATGAAGGTGTGAAGTCCGCAATTACCCGGACGAGGGCATATAGACGCCAGCAGGAATCTAGGGCACATTTGGAAGAGCTATGATATTTGCCACAACCTACATATTCGCATCTGCACACTAGCGTGAAAGAATCGTTGCTGGATCAGCGGATCCATATTCTTTCAAATTTTGTTTTCCTTGAAAACGTTGGTCGTTTTCTACACATATCTCTCCTCTCCGAATCACATTTCGAACAAAATTTGGCGTATGAGTTTTTTTCTGTTATGAGAAATGTTATTCGGGTGTTTTTGTGAGCGAGCACGAATTTCGTGGATTTCACTCTGATGACAGTCATCTGTCAATGGTGAGCCCAGATCGGACCCTGAGCTCAGAATGCCGTCAACGAAAAAATCGAATATTTTCGCATCCACGTTTGAGATTTTCTTTGTCACCTATTCAGAGGCTTGGCTCATTCCTATTCTGTGTGTTAGCGTTTCGCTTCATTATCACGATATGGACTGATTTGGGATCAATATACTCTGAGGAAAATAGTTCTGAGCATGATCAGCTGAGTTTGGTTACTGTTTTTTCCATGACCACTTAGGTATTTTCGTCCACACTGTTAGGTTTAATCGCCACCCTATTTCTCTTTCGTATGTGACATGCGCGTTGGTAAAGCTTAAATACAAATTGTTTGACGTCGGTGTAAATATTGAACTTTTGATATCATTATTTTTTGCAAAACCGATGTTGAATCGTTTTCTATGAAAACTTCTACATGGCTCTCCGAAATGTTCACTGAAACGCGAATAAAGTTTTTCTGGAGTATCATAATCCATTTCTTCTCATAAATCCACATAAACATGGATATGAAAGAAATGCCACCAAAGTGAGCGCGAAGCACTTTTTGAAAACGATTTTCTCACTCATTTTTCTATAATTTCGTCTCAAACTAGTTTATAATGTAGAAATGTGTGCTCTCATTAGAAAGCAGAGTTATCATCGCTGCATTGCACAGTGGAGCTTTTTAATAAGTGCTGAAACACAACAGAAAAAAAAAACGAAAAATGCGAAATTTCAAAAAAAATCAAATTTTCTCATTTCGTGTTTCTTATATTCTGCTATTTCTTACGGATGCCCACATGATTTTTTTCATAGCTAACGTTTTCGGAAACTCTTGTTTATTCGAGCTATACACTCGAAAACCTCATAAAAACTGGTCACGTCTAGCGGAACAATGTTGAGTAAACGATAATTTGGAAATCACCAATCAAAAATGACCAGATAACTCACTGGTGGTGTCACATACCTAGCTCTAATGAAAGCATCAATCAAAACAAAGAAGTAAATCTGTTAGGGTCTTTAAATAAACATTGAATTTCCGAAAAAAAAACACCAGTTTTTGGAATTTTTTCAAAAATGCCCGTTCAACCAGAAAATTTTTCGGTGTATTCGTGCTTGTGCATATAAATCATTTTAATCATCATTATAACATTTCAACCACCATAAGCCTGTCTGAGCCGAAAATTGATTTCACTCGGGCTCTGCAGTGCTGTATTGTAATTTTCATCCACAGTATTTTTATTTTCAGCTCGCACTTTTCTGACAAAATGTTTTATGCACGGTATACTGCATATTTTGTATAACTTACAATTTTATTTGACAATAAGCCGTTGTTTTGAAAATGTTTATGAACTTCTGAAGACTCGTCACCCTTCCAGTTCAATTTCTCGAAAAATTTTCAAAGTTTTCGAAATTTCTTGAAACTTCTTTGGCAAAATCGCAGGGCTGCCTCGAAAGTGTAACAGAAACAGAATCAACCGGGGAAGTCGTTGAACGCGGTAAACCGTTCCTGAATTGGACGCCGCACAAAAACGGCGGTCGCCGCCGCCCACCGCCGCCTTTTTACCCTTGGCAGCCGACCGCACTGTACCTGAGGAGCCACTAAGGTTCGAGTACTGGTGACCCTGCAAAGACACTACATTGACCCTACATATTTCGCACTACAAAGACCCTACGTAGGGTCTTTGTCGCGCCAAATTTACGAGTGGATTGGGATCAATGTCGCCCGACAAAGACCCTATCTCGCAATACAAAGACCCTACGTAGTGTGTTTGGCGCGCCGAAATTACACTACAAATACACGTGTACGTGCGCCACACGCGTATTTGTGCAAGGCGAGACGCGCTTGAATGTCTGAGGATTGTAGATAGGCGTTGCTCTTTCCAAAACACGTTTTGACTCGTCAGAATGAAAATGCCGGCCGAGCGTCCTGACGAGTCAAAACGTGTTATGGAAAGCGCAACGTACCTATAATTAAGGCATAGTTTGAGATATCAATGAAATGTCACCACCATCTTGTAGATCTCGATGACACGTTTCTAGCAAATCTTTCTCACCTCCGAAAACCCTAGCCTGACAGAGTTATTCCGAAGGGGCGAAAAAAAAAACGCGAGAACGCATCTTTTCGCTGATTTGCCAAGTTCGAGGGTGGGTATTGTAGCATTGTCTTTATCTGTGCACAAACCCAAACTTGTTGATTGTGACCTGGGAATATCTCCATACAAGCTCCAAAACTTAATGAGCAACTCGGATGCAAACCAGCGACACTTCCTCTTCAAATTTGAGGATGACGCGGATTGGGAACATTAGCGACATGTGGCTGTCACTGAATACAGGGCGGCCAGAGTACTAGAAATAGTGCGGCAGTGGGAGAGACACGTAATATATTAGGTCTAGAAGTTAATTTCCGCGTTTTTGTTGTTATTGATATTTTGTAAAAAATAAAATTATTTTTATATAACGAATTTTATGTTATAATGCTCACTGTATTATCAGCTTTCTATTGATATATAACTTGCTTCACGTACCTTATAAAAAGTATTATTTTAGTTTCAGAATATGTCAACTTTTGTGCCGGAAAACGCCATTTGCGGGAAGCTCTCCTTTTCCTTTTTCATCTCAAGAAGAAAGCCACTGACGCGCACCAAATGCTTGCCCAAGCTTACGGGGATGCTGCTCCATCCATAAGAACCTGCCAAGAATGGTTTCAGCGTTTCAAATCGGGTGATTTTGACGTTAAGGACAAAGATCGACCAGGACAGCCAAAAAGTCCGAAGACGAAGAACTTCAGGCTTTGTTGGATCAAGATTCGGCTCAAACGCAAGAACAGCTCGCGGCATCTCTCGGCGTCACCCAAAAAGCAATTTCTATTCGATTGAAGGCAATGGGGAAGATTCAAAAGGAAGGAAAATGGATCCCCTATGAGCTCTCAGAACGCAACAAAGAGCAGAGAAAAACAACTTCACAAATCTTGTTGGACCGATTCCAAAGAAAGTTTTTTTACACCGCATCATAACTGGCGATGAAAAGTGGGTGTACTACGACAATCCGAAGCGAAGAAAATCGTGGGTTAGTCCTGGTGAAACAACAACTTCGACCGCAAAACCAAACATCCACGGGAAGAAGGTCTTACTGTGCATATGGTGGGATCAACGCGGTATACTGTACTATGAACTTCTTCAACCTGGCGAAACAGTTACTGCGAATCGCTATCAACATCAACTAGCGCAATTGCGGCATGAAATCGAAGCAAAGAGACCAGAATGGGCGAGTCGACACGAAAAAGTCATATTGCTTCATGATAACGCTCGACCTCATGTTGCTCGAACGGTAAAGGATACGCTAAAAGAGTTCAAATGGGAAGTCTTACCGCACCCGCCGTACTCTCCAGACATCGCCCCGTCGGATTATCACCTTTTCCGGTCAATGGCGCATGGTCTAGCGGAGCAGCGCTTTCAAGATCGTCAAGATGTCAAAAAATGGCTCGATGAATGGGTGGAGGCCAAACCAGAAAAATTTTATTATGATGGAATCCATAAGTTACCCAAACTCTGGGAAATGGTTGTTATTAATGACGGAAATTATTTTGAATAAAAATTTTGTTTAAGTATGTCCAGTTTTCAATAGTGTAAAAAGCGTAAAAAAACGCGGAAATTAACTTCTAGACCTAATATTTCAACTTGCTCTGAGCAAAATGTCCTCTGAGGACATTTAGAGCTCCAGTATAATTTATAAGTCGTAGGCAAACTAAGATAGAGGTAAATCGAGATCTTTTCCTATTAAGGTAAGCCTGATTTGTCAGTTTTCTAGAAGAATACGCAAGCTATCTTCCGTAAAAACGGGGGGAATCGGAAAAAAATCTTAGTGAAAAAGCTTCCGATTCTTGCAACGTCGTTGCAAAAAAATTTTTTCTATCAAATTTCCGAAAAGTAGACGCATTCACGGTTCGAATTGCTAATTAAGAATGTGGCTTTCGACGATTCTTCAACCGAAATAGCTTTGCTTTTGAGGTACTAAAAAATTTACTGAAATATCGTGCGCGCCGGGTCTCTGGCGAGAAACGTCGCGGGCGCCACACCTGCAATCAGGGTCAAGCAACCTGTTGGACAAAGTGCGTTCGTTGATGCGACCCCCTCCACTCGCAGATGTGAATTTTTCGACTACTTCTGAACCCTCCAGCTGATGTGCTAAAAAATCTTGTGACAAGAAGAACTTTGATGTTGAGTGCCAACAGCTACATTCGCATCGCCCCACCTGTACTTAATTCATCGATAGAGCATCTTTATTGCTCACGTAAATCTCCAATAACCACAACTGAAAGTTTTGTCACAGGTGGACCGCGAACGTCGTGTTAGAAATGTATTGCTGAAAAAGAAATCTTTCCTTTCAAAACAGAAATTACTCTATCAATGTTGGCATACGATTTGTGTTAGAAAATAGACTATATTTCTGGAATTTGAAAAGAAAATCTTAATTCGAAAACTTTGCGAGAATCGGACTTTTTTCTCACCAAGTTTGGCTGCCTTTTTCTGCAGAAAATGTGTGGGTGGCTACTGTAAATTTGCTACCCAGAATTGAACAGGTTGCAACATTCCATCGCTAAGACACTGAAAATTGTTCAATTGCATCAACTGAGTCTACTCACAAGTATAAGAAGCGTAGGTCTGAACGGTAGGAATGTAATGTCATGTGGGAATGTTCACGCATTACATGGTGAAATGGTGTTGGGTACCCGCCGCGAAAGATAGATCTGAAGGAGTTATAAGCTTCGAAAGTTTGCCGACCAGCGACCTCCTAATAGCCTATGAATTGTTAAACGGTGGCGCAAAGGGAGGAAGGGGCAGTGGTGGGCATGTGACCAGGGTTCGAATCTCCCAAAGAGCTCCTTTTTTGCAAAATCACGGAACTTTCATATTTTGATCAAAAATTATATCACAAATGTCATCTTATGCTTTTGCTGCGCGATATAGCCATATCGACAGTGAAATAGACTCGGGTACAAGGGATTCAAGGTTTTGTTTCCCATCAAAGCTTTCCCATTGTTTTGGGGAGCTTATATGATTGGGAAGTATTACCCACATATTTTGAACAAGTTACGAGAATCATCAAATAACAGAAGACGGCGCGCTTGGTGCAGTCGGCTTCTCCCACCACCCGTAGTCTGACCGTCATGCCCCTCATTTTCCCATCAGGCAAGGTCGGAGAAATGCTTTGTCCAATTACCAGAGCCGGATGGTCGCTTAACATTGAAGGGTGTATTCAAGACGAAGAAACTTTACGTCTTCAGCGGAACATCCCATATCATGACGACGTTAACAACACTTGCTTTTTTTCGAGAATGTTTTCATCCAGCGAATGCCGGAGAATTGTGTTCTCGTTCTCGACTCAAGGAGTGATTTTTCCAATCAAAGCGCGATACAGACTCTTGTGCCGGCGGGGAAAAACTTGCGGATTTCGACGAAACCGCCTGGCGTAACAAGCTTGGTTCAGCTGGCAGACATCGGGTTTTGCAGCTACTCGATAGCACTGCTCAAGCAATTTCACTCTACTATTGCTCTTCAAAATTTTAAATTTTTAGGTCGTTTAAAATAATATACGGTTTCCGGCGTGGACGATGCCTTTAAGGCCGGCTACGTTCTTATCCGTCCGTGTCCTTTCGAAACTCCAACTGATCTCGAATTTCCAGTAGCGCTCGGCCCCTGTGAAGATATAGGTTGCCAGGGGCCTATCGCGTTCATTAGCTGTCCCTATTGCGGAATTTGATTATGTGTGATGCATTCTGTGCCTATTTACCATTGGTGAAAGAAATGGTTATGTATTTTGCGTCCCATAAAGTGATAAGGTTGTAAAAAATATGTCAGGTTAAAACTTCCAAATCATATAAGTTCTCCAAAACAATGGAAATCCTTGATGGGGAACAAAACCTTGAATCCTTTGTACCCAAGTCTATTTTACTTTCGATATGGTTGTATCGCGCAGCAAAAGGATAAAATGACATTTGTGATATAATTTTTGATCAAAATATGAGAGTGAATTTGCAAAAAAGCAGCTCTTGGAGAGATTTGAACCTTGGTCACATGCTCACCACTGCCCCTTCCTCCCTTTTCGCCGTGGATGCTGTTGGCCTGGCCGCTTAAAGGCAGTGGTCACGATGAAAAACGTTATCGAAAAAACTACAAAAATCAGCTTAGATCAAAAACAGCTGAAAAACTATGAAGGTAGCGTGGTGAAAAACGGTCTACAAATAGAGTTTCTAGGGAACAAAGAAGCTAGTTCGTGCACACGTGCACAGCGATGACGAAACAGATCGCAGTCTCATTCCGAGCAGTCAAAAATCATCGACATTCAGAGGACGAAATAAATGCAAATTTAATAGATAAAAACAGTTGAATAATGAAAGCATCACTTCAGTCAATGTTTTTGACTAGATGTGTACATAAATTCGAAGGTTCACTGATTGACATTCAATTTCAAGCTAGCTGATGTTCTTGATATAAGAGGTCATCGATGCCGATGATGTGGAGAGGGCTCGTCCACCATCAAAAGGCAAGAAAGTTCAGGTTTCAAATTCGGCCCAAAACAGTGGTTTTTTCGCGATTTTTTCTTATAGGTCCTACTACTCGAGACCCAGGAAAGGATTTGGAGAGAAAAAGACGACAAGCATATTTGATCGCGACCACTGCCTTTAACAATTCATAGACTAGGAGGAGGTCGATGACTGGCAAACTTTCGGAGCTTATAACTCCTTCAGATCTATCTTTCGCGGCGGGTACCCAACACTATTTCACCATGTAATGCGTGAACTATCCCTTATGATATAAGATTTCTACCGTTCAGACCTACGCTTCTTATACTTTCCTTGTCAGTCAGCTCTGACTGTATTCTTGGATAGAGATGAGGGAAATAGCGTGACAGGTCAAGAGAGAGCTCCTGATTTTCTTAAAGGCATAGTTCAACCTCAGGGGCATTTTTCAATACTTTTACTTTGGACACGGCTTGTAGCGATCCTGCCGGACGCGGGATTTAAGTTCCCTCAAATAAGTGAGAAACTAGGCGGAAAGTCGGACCCCACCCCCAGCAAAACCTGGCGTTTCACTCACCTCGAGGAGGGAGCTGAGATCTTTGTGAACGGAGAAATTGGTGTGCGCGGTGAAGGTTAAAGGCGACATGAACGATTGCAAAGGTCTTAGTTTATTTTCAGGGGCGGGGTGCGTTATTTCACTCTAGGGGTTTTGAGGACGGGGCCAGCTTTCTCCCTGTCGTTTCTCCCCCATTTGAGGGGAATGAGATACCGCGTTTGGCAGGGTTTTTACAGAATGGAATATCACAAATTACCCCTGAAGTTGGATTAGGCCTTTAAAGGCACAGTCCAACCTCAGAATCGTTTTTCTGTTTGTCTGCCTATCTTGAAAGCGGTCTCACGCTGATTTCAATGATGTCAGGGAATCGTACAAGATCCCCTAGGAACGGAGTTATGACCCCTCAAAAATCGTGCTACGGATGCATGGTGGACGAGTTGTCCGAGGCTCGTAACTTCCGTCATTTGCAACCGATGTATGCGAACTGACCTGGATCAAGAAAGAGGCTGAGAAAGAAGGGAAGAACGGGGCTACTGGTCGGAAACCATCGCTGATCTCGCCGCTGTTGAGCTCGAAAGATCGTAAAAGGGGCGTGCCAAAATGGCTTCCTGGTATGAGGGCCCAGGGTGGCTTCCCTCTATATCTCGATTATTCGGAGGAATTGAGAGCTCGCATTTGGCAGGGACTGTATAGGGTGGGTCTACTTCACAATTATGGGGGAATCTCAGATTTCGACCCTGAGATTGGACTGTGCCTTTAAAGGCAGCATACACGCTCGCTCAAGCGTCTGAGATAACTACGGAAATAGAATGGTATGGTTCAGAACACAAGGCCTGCGCATTTTGAAGCTTCAAAAACGACCCATAATGACGCTACATGAGTGAGAAGTTGGCCCCGCCCCTGTATCTGCCCGCCCCCTGTATTTGCGTCCTCCTCCAAAACAGGGATGCTGGGCCATTTCCACCGTCGCCGATGTATGAGGTTTACTTATTGTACTTACTGAACCATCCACATAAATCGGCGACGGTGGAGATGGCTCGGGACCCCTGTTTGGAGGAGACGCCAAATACAGGGGGCGGGCAGATACAGGAGCGGGGCCAAAATCTCACTCCTCTAGCGTCATTGTGGGTCGACTATTCAAAATGCGTAGGCGTTGTGCTATGGGCCCTACTATTCTATTTCCATAGTTATCTCAATAACATTTACGAGCGTGTATGGACACCCAAAAAATTATTTTTCAGATTTCATGCTTGTTTTGGAGAGAGCCACTCTCTGATCACAATGGTATCTCTGGAATCGTTGAAGACCCCCTACGAACGGAGATATGGCTCCTTGAAAACGCCTGCATTTTGAGAGCAAAATTTCGTGGACGAGTTGTCTCAGGCCTGTATTTCTCTTCATTCGCAATCGCTGCACGAGAGCAAAACAGGATGAGGAGATAGACCGGCAATGGACTGAAGAACGCGGAATGTTGAAAATTCATCTATCCATTTAGCCGCTATCGAGTTCGTAAATCTGGTAGGGGGCCGGGCCTGTGGTGGTGAGCGAAGGAGGTCGGGCCTGTGGTGGTCGCTTATATCTAGCTTATTTGAAGGAATTGAGATCTCGCATTTAGCACGTGTTATATAGGAGGGTTCTGCTACACAATCAAACAAAAATCACCAAATTCATGTCTGAGGGTGCACTGTGCCTTTAAAGGCAAGGTCCGGTCAAATTTTGGCACCACCGAAATTCGGGTTAGATAGATTGGGCTGGCCTAGCTGAACATAGTCTGAACGTTTCAGAAACTCTGGGCCCTTACTTCCGGAGAAAACAGCCTTTGAATCAAGGATTACGGTATTTACAACATGATAATCATTGCCAGAATGACCGATATTTACACTGCAGTTTTGAAGAAGATGACGAACACACTTTTCTGACTTTTCTGAAATAGCGGTTGACAAAAATGGCTGGAATAACATGATGGAGACCGGTTTTTACGCAGTTTTCGCATGTTCCTTCGGACTACCGAAGGAACAGGGAGCATGCGCACCGATTCAGCGGAAAATCTCAGAATCGAAATTCTGCCCGGATCCTGTATTGAAGGCACAGTACACCCTCAGATATGAATTTTGAGATTTTCATGTAATTGTGTAGAAGACCCCTCCTGTATAACATGTGCCAAATGCCAGATCTCATTTCCTCCAAATAAGCGAGATATAAGCGACCACCACAGACCCGACCCCCTAACAAATCTTCGAACTCGATAGCGGCTCGATGGATGGATGAATTCCAACAAGTCGTCGTTCTTCAGTCCACTGCCGGGCTGTCTCCTTATCCTGGCTTTCTCTCACGCAACGATTGCGACTGAAGAGAAATACAGGCCTGAGACAACTCGTCCACCAATTTTTCACCCTCAAAATCTAGACATCTTTAAAGAGCCATAACTCTTTTCAAAGGGAGTTTTGGAAGATTTCATATATACCACTGTGATCAGCGTGTGACTCTCTCCAAGATCAGCATAAAAGCTATAAAATAATTTCCTGGGTGTTCTGTGCCTTTAAAGGCAGCAGACACGCTCAAAAAAGTTGTTGAGATAACCACATTAGTGGGATCTTGAGGGCCCTAGAAGAGCCCTCACGAAGTTGGAAGAGTTGAAAACGAGTTAAAATGACCGCATTTGAGCCGCATTGAGTCACAGAATCATCCTTTCTCCGCCCACCGATACGGGCTCCGCCCTTCAATACAAATTTTCAAGGCTCGATTACGGTCATTTCGGCTCATTTTTTACGCTTCTAAGGCCGTAAGCATTCCAGAAAGGGCCGTACGAGTACATTAGCGTCGTTATCCCAACAAATTTGTCGCTAGCTCCGCTATTTCAGCCAATGCGGTAAAACTCGTCCACATCTGGGCCAATATAGAACGAACCGTTATATCTTCATTTCAGTCGATTTCCTTCCGGTTTTTTCGTTATCTCTGAATATTAACAGCTTCAGACTTTCGATTCATTCTATAAAATTGATATCATTTTTGAGCGTGTACGCTGCCTTTAAAGGCACAGTCCAACCTCATAATCGTTTTTCCGTTTTACTCACTATCTTCAGGACGGTCCCACGCTCATTCCAACGATGTCTCCGGTATCGTACGAGACCCCCCTTGGAACGGAGTTATGTCTCCTCGAAAATTGAGCTACGGATAACTATGGACGAGTTGTCCGTGGCTTGTAAGTTCCGTCAATTGCAACCGATGTATGCGAGTGAACCTGAATGAATAGAGAGGCTGAGAACGAAGGGAAGAACGGGGATTTTGATCCAACATCATAGCTCATCACGCTAGTATTGAGCTCGAAAGATCGTAAAATGGGCGTGCCAAAGTGGCTTCCGAGTGTGGACGCCCCAAGGTGGCTTCCTCCTATATCTCGCTTATTCGAAGGAATTGAGAGCTCGCACGTGGCAGCTGTTATATGTAGTGGATCTACTCCACAATTATATATTTTGCTCAGATTTCACCCGTGAGCTTGGACTGTGCCTTTGAGGGCAGTGGTTGCCATCAAATATGCTTGTCTTCGTTTCCTCTCTAAACCCTTTTCTGAGTCTCGAGCAGTAGGACCTGTAAGAAAAAATCGCGAAAAAACCACTGTTTTGGGCGAAATTTGAAGCCTGAACTTTCTTGTCTTTTGATGGTGGACGAGCCCACTCCACATCATCCGCATCGATGACCTCTCATATCAAGAACATCAGCTGGCTTTAAATTGAATTTCAATCATTGAATCTTCGAATTTATGTACACATCTATTCAAAAACATTGACTGGAGTGCTTTCTTTCATTGCTCAACTGTTTTTATCAGATAAATTTGCATTTGTTTCTTCCTCTGAATGTCGATGATTTTTGACTGCTCGGCATGAGACTGCGATCTTTTTCGGCGGCGCTATGCACGTGTGCACAAACTGGCATATTTGGGCCCTAGAAACTCTAATTCTAGCCCATTTCTACCCGCGCTACCTTCATAGTTTTTCAGCTGTTTTTGATCTAAGCTAATTTTTGTAGTTTTTTCGATAACGTTTTTCATCGTGACCACTGCCTTTAAGGAGCGAAGGAGCAACTTGAATCATTCAGAAAAGATGTCGGCTTATCAATATACATATCAATAGCTTATGAATACCAATATCAGCTTCCAGAAAATAACCGACATTTTACTTATTGAGAAACGGAGCATGAAGCCGGGCGATCAGTTAATGACCACGTGCACAATAAGGGCCGATTGTTCTTCTCATGACAGGTATCCTCATGTGTTCATCACTTCGTGAATGAGCTGGATCGACTGCTTGAAGGAAATCTACCGCTCGCTATAAATTCGGACTTGTCTGAGTAGTGTACAAAACATTTCGGGCTCGTCTTATCACCCACTAAGTCGATCTCGACTGAATGACGGGTTTACTACGGGCCTAAGAGGCTACTGACCAGTTTGAAGGCACTGTTCGCGATAAACTTCGTCCTCGAAGTTTTCTTGACAAACGCTTCTCGTGGCTCTCAGAAGCAGAACAGCGTCGAAAAAACGGGACGAAAAGCTACCCAGGGGCCGCAAAACGGCCTAGAAAAGTGGGAAAACCCCGCCGCTGTGGGAGAGTCCGGCCCTTTTCCGCCCCTCGACGTGAACAAAGGAACACTCAGAAATAGTGAGTTGAGCGATGGTTTCCGATCAAAAGCACCGTTCTTCCCTTCATTCTCAACTTCTCTCTTTACTCAGGTCAGCTCGCACACATTGGCTGCAAAAGACGGAAGTTACAAGCCTCGGACAACTCGTCCACAATGATTCCCTAGCTCATTTTTTTGAGGGACCATAACTCCATTCCTAGAAGGTCTTGTACGATTCCAGAAGCATGGAATCAGAATGGGGCCGGTTTCAAGAGGCAAAAAATTAGAAAAGCGATTTTTATCGCGAACAATGCCTTTAAAGGCACAGTACACCCTCAGATATGAATTTTGAGATTTTCATGTAATTTTGTAGAAGACCCTTCCTGCATAACACGAGCAAAAATGCGAGACTTCAATTCCTCCAAAGAAGCGAGATATAAGCGACCACCACAGGCTCGACCCCCTTCGCTCACTACCACAGGCCCGACCCCCTTACAGATTTTCGAACTCGATAGCGGCTCGATGGATGGATAAATTCCAACAAGACGTCGTTCTTCAGTCCATTACCAAACTGTCTCCTTATCCTGCCTTTCTCTCACGCAACGATTGCGAATGAAGAGAAATACAGGCCTGAGAAAACTCGTCCGCCAATTTTTTACCCTCAAAATCTAGGCATCTTTGAAGAGCCATAACTCTGTTCAGAGGGGATCTTGGACGATTTCAGAGATACCACTGTGATCAGCGTGTGACTCTCTCCAAGATGAGCATGAAATCTAAAAATTAATTCTTTGGGTGTCCGGTGCCTTTAAGAGCAGAATAAAAGACAACAAACCCAGCAGATATAAAGCTGGGGGCGCGCGGACACCCACCAATTAGCCGTTCTAACTTGTTTTTGTGCGTTTATCGTGCGACGTTTCAATAATTTTCTTTTTTTGTGTTGACCGGATCTACATTATCATGAAGAGAACTTGACAATCGTTTTTATCGCGAAATTCTGCCTTCAATAAGAACAGTGTAATCAAGTCGTAACCTGACGTTATAATCAGAGCAAAATCATACCATGTGCAGAAGAGTTAATGGATCCAAAGTAAGGAAACTTGTCATGTAGAGGTTTTGGCCTTGATTGGGTCTCTCATGTCTACTTGAGTGTTGAAACCTGCAGTTATCGGCCCATGCTTGTGCATACATTTCCAGCTGACAGTCGTATTCCTGGAAGTAAAGTTAGAAAGAAACAATCACTGTGAGATATTCATTCTTGTGAATGAGCAGACCATCTTCATCATTCCAGCAACACCTGGTTGAAAAGAATTCGTTTCCCCATTGTACTCCAGTCCCTTGACTAGGTGCGATCTGCAAGCAGAGGAGGAAAGCAGGTACGAGTTGGGCCGACTAATGGCATCTTGTTGGGCATTTTGCAAGTTACAATGTTTTATCACAGTTAAAGGTTTTGGGATTGTATACCTGTACAAATTATGCTGATCCACAACTTTCTTTCTCAGAATGTCCTCCATTTTCAAATCTGATTCATAACAGATCGGATTGGTCCTGGCATCTGTAAATCAGCATTTTGACTTCGAGGACATCATTAAAGCTCACGAAAGTGGCTGAGAAATACTCAGACGAATATGAGGACCGACCGCGCGCAACAGTAGACCCGACTTCGGGATCGGCGACTTTTCGACCGCACCCTTGCGCGCGTTCCGACCGGTAGTTAGCGCGGTCGGACTGGAAATAAAAAGTTCCAAACGCAAATTAGCGTCACGGCACTTTGCGTTCGGACCGCGGGCAAATATGAAACCACGGCCCCTGCCCGGTGGACGGGGCTTAGAACAGCGCAATATGCTAGCATGGAACCCTCCAGTCGTGACCCCTACTATTCAGAGGATCGCGGGATCGTAATGAAGCACAATAGACTTTCACCTCGACTAGGATAGCGAGGGCAGCACGAGGGGAAGAGCTGCTGCTCGTGCAGCACGTGCTGCCTTTGTACCGCTCTTAGCAGCACGCGCTGCCTTCGTCCTCCATTTGTCGCCTCAGCTGCTGCTCTTTTTTGTGGCAATCGTAGTGTGGTAACATTGCTCGAAGTGGTCTATTTGGACAGCTACGAGCATATTTACAGTCAGCATGGAGAGCTCTTTGTTACAAACTTGCATATACAAGCATCTGGATAGCAATATGTCAATTCACCTTTTCTCTTTTTTCCCGAAACAATGTGTATATAATTGAAGCAATCAAACGGTCTTTTCGCTTTGCTGCGAAGTGCAGAAAAGCTAGTCCGGTATGCATATAACAAATCGAGTTTTGTAGCTGATCCAGAACGGTCATTAGAGACCGATGTTCAATCGATTGTATCACAACTAAAAATTGGTCTTCAAAGAGCGTTTTTGTCCGACTAAAGAACATAATCTGTTATTCCGGTCCCAGAGTCGGCTTCTCGGCACGTTGCAGCAACGCGAAAGGCCCTAATCAGATAGAATGCCCTAATATGTTCCTGTAGATTTTCCCTAGCATTCCTGGACTTATTTGTTTATTTAGGAGCGTGGTCAAGCCACGTTAATACTACATTCAACATTAATTAAAACACAATATTCTGAAAAAGAGTTTCATGAGAGATTTACATTAAGTCGAAGGTCAAGAAGGTTTTTAAATCCATTCGTAGACATGGTAAGGACGTTTTCCCTTACTAGTGGACGGAAAATTTTGATCGTTCTATTTGAGAAAAATTCAGATCTGATCTGACTTTTTGCCACAGGCTCAGCTATCCTTAAAGGCAGTGTTCACGATGATCATCCTCGTTGACTTTCCACAGTAAATTGATAGGAGAGAAGGACCCTAGGCTCCCAGTATACATTCCATCCGACCGAGTCGGTTTCGGATATCCGGGTCGGATAATCCGATCGGATAATTATCCGAAATCCGATCCGACGTCAAAATGGCGATTTCGGATTGATCCGAAATCCGATCAGATGAAAAAACACGATATCCAAAATATCCGATATCCGGAAAAGTGAAAATCGAAGGATCCGATCAGCAAACCGGATAATCGGATAGAAAAAGGGGTAAAAACGGATAATCGATCGGATCGAAATCGGGTGAAAATCTGATAATTTCAGATGAAAATCGGATAATTTCGGATAAAACCGGATAGAATTGCGTTCATTTCACTCAATTTAACAAACGCACCCTAAAGGTAATTCCTGACCCACTGCTCACGGTTTGTGCCTTGTTCGAAATTTGAAATCAATTTCCATCGACGTGTGCGACGCAAATGACGCTGATGTGCGTCTGTGATCTACGCGCGCACGTGTACATTGACGGATTATCGGCGCCGAAATTGAAATTTTGAAATTCAGAAGGTTCTTTCGTCTACTATTCTTCTTCTTAGGCATGAGAGAGCATCGCATCAGAGGTGCAGAAAGTTGGCAACCTCACACGGCTCATAGCATAAATCTTGAGCAGACAGGGTCGTAGGTCTGACCGGATATGAAAATAGATGCGATGAATCATGTCCAAACCGTTGAGAATCAGGACATTTACCGGGGACTCCCAACCGTTCCATCCTATTCTTGACTGGTTCCTGACGATGCCAATGGGGAACTGCTGAGACTGCGTGCTGCTTGAGGGGGAGCAGGCCAGTTTCCTGGTGGAGATGGTGGATAGGCGTCGATTTGTGGCATTCTGTTACGAGCCCTAGCGCAGTATTCTGCGTTTGCTGCAGTCTGCACCAAGAGGTTTCAGACAGATGCCTAGTCCAAATGGTGGCACCATATTTCAAAACGGGCAGTACCGTGGCCTTATACGTGTACGCAGAACTTCCTTTGCGTTGCCCCAGGCGGTGCCAGCAAGGGCACTCAGAACGCTGTTGCGTGAATTGGCTGCAGCAGCACGAATACGTGTGTTCTCGTGGAAACGTAGAGAGGAATACAGGAAGGATGTTTTACACCTGTACTTTTATTTGTCAAAATCCAAGTCTTCCATTCAGAACCGGAACTTGTCATCCTTCGGCACGATTCTATGAGCATTAGTACTCGCCGCGATCTTAGGAGGTCCTTTATCTGTCAAATAAGCCCACTTAGAAAAGCAACTTTGTATAGAATATCAAACCTCTAGGTTAGTAACTATTCATATTCTGAAATTGGAGGGAAACTCCGGTTGTTGTGAAGTTAAAGGAGGTTGAGACACCGAGTAATGACGTCACCGCGGCCTGGCGAAACTCCAATTATTTAATTACCCAGGATTCGCTGCGCTATATTATTTTCCAAACAACAGACTTCGGGAAATTCCCTGTACCAACATGTAGTCGTTGAGAAGTATGGGCGCAGTGAGGTCGAATCTGATTATGCTGAAGCTCACTCGGATTGTGACGAATCTACTTTCGGAGAGGAAGATGTGTCGGAAGACGACACTGAAATATTAGACTGTACGCGTGTCTTCAAATGCGCTGTACGGTTGAAGCAACCATACCAGTCGAAGAACTCCAAATATGTCTTGTTTTATGGTCAGCACGATAATTTGTTGTAATTCTTTTCCAATCTGAAGGTTTGCTAGTACCGGTCCAACTGCTCATGTCAACTATTGCTTTGACATTTTCCGAAAACCGGTGATTCGCCTGTTTCTACGAATAATATACGAAGATTACATTTGGTTTTAGAATGGTATCTGCTTGAATAAACTTAGTTGAATCCCCGCTACTACTGAAAATTTTTCTTATCCGTTTTTTCATTCGAGTTATCCGGTGGATCCGATCGGATATCCGATATCCGATCCGGTCAAAAATTCTCGTTTCGGATACGATCCGTTATCCGAAATTCTCGTTTGGGCCAGTATCCGGTTTACCCGATGAGTCGGTTTGGCAAGATCGGCAGTATCTGAAAATCCGATCCGACGCGATTTTGGCCATCGGATGGAATGTATAGCTCCCAGTGCCAAAGGAACGGTAGAAAACGAGCCAGGAGTGGCAAAATAACGGCTGCGAACAAGCGTTTTGGTGCCCCAGACACGCCCCTTGAAAGGAACAAATGAAGACTCAGATTATAGGTATGATCAAGTGAAGGAAGTGCTGATAAGTGAGCTGTTTGCTTCGTTGCACTGATAGGTATCATCCTTCAAGCGGTCGATTCCTCCACGCTCAAAAATCAAGGTAAACAACGGAGAGCCTATTTTGGCTCAAAAACGCGTCTCTCGTGCCTTTTTTAAGCACGCGTTGCTATATAGGGCACCAGACCTTCCGTAAACCGTGGAGATATCGGAAGTGAAATTTATCGTGAACACTGCCTTTAAGCCTCCAAATCTCGTTCTCGTTTTCTTTTTGACCTTTTCTTTTTTTGAAATTTTTTTTGAAATTCAGTTCTGAAAACTTTGACATTTTCTCAGTCCCAGTCAGGGATGAGCGGAGTGAGAATTTTGAATTTCGGAAATCGGAATTCGGAAATCGAAACAAAATACAAATTTCGGAAATCGAAACAAGTTTCAAATTTTCGGAAATCGGAAAGCGGAATTCCAAGGCCAAAAAACGCGGAATTCCGAGGCCAGAAAACTGCGGAAATCGGAAAATGGAACAAAGTATAGTGGCAGCTGGCATCGAAATACATGTTCTTGACCCTGGTCCAGACACTTCTCCATGACTGACACTAGACCACTGTAAATCGAATTTCTGATCTCATGGGGATCCCATCAGACCTTGGTTATACCCCATGACAGACCTGTCGCGGTCGCTGAGCACTGCTACGTCGCTGTCGCATAGGACCAGCCGTCGCTGTCGCTCAGGACCAAGTAACACGCGGCAGGATTCTGGATTTGGCTGGGTCGCTGTCGCTGACACCAGTCGCAGCGCACTGCACTGTGACGAACAGCCGCGACAGCGCGATTACCGCACGGTTTCCACATTGCAGGCATAACATCCTTTTTGAGCCAGCGACTGCGACAGATGCTGCAAACTGTTCTTGCCACAACAGTTTTCTACTGCGTAGGCCTTGCCCCGGCACGATTCGTAACAGTTGACCGCACCTGTCCCGGTCGCAAAGTTTTGGTATAACAATGGCCTCAGGGATGTACGGCCGCGGCGTCGCTTCGGTTCTGAACAAAGCGTTACAACCCTGAAATGATGAAATTTAAGTTTCTTTTTTACACATTAATTCCGTTTTCGGTCTTGCAGTGTTTATTGTCAAAGTCTAGATTTCTAGCGGTGACGGATTCACGACTAAAAAAGGCGTTGGCTCGGGGAACGACTAACGACTAACTGATTATAAAACATCAATTGCGCACATCCCTGAGTCCCGTAACAGTTAAGTTGCTTTAAAGGCAGCATACGCGCTCGTAAACATGGTTGAGATAACTACGGAAATAGAATCGTATACCACAGAACACAACGCTCACGGATTTTGAGTCAAAAACGACCCACAATGACGCTAGGAGAGTAAGGAGTTGGCCCCGCCCCTGGCCTTCTCCGGCTTCTATATTTGCGTCCTCCTCCAAAACAGGGTTGCTGAGCCATTCCCACCGCCGGCGACGTTTGTGGTTGGTGCAATAAGTACAATAAGAAGACCACATACATCGACGACGGTGGGAATGGCCCAGCACTCGTTTCGGAGGAATACGCAAATATAGAAGGCGGAGAAATACAGGGACGGGGCCAACTCCTTACTCGCCTAGCGTCATGGTGGGTCGTTTTTGACGCTTCAAAATGCGTAAGCGTTGTAATCTGGGCCATACCATTCTATTTTCGTAGTTATCTAAACCGCATTTACAAAGCTGTCCATTTCTTCGCGGAAACGTAAGCTTTAGATCCCTCTGACAAGAGAAAGATTGCAACTATGACGAAAAACGACCAAGAAGTGGGTGAAAATCCCATGTACCAGCCGACCTATTGGATCACCCAGCCCATATCATATCACAGTTGTCCACCATTCGTTTCACCAGAAGAACAGTCATCGAATGTCTTATTACTCCTTATTCCAAAAGACTCTCACAACAAAGTATAAGCATTGTACCATCTTATTTTTAGAGGGTCTTAGCTATAAGAAACATAAAACAAAGTCAACTACTCGACAGTTTTGAAGCGCGAAACCATTTCCGACGCCTGGATGGTTTAAAGTTCGCAGTTTCCCGGAATACACCAAACAGGCCTAACCAAATATCTCAGATGTTTTTGCAAACAGTTTTTTCTCTGATATTTAAGACTCTCAGTGTTACACTGAGACTCCCAGTGTAACACTCTTGATCTTCAAGCTGCTCGCACCATATTTGGCGCCCACGCCCAACCCTGCGATTACGAAATCGGCGTTCGCAGTGACTGTGGAAACGCGGTTTTTCTCTATTGGAAAGAGTGTAAAAAGTAGGGGTATACACCCAAAAATGGTTTGGAATGTTTTCTTGGCACTCGAGAAAAATGGTGAAAACCACGGGATTTTGGTCGGAAAACTGTTAATCTCCTTTTTTTCAGACGGCGTTCACGATCTTGTTGCAGTTTTTAAAATTGAGCTAGGAAGCCAATTTTTTGGCAGGAGGCTGGAAATGGATGCAGCTAGCTCCTTTTCAGTTTCGGAGTTGAAAGCTCAATTTTAGCGGAACCTCAAAATTGAGGGTCAAGACGGGTAAAAACATGTAAACATGTTATTGTAAACCATCCGACGTTCACTGAACTTTGAAAATTGTGGTGAGCGCGAAGCGCTCACCAGATTTGGCTTTGATTCGCCATCGCGCAACCCCCTGATCTCAGTATCAGGGTCCAGAGTAAACGTGGGAAGATCGTTCTTTTTGCATTTAACATACTTTAGAAAGCTGAATGACTGTTCAAAAAATGGTCCGGAATAGTTACCTGAGATTCCAGAAAAATTGTCAAAACCACGTGATTTTGGTCGAAAAAAGGGTTCATCTCCTTTTTTTCAGTTGGCATACACGATCTTGTTGGAAAACTTATCGATGAGCTAGAAAGCTCATTTTTAGCAGAAAGTTGGCTATGATTGCACCTAGCTCTTGTCAAATTTTGAAGTTGGTAGCTCAATTTTTGCGGAACCTCAAAATCGAGGGTCAAGAAAGACAAAAACGTAAACATGTTATTATAAACCATCCGACGTTTACTCATTCGTAAAAATGAACTTATGAAAAAACACCGTTACTGATAGGCTTTTGCTCAGGGTTGAATGCTCCCTGAGACGGGGCAACGCTTCAATCAATACGGCGGAATCTCGGAAGTACTTTTTGGAACGCCGCACGGTGCGACTCAGAAGTGCGCCACAGAAATTCGTAGATAGTGTGCGGGACCCAAATGGGTGTGCGCAGAACGCCGTAGAAAAAGTGCAGCACATCAGTGGGAGTGTGTAGGATGTCATAGAAATTGTGCAGGACATCAGTGGGAGTGCGCGAGACGTCATAGAAGGGGGCGGGGCAGGGCATCAGTGGCTTCACTTTAAATTAACGCCACCAGGCATAAATCAAGCTAGAAAGGAAACCTTCAGGAAAAGTAAATGAAATTCCTGAAAGTTTAGGTTCCTGGCAAAAGTGAAGATTTGGCATGGCCAATTTTTCAAAAAATTAGAAGTGTACTCAGTTAAAAGGGGAAGGTAAGGAAAAATGAAAAAAAGGTTTAGAAATATTCCTGAGAACGATTCGGGGTAGAATAATTTGATTTTTGGGAAATGTAGTGAAATAGCTGAAAGTGTGATTTGGCAGTAGAGTTTGAATCAACTTTTGACAAGAGTTGTGCAAAAAGAGATATCGCTTTGTATGAGCTTATCCGTTGAACATATCGAAGCAAAATCACGCGCGATAAGGCAAGCAGTAAAAGCTCGTTCGGGAGCTGAAATGCCGCGGTCTTCACGTATTAAGTTAAGTGGAATCAACTGTTTGTCCCATGTCACGCGTGATTTAGCTTCGATATGTTCTACGGATAAGCTCATACAATGCGATCTCTCGTTTTGCACTAATCTTATGAATAGCTGGTTCAAACTCGACTGCCAAATCATACTTTCAATTTACCAAAAATCTAATTATTCTGCGCCAAATCGTTCTCAGGAATATTTCAAAACCTTCTATCATTTTCCCTTACCTTCCCCTTTTAACTGAGTATACTTGTAATTTTTCGAAAAAATGACCATGCCAAATATTTACTTTTGCCAGGAACCTAAACTTTCAGGATAATCTAAATGTAAAGCCTAACTTGCTCGATGAAGCCCGAGCCGAACAAATTGCGACTCGGTCTGTCACTGCAAACATAGCAGTGATAAGGAGATTTTGATATGATAAGCCCGAAAAGCTTTACTCCGACTTGCTCAAGTTGAGGGAGCTATGCTATACTTTGCGTGCCAGAAACTGCAGCTATGTGCCCTAAGGGCCTGGGAACAGGCTCCGCCCACCTAATGTAAAGCTCCTCGGCTTCAAATTGTGGCCATGAAATTTCGGGTACATTTTCAGATGCGGAGAGTCATGTTTCAAATGTAGTTTTCGTTTCCTACACTGCACCCGTGTGCCCTTAGGATATAAAAAATGTCCTGCCTCAGGCAGGTTCTCACCTTTTAAGTACACTAAAAATGGGCACTCGTGGACAAAATTTTGATAGAAATCGTAGTGAACAGCGTTATTCGAACTTAGTCTACTTCCATAGTTTCCCAATCGTGCAAAAATTTGGCCCTACGGTAGGATCGAGTCTGTGGAACCTAAATCGTTTGAAAATCCATCTTAGTGCCTGTCGGAGTGACTGACGCTGTCATTACTATCATTTCTTCAATTATTATTGCCACTCTTATTAATATATACAAACAAGCAACTCTATACTAACAGTCTGACTCTAAATACCCCCCTCCCCCTCTAATGGAAACCCATTTTTGTTCTTGGTCGAAAGTCCAATCCCACCACAACGGATGTTGAGAGGTCTGACTCTCTGCCTGTGATACATAACACCTTGCACCGTACCCTGGTCCTAGTGTGAAACCCGACATGGAGACACTGCTACCGCGCTGCTCGAGATCCAACCGATACCACCATGGCTGTTGTCGGTCTGACAGGCGCCTTAAGACTCAGTCCAACCTCAAAATCGATGTTCTGATTTTCCATCTATCTGGAAAACGGTCTCACGCTTATTGCATCAATGCCTCTGAATGTGTACAATACCCCCTGAGAATGGAGTGGTGGCCCCTCAAAAACTGAGCCATGGAAGCATGGTGGACGAGTGGTCCGAGGCTTTTAATTTTCGTCATTGGCAACCGATGTATGTGAGCCGCCCTGAATAAAGAGAGAGGCCGAGAATGAAGGGAAGAACGGGGCTATTGATCGTAAACCATCGCTCAGCTAACCACGAATTCAGGAAAACTGTTATAGGACGTGGGCGGAGTGGCCCAATGAGTTGGCTGGCCCACGAGATTTGCACCCACTTACCGGCGGTTTTTCGTCGCACTTCCGTTCTCACTCTTCTTAGAGGGACCCGAAGCTTATGTTTCAGCTAAAAAAAGTGCATTTTTTCTACGTGAACACTGCCTTTAAAGGCACAGAACACCCAAGTTATTTTTCAGATTTTATGATTTTTTTGGAGATGGTCACACGCTGATCTTTTTTCTTGGAGCTGGTCACACGCTCTGAAATCGTCCAAGACCCCCTACGTTCAGAGTTATGGCTCCTTAAATATGCCCATATTTTGAGGGTGAAAATTGGTCTACGAGTTGTCTCAAGCCTGTATTTCTCTTCTTTCGTAATCGTTACGGAAGCGCTATCCAGGATGAGGAGACAGCCCGGCAATGGGGTGAAGAACGGAGACTCGTTTGAATTCATCCATCCATCAAGCCGCTGTCGCGTTCGAAATGCTGGTAAGGGGTCGTGCCTGTGGTGGTGAGCGAAGGAGGTTGGGCCTGTGGTGGTCGCTTATATCTCGCTTATATGGAGGAATTGAGATCTCGCACTTGGCATGTGTTATATAGGAGGGGTCTACTACACAATGAAATGAAGATCACAAAATTCATGTCTGACAATGTACTGTGCATTTAAAGGCAGTGTTCACGATAAAAATGTGTTTCAGTTTCCACTAGGAATTGGTAGTGGAGGGGCAAACTGTAACGTTGACGTCGAAAGAACGCATGAAGACGAGCCAGGAAGAGCTCCAAGAGAGCCCGAAGTTGCCACTTCGAGCGCAAGGCAAACCCCAAAAGCGCAACACATGCCCACCGACGTGAACAAGTGAATGCTCGAGATCGTGAGACGAGCGATGATTTCCAATCATTAGCCCCGTTTTTCACTTCATTCTCAGCTTCTCTCTTTACTCAAGTCAGCTCGCATAGATCGGCTGCAAAAGAAGGAAGTTATAAGCCTTGGGCAACTCGTCCACCATGTTTCCTTAGCTCAATTTTTGAGGGACCATAACTCCGTTCCCAGAAGGTCTTGTACGATATCAGAGACATCATTGGAATCAGTGTGGGGCCTTTTTCAAGATAGGCGGAAAAACAGGAAAACGATTTTCATCGTGAACACTGCCTTTAAAGGCAGTGGTCGCGATAAAATATGCTTGTCTTCTTTTCCTCTCTAAACCCTTTTCTGGGTTTAGAGTAGTAGAACCAATGAGAAAAAATCGCGAAAAAACCGCTGTTTCGGGCAAAATTTGAAGCCTAAACATTCGGTTTTTTTTTATGGTGGACGAGCCCACTCCACATCATTGGCAGCGATGATCTCTGATATCAAGAACACGGCTAGCTTGAAATTGAATTTCAATCAATGAACATTATCCTTCGGACTCATCTAGTCAAAAACATTGACTGAAGTGCTTGCTTTCATTCTTTAACTGTTTTTATTACGTAAATTTGAATTTATTTCTCTGAATGTCGATGATTTTTGACTGCTCGGCATGGGGCGGCGATCTTTTTTTGCGGCGCTGTGCACGTGTGCACGAACTAGTATCTTTGAACTCTAGAAACTCTTATTGAAGCCCGTTTTTCACCGCGCTACCTTTATAGTTTTTCAGCTGTTTTCTATCTAAGCTGATTTTTATAGTTTTTAGATGACGTTTTTCATCGCGACCACTGCCTTAAAGTGGAGTGGACTATGGCCCCCTGAATGTATGCTGTTTCCTTAAAGGCAGCAGACACGCTCGAAAAAGTTGTTGAGATAACTACATTAGTGGGGTCGTGCAGGCCCTAGAAGAGCCCTCACGAAGTTGCAAGCGTTAGAAACGAGTCCAAATGACCGTATTTGAGCCGTAGTCAGTCACGAAATCATCCTTGCTCCGCCTATCGATACGGGCTCCGCCCCTCCATACAGGTATTCCATGCTCGACTGCGGCCACTTTAGATTACTTTTTAGGCTTGTAACGGCGTAAGCGTTCCAGAAAGGGCCGTACGAGTACATTAGCGTCGTTATCCCAACAAATTTGTTGCTAGCTCCGCTATTTCAGCCAGTGCCGTACAACTCGTCCATTTCTGGGCCAATATAGAACGTACCGTTATATCTTAATTTCCGTCGATGTGTTTTCGTCTTTTTCGTTATTTCTGAATACAAACAGCTTCAGACTTTCAGTTTAATACATAAAATTGATATCATTTTTGAGCGTGTCTGCTGCCTTTAAAGGCAGTGTTCGCGATAAATTTCACTTCCAATATCTCCACGGATTTACACAAGGTCTGGTGCCCTATATAGCGAAGCACGCTTAAAAAGGAGGCGAAAGCCGCGTTTTTGAGCCAAGATAGGTCCTCCCTTGTTTACGTTGATTTTTGAGCGTGGAGGAATAGACCGCTATGAAGGATGATAGCATTCAATGCAATCAAGCGATCAGCTCACTTATCAGCACTTCATTGACTTGATCATTCCTGCAATCTGAGTCTTCATTCGTTTGTATTGAAGCGGTGGATCTGGAGCACGGAGCGGTTCTGGTACACCGAAACGCTGGTTTGCAGCCGTTGTTTTGTCACTACTGGCTCGTTTTCTACCGCTCTTTCGACACTGGGAACCTAGGGTCCTTCTCGCCTATCATTTCACTGTAGAAAGTCACCGATGATGATCATCGTGAACGCTGATTTAAAACAGGTTTTCCAGTTATTTACGGATCTAAGGCGGTTAAAAGGAGTGGGCGTTGAGTGAGCGGAACATTCAAGTTTAGAGCCGTATAGGGCTCTACTGTGCTTGTTCAAAGCCGTTTTTTCAACATTATTCTTACATTAACTCGGCTACCTTATATATCTTGTGATCATATACCATGCCATAAAAAGCATTTAAAACATTCTAAATACATCAAAATACCATTTTCCAAGGCCTCAGCTTAAAGGCAGTGTTGACGATAAAAACCATGTCTGATTTTTTGTTGGAGATCGGCAGCTGCGGGGCCTAAGGCAACCCTAACGTTTAAGAACTAAGAAAAATGAGCTCGGAACGGTCCCCTACGGCCCCAAAGTTGGACATCCGTCAGCTCGTCACACCCAGATGCACTTTCCACGCCCACCGACGTGAACAAATGAATGCTCGAGATTGTGAGATGAGCGATGGTTTCCGCTTTTATATAATGAATAAAGTAAATTATTATACGATAAAGTTTGTTTCGACCCTGTCTTCATACAAACTTGATCGTGACAACTCTCCTGGGTCTCTTCAGTGAAAAAGAGAGCTGTTTTAAATATAAGTATAATAAGTGTTAAATACGTTAATAATTAATAAAACTGTACCATATTGAACAATTCTTCGCGAAATACTTAATTAAATAATTGAATAATAAATCTAGGTATTAGTCCGCTTCCTATCTATTATATCTAAGTTATAACTCCTGAAGTCTAATAGAAATGTCCAGATACATACCGTATGTCATAGTGATATAAGTCTAGTACAGGATAGAAAAATAACTAACTATGAAAACTAATGTGCAGTGGGATAGTCAATATGTATGATACTCAGTCAATCATTTAAAGGTGTAGACACCAATCAATTATTGTCATCTTGTACATAGAGCAAAATATCTATAAGTTAAAAAATCGTCTATCTATTCCACTATTTACTTATATAAGTCAATGACACCATTAAGTACTTTCTCTTCTCATATTATTATCATTAAACTTATATATAACCATCTTATTATTATAAATACAATTGAATACATTAATTTTAATAAATTCTAAGTCATACTCATTATCTAACAAAATCCCTATCATCTCCTTAATTTTATCTATAAACTTATAACTATCAGAACTAACATTAGCGATCCTCAATGTTTCTGTATATATAGTTGCCGCTTTCGTTTTTATAGAGAGACTAGATAGAGAATGAGGAAATCTTTTAACACTAAAGTTGAAATCTGTTTTATTATATAAATGAGTATGAATTTTATTATTACTAACCTCAATACCAATATCTAAATAATTACACCTATAGGAACTTATATGTGTCTTTTTAAGTTCTAGTATATTTTATAAATAATTTTCACTTGATCATCTATGTAACTATCATCTTTATTATGTACTATTAGTAAGTCATCCATATATCTAGAGGGTTTGAATAACACGTTATTATCTAATTTAATGTTTTTGGAATATTCGTATTCCAATATGGATACCGTCAAATCTGCAAGTAAGGGACTAAAATTACCACCCTGCGGGGGTGAGTCCGGTTGTATCGTCGCAACGCGGCGGGGCGTCGCGCGCGGTGAAGGGTGCGTCGCGCGCGGTGAAAGGGCGCAGCGATACGAAATCTACAGTACTCATGACGTATCGACTAGAGCACGCTAACCCACGCTAGTGCATTACGACAACAACAGCAGAGAAATGACGCGTCTGATTCTCTGAAGTTTGAATTCCAGTGATCCAAATATTCCATCACAAAAGAAATACATAGCTCAATCGTTTTCGGGCATCTGTCAGCAATATTTGAAATTACGAGTAGTTTTTCAAATCAGAGAATGGAATTAAATAATTACCCGAGCGTTTATTCGAGTCGGATATAGATCAGTTTCTTGATTGCTTTCACGCATAAGAAAAACTTGAACCTTTGAGTTCGAAAAAGTATCACTTTATTCGGAAATTTCGAAAGTCATTGTTCGAATTAATGGAGGAGAGGTTCCCTAATCAAATAAAACTTGAATAAAACATCGTTGAAATGAATTTAGAAATCGAAGGGTGAAGGGAGGAGTCTCGAATCGTCGGTCAAAGTCAAAAAATCACAGAAAAAATGAAAATGAAAAAAAGGAAGTTTAAATGAGTCCAAAAATGTTTTCTTTTCAAAACAACGGTAGTACAACTAACTTTTCCTATTTTTTAATTGCCCGACTGTTGTTTTTTTCTCCCTTTTATTCAAAATTTAATTTGCTACTTAAGCGTTCTCTAGCTCTAATAATTTTTACGGTCCCTTTTCCGGTAAACTGTTACAAACAAATCACTCATAAAACATCCGTAATGAGCCTCGTGTTCATATTTCTCTTCCGAATATTGTCCACAGTTTAAAAACCTACATTTTTTATTTAATCCTTCTTTTGAGACAAATAAAAACTTGCGGTCAAATATTCAATAATATTTCTAGGTTAGGATTACCAATGACGAATACAATGAGTTAACAATGTCTTCAAGAAACATGAATAAAAAAAGACAAAAAAATCACCAACTACAACCAGAACGTTTCAGTCGAACATGTGGTTTTCTTCTCATGGATAATAATCAATATGAAACCAATGAAAAAATGCGAGCATATGCGGACCGAAATAGTAATGCTGAGCAACACCTTAGGGACATGGCCGAAACTTGCCCGGCTACTAAAATTAGATTGTTTTCATATAGAAAAAGGACATTATCGAAAGCATGTGTAAATGAACAAAAAGTTTTACGTTTGTTTGGCCATATCTTTACACTAAAATTTTGAACACCCCCCCCCCTCGATCACGAACACTAAAGTAGAGCTACGTTCCTTTCTGATGCGTTCCGGGGTAACTCCATATTTGAGCAAAATTAAAAAAAAAACTAATCTAGTTTTGGGCTAACGCTCGTAAGTTCAGACAAAATTATTTAGTGAAATATTTTGCTATAGTCCAAGGAGTCTAGTTAGAGAAACGAATTTATTGCAAGAAAAATTTTTTCATTCACTCGACGACTACCTTCAATATTTCAGAATTTGATCAGAAAAAATCTGGGACAACAACAGAAGGAGCGAGTGATCCGGATCACTCTAGATCTGGAATGTAAATATAATCGGGGTACACATGTAATTATTGTGGTAATGGCAATATGTGTGATAACGGTCCTTCTTTCCTGAAAAAACTTCGCACATTCGCCACGGCCTACATATGTGCGAGCCATGTGTGACTAGCGCTGCTGATACGTGAGAGGCCCTGAGGTAATCTAAGGTGATAACATATAGGGATCTTGGGTCACTTGAACGCGCGAGAGCGCTAATCGATAACTACCTATCCTAAGTCTAGTCAGTTGTCAATGACAATCGATTTTGGTTTCGAAAAACCCACCCAAATTGTGACAATTTTTCAAATTGGCGAAAATTTGGGCATAGTGGAGGGATGAGTTTTCGAAAAAAAAAACCATCTAGATTGCGACACTTTTCGATTTTGTTTACAAATTTCTTTAAATCAACCCTAAATTTTCTCCGATGTTTACCATCGGAGAAAATTTGGGCATAGTGAATGTATAATTTTTCAAGAAACAAAAACTGACCATAGATTCAAAATATTCACCATTGGGTAGTTGGGGCGTAGTGGAGGGACGATTTCTTTGAAAAAATTTATTTCAATTGTGAGAATTTTTGAAATTGGGGAAAATTTTGGCATAGTGGAGAGTTTTTTTTTTCGAAAAACCCGAACATTGTGACAATTTTTGAAAACGGGGAGAATTTGAACATAGTGGAGGGACGATTTTTTGGAAAACACACCCAAATTGTGGCTTATAATTGCAGTCGTAGTAGAGAACTTGAGTTTTTATAGTGAAAAAAAAACTCCACCTTACGAAAAAAAATCTTCCACCCTCTTCCATCAAAGTTTTTATGATTATGTATAAAATATCTTAATGTAGGTTGAATTTTCGCACAAAGTCGCATGTTTTAATCATCAATTGTTATTGAAAATGATTTATTGATTACATACATTGTTTAAAACTTCAGTGAGTTCCAACCACAAAATCACCTTAATCAACGCCCTTTTCCGCCTTTTTTTAGCTTGGATAAAAAAAGAAGAAACTCAAGTTAAATTACAAAATTCAATCTCGAAATAGTTGGGAAAATAGAGGCTTTGAAGCATCACTATTATCAATAATTATCCACGGATATTCACAAAACGTAAAATTTGGGATAATTAACCAATGTTCCATTTAATTCTATTTCGGAAATTCAAGAAACCTATTACGAACTCTAGCTAGTTCCTAAATTTCTGCTAAACCTAAAGGTGAAAGAGCACTAGCCTTTTTCTAACTTTCTGCGATAAAATACACGTTTCAGAGAACGGGAATTTAATCGCAGAATGTCTAGAAAAGTACAGCTTGGACGGAAACGTAGACGAGGACTAAAATAATAGTGAATATCACTTAGAAACGTCGACGAAGACTAGAATAATAGTGAATATCAGTTAGAAATGTGGACGAAGACTAGATAAACAGTGAATATCACTCAGAATAGCGTGTTAAGAATAATATTGCAGTAAACACAGGGTCTGCGCGTCCTTTAAGATTCAAATCCAGTATCGCGGAGGGTAACTCGTCCGCGACCTAGCCGTGCGACGCCGCGTCGCGACGGGGTCAAGCTGCGGCAATACAAGCGGGCGTCCTCCTTATTGTACTATGTGATGAATTGGTAAACATATCAGTAAAGTCAGCTGAGTAAATTTTCATTCCTGTAGAGCTCTCTTTATTTGAATTCTTAGCTATATTTATATTATTAATAGACCAATAAGTTTTTATGCAAGCAGTACGTATACATACCATATTAACGTAATTTATAAAATGTATTTTCAAGAATGAAAAAATTTTATGTAACTCTTCATCTATTGGTTTGGTACTACTATTTCTAGCTCCAGTTATATATCTAAATTTAGTTGGGACTTTATGTAATTTAGGTAATGAATAAATTATAGGTATTTCGGAATCAACATTGATTTTTAAAGAACCTTTTATTTCAAAAAACTTGTGTTTGAGTATAATAGCTTGTTTATTGTTACCTTCTATCAATTCATAAGTATTATTAGAGGTTGAACTATTTCCCATAGAAAAATTATGATTTAAGCCTAATTCCTCAATGAGATTAAGAATGTGAAACTTCTTACAAATAATTCCATAATTATTATTAGCTTTGTCTAAAGGACAGAAAACAAATTCCTTTTGTATGTTTTTAATGTCAAAGTGGGGAATTTTTTCGGCATTTGCGCTAAAGTTTCTTTTTGTTAGAATAGGTTTAACATACTTTCAAAAACTTTCCCAGAAATAAATGTGTAGCTCGTTAACTTTATTCATATTTAACTTATATTTGTTTTTCAAGTAGTTAATATAGCAGTTTATAGCTTCTTTATACTTATTATGTACCAAATCTCTATTATTATCTTTATCTATTCTATATTTTGTTCCTTTATCCAAAATGTCTCTAAGTGCACGATTTTTTATAATATTCAAATTTCCTGTGATAATATGTCCATGTTTTTTATCTATCTAATTACTATATTTCAAATTATCACTACAAACACATCGTTTTGTTATTGTAGTATTTATACTTTCATTATTTATCTCTCTAAGAACTTTATTATAATTAAAAATAAGACTAGAAACCGGATTATTATATTGATAAATAATACGAACCTTTTTGTAATTATCTCTGCTTTTATTGGGTAACAAACCTATTAACTTATCACTATTGAAGATTTTATTGAAATTAATTTTATCCTATAAGTTGTGAAAATACTTCATCTTCAAGTTGTGAAAACTAATATTATTATCTTTCTGTTTTTTGTTGCTATTATAATAAATGTTGGCTAATATACTTAAAATCATTAATTTAATTCTTTTATTGACATTAGACATAAAATTATTGGAATTAGAAAGAATGATAAGTTTATTTTTATTAGTTTTATTCAGACTTTTAACCATATTATATATTTGTCTGGGGTTTGATCTATTACCTTCTCTCTCCACATAATCAGAAATATCAGAATAAGTTGAAGTATTTATCTTAACGGATTTATTACGTTTACCTCTATTAGTCCTATCTTTAATGATTTTAAGATTGAAGTAAGGATGATTGCATTTATACAATAGTGGATTAGCTATCTCTGTTATATTACCATATCCTTTAATATTATCATTAAGTCCAAAAGGATAAGGTGTCATCAAGAGTTTAATCCAAAAATCCTCTTTATCTAAGAGTATTTTTTTATCTAAATTTTCGGGTAGTGTGTCTAAAATATGAACAGAAATATTCGATCTACATTTATGGAAATGTTTGTATAGAGGAGTATACTTGTTGGGATGATTAATTTCACGTAAGTGTTCTGTGATTCTATCTCTCAATCTTCTTGTAGTCATTCCTACATACTGTAAACTACAATTGGTACATTCTATACAATATATGACACCTCTCTTTCTACAATTTGCATCTTCTGTTTTAAATGTTTTAATCTCAAAACTAGTAACAGTTAAGTTAATATTGTTACTAAAGCAAATTAGGTTACACATATTGCAATTGGATTTACATTGAGATCCTGTATGATCATTACCGAAATCCTTTATTGAATATTTATTAGCTCTAATTTTATATTTTCTGAATATGGTTTGGGAAGAGTAGTATTCTGCTTGTTTCTGAACATTGTTTTTTGACCAAAATCTAAGTAAGTGGGTGGCCAAACCCCTTACAGAGAGGAATCCCCCAAGAGGGTTTACCAGGGCTGCTGGAAGGGGTGTCATACCCTAATATTTTGACTAATACTGGGTAGCGCGAAAAACTGATCCCTCATGACATTTTCCGCTTATAACTCCATCAGTATCAATCCCTATTTTTACTCAGAGGTATGGCCCTCCAGAATGTGTAAAGGAGTTGGAGTTGGGACTGCATCTTAATCCCATCAGAGTACCTGAAATGAGAACTAATGCTGGTTTGCAATCAAGAGTCAAGAGCTAATAAATAAAAACATAATGATAAAGCGAAATCCCAACTTTAATCTCAACATGGTTCTATATTATTAAATTCAGAATTAATATGTGAGTAGAAACTTACAACTTGAATTAATCATTCACTATAAAATATTATATATAAGATATAAAATCAAGGCATAGTGCATTTAAATGGAGTAAATTAGGGGTGGTAGTAATTGGGGGTGTTAAACGCGAGTTAACAGGCGTTAAGTTCGCGTTAAACGCGAGCTTAACCACAACAGAATCTGAGCAGGACTTCTAATAGTTGAGAGAGAATTCGCTCTAGTTTCACCCCAACATCCCTCAGTGGTAGGCATTTGTTACACTTTCAATGAAAACGCCTCGAAAAAGCGACAGTTGTAACCTTTGTTACGAAAAATAGCGGTTTCTAAACGTTTTCAGATCTGTTTTTTCTCTAAAATCCCGACATGTGGAATCCTCGCGGTAAATTCGCGTTTAACATACTCTCGCAGACAGCACGGAAATAGTGCTGAAATGCGAGAGGAACTGGCGGTTAACGAATGCGGTTAGCAAGATACAGTAGGAACAGTTTTGACCATCTATACTGAGGGCAAGTACGAGTTTAATTAATGCTGAGGGTTAAGGAAGTTTTATAGCACTGTTAGCCATTTTGATTCAGGACGTCAGCCTATCTTTAAAACTGAAATGTGTTTCAAGGGATAGTCTTTTAACGGATTCCGCCAGGGAAACGGGCGATGAGGGATCAAAAACAAAGCAGGGATCATTGCTGAAACACGTTGGCCGTCTTCTTTGGTGGCCCTAATCAATCCCTCCCAATCAGCTGTTATTTTTTTGGCGAGCGCCGACACTTCTTCCATTTTTGTTCATTTTCTTCCGAAATTCATTCGCTTCGCTATTATCAGGTTAGTTTCATTTTCATAATTCATTGCATAGCACATAATTCATTGCATAGCGTCGGCATGGATCGCGAAGAGACTTCGCGTTCACTGTTGAAAGTTGGCGCAAACGCGATGCCATGTGCTATAACATAGGTGCACCGAGTTGGCGCCAACCTTGAACAATGCACGCGAAGTCTCTTCCCGATCCATGCCGATGTTATTTAGTAAATTATTTGCTTGCTCGCGTTTCGAAGGGGTTTCCACAACTTATTTGTTGCAAAAAAGTGAAAATTTTCCAAGCGACTGATTTTCAAGTGATTTAATGCTTTAGTAATGTTCAATCAGCATTAGTCGGGGCGTATCGGGCGAGTTTTGTGGGAAAGAAATGCGAACTTGTTTCTCAAACCAACTGTATTTGTTCTCCTTTTTCTGCGAGATTCGAATACACCTCTTTCATTGCCAGATCAGCGCCATCGTTGGCCTCTTATTTTTTTTTGAGGGTCCGCGACGCACTTGCTTTGGTGCATTGGTAGAGCCACTCGAAGTGTTTCAAATTCTTACCTTGAAATATATGCACAAAATCTTTTCCTTACATGATGCGCATATGAGTGTGTAACAGTGTTTCTATATATTTTCAGCACTAACTGTGGGCGGGGGATTAATTTCATTTTGAGAAGACGGCAAACACTTCACAAATTCAACTGCATCGATGACCGAAACCACACCATTACCTCAATCTCGGACGCCAGACTTCGGTTGCACGCTTCCATAAAAAACACTTGAATTCTTTTTCAAGAACGAAAATAGACTATCTAGCTTATCATCGTTCTTATAGATTTTTAACTATCCATTTCAGTTGAATGCAGGACATTCTTTGAATTTATGCATTACTCGACAAGTTTCGGAATGTCTTTTTCGCACCTAGCGTTACCTTCCCATGAACACCTTGTAAATAATTCATCCAGATATTCTCAAATTTTCGTTCGCTCGAAATATCCTTTGGAGAATTTTTTTTTTCAAAAAAACTTTTGTTTGGAAAAATAAAAAAAAAGGTTAACAAAGTTACTACAAATGCAAACTTTTGTCAGATCGCACGCATTTGATTGATTGAGGCTAATGATTGACCTAACATGTCTTTTCGAGAGTGGTGCTGAAAACTCACGGCGCACACAAAAAATTACGAGAATTAGGATTTCCAAGGAAAATTTAAAAAATTGCGTTCTGATCGTGTTTTGAACAAGCGAAATATTAGGAAGTTCCCTTTGAATGCTCTTCCTAATGAATAAAATAAATAGCATTACTTGTATAATCTTTCCGATCCCTCGTCTTTCCACCGTAAACGTCGTTTGTGTCCAAGTGTAGAAAATACTTATGCGGACGAAGGTCATGCATAATGTATGTGTAAGCAGAGGGCAGCTTTCGTTAAACCGGCAACAAACCGTGGCACCGCGTTCGTAACCGGCCAGGGGCCGAATTCATCATCGCGTGGGTTCGGGTAGCGGTAAAGGCGTCGGCACTTTTGATGAATACCCTGTGCAAGCGGGAGATCGCTAACCAGTTGTGCCCGCTTCTAACCCAGCTAAGAGGCAGGGGCAAGTGAGACACCGCTCGGCTACGAGACGGGCTGCCCTTGCGGGTAATCATCAGAAGTGCCGACGCCTTTACCGCTACCCTAACCCACGCGTTGATGAATTCGGCCCCAGAAGTTGGCGGTTGGTTCGTGTTAATTTTGCGGTTCTACTGCATTTATGTCGCGGTATGTTGGCGGCTTGGAGGTGGCGGTTTATTCGCGTTTAACACACCATTTACTACCACCCTAGATTTCTCACAATAATAATAATATTAAACCGTAACAAAAACATCATAACACGTGTGGGTGCATAGTAACATAGTAACAACAATAGTATTATGTATAGAAAATTGACAAGTAAATAGGATTAAATAGCAAGTGATCTTACCCAAAAGGAGAAACGTGTCACATGTAATAAAGATTAGTCATAACCGATAAATTGGTGGGTAGTGTCCATATAATTCAATAAATCTTAAAGGTTGCAATAGTGATCGAATAAAAGTCATGCAACCGTATATCTATCAACTAACCATCTACTATTTTACTTTCAGAACAAAAAACCATCTACTATTCTCATGTAACTAACTGATATATATATATATATATATATATATATATATATATATATATATATATATATATATATATATATATATATAGATATATATATATATAAAATAGAATTCAATGTATACACACATATAAAGGAATGGAAAGATTGATTCAATACTATAGATCAAATCTTATAATCAAAAAACCGTAACCCAATGGGATCAGAAAAGGAAACTTGGCCTAAAATTATAATATCACTATACTTCTGTGAACTACAAGATGGATAATGTGAGTTATAATTTAAAAAAAAATTATTTTATCTTAGAACTATTTAATATAATAGCTATCTGTAATGTTTGCAATAGTATATGCAAATATTTAATAACCTATATTCTAATAGTAAATAAACGCTATTAATGATTACCATATCTACAGTAATCTATCTAATTCTGACGAAAGTTCTTTATAGTATCCTGGATTCGCTAAAACCAAAGCCAGCCAAGAAGTACGTAAATCAACTCAGCAGGAACATGTCAACCGTCGGGTGTTGTCCGAATATGTGAAAATTCTCAATATACCAAATCCGAATAAATTGTCATTGCAAGGACTAACACAAATGTTTTTGGATGACATTATCAAGTAAGTTCGGAAAAAATACGTCTTATGTAAGATTCCAACAAAGTTTCATTCAGGTATAAGAATACATCGGATCCAACTCCTCTCTCTTTGCCTATTTTTACTGGAACCAATAACGGTGCTTCTTCATTCCTAGTTAGTTTAATAAGGATATATTAACCTTAATCTATGATAATTATATAATTATAACATGTTCAGGCGAAAGTATCGTATTCTTTTTGGTCTGAGTTCACTTCTACCGGAAAGAAACGCCTATCGGGATATAATCGTCGTACAAAGTCTAAAGTACGTCTCATCCGCGATCAAACTCTGATATTAACCGACAACGAAAATCTCAGGTAAGTCCCTGTAATGTAATATAAGCAATATAATATAATTCTCTAATTATCCAAAATTAAATCTTAAACTTATAGCCTATACCTGCGTCGAAAAATACGTACATATTGTACTGAAATGGGTATGTGTGTCCCTGAAATGATAGTTCGTGGCGGTCACTTCACTTTTTTCAAAAAGGGAGTTGAGTTCAAGGTAGGTGTATAACCTTAAATAGTAATTAAAGAAACAAATAGGGTTAAATGCACAGTCCAAGCTCAGGGACAAAATCTGAGATTTCCACATAGTTGTGAAGTAGACATACCCTTAATTGCACCTGCCAAGAGCGAGCTCTCAATTCCACCGAATAAGCGAGATATGGGAGGAAGCCACCCTAGGACGCCCACACCAGGAAGCCACTTTGGCACGCCCCTTTTACGATCTTACGAGCTCAACAGTGGCGAGATGAGCGGTGGTTTCCGATCAGTAGCCCCGTTCTTCCCCTCACACTCAACTTCTCTTTCTGTTCAGGTCGGCACGTTTACATCGGTTCCAAATGGCGGAAGTTACAAGCTTTGGACAACTCGTCCACGATGCTTCCGTAGCTCAGCCTTTGAGGGGCCATAACTCCATTTCCAAGGGGTCTTGTACGGTTCCAGAGGCATCATTGGAATCAGCGTGGGACCGTTTTCAAAATAGGGAAAAAAGCAGAAATACGATTCTGAGGTTGGATTGCGCCTTTAAAGGCAGCGTTCACGATGATCATCCTCGTTGACTTTCCAGTGTGAAATGATAGGCGAGAAAGATCCTAGGCTCTCAGTGTCGAAAGCACGGTAGAAAACGAGCCAGGAGCGGCAAAATAACGGCTGCAAACAAGCGTTTTGGTGCTCCAGACACGCCCGTGCCCCAGATCCGTCCCTCGAAAGGAACAAATGAAGACTCAGATTATAAGAATGATCAAGTGAAGGAAGTGCTGATAAGTGAGCTGTTTGCTTCATTGCACTGATAGGTATCATCCTTCTAGCGGTCAAATCCTCCACGCTCAAAAATCAACGTAAACAAGAGAGGGCCAATTTTGGCTCAAAAAAGCGACTTCCGTGTCCTTTTTAGGCATGCCTTGCTATATAGGGCACCAGACCTTTCGTAAACCGTGGAGATATCGGAAGTGAAATTTATCGTGAGCACTGCCTTTAATGGAGGGAGACCAGCAAAGCCGGTCTATCTTTCGGCGAAGCCAAACGAATGCCACACATGCCTAATAGGATAATATCGACCAAGCCAGTGTATCGTTTGGCAAAGCCAAACGAATCTATACTCGGGTGATGGTGGGAGGCCGGCCGAGTGGGCCTGCTGTTTCACGAAGCCAAACGACTAGGTGTGGAGGTCGGCGTTGTGGAAACTATTCTTCGCAGGAGAGATGCTTCGGAGAAAAAAATAGTGTTCCCTAGCAAAGCCTTCCTTACTTTTTTAGATCTATCTGGAGTAGGCCGGGCAAAGCTTGCCTCCGAGCCGTCAGCGGCGCTGGGCGGCTTGAGCCGCCTTACGACCCTGATTTTTATATGTTGGAACAGCCGCTCTCAGACCATATGAAACGGAAGGAAGAGTACTGGGTTACGGTATTATGGGAAGGAGGGTAACGGGGTCCCAAATTTAGAAACGCTTCCTTTTTTCATGTGAAGAATTTTAGAGCGGATGTGAGGAAATACACGATCAAGCACGCACGGCTTACTACAAAACTGGTGAGAAAGTCATAACACTGCGCGACTCTGGTTTTAAATCCATCAAAAATCGCTGCGAATCTTTTTTAGAGAGTGAAAGTGGTCCGTCCCTCCCCCGCAATGGATACGAAGGATGTGTATGACGGATGCATCACGAGGACGATGTGAAAGCTGCCCGGTGAATATGAAAAATGTTTGTGCAATTTTTTTTGTGTAGCCTTTTTTGTCTAATTCCTATATTATTTTACAGGAGTCATACATGATTTCACTCTTCAGTTATTTAACTTTAATTTGTTCAGTTGTCTGTTGATTGTTTTTGTTTTTGAACCTAATAAAAAGTTAAAAATATGGACTGCTCCTAAAGTTGATACTGAGATTACATCAAATTGTGTAAGGGATGCCGTTTGATATTTGGAACGGAGAATACGATTGAAAAAAGTTATAATGATCCATTTTGGGAGGTTTTCTCAATTTATCCAAGCTACTACGATGATGGGGCTATAGATAGGGCCAGTATAAGTGCTTGATTAGGGCTGAAAGACACAGTAAATGAAATTCGTGCAGAAAAAAAACATTCCTAGAATTGGAATAGCTTTTATAGCGATATTGCCATTGGAAAGGTCATTTTTTGGAGTGGAACAGCAATCTGTTCTACAGAAGCCGGATTCGTCAACGGGTATACTCCGGGTATAAGAATGCTAAGAGAAATAGGTTTCCGGATTTTGCTCAGCAAAGTCCGGAAGCTTTCACCCAGATGTGCCCTTATACCCGGGGTATAAAGGTAGTGAAACCAATGGTGCGGAGTAAGAAGTGAAACGAGCGAAGAACGGTCTTGTACGAGAGAGCTACAGCGGTTTCTGATATCCCTAGGACTACGAACTGCAGTTGCCATGGCAACAGGATACAAGATCGAGCCGAACTGCGGGCGCCCGATCGGCAACAGCTGTGGCCCGGAGATCGGCGAATTCAGCGCCCCGAGTCAGGCGGCTCGTGTTCCTATCCAGTGCGGCTCGGGGCGGTGAATTGCCTTAGCATAAGAAAATTTTTGGGGTGGTTCAAAAAAGTTTTCGGATTTTACTCATGGTTCAAAAAAGTTTTCGGATTTTACTCAAAACTAGCACGAAGGGTTGCTAAAGATAAATCTGGGGTCCGCTTGTCGCAATTATGAAATTTACTGTAGGTTACGGTGGGCACCATTCCATTTAGGGGGGAAACCTACCTTAGCGATTCGAAAATCGTCAATTGATTATCAAAATCGCATTAAGTACCCCGAATAACTTTTGCATAGAAAGTTTGAGCGAAATTCGAGACTCTTACCGAACTACCGCACACCCACCGTAATCGTCCATAGCAGACGTCCTAGTGTCAAGTGACCGTAAAGTGACGCTGGGGGTTTGCATTTTCAGCATTTGTTATTGATCTGACTCCCCAGCGACCACTGCAGCCAGCCAGTCGCCGACGGTGGAGGCAAAGTGACCGTAACGGCTGTCACTAATATTATCGATACCATCGCCACTTGCCGTCCTCGGACACGTTGAATGCGCCAGCCGTCGAGCGTCAGGCGCCAGCGTTTGAGGGCTGGCGCATGATGGTCCGACGCCTTGACGCTTTGCCGCTGGTTGTCTGCTATGGACGGAGTCTTATGCGGCGAGAGGACTCTGGACCCTAGATATGGTTTCCGTTTTCATTTTAGTCTGACGCATAGACCAGGCGGCTGGCCGTGCGGGGTTGGCGGCCTCACTGGAGAATGGGGTTTCGTTTCGCGCGGGGTGATCTACCGTCGTAGCCCCGTCTAGTCATCCGACTAAAATGATTGCGTGAACTCCACATGACTACGGCCACTGGTTAGTCAGCGGGCGTTCATCAAAGCCGTCAATCGTACTTGATATAAAGGACCCACTCATTGATCACTGACTCGAGCTTTGGAAGCTTACCCACCTCCTTCGTCCAATTCCTGCCGATTTCCACCAAAACCACTGCCTTCCTCGGAATTCAGTGCTGTGTGGTTCGTCAGTAATACTACTTCGACGAAAATTCCTTCGCGTGAGATCTTGAAATAAATATGGAATTGTTTCGTCAATAAGGAATCCAGAAAATGAGACTGAAGCAGGTCACCGAGCTAGCTCCTTAAACCTTCTCCAACTTTTAAAACTATAGAAATAGTTGTGTATCGAATGAGAGGTTGTAATTCTTTCAAACTGAAAAGCACAGTACACCCTCAGATATGAATCTCGAAATTTTCGTGTAATTGTGTAGAAAACCCCTCCTATATAACACGTGCCAAATGCGAGATCTTAATTCCTCCAAATAAGCGAGATTTAAGCGACCACCCAGAGCCCGACCCCCTTCCTGAATTTTGAACTTAATACCGGCTAGATGGGTGGATGAATTTCAACCGAATCGTCGTTCTTGCCCCCATTGCCGGCCTTTAAAGCCACAGTCCAAGCTCAGGGGTAATTTTTGATATTATATTCCGGCCGCCGTGTATAGCAACCCTGCCAAGCGCGAGATCTCAATTCGATCAAATAAGCGAGAAACTTCAGGGAAAAAGTCGGCCCCGCCCACTTTACCCTAAAAGCCTAACCGCGCATACCGCCCCGGAAAGGGAACCAAGAGCTTTGCTATTGTACATTTTGCCTTTGAGCATTGTTACACCAACCAATTTTTCCGTTTGCAAAGAATTTGGTTCCCTATCCGAGGCGGAACGCTTGATTATGCTTTTAGGGTACTGGGGGCGGGGCCGACTTTTTCCCTGTAGTTTCACACTTATTTGATCGAATTGAGATCTCGCGCTTGGCAGGGTTGCTATACACGGTGGGTGGACTATAATATCAAATTTTATCCCTGAGGTTGGACTGTGCCTTTAACGAGTGTGCTTCCATCACCATTAGAGTGCCGGACATATAGAAGATAAGGATAATTGTAAAGACAAAGCAGGATGAATGTGAAGGCAAAGGAAAGTAGAAAATGAATATATTTTTTAGATTGAAGTGCTATACTGCCTTTATTCGGGAGTGCACAATTCCCCTTTTTTTTCACCCGCACTCGCTTCTACAGTATTGCACCACAGCGGCGTGGTCTGTGGTGACCCTCTCCCATCCAATCTCTCCCACCCCATGTGGCAGGCATCGACTTCGTACGACCACCGTCCGATCATCCGCATGACCGGCGATCATGTTCAGAAAAGGTGAGTTTTCTCGAAAATTTTCACCGTCTTCAGTTGTATTGGTAATAAGTTGAATTTCATCGTAATGGGTAGTGTGTAGATGAATCATCGATTCGAAACACACAAATAATGTTCGGAAGGAACGACTTTTTTTGTTGAAAATAAAGGAACAAACGCTTTCTCGATTTCTTGGAAGCGTGGAGGATTGTTTAGAGCTTCGAGTACACCCTAATCTTTAGCCAATACGATGGCATTTAAAGGCATCGTACGCGCTAAAAAACACTCACCGTTTTTTGAGTTTTAATCATTGGCTGGGCCCGCCTGAGTACGTGGGTAGAGTTTGTCGAGTCACCGACGCTTCATTGGGAAGATATGGGAGATCGAATGCCTCGAATTCCACCAAAAGAGGCCGGCTTTCCGACAGCCATGTGGCCTCAAATGAGAAAAGGAGGTAGCTTATCAACACATGATACATCAAGTTCCACGCATTTACGCGATATCGCTTGTTGGAAACCTTTATTTTTCATTTTATGCCACATGGCTGTCAGAAGGCTGGTCTCTCTCGGTGGAATTCCAGGCATTCGATCACCCATATCTTCCCAATAATGCGTCGGTGACCCAACAAACTCTACCCACGTACTCAGGCGGGCCCAGCCAATGATTAAAACTCAAAAAACGGTGAGTGTTTTTCAGCGCGTAGATGCCTTTAAATTAACCCCCAAACAACTGAAAACGGTGAAAATTTTGGAAAAAAACTCACGGGCTCCGAACATGATCGCCAGTCATGCGGACGATCGGACGGTGGTCATACGAAGTCGATGCCTGCCACATGGGTTGGGAGAGATTGGATGAGAGAGGGCCACGACAGACCGCGCCGCCGTGGTGCAGTACTGTAGCAGCGGGTGCGTGTGGAAAAGGGGGCTTGCGCACTCCCGAATAAAGGCAGTATACATGAATCCATAGTTGTTTGGAATGGAGTTTTCTGCTGGGACATGGCGTTATGGCTTTGCATGTCAGAAACTGGGTTTGTTGCATGAACATGACAATCAGTTAATAATACAGTCAGCGATTGTTCACCATTTCTTTCAGATGTCACTAACCTGGTAAGGAGTCATACATGTTTCTGGCAAAAGCTATGTATGAATATCATGCTTCAAGAATAGAAACCCTGTCAATCATCAAATGTTGGGCAACCAATTCACTCCGATAGTTCTGTCGTGTGAAGTAAAGTGTGATTTTAATTTTCTTGCCACTTCATCATTTTACTTTTGTGAGAGGATAAACCTCTCCAGAAAAGTGAAATGGCAGAACAGCAGGTATCACGAAAAACGTCAGATTGCTAAAGAAGAAACGTACTGGAAGGAATTGAAAAGATTCTACTCCAAGCGTCATGGCTTAATCTGCGAGTATCATATTTTTAGCAAACAAAGCCGTCTAAAAGTTTGTGGACATTTGATTTTTTTGACATAACTCTACCGAAAATGAGCCGAATCGGCTCAAATTCGGAAATATGGTAGCTATTCCGGACGGAAGTACACTCGTTTGACCGGAACGACTGATTATCGACTTGAGTCGATATGGAGCTCTCAGCACTACAACAGCGTTTGAGCGAGTGTGAGGTGAGTATATTTCAAAGGCTCACTGTTTTTTAAGAAGATCATTATTGGGCACTTTTTAATGTATTCAAGATCAAGCTCCGTTTCCATTATGCCGAGAGGAAGATCAGTCCCTGCGAATCTCCGAGAGGCTATTTCCCGGATGGTGCAGGAAGGATGGTCGTATCGTCAAATTGAAACTATTTTTCATGTGGGACCTTCGACTATCGGTGAGATTATTAGCAAAATCAAGAGAACAGGAACAACTGAGCATGCACCGAGGTCAGGCCGACCACGATTGACCACTTCTAGACAAGACACTATCATTGCTAGAATGTCGAAGTGTAGTCGACGGCTGACCGCAGCTGACATCATGAAGGAATTGGTTACTTCCTACGCTATTAGAATGTTCCTTTCTTCGAACTTTCAAAGAAACTTCCTACGCTGTTACAGGCTATAAAATGGCGAAATTCCCTTGGTTCCTACACGTGCTGGTGCGGAGCGGAGGTTAGAGACAGTGAGAGAGCGGAGGCAGACGGAGGCCTAGGCGTCCTCAATGATGTGAATTACGACGTTTTATAGAGGGTAGTTCCATGTGTTCTGTAATTTTTCTTTCTTTTTTGGTTATTCCTGCGTGTATCCATGGTAAAGGCTCCAGGTGTATCAATATTGTGTGTTGGGGGGGCTTACCGTTTCTCAACGTTTCCGGTGTTTCTTCTTCAAGTTCGGGAAAAATCACAATTTTGCCGTCGATTATAGTGCGACTTCCGCAACTCACTGTATGCTTAGAGGCAGTGTTCACGATAAATTCCACTTCCGATATCTCCACGGTTTACGAAAGGTTTGGTGCCCTATATAGCAAGGCATTCTTAAAAAGGACACGAAAGACGCATTTTTGAGCCAAAATAGGCCCTCCTTTGTTTACGTTGATTTTTAAGCGTGGAGGAATTCACTGCTAAAGGATGAGACCTATCAGTGGAATGAAGTGATCAGCTCACTTATCAGCATTTCCTTGACTTGATCATTCCTGTTATCTGAATCTTCATTTGTTCATTTCGAGGGGGCGGATCCGGAGCAAGGGGGTGTGTCTGGGGCCCCAAAACGCTTGTTAGCAGCCGTTATTTTGCCGCTTCTGGCTCGTTTTTTACCGTTCTTTCGACACTGGGAGATTAGGATCCTTCTCGCCTATCATTTCACTGTGGGAAGTCAACGAGATCACGATGATCATCGTGAACGCTGTCTTTAATACAGATACGCCATCGGACAACCGCCTTTTTCCGTTGCAGTGAATTGTACGTTGATGCTAAAAGGCGTTGTACGTGCAAAAAACCGTGTTCTATTTTTTATGCTTTTGAGCAGGTGAGCATCTGAAGTAGTGGATAATAGCAAAGAAGCCTCACAGAACCCTCAGCTTAAAAAAAAACTCGTTTAAAACCTTCCATACCATTTATTTTCCGCCCTCTTCTTCTATTTCGGTGTGTCCGCTGCGAAACGTCAGAAACGTTTTTTCTTTAAAGGCAGCATACACGCTCGTAAACTTGATTGAGATAACTACGGAAATGGAATGGCATGGCTCAGAACACAACGACTACGCATTTCGAAGCGTCAAAAACGACCCAGATGGCGGTACAGGAGTAGCAAGTTTGGCCCCGCCCGTATTTTAACGACCCCTGTATTTGCTCTTTTCGTCCAACGCAGGCTTGCTGGGTCATCTTCGCTGTCAGTGACGTGTGTGGTTCACTTGTTAGGTAATCCACCAACAGTGTCGACGGTGAAGATGACCCAGCAACCCTCCGTTGGACGAAAAGAGCAGATACAGGGGGCATTAAAATACAGGCGGGGCCAAACTTACTAACGGCATTGTGGGTCGTTTTTGACGCTTCGAAATGCGTAGTCGTTGTGTTCTGAGTCGTACCATTCTATTTCCGTAGTTATCTCAATCACGTTTACGAGCGTGTATGCTGCCTTTAAGGCAGTGTCCACAATAAATTTCGTCCTCGGTTTTAGGCCGGAAATCGAAAGTTCATGGTCTCATTGGAGCACAGGGGTCGAGAGAAAGAACGGAAACGAGCCCGAAAGAGCTCCATACGGCTCCGAAGTCTGCTCGCGCTAGCCCTTCCGCTCCCGGTTGAGTTTTCCGAGGAACAGCTTGGTCTGCTTCTACATTAGCATTGGAGCGCGAGCGCGGCTGAGTTTTAGCATTGGGGGGCATTTGCGCACGCTGTCTACTTCAGGCCCATGCCCGCGCAACTCATCCACCGTTGAAATGTGGCTTTCAAGAAGAAGAGCTGATTTTGGATGTTTTGCAACATTTTTCAAGATTCTTTCTTCACTGATGAAACAGTCAGACTCCAATCCTTCGTTTTCTGGTGGAAACTCGGAAACGATTTTTATCGTGGACACTGCCTTTAAAGGAGGGGGTCGCGATAAAATATGTCTGTCCTCTTCTCCTCTTTGAACCCCTTTCTGGATTCAGAGTAGTAATGCCTATAGAGAAGTTTGCAAAAAAAAATCCCTTTCTGAGGCCAATTTCTTAGCCTAAGCTTTCCTGTCTTTTGATGGTGGACGAGTCCACTTCACAACATTGGCATCGATGATCTCTAATATCAAGATCATCAGCTGGCTTGAAATTCGAATTCAATCAATGATAATAGCCTTCGGTAGGATCTGCTCGAATATTGTTGTGAATGCACAACCCACAATATATCTTATATGTATAGGAACCACCATGTTTCTCATGATATATAATGGCGACGCTTGGAGTATAGCCTGATGGCTAATTCTCGGTAATTATAGCCTCATTGTATCCAGACTGAGACTGGCAGCGAAGCTGCTTTGGCAAGTGCGGCGGCATCCTTTATGTTATTACCACAAGCCATAAATGGCAATCCATGATAATATTAGGCAGGTGCCGCCCACGTAGAATATGTATAAATAGAATTTTATCTGAAATAGGGGGATCGCTCCTGATTGCTTCTATTATGAAGATCGTCTATGTTGTTGCTATAAAGCAATAAATATTCGTACTACACGACTCTACGCAGCCGTAAACTTCCAAATTGATGCATCGGCCGTTGGCAGTCCTACCTATATTCATCTTCTTTCCTTGTGAGTACTACTTGTGAGTACCCGGGAAAGTAAGATCATACGCTACATCTCTGCTCTCCCAGTGCGTACTACCAGTGAGTACCCGGGAAGCAACAATCTTCGCTTTTCCTAGTGCGTACTACCAGTGAGTACCCGGGAAAGCAATCATCCTCGCTCTCCTAGTGCGTACTACCAGTGAGTACCCGGGAAGCAACAACCTTCGCCTTCCTAGTGCGTACTACCAGTGAGTACCCGGGAAGCAACAATCTTCGCTTTTCCTAGTGCGTACTACCAGTGAGTACCCGGGAAAGCAATCATCCTCGCTCTCCTAGTGCGTACTACCAGTGAGTACCCGGGAAGCAAAATCTTCGCTTTTCCTAGTGCGTACTACCAGTGAGTACCCGGGAAAGCAATCATCCTTGCTCTCCTAGTGCGTACTACTAGCGAGTACCCGGGAAGCAAAATCTTCGCTTTTCCTAGTGCGTACTACCAGTGAGTACCAGGGAAGCAACAGCATCGCCTTCCTAGTGCGTACTACCAGTGAGTACCCGGGAAAGCAATCATCCTCGCTCTCCAAGTGCGTGCTACCAGTGAGTACCCGGGAAGCAAAATCTTCGCTCTCCTAGTGCGTACTACCAGTGAGTACCCGGGAAAGCAATCATCCTTGCTCTCCTAGTGCGTACTACCAGCGAGTACCCGGGAAGCGAAATCTTCGCTTTTCCTAGTGCGTACTACCAGTGAGTACCAGGGAAGCAACAGCATCGCCTTCCTAGTGCGTACTACCAGTGAGTACCCGGGAAAGCAATCATCCTCGCTCTCCTAGTGCGTGCTACCAGTGAGTACCCGGGAAGCAAAATCTTCGCTTTTCCTAGTGCGTACTACCAGTGAGTACCCGGGAAAGCAATCATCCTTGCTCTCCTAGTGCGTACTACCAGCGAGTACCCGGGAAGCAAAATCTTCGCTTTTCCTAGTGCGTACTACCAGTGAGTACCAGGGAAGCAACAACATCGCCTTCCTAGTGCGTACTACCAGTGAGTACCCGGGAAGCAACAGCATCGCCTTCCTAGTGCGTACTACCAGTGAGTACCCGGGAAGCAACAACCTTCGCCTTCCTAGTGCGTACTACCAGTGAGTACCCGGGAAGCAACAATCTTCGCTTTTCCTAGTGCGTACTACCAGTGAGTACCCGGGAAAGCAATCATCCTCGCTCTCCTAGTGCGTACTACCAGTGACTACCCGGGAAGCCAAATCTTCGCTTTTCCTAGTGCGAACTACCAGTGAGTACCCGGGAAAGCAATCATCCTCGCTCTCCTAGTGCGTAATACCAGTGAGTACCCGGGAAAGCAATCATCCTCGCTCTCCTAGTGCGTACTACCAGTGAGTACCCGGGAAGCAAAATCTTCGCTTTTCCTAGTGCGTACTACCAGTGAGTACACGGGAAAGCAATCATCCTTGCTCTCCTAGTGCGTATAACCGGCGAGTACCCGGGAAGCAAAATCTTCGCTTTTCCTAGTGCGTACTACCAGTGAGTACCCGGGAAAGCAATCATCCTGCTCTCCTAGTGCGTACTACCAGCGAGTACCCGGGAAGCAAAATCTTCGCTTTTCCTAGTGCGTACTACCAGTGAGAACCAGGAAAGCAACAGTATCGCCTTCCTAGTGCGTACTACCAGTGAGTACCCGGGAAAGCAATCATCCTCGCTCTCCTAGTGCGTGCTACCAGTGAGTACCCGGGAAGCAAAATCTTCGCTTTTCCTAGTGCGTACTACCAGTGAGTACCCGGGAAAGCAATCATCCTTGCTCTCCTAGTGCGTACTACCAGCGAGTACCCGGGAAGCAAAATCTTCGCTTTTCCTAGTGCGTACTACCAGTGAGTACCCGGGAAAGCAATCATCCTCGCTCTCCTAGTGCGTACTACCGGTGAGTACCCGGGAAGCAACAATCTTCGTTTTTCCTAGTGCGTACTACCAGTGAGTACCAGGGAAGCAACAGCATCGCCTTCCTAGTGCGTACTACCAGTGAGTACCCGGGAAGCAATAATCTTCGCTTTTCCTAGTGTGTACTGCCAGTGAGTACCCGGGAAGCAACAACATCGCCTTCCTAGTGCGTACTACCAGTGAGTACCCGGGAAGCAACAGCATCGCCTTCCTAGTGCGTACTACCAGTGAGTACCCGGGAAGCAACAACCTTCGCCTTCCTAGTGCGTACTACCAGTGAGTACCCGGGAAAGCAATCATCCTCGCTCTCCTAGTGCGTACTACCAGTGACTACCCGGGAAGCCAAATCTTCGCTTTTCCTAGTGCGAACTACCAGTAAGTACCCGGGAAAGCAATCATCCTCGCTCTCCTAGTGCGTAATACCAGTGAGTACCCGGGAAAGCAATCATCCTCGCTCTCCTAGTGCGTACTACCCGTGAGTACCCGGGAAGCAAAATCTTCGCTTTTCCTAGTGCGTACTACCAGTGAGTACACGGGAAAGCAATCATCCTTGCTCTCCTAGTGCGTATAACCGGCGAGTACCCGGGAAGCAAAATCTTCGCTTTTCCTAATGCGTACTACCAGTGAGTACCCGGGAAAGCAATCATCCTCGCTCTCCTAGTGCGTACTACCAGTGAGTACCCGGGAAGCAAAATCTTCGGTTTTCCTAGTGCGTACTACCAGTGAGTACCCGGGAAAGCAATCATCCTTGCTCTCCTAGTGCGTACTACCAGCGAGTACCCGGGAAGCGAAATCTTCGCTTTTCCTAGTGCGTACTACCAGTGAGTACCAGGGAAGCAAAAGCATCGCCTTCCTAGTGCGTACTACCAGTGAGTACCCGGGAAAGCAATCATCCTCGCTCTCCTAGTGCGTGCTACCAGCGAGTACCCGGGAAGCAAAATCTTCGCTTTTCCTAGTGCGTACTACCAGTGAGTACCCGTGAAGCAAAATCTTCGCTTTTCCTAGTGCGTACTACCAGTGAGTACCCGGGAAAGCAATCATCCTTGCTCTCCTAGTGCGAACTACCAGTGAGTACCCGGGAAAGCAATCATCCTCGCTCTCCTAGTGCGTAATACCAGTGAGTACCCGGGAAAGCAATCATCCTCGCTCTCCTAGTGCGTACTACCCGTGAGTACCCGGGAAGCAAAATCTTCGCTTTTCCTAGTGCGTACTACCAGTGAGTACACGGGAAAGCAATCATCCTTGCTCTCCTAGTGCGTATAACCGGCGAGTACCCGGGAAGCAAAATCTTCGCTTTTCCTAGTGCGTACTACCAGTGAGTACCCGGGAAAGCAATCATCCTTGCTCTCCTAGTGCGTACTACCAGCGAGTACCCGGGAAGCAAAATCTTCGCTTTTCCTAGTGCGTACTACCAGTGAGAACCAGGAAAGCAACAGTATCGCCTTCCTAGTGCGTACTACCAGTGAGTACCCGGGAAAGCAATCATCCTCGCTCTCCTAGTGCGTGCTACCAGTGAGTACCCGGGAAGCAAAATCTTCGCTTCTCCTAGTGCGTACTACCAGTGAGTACCCGGGAAAGCAATCATCCTTGCTCTCCTAGTGCATACTACCAGCGAGTACCCGGGAAGCAAAATCTTCGCTTTTCCTAGTGCGTGCTACCAGTGAGTACCCGGGAAGCAAAATCTTCGCTCTCCTAGTGCGTACTACCAGTGAGTACCCGGGAAGCAACAATCTTCGTTTTTCCTAGTGCGTACTACCAGTGAGTACATGGGAAGCAACAGCATCGCCTTCCTAGTGCGTACTACCAGCGAATACCCGGGAAAGCAATCATCCTCGCTCTCCTAGTGCGTACTACCAGTGAGTACCCGGGAAGCAAAATCTTCGCTTTTCCTAGTGCGTACTACCAGTGAGTACCCGGGAAAGCAATCATCCTTGCTCTCCTAGTGCGTACTACCAGCGAGTACCCGGGAAGCAAAATCTTCGCTTTTCCTAGTGCGTACTACCAGTGAGTACCCGGGAAAGCAATCATCCTCGCTCTCCTAGTGCGTGCTACCAGTGAGTACCCGGGAAGCAAAATCTTCGCTTTTCCTAGTGCGTACTACCAGTGAGTACCAGGGAAGCAACAGCATCGCCTTCCTAGTGCGTACTACCAGTGAGTACCCGGGAAAGCAATCATCCTCGCTCTCCTAGTGCGTGCTACCAGTGAGTACCCGTGAAGCAAAATCTTCGCTTTTCCTAGTGCGTACTACCAGTGAGTACCCGGGAAAGCAATCATCCTTGCTCTCCTAGTGCGTACTACCAGTGAGTACCCGGGAAAGCAATCATCCTCGCTCTCCTAGTGCGTACTACCAGTGAGTACCCGGGAAAGCAATCATCCTCGCTCTCCTAGTGCGTACTACCAGTGAGTACCCGGGAAGCAAAATCTTCGCTTTTCCTAGTGCGTACTACCAGTGAGTACACAGGAAAGCAATCATCCTTGCTCTCCTAGTGCGTATAACCGGCGAGTACCCGGGAAGCAAAATCTTCGCTTTTCCTAGTGCGTACTACCAGTGAGTACCCGGGAAAGCAATCATCCTTGCTCTCCTAGTGCGTACTACCAGCGAGTACCCGGGAAGCAAAATCTTCGCTTTTCCTAGTGCGTACTACCAGTGAGAACCAGGAAAGCAACAGTATCGCCTTCCTAGTGCGTACTACCAGTGAGTACCCGGGAAAGCAATCATCCTCGCTCTCCTAGTGCGTGCTACCAGTGAGTACCCGGGAAGCAAAATCTTCGCTTCTCCTAGTGCGTACTACCAGTGAGTACCCGGGAAAGCAATCATCCTTGCTCTCCTAGTGCGTACTACCAGCGAGTACCCGGGAAGCAAAATCTTCGCTTTTCCTAGAGCGTACTACCAGTGAGTACCCGGGAAAGCAATCATCCTCGCTCTCCTAGTGCGTACTACCAGTGAGTACCCGGGAAGCAATAATCTTCGCTTTTCCTAGTGTGTACTGCCAGTGATTGCCCGGGAAGCAACAACATCGCCTTCCTAGTGCGTACTACCAGTGAGTACCCAGGAAGCAACAGCATCGCCTTTCTAGTGCGTACTACCAGTGAGTACCCGGGAAGCAACAATCTTCGCTTTTCCTAGTGCGTACTACCAGTGAGTACCCGGGAAAGCAATCATCCTTGCTCTCCTAGTGCGTACTACCAGTGAGTACCCGGGAAGCAAAATCTTCGCTTTTCCTAGTGCGTACTACCAGTGAGTACCCGGGAAAGCAATCATCCTCGCTCTCCTAGTGCGTACTACCAGTGAGTACCCGGGAAGCAACAACATCGCCTTCCTAGTGCGTACTACCAGTGAGTACCCGGGAAGCAACAGCATCGCCTTCCTAGTGCGTACTACCAGTGAGTACCCGGGAAGCAACAGCATCGCCTTCCTAGTGCGTACTACCAGTGAGTACCCGGGAAGCAACAACCTTCGCCTTCCTAGTGCGTACTACCAGTGAGTACCCGGGAAAGCAATCATCCTCGCTCTCCTAGTGCGTACTACCAGTGACTACCCGGGAAGCCAAATCTTCGCTTTTCCTAGTGCGTACTGCCAGTGAGTACCCGGGAAAGCAATCATCCTCGCTCTCCTAGTGCGTACTACCAGTGAGTACCTGGGAAAGCAATCATCCTCGCTCCCCTAGTGCGTACTACCAGTGAGTACCCGGGAAGCAAAATCTTCGCTTTTCCTAGTGCGTACTACCAGTGAGTACCCGGGAAAGCAATCATCCTTGCTCTCCTAGTGCGTATAACCGGCGAGTACCCGGGAAGCAAAATCTTCGCTTTTCCTAGAGCGTACTACCAGTGAGTACCCGGGAAAGCAATCATCCTCGCTCTCCTAGTGCGTACTACCAGTGAGTACCCGGGAAGCAATAATCTTCGCTTTTCCTAGTGTGTACTGCCAGTGAGTACCCGGGAAGCAATCATCCTCGCTCTCCTAGTGCGTGCTACCAGTGAGTACCCGGGAAGCAAAATCTTCGCTTTTCCTAGTGCGTACTACCAGTGAGTACCAGGGAAGCAACAGCATCGCCTTCCTAGTGCGTACTACCAGTGAGTACCCGGGAAAGCAATCATCCTCGCTCTCCTAGTGCGTACTACCAGTGAGTACCCGGGAAGCAACAATCTTCGCTTTTCCTAGTGCGTACTACCAGTGAGTACCCGGGAAAGCAATCATCCTTGCTCTCCTAGTGCGTACTACCAGCGAGTACCCGGGAAGCAAAATCTTCGCTTTTCCTAGTGCGTACTACCAGTGAGTACCCGGGAAGGCAATCATCCTCGCTCTCCTAGTGCGTACTACCAGTGAGTACCCGGGAAGCAACAATCTTCGCTTTTCCTAGTGCGTACTACCAGTGAGTACCAGGGAAGCAACAACATTGCCTATCTAGTGCGTACTACCAGTGAGTACCCGGGAAGCAACAGCATCGCCTTCCTAGTGCGTACTACCAGTGAGTACCCGGGAAGCAACAACCTTCGCCTTCCTAGTGCGTACTACCAGTGAGTACCCGGGAAGCAACAATCTTCGCTTTTCCTAGTGCGTACTACCAGTGAGTACCCGGGAAAGCAATCATCCTCGCTCTCCTAGTGCGTACTACCAGTGAGTACCCGGGAAGCAACAATCTTCGCTTTTCCTAGTGCGTACTACCAGTGAGTACCCGGAAAAGCAATCATCCTCGCTCTCCTAGTGCGTACTACCAGTGAGTACCCGGGAAAGCAATCATCCTCGCTCTCCTAGTGCGTACTACCAGTGAGTACCCGGGAAGCAAAATCTTCGCTTTTCCTAGTGCGTACTACCAGTGAGTACCCGGGAAAGCAATCATCCTTGCTCTCCTAGTGCGTATAACCGGCGAGTACCCGGGAAGCAAAATCTTCGCTTTTCCTAGAGCGTACTACCAGTGAGTACCCGGGAAAGCAATCATCCTCGCTCTCCTAGTGCGTACTACCAGTGAGTACCCGGGAAGCAACAATCTTCGCTTTTCCTAGTGCGTACTACCAGTGAGTACCCGGGAAGCAACAGCATCGCCTTCCTAGTGCGTACTACCAGTGAGTACCCGGGAAGCAACAACCTTCGCCTTCCTAGTGCGTACTACCAGTGAGTACCCGGGAAGCAACAATCTTCGCTTTTCCTAGTGCGTACTACCAGTGAGTACCCGGGAAAGCAATCATCCTCGCTCTCCTAGTGCGTACTACCAGTGACTACCCGGGAAGCCAAATCTTCGCTTTTCCTAGTGCGTACTGCCAGTGAGTACCCGGTAAAGCACTCATCCTTGCTCTCCTAGTGCGTACTACCAGCGAGTACCCGGGAAGCAAAATCTTCGCTTTTCCTAGTGCGTACTACCAGTGAGTACCCGGGAAAGCAATCATCCTCGCTCTCCTAGTGCGTACTACCAGTGAGTACCAGGGAAGCAACAGCATCGCCTTCCTGGTGCGTACTACCAGTGAGTACCCGGGAAGCCAAATCTTCGCTTTTCCTAGTGCGTACTACCAGTGAGTACCCGGGAAAGCAATCATCCTCGCTCTCCTAGTGCGTACTACCAGTGAGTACCCGGGAAAGCAATCATCCTCGCTCTCCTAGTGCGTACTACCAGTGAGTACCCGGGAAGCAAAATCTTCGCTTTTCCTAGTGCGTACTACCAGTGAGTACCCGGGAAAGCAATCATCCTCGCTCTCCTAGTGCGTACTACCAGTGAGTACCCGGGAAGCAAAATCTTCGCTTTTCCTAGTGCGTACTACCAGTGAGTACCCGGGAAGCAACAGCATCGCCTTCCTAGTGCGTACTACCAGTGAGTACCCGGGAAGCAACAGCATCGCCTTCCTAGTGCGTACTACCAGTGAGTACCCGGGAAGCAACAACCTTCGCCTTCCTAGTGCGTACTACCGGTGAGTACCCGGGAAAGCAATCATCCTCGCTCTCCTAGTGCGTACTACCAGTGAGTACCCGGGAAGCAACAATCTTCGCTTTTCCTAGCGCGTACTACCAGCGAATACCCGGGAAAGCAATCATCCTCGCTCTCCTAGTGCGTACTACCAGTGAGTACCCGGGGAACAAAATCTTCGCTTTTCCTAGTGCGTACTACCAGTGAGTACCCGGGAAAGCAATCATCCTTGCTCTCCTAGTGCGTACTACCAGCGAGTACCCGGGAAGCAAAATCTTCGCTTTTCCTAGTGCGTACTACCAGTGAGTACCCGGGAAAGCAATCATCCTCGCTCTCCCAGTGCGTACTACCAGTGAGTACCCGGGAAGCAAAATCTTCGCTTTTCCTAGTGCGTACTACCAGTGAGTACCCGGGAAAGCAATCATCCTTGCTCTCCTAGTGCGTACTACCAGTGAGTACCCGGGAAGCAAAATCTTCGCTTTTCCTAGTGCGTACTACCAGTGAGTACCCGGGAAAGCAATCATCCTCGCTCTCCTAGTGCGTACTACCAGTGAGTACCCGGGAAGCAACAGCATCGCCTTCCTAGTGCGTACTACCAGTGAGTACCCGGGAAGCAACAGCATCGCCTTCCTAGTGCGTACTACCAGTGAGTACCCGGGAAGCAACAGCATCGCCTTCCTAGTGCGTACTACCAGTGAGTACCCGGGTAGCAGCAACCTTCGCCTTCCTAGTGCGTACTACCAGTGAGTACCCGGGAAGCAACAATCTTCGCTTTTCCTAGTGCGTACTACCGGTGAGTACCCGGGAAAGCAATCATCCTCGCTCTCCTAGTGCGTACTACCAGTGAGTACCCGGGAAGCAACAATCTTCGCTTTTCCTAGTGCGTACTACCAGTGAGTACCCGGGAAAGCAATCATCCTCGCTCTCCTAGTGCGTACTACCAGTGAGTACCCGGGAAGCAAAATCTTCGCTTTTCCTAGTGCGTACTACCAGTGAGTACCCGGGAAAGCAATCATCCTTGCTCTCCTAGTGCGTACTACCAGCGAGTACCCGGGAAGCAAAATCTTCGCTTTTCCTAGTGCGTACTACCAGTGAGTACCCGGGAAAGCAATCATCCTTGCTCTCCTAGTGCGTACTACCAGTGAGTACCCGGGAAGCAAAATCTTCGCTTTTCCTAGTGCGTACTACCAGTGAGTACCCGGGAAAGCAATCATCCTCGCTCTCCTAGTGCGTACTACCAGTGAGTACCCGGGAAGCAAAATCTTCGCTTTTCCTAGTGCGTACTACCAGTGAGTACCCGGGAAAGCAATCATCCTCGCTCTCCTAGTGCGTACTACCAGTGAGTACCCGGGAAGCAACAGCATCGCCTTCCTAGTGCGTACTACCAGTGAGTACCCGGGAAGCAAAATTTTCGCTTTTCCTAGTGCGTACTACCAGTGAGTACCCGGGAAGCAACAGCATCGCCTTCCTAGTGCGTACTACCAGTGAGTACCCGGGAAGCAACAGCATCGCCTTCCTAGTGCGTACTACCAGTGAGTACCCGGGAAGCAACAACCTTCGCCTTCCTAGTGCGTACTACCGGTGAGTACCCGGGAAAGCAATCATCCTCGCTCTCCTAGTGCGTACTACCAGTGAGTACCCGGGAAGCAACAATCTTCGCTTTTCCTAGTGCGTACTACCAGTGAGTACCCGGGAAAGCAATCATCCTCGCTCTCCTAGTGCGTACTACCAGTGAGTACCCGGGAAGCAAAATCTTCGCTTTTCCTAGTGCGTACTACCAGTGAGTACCCGGGAAAGCAATCATCCTTGCTCTCCTAGTGCGTACTACCAGCGAGTACCCGGGAAGCAAAATCTTCGCTTTTCCTAGTGCGTACTACCAGTGAGTACCCGGGAAAGCAATCATCCTCGCTCTCCCAGTGCGTACTACCAGTGAGTACCCGGGAAGCAAAATCTTCGCTTTTCCTAGTGCGTACTACCAGTGAGTACCCGGGAAAGCAATCATCCTCGCTCTCCCAGTGCGTACTATAAGTGAGTACCCGGGAAGCAAAATCTTCGCTTTTCCTAGTGCGTACTACCAGTGAGTACCCGGGAAAGCAATCATCCTTGCTCTCCTAGTGCGTACTACCAGTGAGTACCCGGGAAGCAAAATCTTCGCTTTTCCTAGTGCGTACTACCAGTGAGTACCCGGGAAAGCAATCATCCTTGCTCTCCTAGTGCGTACTACCAGCGAGTACCCGGGAAGCAAAATCTTCGCTTTTCCTAGTGCGTACTACCAGTGAGTACCCGGGAAAGCAATCATCCTCGCTCTCCTAGTGCGTACTACCAGTGAGTACCCGGGAAAGCAATCATCCTCGCTCTCCTAGTGCGTACTACCAGTGAGTACCCGGGAAGCAAAATCTTCGCTTTCCCTAGTGCGTACTACCAGTGAGTACACGTTAAGGCAATCATCCTTGCTCTCCTAGTGCGTACTACCCGTGAGTACCCGGGAAGCAAAATCTTCGCTTTTCCTAGTGCGTACTACCAGTGAGTACCCGGGAAAGCAATCATCCTCGCTCTCCTAGTGCGTACTACCAGTGAGTACCCGGGAAGCAACAATCTTCGCTTTTCCTAGTGCGTACTGCCAGTGAGTACCCGGGAAAGCAATCATCCTCGCTCTCCTAGTGCGTACTACCAGTGAGTACCCGGGAAAGCAATCATCCTCGCTCTCCTAGTGCGTACTACCAGTGAGTACCCGGGAAGCAACAATCTTCGCTTTTCCTAGTGCGTACTACCAGTGAGTACCCGGGAAAGCAATCATCCTCGCTCTCCTAGTGCGTACTACCAGTGAGTACCCGGAAAGCAAAATCTTCGCTTTTCCTAGTGCGTACTACCAGTGAGTACCCGGGAAAGCAATCATCCTTGCTCTCCTAGTGCGTACTACCAGCGAGTACCCGGGAAGCAAAATCTTCGCTTTTCCTAGTGCGTACTACCAGTGAGCACCCGGGAAAGCAATCATCCTCGCTCTCCCAGTGCGTACTACCAGTGAGTACCCGGGAAAGCAATCATCCTTGCTCTCCTAGTGCGTACTACCAGCGAGTACCCGGGAAGCAAAATCTTCGCTTTTCCTAGTGCGTACTACCAGTGAGTACCCGGGAAAGCAATCATCCTTGCTCTCCTAGTGCGTACTACCAGCGAGTACCCGGGAAGCAAAATCTTCGCTTTTCCTAGTGCGTACTACCAGTGAGTACCCGGGAAAGCAATCATCCTCGCTCTCCTAGTGCGTACTACCAGTGAGTACCCGGGAAGCAACAATCTTCGCTTTTCCTAGTGCGTACTACCAGTGAGTACCCGGGAAAGCAATCATCCTCGCTCTCCTAGTGCGTACTACCAGTGAGTACCCGGGAAAGCAATCATCCTCGCTCTCCTAGTGCGTACTACCAGTGAGTACCCGGGAAGCAAAATCTTCGCTTTCCCTAGTGCGTACTACCAGTGAGTACACGTTAAGGCAATCATCCTCGCTCTCCTAGTGCGTACTACCAGTGAGTACCCGGGAAGCAAAATCTTCGCTTTCCCTAGTGCGTACTACCAGTGAGTACACGTTAAGGCAATCATCCTTGCTCTCCTAGTGCGTATAACCGGCGAGTACCCGGGAAGCAAAATCTTCGCTTTTCCTAGTGCGTACTACCAGTGAGTACCCGGGAAAGCAATCATCCTCGCTCTCCTAGTGCGTACTACCAGTGAGTACCCGGGAAGCAACAATCTTCGTTTTTCCTAGTGCGTACTGCCAGTGAGTACCCGGGAAGCAACAGCATCGCCTTCCTAGTGCGTACTACCAGTGAGTACCCGGGAAGCAACAGCATCGCCTTCCTAGTGCGTACTACCAGTGAGTACCCGGGAAGCAACAACCTTCGCCTTCCTAGTGCGTACTACCAGTGAGTACCCGGGAAGCAACAATCTTCGCTTTTCCTAGTGCGTACTACCGGTGAGTACCCGGGAAAGCAATCATCCTCGCTCTCCTAGTGCGTACTACCAGTGAGTACCCGGGAAGCAAAATCTTCGCTTTTCCTAGTGCGTACTACCAGTGAGTACCCGGGAAAGCAATCATCCTCGCTCTCCTAGTGCGTACTACCAGTGAGTACCCGGGAAGCAAAATCTTCGCTTTTCCTAGTGCGTACTACCAGTGAGTACCCGGGAAAGCAATCATCCTCGCTCTCCCAGTGCGTACTACCAGTGAGTACCCGGGAAGCAAAATCTTCGCTTTTCCTAGTGCGTACTACCAGTGAGTACCCGGGAAAGCAATCATCCTTGCTCTCCTAGTGCGTACTACCAGTGAGTACCCGGGAAGCAAAATCTTCGCTTTTCCTAGTGCGTACTACCAGTGAGTACCCGGGAAAGCAATCATCCTTGCTCTCCTAGTGCGTACTACCAGTGAGTACCCGGGAAGCAAAATCTTCGCTTTTCCTAGTGCGTACTACCAGTGAGTACCCGGGAAAGCAATCATCCTCGCTCTCCTAGTGCGTACTACCAGTGAGTACCCGGGAAGCAAAATCTTCGCTTTTCCTAGTGCGTACTACCAGTGAGTACCCGGGAAAGCAATCATCCTTGCTCTCCTAGTGCGTACTACCAGTGAGTACCCGGGAAGCAAAATCTTCGCTTTTCCTAGTGCGTGCTACCAGTGAGTACCCGGGAAAGCAATCATCTTCGCTTTTCCTAGTGCGTACTACCAGTGACTACCCGGGAAAGCAATCATCCCCGCTCTCCTAGTGCGTACTACCAGTGAGTACCCGGGAAGCAAAATCTTCGCTTTTCCTAGTGCGTACTACCAGTGAGTACCCGGGAAAGCAATCATCCTTGCTCTCCTAGTGCGTACTACCAGTGAGTACCCGGGAAGCAAAATCTTCGCTTTTCCTAGTGCGTACTACCAGTGAGTACCCGGGAAAGCAATCATCCTCGCTCTCCTAGTGCGTACTACCAGTGAGTACCCGGGAAGCAAAATCTTCGCTTTTCCTAGTGCGTACTACCAGTGAGTACCCGGGAAAGCAATCATCCTCGCTCTCCTAGTGCGTACTACCAGTGAGTACCCGGGAAAGCAATCATCCTCGCTCTCCTAGTGCGTACTACCAGTGAGTACCCGGGAAGCAAAATCTTCGCTTTCCCTAGTGCGTACTACCAGTGAGTACACGTTAAGGCAATCATCCTTGCTCTCCTAGTGCGTATAACCGGCGAGTACCCGGGAAGCAAAATCTTCGCTTTTCCTAGTGCGTACTACCAGTGAGTACCCGGGAAAGCAATCATCCTCGCTCTCCTAGTGCGTACTACCAGTGAGTACCCGGGAAGCAAAATCTTCGCTTTTCCTAGTGCGTACTACCAGTGAGTACCCGGGAAAGCAATCATCCTCGCCTTCCTAGTGCGTACTACCAGTGAGTACCCGGGAAGCAAAATTTTCGCTTTTCCTAGTGCGTACTACCAGTGAGTACCCGGGAAGCAACAGCATCGCCTTCCTAGTGCGTACTACCAGTGAGTACCCGGGAAAGCAATCATCCTCGCTCTCCTAGTGCGTACTACCAGTGAGTACCCGGGAAGCAACAACCTTCGCCTTCCTAGTGCGTACTACCAGTGAGTACCCGGGAAGCAACAATCTTCGCTTTTCCTAGTGCGTACTACCAGTGAGTACCTGGGAAAGCAATCATCCTCGCTCCCCTAGTGCGTACTACCAGTGAGTACCCGGGAAGCAAAATCTTCGCTTTTCCTAGTGCGTACTACCAGTGAGTACCCGGGAAGCAACAACCTTCGCCTTCCTAGTGCGTACTACCAGTGAGTAACCGGGAAAGCAATCATCTTCGCTTTTCCTAGTGCGTACTACCAGTGACTACCCGGGAAGCCAAATCTTCGCTTTTCCTAGTGCGTACTACCAGTGAGTACCCGGGAAAGCAATCATCCTTGCTCTCCTAGTGCGTACTACTAGCGAGTACCCGGGAAGCAAAATCTTCGCTTTTCCTAGTGCGTACTACCAGTGAGTACCCGGGAAAGCAATCATCCTCGCTCTCCTAGTGCGTACTACCAGTGAGTACCCGGGAAGCAAAATCTTCGCTTTTCCTAGTGCGTACTACCAGTGAGTACCCGGGAAAGCAATCATCCTCGCTCTCCTAGTGCGTACTACCAGTGAGTACCCGGGAAGCAATAATCTTCGCTTTTCCTAGTGCGTACTGCCAGTGAGTACCCGGGAAAGCAATCATCCTCGCTCTCCTAGTGCGTACTACCAGTGACTACCCGGGAAGCCAAAACTTCGCTTTTCCTAGTGCGTACTGCCAGTGAGTACCCGGGAAAGCAATCATCCTCGCTCTCCTAGTGCGTACTACCAGTGAGTACCCGGGAAGCAACAATCTTCGCTTTTCCTAGTGCGTACTACCAGTGAGTACCCGGGAAAGCAATCATCCTCGCTCTCCTAGTGCGTACTACCAGTGAGTACCCGGGAAGCAAAATCTTCGCTTTTCCTAGTGCGTACTACCAGTGAGTACCCAGGAAAGCAATCATCCTTGCTCTCCTAGTGCGTACTACCAGCGAGTACCCGGGAAGCAAAATCTTCGCTTTTCCTAGTGCGTACTACCAGTGAGTACCCGGGAAAGCAATCATCCTCGCTCTCCTAGTGCGTGCTACCAGTGAGTACCCGGGAAGCAAAATCTTCGCTTTTCCTAGTGCGTACTACCAGTGAGTACCCGGGAAAGCAATCATCCTCGCTCTCCTAGTGCGTACTACCTGTGAGTACCCGGGAAGCAAAATCTTCGCTTTTCCTAGTGCGTACTACAAGTGAGTACCCGGGAAAGCAATCATCCTCGCTCTCCTAGTGCGTACTACCAGCGAGTACCCGGGAAGCAACAATCTTCGCTTTTCCTAGTGCCTACTACCAGTGAGTACCCGGGAAAGCAATCATCCTTGCTCTCCTAGTGCGTACTACCAGTGAGTACCCGGGAAGCAAAATCTTCGCTTTTCCTAGTGCGTACTACCAGTGAGTACCCGGGAAAGCAATCATCCTCGCTCTCCTAGTGCGTACTACCAGTGAGTACCCGGGAAGCAACAATCTTCGCTTTTCCTAGTGCGTACTACCAGTGAGTACCCGGGAAAGCAATCATCCTCGCTCTCCTAGTGCGTACTACCAGTGACTACCCGGGAAGCAAAATCTTCGCTTTTCCTAGTGCGTACTAAAAGTGAGTACCCGGGAAAGCAATCATCCTCGCTCTCCTAGTGCGTACTACCAGTGAGTACCCGGGAAGCAAAATCTTCGCTTTTTCTAGTGCGTACTACCAGTGAGTACCCGGGAAAGCAATCATCCTTGCTCTCCTAGTGCGTACTACCAGTGAGTACCCGGGAAGCAACAATCTTCGCTTTTCCTAGTGCGTACTACCAGTGAGTACCCGGGAAAGCAATCATCCTCGCTCTCCTAGTGCGTACTACCAGTGAGTACCCGGGAAGCAAAATCTTCGCTTTTCCTAGTGCGTACTACCAGTGAGTACCCAGGAAAGCAATCATCCTTGCTCTCCTAGTGCGTACTACCAGTGAGTACCCGGGAAGCAAAATCTTCGCTTTTCCTAGTGCGTACTACCAGTGAGTACCCGGGAAAGCAATCATCCTTGCTCTCGTAGTGCGTACTACCAGTGAGTACCCGGGAAGCAAAATCTTCGCTTTTCCTAGTGCGTACTACCAGTGAGTACCCGGGAAAGCAATCATCCTTGCTCTCCTAGTGCGTACTACCAGTGAGTACCCGGGAAGCAAAATCTTCGCTTTTCCTAGTGCGTACTACCAGTGAGTACCCGGGAAAGCAATCATCCTCGCTCTCCTAGTGCGTACTACCAGTGAGTACCCGGGAAGCAACAATCTTCGCTTTTCCTAGTGCGTACTACCAGTGAGTACCCGGGAAAGCAATCATCCTCGCTCTCCTAGTGCGTACTACCAGTGAGTACCCGGGAAGCAAAATCTTCGCTTTTCCTAGTGCGTACTACCAGTGAGTACCCGGGAAAGCAATCATCCTTGCTCTCCTAGTGCGTACTACCAGTGAGTACCCGGGAAGCAAAATCTTCGCTTTTCCTAGTGCGTACTACCAGTGAGTACCCGGGAAAGCAATCATCCTCGCTCTCCTAGTGCGTACTACCAGTGAGTACCCGGGAAGCAAAATCTTCGCTTTTCCTAGTGCGTACTACCAGTGAGTACCCGGGAAAGCAATCATCCTCGCTCTCCTAGTGCGTACTACCAGTGAGTACCCGGGAAAGCAATCATCCTCGCTCTCCTAGTGCGTACTACCAGTGAGTACCCGGGAAGCAAAATCTTCGCTTTTCCTAGTGCGTACTACCAGTGAGTACCCGGGAAAGCAATCATCCTTGCTCTCCTAGTGCGTACTACCAGTGAGTACCCGGGAAGCAAAATCTTCGCTTTTCCTAGTGCGTACTACCAGTGAGTACCCGGGAAAGCAATCATCCTCGCTCTCCTAGTGCGTACTACCAGTGAGTACCCGGGAAGCAACAATCTTCGCTTTTCCTAGTGCGTACTACCAGTGAGTACCCGGGAAGCAACAATCTTCGCTTTTCCTAGTGCGTACTACCAGTGAGTACCCGGGAAAGCAATCATCCTCGCTCTCCTAGTGCGTACTACCAGTGAGTACCCGGGAAGCAAAATCTTCGCTTTTCCTAGTGCGTACTACCAGTGAGTACCCGGGAAAGCAATCATCCTTGCTCTCCTAGTGCGTACTACCAGCGAGTACCCGGGAAGCAAAATCTTCGCTTTTCCTAGTGCGTACTACCAGTGAGTACCCGGGAAAGCAATCATCCTCGCTCTCCTAGTGCGTACTACCAGTGAGTACCCGGGAAGCAACAATCTTCGCTTTTCCTAGTGCGTACTACCAGTGAGTACCCGGGAAAGCAATCATCCTCGCTCTCCTAGTGCGTACTACCAGTGAGTACCCGGGAAAGCAATCATCCTCGCTCTCCTAGTGCGTACTACCAGTGAGTACCCGGGAAGCAACAATCTTCGCTTTTCCTAGTGCGTACTACCAGTGAGTACCCGGGAAAGCAATCATCCTCGCTCTCCTAGTGCGTACTACCAGTGAGTACCCGGGAAGCAAAATCTTCGCTTTTCCTAGTGCGTACTACCAGTGAGTACCCGGGAAAGCAATCATCCTTGCTCTCCTAGTGCGTACTACCAGTGAGTACCCGGGAAGCAAAATCTTCGCTTTTCCTAGTGCGTACTACCAGTGAGTACCCGGGAAAGCAATCATCCTTGCTCTCCTAGTGCGTACTACCAGTGAGTACCCGGGAAAGCAATCATCCTCGCTCTCCTAGTGCGTACTACCAGTGAGTACCCGGGAAGCAAAATCTTCGCTTTTCCTAGTGCGTACTACCAGTGAGTACCCGGGAAAGCAATCATCCTCGCTCTCCTAGTGCGTACTACCAGTGAGTACCCGGGAAGCAACAATCTTCGCTTTTCCTAGTGCGTACTACCAGTGAGTACCCGGGAAAGCAATCATCCTCGCTCTCCTAGTGCGTACTACCAGTGAGTACCCGGGAAGCAACAATCTTCGCTTTTCCTAGTGCGTACTACCAGTGAGTACCCGGGAAAGCAATCATCCTCGCTCTCCTAGTGCGTACTACCAGTGACTACCCGGGAAGCCAAATCTTCGCTTTTCCTAGTGCGTACTGCCAGTGAGTACCCGGGAAAGCAATCATCCTCGCTCTCCTAGTGCGTACTACCAGTGAGTACCCGGGAAGCAAAATCTTCGCTTTTCCTAGTGCGTACTACCAGTGAGTACCCGGGAAAGCAATCATCCTCGCTCTCCTAGTGCGTACTACCAGTGAGTACCCGGGAAGCAACAATCTTCGCTTTTCCTAGTGCGTACTACCAGTGAGTACCCGGGAAAGCAATCATCCTTGCTCTCCTAGTGCGTACTACCAGTGAGTACCCGGGAAGCAAAATCTTCGCTTTTCCTAGTGCGTACTACCAGTGAGTACCCGGGAAAGCAATCATCCTCGCTCTCCTAGTGCGTACTACCAGTGAGTACCCGGGAAGCAACAATCTTCGCTTTTCCTAGTGCGTACTACCAGTGAGTACCCGGGAAAGCAATCATCCTCGCTCTCCTAGTGCGTACTACCAGTGACTACCCGGGAAGCCAAATCTTCGCTTTTCCTAGTGCGTACTGCCAGTGAGTACCCGGGAAAGCAATCATCCTCGCTCTCCTAGTGCGTACTACCAGTGAGTACCCGGGAAGCAACAATCTTCGCTTTTCCTAGTGCGTACTACCAGTGAGTACCCGGGAAAGCAATCATCCTCGCTCTCCTAGTGCGTACTACCAGTGAGTACCCGGGAAGCAAAATCTTCGCTTTTCCTAGTGCGTACTACCAGTGAGTACCCGGGAAAGCAATCATCCTTGCTCTCCTAGTGCGTACTACCAGTGAGTACCCGGGAAGCAACAATCTTCGCTTTCCTAGTGCGTACTACCAGTGAGTACCTGGGAAAGCAATCATCCTCGCTCCCCTAGTGCGTACCACCAGTGAGTACCCGGGAAGCAAAATCTTCGCTTTTCCTAGTGCGTACTACCAGTGAGTACCCGGGAAAGCAATCATCCTCGCTCTCCTAGTGCGTACTACCAGTGAGTACCCGGGAAAGCAATCATCCTCGCTCTCCTAGTGCGTACTACCAGTGAGTACCCGGGAAGCAACAATCTTCGCTTTTCCTAGTGCGTACTGCCAGTGAGTAACCGGGAAAGCAATCATCCTTGCTCTCCTAGTGCGTACTACCAGTGAGTACCCGGGAAGCAAAATCTTCGCTTTTCCTAGTGCGTACTACTAGTGAGTACCCGGGAAAGCAATCATCCTCGCTCTCCTAGTGCGTACTACCAGTGAGTACCCGGGAAGCAAAATCTTCGCTTTCCCTAGTGCGTACTACCAGGGAGTACCCGGGAAGCAATCATCTTCGCTCTCCTAGTGCGTACTACCAGTGAGTACCCGGGAAAGCAATCATCCTCGCTCTCCTAGTGCGTACTACCAGTGAGTACCCGGGAAGCAACAATCTTCGCTTTTCCTAGTGCGTACTACCGGTGAGTACCCGGGAAAGCAATCATCCTTGCTCTCCTAGTGCGTACTACCAGTGAGTACCCGGGAAGCAAAATCTTCGCTTTTCCTAGTGCGTACTACCAGTGAGTACCCGGGAAAGCAATCATCCTCGCTCTCCTAGTGCGTACTACCAGTGAGTACCCGGGAAGCAACAATCTTCGCTTTTCCTAGTGCGTACTGCCAGTGAGTACCCGGGAAAGCAATCATCCTCGCTCTCCTAGTGCGTACTACCAGTGAGTACCCGGGAAGCAACAATCTTCGCTTTTCCTAGTGCGTACTACCAGTGAGTACCCGGGAAAGCAATCATCCTCGCTCTCCTAGTGCGTGCTACCAGTGAGTACCCGGGAAGCAAAATCTTCGCTTTTCCTTGTGCGTACTACCAGTGAGTACCAGGGAAGCAACAGCATCGCCTTCCTGGTGCGTACTACCAGTGAGTACCCGGGAAGCAAAATCTTCGCTTTTCCTAGTGCGTACTACAAGTGAGTACCCGGGAAAGCAATCATCCTCGCTCTCCTAGTGCGTACTACCAGTGAGTACCCGGGAAGCAACAATCTTCGCTTTTCCTAGTGCCTACTACCAGTGAGTACCCGGGAAAGCAATCATCCTCGCTCTCCTAGTGCGTACTACCAGTGAGTACCCGGGAAGCAACAATCTTCGCTTTTCCTAGTGCGTACTACCAGTGAGTACCCGGGAAAGCAATCATCCTCGCTCTCCTAGTGCGTACTACCAGTGAGTACCCGGGAAGCAAAATCTTCGCTTTTCCTAGTGCGTACTACCAGTGAGTACCCGGGAAAGCAATCATCCTCGCTCTCCTAGTGCGTGCTACCAGTGAGTACCCGGGAAGCAAAATCTTCGCTTTTCCTAGTGCGTACTACCAGTGAGTACCCGGGAAAGCAATCATCCTTGCTCTCCTAGTGCGTACTACCAGCGAGTACCCGGGAAGCAAAATCTTCGCTTTTCCTAGTGCGTACTACCAGTGAGTACCCGGGAAAGCAATCATCCTCGCTCTCCCAGTGCGTACTATAAGTGAGGACCCGGGAAAGCACACCTCCTCGCTCTCCTAGTGCGTACTACCAGTGAGTACCCGGGAAGCAACAATCTTCGCTTTTCCTAGTGCGTACTACCAGTGAGTACCCGGGAAGCAACAATCTTCGCTTTTCCTAGTGCGTACTACCAGTGAGTACCCGGGAAGCAACAATCTTCGCTTTTCCTAGTGCGTACTACCAGTGAGTACCCGGGAAAGCAATCATCCTCGCTCTCCTAGTGCGTACTACCAGTGAGTACCCGGGAAGCAACAATCTTCGCTTTTCCTAGTGCGTACTACCAGTGAGTACCCGGGAAGCAACAATCTTCGCTTTTCCTAGTGCGTACTACCAGTGAGTACCCGGGAAAGCAATCATCCTCGCTCTCCTAGTGCGTACTACCAGTGAGTACCCGGGAAGCAAAATCTTCGCTTTTCCTAGTGCGTACTACCAGTGAGTACCCGGGAAAGCAATCATCCTCGCTCTCCCAGTGCGTACTACCAGTGAGTACCCGGGAAGCAAAATCTTCGCTTTTCCTAGTGCGTACTACCAGTGAGTACCCGGGAAAGCAATCATCCTTGCTCTCCTAGTGCGTACTACCAGTGAGTACCCGGGAAGCAAAATCTTCGCTTTTCCTAGTGCGTACTACCAGTGAGTACCCGGGAAAGCAATCATCCTCGCTCTCCTAGTGCGTACTACCAGTGAGTACCCGGGAAGCAACAATCTTCGCTTTTCCTAGTGCGTACTACCAGTGAGTACCCGGGAAAGCAATCATCCTCGCTCTCCTAGTGCGTACTACCAGTGAGTACCCGGGAAGCAACAATCTTCGCTTTTCCTAGTGCGTACTACCAGTGAGTACCCGGGAAAGCAATCATCCTCGCTCTCCTAGTGCGTACTACCAGTGAGTACCCGGGAAGCAACAATCTTCGCTTTTCCTAGTGCGTACTACCGGTGAGTACCCGGGAAAGCAATCATCCTCGCTCTCCTAGTGCGTACTACCAGTGAGTACCCGGGAAGCAACAATCTTCGCTTTTCCTAGTGCGTACTACCAGTGAGTACCCGGGAAAGCAATCATCCTCGCTCTCCTAGTGCGTACTACCAGTGAGTACCCGGGAAGCAAAATCTTCGCTTTTCCTAGTGCGTACTACCAGTGAGTACCCGGGAAAGCAATCATCCTTGCTCTCCTAGTGCGTACTACCAGCGAGTACCCTGGGAAGCAAAATCTTCGCTTTTCCTAGTGCGTACTACCAGTGAGTACCCGGAAAAGCAATCATCCTCGCTCTCCTAGTGCGTACTACCAGCGAGTACCCGGGAAGCAAAATTTTAGCTTTTCCTAGTGCGTACTACCAGTGAGTACCCGGGAAGCAACAATCTTCGCTTTTCCTAGTGCGTACTACCAGTGAGTACCCGGGAAAGCAATCATCCTCGCTCTCCTAGTGCGTACTACCAGTGAGTACCCGGGAAGCAACAACCTTCGCCTTCCTAGTGCGTACTACCAGTGAGTACCTGGGAAAGCAATCATCCTCGCTCCCCTAGTGCGTACTACCAGTGAGTACCCGGGAAGCAACAATCTTCGCTTTTCCTAGTGCGTACTACCAGTGAGTACCCGGGAAAGCAATCATCCTCGCTCTCCTAGTGCGTACTACCAGTGAGTACCCGGGAAGCAACAATCTTCGCTTTTCCTAGTGCGTACTGCCAGTGAGTACCCGGGAAGCAACAGCATCGCCTTCCTAGTGCGTACTACCAGTGAGTACCCGGGAAGCAAAATTTTCGCTTTTCCTAGTGCGTACTACCAGTGAGTACCCGAGAAGCAACAATCTTCGCTTTTCCTAGTGCGTACTACCAGTGAGTACCCGGGAAAGCAATCATCCTCGCTCTCCTAGTGCGTACTACCAGTGAGTACCCGGGAAGCAAAATCTTCGCTTTTCCTAGTGCGTACTACCAGTGAGTACCCGGGAAAGCAATCATCCTCGCTCTCCTAGTGCGTACTACCAGTGAGTACCCGGGAAGCAAAATCTTCGCTTTTCCTAGTGCGTACTACCAGTGAGTACCCGGGAAAGCAATCATCCTTGCTCTCCTAGTGCGTACTACCAGCGAGTACCCGGGAAGCAAAATCTTCGCTTTTCCTAGTGCGTACTACCAGTGAGTACCCGGGAAAGCAATCATCCTTGCTCTCCTAGTGCATACTACCAGCGAGTACCCGGGAAGCAAAATCTTCGCTTTTCCTAGTGCGTACTACCAGTGAGTACCCGGGAAAGCAATCATCCTCGCTCTCCTAGTGCGTGCTACCAGTGAGTACCCGGGAAGCAAAATCTTCGCTTTTCCTAGTGCGTACTACCAGTGAGTACCAGGGAAGCAACAGCATCGCCTTCCTAGTGCGTACTACCAGTGAGTACCCGGGAAGCAAAATCTTCGCTTTTCCTAGTGCGTACTACCAGTGAGTACCCGGGAAAGCAATCATCCTCGCTCTCCTAGTGCGTACTACCAGTGAGTACCCGGGAAGCAACAATCTTCGCTTTTCCTAGTGCGTACTAAAAGTGAGTACCCGGGAAAGCAATCATCCTCGCTCTCCTAGTGCGTACTACCAGTGAGTACCCGGGAAGCAAAATCTTCGCTTTTCCTAGTGCGTACTACCAGTGAGTACCCGGGAAAGCAATCATCCTCGCTCTCCTAGTGCGTACTACCAGTGAGTACCCGGGAAGCAACAATCTTCGCTTTTCCTAGTGCGTACTACCAGTGAGTACCCGGGAAAGCAATCATCCTCGCTCTCCTAGTGCGTACTACCAGTGAGTACCCGGGAAGCAACAATCTTCGCTTTTCCTAGTGCGTACTACCAGTGAGTACCCGGGAAAGCAATCATCCTCGCTCTCCTAGTGCGTACTACCAGTGAGTACCCGGGAAGCAAAATCTCCGCTTTTCCTAGTGCGTACTACCAGTGAGTACCCGGGAAAGCAATCATCCTCGCTCTCCAAGTGCGTGCTACCAGTGAGTACCCGGGAAGCAAAATCTTCGCTCTCCTAGTGCGTACTACCAGTGAGTACCCGGGAAGCAACAATCTTCGTTTTTCCTAGTGCGTACTACCAGTGAGTACCCGGAAAAGCAATCGTCCTCGCTTTCCTAGTGCGTACTACCAGTGAGTACCCGGGAAAGCAATCATCCTCGCTCTCGTAGTGCGTACTACCAGTGAGTACCCGGGAAGCAAAATCTTCGCTTTTCCTAGTGCGTACTACCAGTGAGTACCCGGGAAAGCAATCATCCTCGCTCTCCTAGTGCGTACTACCAGTCAGTACCCGGGAAGCAAAATCTTTGCTTTTCCTAGTGTGTACTACCAGTGAGTACCCGGGAAAGCAATCATCCTCGCTCTCCTAGTGCGTACTACCAGTGAGTACCCGGGAAGCAACAATCTTCGCTTTTCCTAGTGCGTACTAAAAGTGAGTACCCGGGAAAGCAACAATCTTCGCTTTTCCTAGTGCGTACTACCAGTGAGTACCCGGGAAGCAACAATCTTCGCTTTTCCTAGTGCGTACTACCAGCGAATACCCGGGAAAGCAATCATCCTCGCTCTCCTAGTGCGTACTACCAGCGAGTACCCGGGAAGCAAAATCTTAGCTTTTCCTAGTGCGTACTACCAGTGAGTACCCGGGAAGCAAAATCTTCGCTTTTCCTAGTGCGTACTACCAGTGAGTACCAGGGAAGCAATCATCCTCGCCTCTCCTAGTGCGTACTACCAGTGAGTACCCGGGAAGCAACAATCTTCGCTTTTCCTAGTGCGTACTACCAGTGAGTACCTGGGAAAGCAATCATCCTCGCTCTCCTAGTGCGTACTACCAGTGAGTACCCGGGAAGCAAAATCTTCGCTTTTCCTAGTGCGTACTACCAGTGAGTACCCGGGAAAGCAATCATCCTCGCTCTCCTAGTGCGTACTACCAGTGAGTACCCGGGAAGCAATAATCTTCGCTTTTCCTAGTGCGTACTGCCAGTGAGTACCCGGGAAGCAACAACATCGCCTTCCTAGTGCGTACTACCAGTGAGTACCCGGGAAGCAAAATTTTCGCTTTTCCTAGTGCGTACTACCAGTGAGTACCCGGGAAAGCAAAATCTTCGCTTTTCCTAGTGCGTACTACCAGTGAGTACCCGGGAAAGCAATCATCCTCGCTCTCCTAGTGCGTACTACCAGTGAGTACCCGGGAAGCAACAACCTTCGCCTTCCTAGTGCGTACTACCAGTGAGTACCTGGGAAAGCAATCATCCTCGCTCCCCTAGTGCGTACTACCAGTGAGTACCCGGGAAGCAAAATCTTCGCTTTTCCTAGTGCGTACTACCAGTGAGTACCCGGGAAAGCAATCATCCTCGCTCTCCTAGTGCGTACTACCAGTGAGTACCCGGGAAGCAATAATCTTCGCTTTTCCTAGTGCGTACTACCAGTGAGTACCCGGGTAGCAGCAACCTTCGCCTTCCTAGTGCGTACTACCAGTGAGTACCCAGGAAGCAACAATTTTCGCTCTTCCTAGTGCGTACTACCAGTGAGTACCCGGGAAGCAACATTCTTCGCTTTTCCTAGTGCGTACTAAAAGTGAGTACCCGGGAAAGCAATCAGCCTCGCTCTCCTAGTGCGTACTACCAGGGAGTACCCGGGAAGCAAAATCTGCGCTCTTCCTAGGGCGTGCCACCAGGGAGGACCCGGGAAGCAATCATCCTCGCCTTCCTAGTGCGTACTACCAGTGAGTACCCGGGAAGCAACAATCTTCGCTTTTCCTAGTGCGTACTACCAGTGAGTACCCGGGAAAGCAATCATCCTCGCTCTCCTAGTGCGTACTACCAGTGAGTACCCGGGAAGCAACAATCTTCGCTTTTCCTAGTGCAAACTACCAGTGAGTACTCGGGAAACAAAATCTTCGCTTTTCCTAGTGCGTACTACCAGTGAGTACCCGGGAAGCAAAATTTTCGCTTTTCCTAGTGCGTACTACCAGTGGGTACCCGGGAAGCAACAGCATGGCCTTCCTAGTGCGTACTACCAGTGAGTACTCGGGAAGCAAATACCTTCGCCTTCCTAGTGCGTACTATCAGTGAGTACCCGGGAAGCAACAATCTTCGCTTTTCCTAGTGCGTACTACCAGTGAGTACCCGGGAAAGCAATCATCCTCGCTCTCCTAGTGCGTACTACCAGTGAGTACCCGGGAAGCAACAATCTTCGCTTTTCCTAGTGCGTGCTACCAGTGAGTACCCGGGAAGCAACAATCTTCGCTTTTCCTAGTGCGTACTACCAGTGAGTACCCGGGAAGCAAAATCTTCGCTTTTCCTAGTGCGTACTACCAGTGAGTACCCGGGAAAGCAATCATCCTCGCTCTCCTAGTGCGTACTACCAGTGAGTACCCGGGAAGCAACAATCTTCGCTTTTCCTAGTGCGTACTACCAGTGAGTACCCGGGAAGCAAAATCTTCGCTTTTCCTAGTGCGTACTACCAGTGAGTACCCGGGAAGCAAAATCTTCGCTTTTCCTAGTGCGTACTACCAGTGAGTACCCGGGAAAGCAATCATCCTCGCTCTCCTAGTGCGTACTACCAGTGAGTACCCGGGAAGCAACAATCTTCGCTTTTCCTAGTGCGTACTACCAGTGAGTACCCGGGAAAGCAATCATCCTCGCTCTCCTAGTGCGTACTACCAGTGAGTACCCGGGAAGCGAAAATCTCCGCTTTTCCTAGTGCGTACTACCAGTGAGTACCCGGGAAAGCAATCATCCTTGCTCTCCTAGTGCGTACTACCAGCGAGTACCCGGGAAGCAACAACCTTCGCCTTCCTAGTGCGTACTACCAGTGAGTACCCGGGAAGCAACAATCTTCGCTTTTCCTAGTGCGTACTACCAGTGAGTACCCGGGAAAGCAATCATCCTCGCTCTCCTAGTGCGTACTACCAGTGAGTACCCGGGAAAGCAATCATCTTCGCTCTCCTAGTGCGTACTACCAGTGAGTACCCGGGAAGCAACAATCTTCGCTTTTCCTAGTGCGTACTACCAGTGAGTACCCGGGAAGCAACAGCATCGCCTTCCTAGTGCGTACTACCAGTGAGTACCCGGGAAGCAAAATCTTCGCTTTTCCTGGTGCGTACTACCAGTGAGTACCCGGGAAAGCAATCATCCTCGCTCTCCTAGTGCGTACTACCAGTGAGTACCCGGGAAGCAACAATCTTCGCTTTTCCTAGTGCGTACTACCAGTGAGTACCCGGGAAGCAACAATCTTCGCTTTTCCTAGTGCGTACTACCAGTGAGTACCCGGGAAAGCAATCATCCTCTCTCTCTCCTAGTGCAAACTACCAGTGAGTACTCGGGAAACAAAATCTTCGCTTTTCCTAGTGCGTACTACCAGTGAGTACCCGGGAAAGCAATCATCCTCTCTCTCTCCTAGTGCAAACTACCAGTGAGTACTCGGGAAACAAAATCTTCGCTTTTCCTAGTGCGTACTACCAGTGAGTACCCGGGAAGCAACAGCATCGCCTTCCTAGGGCGTACTACCAGTGAGTACCCGGGAAGCAACAGCATCGCCTTCCTAGTGCGTACTACCAGTGAGCACCCGGGAGAGTAATCATTTCCGCTTCTCCTTGTGCACACTACCTGTGAGTATCCGGGAAAGTAATCATCCTCGCTCTCCTAGTGCGTACTACCAGTGAGCACCCGGGAAAGCAATCATCCTCTCTCTCCTAGTGCGTACTACCAGTGAGTACCCGGGAAGCAAAATTTTCGCTTTTCCTAGTGCGTACTACCAGCGAGTTCCCGGGAAGCAACAGCATCGCTTTCCTAGTGCGTACTACCAGTGAGTACCCGGAAAGCAACAGCATCGCCTTCCTAGTGCGTACTACCAGTGAGTACCCGGGAAGCAACAGCATCGCCTTCCTAGTGCGTACTACCAGTGAGTACCCGGAAAAGTAATCAACTCCACTTCTCCTTGTGCACACTACCAGTGAGTGTCCGGGAAAGCAATCATTCTCGCTCTCCTAGTGCGTACTACCAGTGAGTACCCGGGAAAGCAATCATCCTCTCTCTTCTAGTGCGTACTACCAGTGAGTACCCGGGAAGCAAAATCTTCGCTTTTCCTAGTGCGTACTACCAGTGAGTACCCGGAAGAGCAATCATCCTCGCTCTCCTAGTGTGTACTACCAGCGAGTACCCGGGAAGCAAAATTTTCGCTTTTCCAAGTGCGTACTACCAGCGAGTACCCGGGAAGCAACAGCATCGCTTTCCTAGTGAGTACTACCAGTGAGTACCCGGGAAGCAACAGCATCGCCTTCCTAGGGCGTACTACCAGTGAGTACCCGGGAAGCAACAGCATCGCCTTCCTAGTGCGTACTACCAGTGAGCACCCGGGAGAGTAATCAACTCCGCTTCTCCTTGTGCACACTACCTGTCAGTATCCGGGAAAGTAATCATCCTCGCTCTCCTAGTGCGTACTACCAGTGAGCACCCGGGATAGCGATTGAGCTAAATCCCAACTCAGACGGAGGAGCTAAAAAACAACTCTTACCATCATCTCCTCAACACAGGAGTCCGAAGAGTAAAGAAAAAATTTTTCCACGAGTGTTCTCCTCCTGTGAGAAAACCGGAAAGCTATACCAATATCCTTTAATCAACTGGGAGAAGACTAAAGTTTCGAGCGACCTCTCCGTGAGAGACCCGAAACCACTTGAAAAAAGTCCCGCGTGGCAGGAAACATACTACTTCAAAGCCACAAGCAACTCTATTTGCATGAAAAAATGGCGGAACTGCAAGTGTTCAAAACCAAAATAACAAGCGCTTGCGAGTACTTGAAGAAAAAGGAAGAACAAGTTGAGCGCTTGGATAAGCCGTTCACGTTCCCCACAGACAAAGTAGAATGTGAAGCATTTATCAGAGAAGAATCGGCCACCATAAATACTCTCCGAAGAAGTATCAAAAAGCGAAGGAAAACCTCGATAACCAGGTGAAAACTGCTCTGGAATACATATCGATGAGAACGTATCAGAAGGAAAGAGAAAAGCTCATGAGTGAAATGAATAAGCATCTGGAAGAGGGTACCAACAGCTTGGACATCACGGTAATGGAATGGCTAGATCAAATTGAGTTCAGAAAAGAGGAGCTCGAGCAACAAGCAGCTTTGATTAGGAACTCGAATCCTAATTCGTCTCATAGCAGCCAAAATATGGAAGCTGCATTTACTAGGCTACCTCAAGCCAATGTTGCGGAACGAAGTATTCAAGTTCGCCGCCCTCTACTAGAAGTTCCATTCTTCTCTAAAAACTTCATGGAGTTCAACACTTTCTGGTCGGTATTTGAATCGCTTATACATAGTGATAAAGAACTAACTGACACAGAAAAATTTCTGTTCCTCAAGCAAGCTGTTAAAGGAAAGGCTGCGACCGCTATCCATAGCATCCCAGTAATTGGAGAAAAATACCAGACAGCTGTCAATATCTTGAAGAAACAGTTCGACAAATCTGCTAGCATGGCAGATATACTTATCAATGAAATCGAGCGGATTCCACAAGCTAACGACAACTCAAGAAGCTGCAGAGAAACGTTCGAAGCCATTGTTTCTCATGTAACAAACTTGGAGCAAACAGGAGTGTCAATGAATGCCGACCGGATATGGCGACATATGATCCTGTCAAAATTCCCGGAAGCCATCTGCAACAAGGTTATCCAAAAAGAAATCGAAGCTGGTACGTCTTTCGACGTGCAGACCATACGATCGTCGATTGAAGATCTCATCATCCTTCAGGAAACAACGTTATTGACAACCAGATCACTTTTCGGTAACGGCAACCGAGGAAACAATAATCTCCAAGAATCCCGCACGAGGAAGACAAATTATGAGATTGGAATAAAAATCGGAGCACAGGCATTCTGTTTATGTGGGGAAACCCATTCGCCATACAAGTGTACTAAATACACAACTCCGCAAGCACGGCGCACAGAAGCTCGTCGACAAAGAGTGTGTTGGAAATGCTTCGATAAGTCACACAAAGCAGCAGAATGCAGAAGATTTGGGGCGTGCCACAACTGTAGGGAGGCTCACCATAAGGCGCTTTGTATGCAGCAAAAAAATCAAACGGAAAGATGCAATACCTCGCAGACACGGAATTATCGACAGATGGTGTCAAGTGGTCCTCAATCTCTGGCAAGGAGTGCTTACCAACCAGCTTCCACTACTAAGCGATACTATCCGCCACCACCAACGCTGCCAAGCCAACAGCAATCGTGGAACCAAAACTACCATGTGCAGGCAAAATTGAATCTCTCTCATAAGCAGGAGGACAATAATATGCGAACTTCACATAGCGGTCTCCAGTGTGTCTTACAAACAGCTTCAACGCTAATATTCAATGAAGACGAGCAGGACTACCAACCTTTCACTCTACTTCTGGATTCTGGAGCTCAAAAGAGCTTCATAAGAGCAGATCTTGCGAAAAGCCTATCTCTACCAATTTTCGGTGCATCATCCATCACAGCAACAACAATCGGAGAACTAAAAGAGACTTTTGAGTCTAAAAAAGTTTGCATGACGCTGAAAAGCCTTCATAATTCAGTAAAGCTACAACGCAGGCTAAGTCACACCAGGGAAAGGCTAACGTCAGCCACTTGGACTACTGAACTCTGCTTGGAAGATAGACGTTTCATCGATGAGAGGCAGATTCAAATCGCACAGCGAGATATCGAATGTGAAGAACTTCGCCCTGATGTGATAATAGGACAGGACCTTCTCGACAAAGTGATCTGCTATGACACTCCTATAATGAGGCTGTCATAAGGACTCATTCTAACACCAACAAAATTTGGCCATACCATATCTGGTAGAAGCAGTGCTCATCATGAGAAGAAGGATGCTCTTCTGTGCGGTTCGCTTATGGTAATCGCACCTGCGATGCCCACCATGTCAGAGTGCCCAAACCTTTCGGAAGCCATAATGAAAAAGGCTACCGCAGAATCACAACCCCAAGGGCAGGTTGAATGCCGCAGGCCAATAAAATCTCGGCCATCAAGGAGAAAACGGCGGAAACAAAATCTAAATTCACCCTACGTTAAGAAAACGAAGGCGCCATGGAATACGCTGAAGTCTCCTGAAGATCAACATCAGAAGTTTCTCATCAGAAGTATCAACTCTCGACTAAACGCTCGCCAGGCTGTCAACAATGGAACGAGGATCCCTTACCAAACAAATGCGGAATGGTCTGACAATTTTCCACGGAAGAAGTGGAAATTCTGAAGAAGGAAGCTCCACTATGATTGTTGTAACTGTAATATTTGTATGAATTTATTGTTTTTATTTTCATTTTCAGATGTCTCGTTGGGTACAATCCCACACCAGCGTCGTCCCAATATTTCAGAACTTACTTCTTTTAATTTCTGTCGCCCTTGCCCCAGTGTTGCAAGTATACAACCAAAATGTATACTTTTCTCATTTTTACACATTGATATCACTGTGTAATCACATTTCGTATTCTTAAAACATTAGCGACATGGAATCAATTATTCTCTATAATTCCAATTTCCGCTAGTTTTCAGATTGTATATGACATTCATTGAATCAGCTACCGCTTACGTTCCCGTCGCCCCGTTGTTGTGAATGCACAACCCACAATATATCTTATATGTATAGAAACCACCATGTTTCTCATGATATATAATGGCGACGCCTGGAGTATAGCCTGATGGCTAATTCTCGGTAATTATAGTCTCATGGTATCCAGACTGAGACTGGCAGCGGAGCTGCTTTGGCAAGTGCGGCGGCATCCTTTATGTTATTACCACAAGCCATAAATGGCAATCCATGATAATATTAGGCAGGTGCCGCCCACGTAGAATATGTATAAATAGGATTTTATCTGAAATAGGGGGATCGCTCCTGATTGCTTCTATTATGAAGATCGTCTATGTTGTTGCTATAAAGCAATAAATGCAGCCGTATACTTCCAAAAATATTTCTGTCTTCGTCGAGTTAAACATTGAATGGAGGGCTTGTTTTCCTTCTTAACTGTTTTTATTACTTGAGCTAGCATTGATTTATCGCTGTTAACGTCAATTTTTTTAACTTCTCAACATGAGGCTGCGAACTTTTTGGGCGGAGCTGTGTACGTGTGCACGAACTGGCAACTTAGGATCCTAATAACTCAATTTTCAGCTCGTTTTTGCCTCATAACCTTCGTGGTATTTAAGTCAGTTGCGGATGAAGCTGATTTTCATGATTTCTTCCACAACTTTTGCCATCGCGACCACTGCCTTAGTGTCGGAAGTGGTTTTGCACTTCAAACATATAAGGTGCGTAGATTTCTTTTGTCCTTCTCCCACCCGAAAACACTCAAAAATAAGAAGCCTAACTGTGCAAGTTTGGGTGTAAAGATTCTCTGAGGAAAGAGTTTTTAATCCTGGACCGTTTGCGCCTGACATGGCGTTTATGTTCCTCGTTCTAGTTCACTGGTGAGAACAGGGGGCGGATCCTAATTTACAACCACATCAACTTCAGAACCATATGTATTTTGACGCTAAAACTTCACCGTTGTCGTCTTCCGGGCTCATCCATAAAATTGAACTTGAAAAATGGAAAGCGGTTTTCAGCGCGAACGATGCTTTTAGTATTAATTCTAGCATTAGGTGTCCAACCAGCTTGCAGGGAGACCTTTTACACGTACAGTTTGGAGAAAGATTAAATACGTACAATTCATTAAACGTGTAAAGGTTTTCTAGAATGAGCCGTACGCGCATTTTCATAACAAAAGATGTCGGCCCAGGAAAAGAACCCTGAACTTCATATTGGAATTTGATTGTGATTTGGCTCAGTCACACTTACAAAGCTTCACAGCTAGTCTCACCTCTTCACAACCACTCAGGCACAACGACGCGATTGTAGCGATTGAAAGTTGGATTCTGAAATCGGAATGTTCAATCCACTGTGAATACTTGCATAGAACATGACATAATGGAGAAGCATGATTCTTCAGTTAAAACTAGCCTTGTTAGTAAAATTCTTGCTCGTAGTGGTCAACTGGACGGAGGTTACCGTTGCAGACGTTAGGCATCGTCCATACGTGGCGAGAGCGTGCGATTACGCAAAATCGATCTTCATCAAGGGCACACGTTTTGCTTGCCGCTCACGCGCGCTCCCTCTCGCGCGTTCACGCTCGCTCGCTCTCGTGCGCCCACGCCAGCTCAAAGAAGGAAGCAGCGAATTTCAAGCTTACTGCTCAATTTTTTAAGTAAGTGGCACCAAGCCTTTTGCAAAACTATTGCCCTTGTACCCCATAACCCCACGGCAAAATACACAAACCATAGGAAATGGTCAGCCGTTGCGCCGATTCGAGCGATTGATCACCGGTCAAGAATTGTCAATCGAATCAAAACGAGGTGGGGTGTTCGCCAGTGCATAATTGCTGGCACGGGCTAGTCCAGCGTTGAGGAGCGTCGAGAGGCGCACAGCAGCGAGAACGCACGCTCTCGCCACGTATGGACAGAGCCTTATAGAATTCTACCTTTGTATCGGTGATAATGGGTGCTCGGAAGGATCCGGCGATGATAGGAGTGCGTGCTTGTTTTTTCGCTAATCTTTTGCAGAATACGTGGTTGTGAAAAGAAGAATCTGACTACGTTCTCGATTCAAATGTCGTTGAGTTCTGTACTTAGCAATGTATTTACGCGGTTTTTACGCAGATGTCAAAATATGTAGCTCTACTACACGCGGCAAGGCAGAGAGCGGTGCAGACATTCCCCTTTGCCCCAAATGCCGAGCATGTGCATTTTCAATAGTTTCGAATCAAGTTACATGTAAGGCTTGCAAGAATGAGGAGAACGAGGGAGAAAAAGGAAAAAGACAGTAAACAAATATTGTAAAATGTTGTGGTGTAGGACCAACCTCATGCTTCACCGTGCCCAAGTGTATGGAAGAGCGCAAATGAGTTCAGTATGAGTAAACAACTCAAGATTTATTAGTAAGAAACCCTTTGATTGGCGAGAATCCTGTTCTAAGTGAAACGTTAATGGAATGTGAAACGGCGAACCGATTGGCTTTCACCATAGGCGAGAAGCTAAGATCTGCGAATGATAATGCGATTTGCGACAATTGAAACTTTCAAGACATTCCTCTCACAATGAAGGGAAATTAGGAAGATTTTGACTGTTGGAAGGGTAATTTCCTGCTTGAGCTTATGGTACATTTTATGAACTGCTGTTACTAGAGCCACTACATAAGAGAACGGGTCGGCATGTTTTTACTGAATTTCAAAAAGTGATCGATGTGATTCGATGTGAAATGAGTGGAAATTCGGAGAAGCGTATCCTATTAGTACAGTATAGTGAAGAAGCGCCTTTTTGTTTGGCAATTCAATTGTGTCTGGTACCTCGAATGTTCTTTATACACAAGAAGCCTGAAGAGCTCTCAAACTTTCAGGTGGCGTGAAGAGTTGTGCCTGCCACTTGAGAATCATCGAATCAGCCCATTTCGAGAAGCGAATGTTCTACTAGATCAAGGACAATAAGTCTAAGCGAACAAAATTCTCAAAATGGGTTCGGAATTGCATTCTTCAGCCTCAATGCAGTTACGCACCATCGAAAATCACCCTCTTTGTTGGTACACCTTTGCGCTGTAATTTTCGTTCGAAGCATGCACCTAAGCTATTTTGAGCGAACTCAAGGTAGCGTATTGTTTTCCCGTCATTTATGTGGCACGTGAAGATCAAATCAAAATTTCGGAGAGTCCGAGTCAGACAAGTTCTGTTGCCAAACATCATTGCCTCAGAATCCCGGAGACAATTGGCCCAAGGTGCTGGCGCGCAGTTCTTCTACAATGAAAATACTTCTGGAGGTTTTCTTTCCAAGCGACATGTGATTTCAAATATTTGTTTCACCTCCCCGTGGTTAGATTTCTTCGCTTTCCCAAATCTGCGGCGCTCACTATAGAAAGACGGGACCTCTTCAGCCACGCTGTACAGTGTGTTTCAAATTCTCGGAGCTATTCCTGAATTTGAGGGTTTTACTTCTCTGCCATACTTTCGCGGTACGGCACCTATGCGATCGTATTTAGCACCTTTGAAACCACACCTTTAAAGGCAGCGTGCGCGCAAAAAACCTTATCCAATTTGTTTGCTTCATTGCGTAGGTAGGTCCACCAGGTTGTGATATATAAAGCAAAAAGGCCACACAAAAATACTCGAGTTTCTGAGAAAAAACTCTTTTCAAGAATCCCGGATCACTCACCTGCCTTTTTTTGCGTCTTGCTTGGTGTGTCTTGTGGAATACACAAACCTCGGCAACTTGGACGTCTGAATTGCTCAGACAGGATTGGCTTTAGGATCAGGGATGGGCATTTTTCGTTTTTCGATTTTCCGGTTTTTTCGTTTTTCGCCCTTTTTGGCGAAAACATCAATATAGAAAAAAACAAAAAAGTTTAATTTTTTCGGTCTGAACTTTGCGGTTCTAGTGCAACTTGCAGTCGCTGCCTACAGATGTGTGCAGCAAGCTTGCACTAGTCTTTGATTTTATTTCAGAGCCATTTCGCTTTCGTAAACGGTAGAGATATCAAAAGTGAAATCTATTGTGAACACTGCCCTAAGGTCAGGAAAACTCGTTTTCGTTCAAGGTGTTCATGGAAAAGACGCCGCGAACCGCTCTTCGGGGCCCATATTCTTCAAGAGGATGTCAACCTAAATTTTTCTGAAAAACTTTCTAAGCGAACTGCATCATGTATATTTCCATCCAGCGGAAGTGGTTGAACGTAACCCCTGTGTAGACACCACGACTCAAAGTGTGTGGTTGCATCGCCGCCATTGTACCGGCCAATAGCGCAGAGAGACTGAGCTATTGGTCAGTGTTGACCACGACGGAATCGCTCACACTGAAATTCAACATGACAGCGCAAGAAATTCACGCAAGAGTGTGCTATGCATCCAGAACTATTGATGTTCGTCTCTGTACAACGTTTGTTCCGTTTTGTTCTATGACTTGCCCACAATTTGCAACTTCTACGAATTCGGTTTTTTTCATAAAGATAGGAACTACCTTCGAGCCCACAGTTCTGATCAAAAGCGTGAAAAAAAAACATGGATATGATTGTTCAGAGAACTACTGCAGTTGTAAACAAGAAGTTCACAATAAGAGTTTAAGAAGATGTTCAGCGCTACAGTTTTGTTAGGATGCGACACTGCAACAAGGGTGAAATTCCTCACATTGATACGTTGATTGGGTATGCTTTTGTGTGACAAAAAAACATGATTATGTCATTATTCGAAGCACTTCGATTACGTTGCCTTGTTTTTCCAGTCAAAATATGCAAATGCGAAAATAAGACGTTTCATAAGACAAAAAAAGTTCGGTTTTTTCGGAATTTTTCGAATTCAAAACCGATTTTTTTTTGTTTTTCGGTTTTTTCGGTTTCAAAGTTCTTCGCTTATGCCTGTTTAGGACCCCGTGGAAGATTGGGCGCATTCGGTGGATTGATGGGTCGGATTGCCGGGAAATCAGCGAGGCTATCGGCGTCGAGTCAGATGTCTTACGTAATTGCACGGGAAGCGTGCAAATGCGCGAAGCATGTTAGGAAATGTCATAATTTTGTCGCCGTTTCAAGCTGTTAGATATGAATTTTGGCGCTTTTTTTGCGATTTCTTCTCGGAACATTCGCTAATGTCGTTGCACCATGCTCTATCGAGTCGTATAATCCGAAGGAGCTCCCACGGATTCAATAGTTTGTATTATGTGGTCGATATCATAGTTCCTGGAAGCCGCGACACTTTTAGAATAGTTTTTGCATGGAGACCTAGATGGTTCTCCTGAGTCGACAACGAACATCGGCATGAATCCTAAAGAGTTTCGCGTTCACTGTTGAAGGTTGGCGCAAACTCGGTGCACCCATGTTATAGCATATGGCACCGAGTTTGCCCCAACCTTCAACAGTGAACGCGAAGTCTCTTCACGATCCATGCCGACGTTAAAAACCGTACTAGAAATGCAGAAACAACCGCTCCGCTTTCGAGATATATAGCAAGATAGTGACTGTGTCGTGGATTTCTCGAGATATGATGCGAACCATATTTTATCTCGACCCCCTCCTTCAAAGGCAGTGTCCTGGAGAATCGTTTTTGAGTTTCCACCAGAAAACGAAGGATTGGAGTCTGACTGTTTCATCAGTGAAGAAAGAATCATAAAATGTTGCGAAACATCCAAAATCAGCTCTTCTTCTTGAAAGCCACATTTCAACGGTGGATGAGTTGCGCGGGCATGGGCCTAAAGTAGACAGCGTGCGCAAATGCGCTCCAATGCTAATATAGAAGCGGACCAAACTGTTCCTCGGAAAACTCGACCGGAAGGGCTAGCGCGAGCGGACTTTGGAGCACCGAAATAGAAGAAGAGGGCGGAAAAGAAATGGTATGGAAGGTTTTAAACGAGTTTTTTTTAAAAAGCCGAGGGTTCTGTGAGGCTTCTTTGCTATTATCCAGTACTACAGGGGCTCACCTGCTCAAAAGCATAAAAAATAGTACACGGTTTTTTGCACGTACAATGCCTTTTAGCATCAACATACAGTTAGTTCACTGCAACGGAAAAAGGCGGTTGTGCGATGGCGTATCTATATTAAAGACAGCGTTCACGATAATCATCGTGATCTCGTTGACTTCCCACAGTGAAATCATAGGCGAGAAGGATCCTAAGCTCCCAGTATCGAAAGAACGGTAAAAAAACGAGCCAGGAGCGGCAAAATAACGGCTGCTAACAAGCGTTATGGGGCCCAGACACACCCCCTTGCTCCAGATCCGCCCCCTCGAAATGAACAAATGAAGATTCAGATAACAGGAATGATCAAGTCAAGGAAGTGCTGATAAGTGAGCTTATCACTCCATTCCACTGATAGGTCCCATCCTTCTAGCGGTCAATTTCTCCACGCTTAAAAATCAACGTAAACAAGGGAGGGCCTATTTTGGCTCAAAAATGCGTCTTTCGTGTCTTTTTTATGGATGCCTTGCTATATAGGGCACCAAACCTTTTGTAAACCGTGGAGATATCGGAAGTGAAATTTATCGTGAACACTGCCTCTAAGCATACAGTGAGTTGCGGAAGTCGCACTATAAACGACGGCAAATTTGTGACTTTTCCCGAATTTCGAAGAAAAAACACCGGAAACGTTGAGAAACGGTAAGCCTCCCCCGCAAAACACAATATTGATACACCTGCAGCCTTTACCATGGATGCACGCAGGAATAACCAAAAAAGAAAGAAAAATTACAGAACAAATGGAGCAAACACTAAAAACGTTTTTTTTCTGTGGTATGCCTGCGTGTATCCATGTTAAAGACTTTAGGTATATTGATAATGTTTGCGTGTGGGGGAAACTAACCGTTTTCTCAATGTTGCAGGTTTTTTTTCTCGAAATTCAAGAAAAAGTTACAAATTCGCCGTGGAATATGGCGCGACGTCCACAGCCCACAGTTCGCTTTGTGGAAACACGCAACAGCACAACCGGCTTTTTTCGTTGCCATGGGCTGTATGTTAACGCTATTGATCCTATTTTTTTCCTTAGCTTATAATAATATACAGTGCCGTTCAAAAATTTGTGGACACTTGATTATTTTGACATAACTCGGGCAAAAATGGACCGATTCCGCTCAAATTTTGTTATGATATAGAAAACTATAATAGCTGAACTAGAAATATAAACAAGGACTTTTGCATTCAAATGCATTTTTAGGTATTTTAGAGAATTTACTACATAAAAGTCAAGTAAGAATTAGTTTCTATCGAACGTTTTTACAATGAAAACGGAACAATTTTTAAACACGGAGATTGATATTAGATGACTTATCATCAGTAGCGCGTCGGGAAGCCATTTGACTTGATCACTTCCTGACAGCGTCTTTGCTATGACTTTAGAAGATTGTCGATGATGCTGGTGCCGTTTCCTTCCATTTCTGCTTCAGTTGCTCGAACTTTCCGGCAGCAATTCCCGCTCGAAATGTTGCTGTAGGTCTTGCAAGGTGTTCCATTAGATGATCAATTGGGTTCTGGTCCGGAGACTGGGAAGGCCACATCAGAATGGTGATATCATTCGCATGGGACCCCTGCCGCCCAGCCTTCGAAGTGTGATTAGGATAGTTGTCTTGCTGAAAACTCCACCCATCATCAGAAGTTCCGCATGCTTACGGGAGCATGACGTCGTTGAGAAGCTTCACGTAAAAGCTAGCGTTCATGATGCTCTCAACTCTGTAGAGGGGGCCTACTCCTCTGCCACTAGAGCAGCCCCACCCCAAAACGTTACCGCCTCCATGTTTCACCGTTGGTAACTGATATGTCGGCTTAAATCTAGTGCTTTTTGGACGTCGAACATACTGCATTCCATCTGCTCCGTAAGGATTGAACTTGCTTCCATCGCCGCAAATCACGTTCCTCCACTGATTCAGCGTCCAGTTCAGGTGATCCGTCGCCAAAGCAACTCTGACCTTCTTCATGTTGATGAGAGGTTTTTTGCAGGACGCCTTCCATATGATTCAGCAGACCACAAACGACGTTTAATTGTTGTGGCACTCATTCTAATAGCGTAGGAAGTAACCAATTCCTTCATGATATCAGCTGCGGTCAGCCGTCGACTGCACTTCGACATTCTAGCAATTATAGTGTCTTGTCTAGAAGTGGTCAATCGTGGTCGGCCTGACCTCGGTGCATCCTCAGTTGTTCCTGTTCTCTTGATTTTGCTAATAATCTCACCGATAGTCGAAGGTCCCACATGAAAAATAGTTTCGATTTGACGATACGACCATCCTTCCTGCACCATCCGGGAAATAGCCTCTCGGAGATTCGCAGGGACTGATCTTCCTCTCGGCATAATGGAAACGGAGCTTAATCTTGAATACATTAAAAAGTTCCCAATAATGATCTTCTTAAAAAACAGTGAGCCTTTGAAATATACTCACCTCACACTCGCTCAAACGCTGTTGTAGTGCTGAGAGCTCCATATCGACTCAAGTCGATAATCAGTCGTTCCGGTCAAACGAGAGTACTTCCGTTTGGAATAGCTACCATATTTCCGAATTTGAGCCGATTCGGCTCATTTTCGGTAGAGTTATGTCAAAAAAATCAAATGTCCACAAACTTTTGGACAGCACTGTTGGCTCGGAATATGATATTCGCAGAATAAGCCATGACGCTTGAAGTAGAATCTTTTCAATTCCTTCCAGTACGTTTCTTCTTTAGCAATCTGACGTTTTTCGTGATACCTGCTGTTCTGCCATTTCACTTTTCTGGAGAGGTTTATCCTCTCAGAAAAGTAAAATGATGAAGTGGCAAGAAAATTAAAATCACACTTTACTTCACACGACAGAACTATCGGAGTGAATTGGTTGCCCAACATTTGATGATTGATAGGGTTTCTATTCTTGAAGCATGATATTCATACATAGCTTTGTGCCGGAAACATGTATGACTCCTTCAACGCCATAACGCCATGTCCCAGCAGAAAACTCCATACCAAACAACTATGAAGGCATGTCGCATTTCAATCTAAAAAATATATTCAATTTCTATTTTCCTTTGACTTCATATTCATCCTGTCTTGTCTTTCCAATTATCCTTATCTTCTATATGTCCGGCACTTTAACGGTGATGAAAGCACACTCGTTAAAGGCACAGGACACCCAAAAATTATTTTCCAGATTTTACGCTGGTCTTGGAGAGAGTCACACGCTAATCACAGTGGTATCTCTGAAATCGTCCAGCACCCCAATCAACCGAGAAATGGCTCCTTGAATATTCCTGCATTTTGAGGGCAAAATTTTGATGGACGGGTTGTCTCAGGCACGTATTTCTCTTCATTCGCAGTCATTGCACGAAAGCGAACCAGAATGAGGAGACGAGCCGGCAATAGAGGCAAGAACGACGATTTGGTTGAAATTCATCCACCCATCTAGCCGGTATTGAGTCCGAAATTTAGGAAGGGGTCGGGCCTGTGATGGTGAGCGAAGGAGGTCGGGCCTGTGGTGGTCGCTAATATCTTGCTTATTTGGAGGAATTGAGATCTCGCATTTGGCACGTGTTATATAGGAGGGGTCTTCTACACAATTACACGAAAATCTCGAGATTCATATCTGAGGGTGTACTGTGCTTTTCAGTTTGAAAGAATTACAACCTCTCATTCGATACACAACTATTTCTATAGGTTTAAATGTTGGAGAACGTTTAAGGAGCTAGCTGGATGACCTGCTTCAGTCTCATTTTCTGGATTCCTGATTGACGAAACAGTACCATATTTACTTCCAGATCTCACGCGAAGGAATTTTCGTCGAAGTAATATTACTGACGAACCACACAGCACTGAATTCCGAGGAAGGCAGTGGTTTGGGTGGAAATCAGCAGGAGTTGGACGAAGGAGGTGGGTAAGCTTCCAAAACTCGAGTCAGTGATCAATGAGTGAGTCCTTTATACCAAGTACGATTGACGGCTTTGATGAACGCCCGCTGACTAACCAGTGGCCGTATTCATGTGGAGTTCACGCAATCATTTTAGTCGGATGAATAGACGGGGCTACGACGGTAGATCACCCCGCGCGAATCGGAACCCCATTCTCCAGTAAGGCCGCCAACCCCGCACGGCCAGCCGCCTGGTCTATGCGTCCGACTAAAATGAAAACGGAAACCATAACTAGCATCCAAAGTCCTCTCCCCGCATAAGTCGGTTGGTTTTAAAACCCTCCCGGTGGGCTCTCGTAGTTTCTTGAGTATTTCAGTCCGCCCATTCAAGGCTACGTTTTTATACCCTGCCAACTCTTCACCCAAGTTCCCGTCAAGTTCCTGTTGCAGCTCACAGGGAAACTAGTATTAGTCAGCCTGGCTATTCCACTTGAAATGCACTTTTCTGCATATTAACGTTATTAGATGTAAGGTTCGAATATGCCCTTCGCAGCTGCCTATAATCCTTCTTATAAAAAATTACAGGTGTTTTCCCCCTAATTTCCGTACCTACTGTACCTTCCAAAACGCGTAGTGATCTTTGGAAAACCTGGAAACGGACATCATAATCGTGTACAACCTCTTTGGCTAAAGTTTAGGTGAAAACACATTTTCCGAACTCTAAGCAAACTGATAGAGTTGGCCACTTGTTCCGGTTGTTGGTTGAGCGTTTACTTGTATCAGTTACGAGGGCTAAGCTGTTCGTAACTTCATCAAAAGCTTCAGAGGGGTTTCGAGAGCGGCTAATAGCAGCCTCGACATTGTAGTGCACTTCCAGACGAGTGAGCCTTCCAAATTTGCACACAGTACTATGAAGACAAATAGGGATAATTTCACTGCTCTAGCGACTCATTCTCTCACACATTGTTTCTCATTCATGCTACAATTTCACACGAAAAATAGCTTCGATTTAGACGGTCTCAATCAATTACGGTTCTTGACGTTACGTGAGGAAGGATACTCTCATCTTTGGCAGGCGTGAATTGAAAGGTGTTATGACCTTTTTTGCATTCACTTTTTGCGCGCAGAATTGAGGTGAGCACTCTTGGCGCAGAGCGCAGTTTGACTTTAAGCGCTGCACCCTATGAATGTTAAGGCTAGGCAGCGAATAAGGTCTTCCAGGAGATTCGCTTCTTCTACACGAATTTGTATTTCTCACATAATGGTCCACCCCGCTCCTTCGTCCACGGGGGCCGTGAGCCATACGGTTAAGCCCCCATAACTTCTTAGATTGCGAAACCCTTTTCGTCATTTTGTTATCGAAAATTCTCTAAAAATAAGAAGCTTTGCTACTGCAACGGGGGCACTATGGTATTGCACCATTTTTTCGTGCCGCAACGACTCTCCCGATTTTGGCAGGGGAGGGAAACCCCGAGTAGGTGTCCAAATTCAAGGTGGAACGGTAAAATGGGCGTGGCCAAGCGCATCGCGCCATAGTGGCCGCCCCGCTGCGATAGCACCATGTTTTCAACACACACGTTTAGATACAAGGATCTCTCGAAATAAAGAAAATATATTTTTGGATTAACCCGGCTTTTCGGAGCCTGTCGTGGCGGTTCTGTTCCTCGTGCTAGATGATCAACAGGGAAAACGCCTTTTCATACCACGAAGTTGTTTTCAAAACTAAAGCAACATGAGCAATATGAATGCGCAACATTGAGGTCTCAACCCTTTCCAACTTTCTCCACTTGTTTGAAAGATTGGATTGAGAAGGAAACCCAAATGTAGTTTTTGGCGCGGCCGCTGCCTTTAAATGACGTTCGTACTTACAATAGGTCATAATATCTTTCATACCTACAACATATCGCTGAAACATGCAGTCCTTCGAAGATCAAGCTCGAATTTTGTGCTCTAGGCTCAAAACGTCACACGAGTTGTTACATTGTTGGTCAATTTGGTGGACGAAAGAGCGGGGTAGACCATTATGTGAGAAATACAAATTTGTGTAGAAGAAGCGAATCTCCTGGAAGACCTCACCCGCTGATTAGCCCTAACATCCGTAGGATACAGCGCTCAAAAGCATCGTTTGAGCTGAAAACCAATTTCCGTTTTTCAGGCACAGTTTCATGAATGAGAGCGGTAGACCACACTGGTAAACTTGGGAGCGTCAAAAACGTGGAGTTATGAGGTTGGAGGATGTTAAAGATGAGGATCCGCCACCAGTTCTCACCAGTCATCTAGCACTTTGTCATAGAATGTTGATTCAACATGAAAAACAGTTCCGGCACAAACTCCACATGCAGAAAACATCGAATATGACAGTGACGAGGCCTCCAAACGCAGAAAAACTTCAAAATTATTTTGTTCAAACTAATTCAAATTCATATTCACAATGTGTCCCGATTCAGTTTTCTTTACAAATGTAGTTTTTTCATGGACACCTTCGACATTTTCGTTCACTAGAGAAACCAAGCTACACAAAAACATGAAAAAAATAATATACGGTTTTCTGCGCGTACGATGCCTTTAAAGTCAAACTGCGCTCCGCGCTGCAAACCGCTTGAGGAGAGAGTTGTCGCTCTCCGCCTCAAAATTGAAAGTCTAGAGTGGTTAGCGGCATTCCCCACGTTTAAAGGCAGTGGTCGCTATCAAATATGCTTGTCTTCTTTTCCTCACTAAACCCTTTTCTGGGTTTTGAATAGTAGGACCTATGAGAAAAAATCGCGAAAAAAACACTGTTTCGGGCCAAATTTTAAGCCTGAATTTTCTTTACACAAGGTGCTGAGTTGATCGCAAAACGCTTGGCTCCGGGCGAGATTGAACCAGCATATTCCCTTTCCGGGGGAGCGCCTTATCGCACTGCACCACCGGAGCCCCAGCGCCGCTCTCACTCAACTGCTCGGTAAATTTTCTTCCCTTTTCTAGCCTGAATTTTCTTGCCTTATAATGATGGACGAGCCCACTCATCGGCAGCGATGATCTCAAATATCACGAACATCAGCTGGCTTGAAATCGAATTTCAATCAAAGAACATTAACCTTCGGACTGACCTGCTCGAATATTTATGCCCTCATCTACTCAGGCAAACCATCGCTCGGAGCGGGAGCGGAGAGCGACTCGAACGACGCTGTCTCTCCGCTCCGAGCGAAATTTAGCCATCTACTCTGGCCACAGCAGCCGCTCTCCGGGTGAGCGTAGTCGCGCTCGGGGCGATATTCAGGCGCGCTTGGCACTGCGGTCGCTGTCCGGGCGATTTTCGAAATGTCCCCCTAGTTTTTATTTATAGCCGCCTCTTCTCGAAAGATGCGTGAATGTCGCGGTCCACGACAGAAAAATCCCCGCCTCGGTCCGCAGCAAGGGCGTAACCTTCGCCGAGGTCTGCGATGAGGAACCACCCTCGCTGCGGACCGCGGCGAAAACCGCCCCACCCCCAGCCGTGGGATCTCCAATCCCTCAGCGGTCAAAAATATGCTGGCCTCCGGAGAGGGACTTCAAGTCACCTTCCAGGGCCGGCATAACAATGCCGAATGAGGACTCGAGTGAGCTGAGGCAGCTTTTATACCGGCTGTGCATAAGATAAACACATTAGGACGTGATCATTCGCTTTACCATGTTTTTTCATGTCTGCCACTGCACCAAGCACTCTTCAATGGTCCTTTGGATCAAGGGTAACGGACTTAAGCTCAGAGAAATCGCACTGGCTGTATTCGGGGAGACGAAAGAAAAAGACAGGAATTTTCCAAGTGATTCGATATTCCAGCCTGTGTAGTCACAGAAAGCGAAAAGACAAGGGACAAACGGAAACCGATTGTGCAAGGGGAGCCGTGACGGCTCGGCCTGGCCTGCAAACACTTCATAACATCCTGCACACTCCTTCAGGGTCGTGCGCACTTTTCCACGGCGACGAACGTATTCCCAATTGGGTCCCGCACATTTTTTATAGCGTCTGACGCACTCCCTCCTGAGTCCCGCATACGTTTTACGGCGTCTAACGTATTCCCGTTCGGGTCCCGCACACTTTATGCGGCGTCCGGCACACCGCCGATTGGGTCCCGTATACTTTGTCCGGCGTCCGACGCACTGTCAGTGGGGTCCCGCACACTTTATCCTGCGTCCGGCGCACTGCCACTGAGGTCCCACAGTTTATCCCTCAGAGAACAACCAATTCTGCGCTTATCTATCTCTGTAGTTGGCACCGCTGTCGCCCCTAGAGCGACCGGACAGCGGCCGAGGGGCGAACTGGCTTCGGACAGGGACCGCGGTGCCAGTTTGCCCTCGGCCGCTGTCCGGGTGATGACGTCATAATTGGGAGGAGCCGGCGTCGCTCCGAGCGATGGTTTGTCTGAATAGTTAAGACTTTGAATGGAGTGCTTGGTTACATAGTTCAACTGTTTTTAATAGCGTTTATTTCTGCCTGTGAATGTAGATGAATTTTGACTTCACATACATGAGACTGCGATCTTTTTTTGCGGCGCTGTGCATGTGTGCACGAACTGGCATCCTTAAGCCCTAAAAACTCCAATCCTAGCCCGTTTTTCATCGCGCTACCTTCATAGTTTTTCAGCTGTTTTCGATCTGAGCTGATTTTTGCAGTTTTTTTTCGATAACGTTTTGCATCATGACCACTGCCTTTAATAAGAGTTTATGAGGAAAGCATTCAATCGGCCTTGAGAGTATCCTTCCTCACGTAATTGATCGAGACCGTCTAAATCGAAGCTATTTCTCGTGTGAAATTATAGCATGAATGAGAAACAATGTGTAAGCGAATGAGTCGCTAGAGGAGTGAAAATATCCTTATTTGTCTTCATAGTGCTGTGTGCAAATTTGGAAGGAGCACTCTTCTGGCAGTGCACTACAATGTCGAGGCTGCTGTTAGCCGCTCTCGAAACACCTCTGAAGCTTTTGATAAAGTTAGGAACAGCTTAAAAAGCCAAAATCGTGTTTAAGTAGGCTTTATGAGTGTGCAGAAACTTGCAGTTCAGTTTTCGTTAATTGGCAGTAGCGCTTAACGGCAGGCAAATTTGTAAACAGAAGAGAGGTGAACATGTGCCCAAACAATTAACTGAAAGCTTTTTGTAACATTTTCCACCACGCAACACGTGAAGAAGTGTAAAGATAATAAGCATTAGCTGCCGTTAATACCTATGAACAACAAAACCTCTTCACTCCCCGAGCTTTAAGTTCTAACAACTTACGTACACGATAAATGAAGAAGTGGCGTTGGCGGAATCATTGATCAGATTTATCGGTTCTGACTGTCATTCTGCATATGCGTCTCTCACCCCTTTTGGAATGTATTCCTTAACTGCATTTTACAATCTCCATTATATCACTGTATTTGTGTTTCATTTTAGGTCACAGAACACTTGAGGTTTTTTTGAGGTCTTCGTTTAAATCGCTGGCGTGTTATACTCGCTAACCTGAAAATAAAACATGCTACCCAGAAAATATCAGCACTACAGTCGCCTTAGACCACCTCGTAGGTTTTTTTTACTACATCATCCGCAACACACCGTTTTTGTTCCTTTCATCCATCCAAAGGTGAAAAATCCTATATATCCTATATATAAAGAATCGCATGGACAAGAAAAATAATCATGACTATGGGGCTACGAAGCTGCCCTATCACATGCAGGCGCTGTGCTTAGCCGGTGCCACGAAGGAGAGGATGAGCGTTCAGCACAGCGCCTGCATGGTGGTGGGGCAACTTCGAAGAGGAGTCGATTGAGGCGCGTTATTCAGCGCCTTCACCACTGCTTCGTCTTCATTTTTTTGCTTATTGCTTTCTTTTTATTCGATTTTTGCATCGTTTTGGACCTGCACGAGTTTTCGGTTGGGCGTTCATTTATACCATCTAGACGGCTCTGAACGCCTTTTAAAATTTTTTTCGGATTTGACCTAAAATCCTCCCAGGTGGGTTTTCGGATGGGCGTTATTTGGGGCGCTGATCACAAATCTTTGGTTTATTTGTCGATTTTCCAAAGTTTTGGATTTGATTCGTTCAAAGCTTCCCATCGTGAGAAAATTTGATGGAAAATTGCGACTTCTGACGATTTCCGAAGTGGCACGATAGGTATGGTCCAAACTATGCTCTAGAGGTTATTTCAAGTGCTGAGCACGAATCTGAGGTGCGTTTATCGATTTTTGACAGATTACGGTGGTTATACAGTAGATCAGTGAAAGTTTCAGACTTGGCTCAAAATTTGTGTACGGGGGATTTACGGGAAGTTGAATACGAATTTAATGTCCATTTGTCGGTCTTTGAAATACTAAGGTAGGTTTTGCACCCAAAATGGTTTGGTACCAACCGTAACTTACAGTAAACCTCAGAATTTCGCTAAACTGACTCGAGATTCGTGTTCAGGACCCTAGATTACCCCTGCATACAAGTTTTTAGCCAAATCTGGAATTTTTTCAAAACACCCTAAAAGTTTCAGGCTAATTTTACTCAGACCCCCCTCAGGAGCAAATTTTTGAGCCGCGAAACCGCCATTTATCCCCCCCCATGTAACGACGTGACTACGCGAAAACCTTGCTGTGACCAGAATAGTCCCCCCATTTTTGCGTAGCAAAACCCCCATTTATTCCCCCCACGTAAGGACGTGACTATGCGAAAACTTTGCTTTGACCAGAGTAGTGAAAATGGTGATATCGCAGCAGGGGGGGGGGGGTGTGCGATTGACCACAACACTAGGCCACCAGAGTACGGTGCGGGGTGTGGATATCCAGAGGGGGCTGAGCTGCGAAGGGGTGGAAGGGAAGTCTGAGCTCCGCCAAAAGATCAACTGGAACATTCGGAAAGTTTTTGGAGGTTCCTCTATATCAAATTTTACATCTTTTGAAGTGAATTGTTCATCTTCTCTAAACTTCCGACAAAAAACAGACCGAGTAGTGCTCCCGGTGGTGTCCTAATTGAGTGGCAGCACGGAAGGTGGGTTGTGGCCTACAGGGTACGGCACGAGCTGTGGAAAAGGCTAATTTCACTCAGACCTCCCCTCAGGAGCAAATTTTTTGAGCCGCGAAACCGCCATTTACCCCTTCCCCCGTAACTACGTCACTATGCGAAAACCTTGCTGTGACCAGAGTAGTGAAAATGGTGCTATCGCAGCAGGAGGAGGGGGGGGGGGGTGCGATTGACCACCACACTAATCCACCAGAGTACCGCGCGGGATGTGGGTATCCAGGAGTGAAGTGGCATGCATGAATGCGTCAGCGAGGGTCAGGGAGCGCTACACCGCGCCACGATTTGAATTCAAGTTGCGATGAGTGCACGTGAGGTTGCGCCTCCCTACCCTGGGCGTCGCACTCATGCATGCCACTCCAGAGGAGGGGCCTGAGCTGCGAAGGGGTGGAGCGGGGGAGTCTGAGCTCCGCCGGGAGATCAACCGGAACATTTTGAAAGTTTTTGAGGGTTCCTCTTTTTCAAATTTACATCTTCTTAAGTGAATTGTTCATCTTCTTCAAATTTCCAACAAAAAACAGACCGAATAGCGCTCCCGGCGAGGGTACGAGAAAATCGGCCAAAGTTCGACCTAATTATGCTTTGGGGGGATCTGAGAAAGTCGCCGAAAAATTTGTTCTGGAGGGGGAGGGGTCTGAGTAAAATTAGCCTTTTCCACAGCTCGTGCCGTACCCTGTAGGCCACGCCCAACTTTCCATGCCGCCGCTCAATTAGGACACCAAGCTGGGGTTTTTGTACCCCATCCAGAATCGGAAGAGTAGTTGCGGCGCTGAAAAGTATGTGTGGCCAAGTGTGATGGCTAATCCCACCCCCCCCCCCCTACCCCTCCCTGCTACGAAAGCACCGTGAAGATTGATAGTCCTATCCTATCCTCTGTAAAACGTCGCCATTCTCACGACTCATGTCGCTAGCGGCTCTCGCGAATCTGCTCCCGCCATCTTTCGTGCGCTCTCTCACTCTCTCAAACTTCCGCTCTGCACCATCACGAGTAGAAACCACGAGAATTCGCGGTTTTATAGCCTTTAAATGACGAGGTGCGGGAGCGGGAGAGTTTTGAAGCGCGAAAGCGTGACAATGTCGGGCAGAGAACAGCGCCCTCTTTCACTTAATATATACTGTCCTTATCGAATCAAAATTGTGGTCCGCATTTGCGGACAACCGCTGTTGCAACAGTGATCGCGCAGTTACCAGTGATCCCAGCCAGAGTCTGCGTGGGGTGCGTGTCGCAGCAGCGGTCGTCTCTTTCGCTCCGATGAGGACAGTACCCTCTAATCCGTTGCAAAATGTAGTCTTGCCATTGCGTGCGTATGTGCGCGCGTGCTGGTTTTTTTCTCCGCCCCCCACTCTTCCTGCACGCGAATGGGCAAAATGAATTTCAATTCAAAATATGTTATTTAGTTAGGTACGTGGCTTGTTTCCTCAAAAAAAAAACATCTAAATCTCACCCACCGCTGGTGCTGCGGTCGCGTGCACCCGCCCGCTAGAGCCGAGAGAAGAGCACAGCTGATCAGCTTACAGGCCATAAAACGGCCAATGTCTCACCGTCGACTGCGTACCACGCGCTGCGCGACCGCACGTGCGTCGGAAGCAGACGAGTTTTTGGCCGCGCGCGACCGAGTTCGGCCGCCGCGCGGGGGCCGAAACGTCGCGCGGCGGCCAAAACTCGTCGCGCGGCGGCCAAAACCCGTCCGCTTCCGACGCGCGTGCAGTCGCGCAGCGCGTGGTACGCAGTCGACGGTGAGACATTGGCCGTTTTATGGCCTGTACCATATTACCAGCCGCCGGCTAGATTTAAACCGCCCGTGCCTGCTGCGGAGAGATTTGACCCGCCCGCATCAGCCGCGGGGGAGATTTAAATGTTTATTCTTAAGGAAACAAGCTACGGGCCTGATTGTATAATCGAAGATTATCGCGAGAAATCCGTATTTGAGGGTGTCGTTCCCGTGCAGACCCTGGGTAGATGGTACTCTGTATATCTTATCTGTATAGTTTTGCCTTTCAGCAGGAGATCACAGCACCAAGGGCGATCACTCAAGCATCTCGAACAATACGCCAATGATGAAGATCATGGATATTGAAGTCAGTGTATTTCAAAAATCGTTTGGTTTTCTTGGTTTTGGCTTCAAGAATTGTTTTTTTTTCGAAGTTTGGGGTGCGTCTTAAGGTTCTGATCTGGTTGTTTGACGTTTTAGGTGCATTTGAAGCGTGGGCATATGAACTTTCTACCATTTCAATGTCCGATATCCCTGGCCGAGCGGGCGTCTGGTGCTGAGATGAGGGAACATTTGCTTTCGTAGCATCGGAAGAATATGACTAAGGTGAGAAATCTCTGATCCGTTGCTTTTTTTTCCGACTTCCTGGTTTTCTTTCAATTTTTTAGTGCGATTTTTCATCAAACCTTCCCCTTTTTTTCGTTACTCTGCATTCTTGGAAATCGTTTTAAAGGTCAGCCGCAAGTAGAGGGTGCTAATGACGTTATCTCATGAGGGGTCATGTTTTTGACTAGCCGTCCTGAAGAGGCAGGGTTACTTGAGGAGTAGGGGGTTGAGGAGGCCGGCCGTGCAAAAAAAGTGGGAAGGATCGCCTGAGGGGGGCCCCTTTCGCCGTTTTTTCGACATTGCTGCTGCCACAAGCCCCGCGTTTTTCGATTTCCGGTGTAAACTTGAAGACGGTTTTTGACTGGCCGTCCTGAAGACAGTGTCAAGCGGGGTAGCGAAATTTCACAACAGGAGGTTAGGGGGGGTCGCGAAAAATTCAGGACAAAAATTAAAATTTGGTGAAGATATCCGGCAAATTCTCGATATTTTGGTCACCAAAGGGAAGGATCGTAGCATAGCTCAGCATCACACGCCTGAGCCCAACTACTGAACGAATTTTCGGCGTCTGACAGTTTTCGTATTCAAATATATTGATTATTTTGGTTTTATCGAAAGACTCGAAAATCCACTGAACCTTATACTCCGATTTGATGAAGAAATCCTCTCTCGGGGGGGAGGGGGTTGCAAAAATTCTGGGTTTTGGGAAAAAATCGATGGTGATTCTGAACATTTGGTGGGGGGTCGCTCCGATTCCGAAAAATTACGCAACGCTCCGCTTGACCCTGCCTGAAGAGGCAGGGTTACTTGAGGAGTAGTAGGGGATGAGGAGGTCGGCCGTCCAAAAAGTGGGAGGGGTCACCTTAGGGGGCCCCCTTTCGCCGTTTTTTCGACATTGCTGCTGCCATGAGCCCCGCGTCTTTCGATTTCCGGTGTAAACTCGGAGACGGTTTTCATGATTTTCACTTCCGAGCTTTTCACTTGCACTGTCGTGAACTTCTGGGTAGCGCACAAACCCCGCCCTCTCCACTCAAAGACCTCTGATCGAAACAAACAGCTGGAAAATTGAAGTCAATAAAGCAATCGATGATCGAATGATCAAAACTGCTCCCAATAATGCACGGATTGCTCAGATTCACCCCATTCAAATATTTTTTCTTACGACTCGATAATTCAGTTGTTTGTTTCGATCAGTGGCCGTTGAGTGGGCGAAGATTGCGCTCTACACAGAAGTTCAGGACCGCGTATGGCTATTTGGGGCCCGCTTTCGCCGTTTTTTCGACATTGCTGCTGCCACGAGCCCCGCGTCTTCCGATTTCCGGTGTAAATTCGAAGACGGTTTCCATGGTTTTTGTCGCGAGTTTTTTTGCATAAAACAACGCGTTGGTCTCCAAGTGTTACCAAAATTACGAAGAGCGGCGCCGCATTCTGTGCAGAAACTAAAAAAGCCTGGTGTTTCATAAAATTTTGAGTAGTTGTTTTAGTTTCTAAGCTGTCGAAATTTTTCCTTCAAAGCCGGACGTAAAACATTTTGAGATTTTCCGAAAACAGGATAAAAACCGCGTCCGACTTTCCACCGGAATCCGAAAGGTTCGGTGCCTATTACAGCAGCAATTTCGGAAAACGGTTAAAAAACAGCTCCATATAGCCCTGCACGGTCGTGAACTTCTGGTTAGCGTACAAGCCACGCCCTCTCCACTCAATGACCTCTGATCGAAACAAATAGGTGGAAAATTGAAGTCAATAAAGCAATTGATGATCGAATGATCAAAACTGCTCTCAATGATGCACGAATTGCTCAGATTCACTCCATTCAAATATTATTTCTTCGGGGTCGATTATTCCGTTGTTTGTTTCGATCAGTGGCCGTTGAGTGGGCAGAGATTGCGCTCTACACAGAAGTTCAGGACCGCGTATGGCTAATTGGGGCCCTTTTCGCTGTTCGGAGGGTAGCCGGCGAAGCCGGCCCATCGTTCGGCGAAGCCGAACGAATACTACGCGGAGGGGGGGGGTCGTCGAAGCTGGCCCATCTTTCGGCGAAGCCGATCGAACTCTACAGGCAAGAGTTAATTCAAAAGTTCATGCTGAATGATTCCCTTGACGTGGTTTGTGCAAGATGTGAAATTGATTATCACGTCCCTCTAATTGTGCATGCTTTTGTCTGACGATCCCCCCGTCTCGCCTTCGACAGAGATATTTTTGTCCTCACGACCCCCTTCCCCCGTCGGCACCAAGTGGGACGTCATGTAATAGCTAAGTGGAGCGGCGATTCTCTTTTCGTCTCCCCTGGGTGGTCAGTATTCTCTGGGATTCTGTCACGAACGTTCTCTTACACTTCGATTTTGGCCCAAACGTTAACGACTCCCCTCCCTCTCCAGACACCCGATCAAGTGTATGCAGTCTTATATCGGAAATCGCAGACCTCAGCCGCCCGCTTTCGGTCCTGGGACTGATCCTAGCACGATTGATGGTTGGGGGGGGGGGCGTTTCGTTTCTCTCACCAGATTCTCCTTCCGAAGAGTTTTGAACATATGAATCTTCTTTCAAAGAATTCATAACAAGTCACTTTTTTGACCCCCTGACCTCTTGAAGATAAATGCATTTGTTGAGGGTTGACTCGCGGGCCAACGATCAGTTTTACAGCTGGGGGTATGAAGAATTCAGCATAAACTTTTGAATTAACTCTTGTTTCAGCGGCCCCACATTAGGCGCATTCGTTTTTTGCGACACTCCCCCCCCCCAACTTGGAACAACTTGTGCTTCATGAAGATGAAGACTTTCTAGAACCTTTTGGGATAACATAATGCTACTTTTTTGTCCGTTTTAAAATCATGCGACCCCCTCGGAAGTCGTAAAATTCCTCATGGTGCGTTAGGGTATCGTAAAATATCCTTGGCGTGGTTTGTGCACGATGTGAGATTCATTATCACGTCCCTCTCATTGTGCATGCTATTCTCAAGTTGTTTCAAGTTGAGAAGGGGCTGGGTGAGAAAAATGTCTGCGTAGAATGTGGCGCCGCTGAAACAAGACTTAATTCAAAAGTTCATGCTGAATGATTCCCTTGACGTGGTTTGTGCAAGATGTGAAATTGATTATCACGTTCCTCTAATTGTGCATGCTATTGTCCGACGATCCCCCCGTCTCGCCCTCGACAGAGATATTTTTGTCCTTACGACCCCCCTCCCCCGTCAGCGCCAAGTGGGACGTCATGTAATAGCTAAGTGGAGCGGCGATTCTCTTCCCGTCTCCCCTGGGTGGTCAATATTCTTTGGGATTCTGTCACGATCGTTCTCCTACACTTCGATTTCGGCCCAAACGTTAACGACTCCCCTCCCTCTCCAGACACCCGATCAAGTGTATGCAGTCCTATATCGGAAATCGCAGACCTCAGCCGCCCGCTTTCGGTCCTGGGACTGATCCTAGCACGATTGCTGGTTTGGGGGGGATCGTTTAGTTTCTCTCGCCAGAATCTCCTTCCGAAGAGTTTTGAACAAATGAATCTTCTTTCGAAGAATTCAGAACAAGTCACTTTTTCGATTCCCTGACCTCTTGAAGATGAATGCATTTGCTGAGGGTTGACTCGCGGGCCAACGATAAGTTTTACAGCTGGGGGTCAGAAGAATTCAGCATAAACTTTTGAATTAACTCTTGTTTCAGCGGCCCCACATTAGGCGCATTCGTTTTTCGCGACCCTCCCCCCCCCCCCCACTTGGAACAACTTGTGCTTCATGAAGATGAAGACTTTCTAGAACCTTTTGGGATAACATAGTGCTACTTCTTTGTCCGTTTTAAAATCATGCGACCCCCTCGGAAGTCGTAAAATTCCTCATGGTGCGTTAGGGTATCGTATAATATCCTTGGCGTGGTTTGTGCACGATGTGAGATTCATTGTCACGTCCCTCTCATTGTGCATGCTATTCTCAAGTTGTTTCAAGTTGGGAAGGGGTTGGGTGACAAAAATGTCTGCGTAGAATGTGGCGCCGTTGAAACAAGAGTTAATTCAAAAGTTCATGCTGAATGATTCGCTTGACGTGGTTTGTGCACGATGTGAAATTCATTATCACGTCCGTCTCATTGTGCATGCTATTGTCGGACGATCCCCCCGTCTCGCCTTCGACAGAGATATTTTTGTCCTTACGACCCCCCTCCCCCGACGGCGCCAAGTGGGACGTCATGTAATAGCTAAGCGGAGCGGCGATTCTCTCCCCGTCTCCCCTGGGTGGTCAATATTTTTTGGGATTCTGTCACGATCGTTCTCTTACACTTCGATTTTGGCCTAGACGTTAACGACTCCCCTCCCTTTCCAGACACCCGATCAAATGTATGCAGTCTTATCTCGGAAATCTCAGAGATATAAGAACAAGTTACTTGTAATACAAATGTAACTCACTTGAATTTCTCAAGTAACTTACATTCATATTACATGCAAGTTACACTTACGTTACATTTAACTTACATCTATCTTTTCGCCATGGGTGGCCATCACGCAAAACAGACGACACGCGACGCGTAGAGCGCGTCGCATGCGTCCGAGACTACACGCTACGCAAAAACGCTGTGTCAGACGTTCCCTGTAAGTGTGGGGTCAATAACCTTAAACTTGGGTAATTAAAGCGACAGCAACGCCAGTCCAAAAACTGACCCCAAGAGTGCGTCGTATATACTCCCCTTAGAAATGCCTCTTATCCGATTTGAGTTACCTGTGACTTATTCTGTACCAACTAAGTTATGTGTAAAATATAGGAGGCGCATTGCACGCGGTATCCCGTCGATATGTTGCATGTAACCTAAAACTCATTTTCGACCTTTTATGTTACGAGCATCCTGTTTTGATTTTTCTGAGGAGTGCTGTGCGGAACTGTTCCGAATTCGTTGCCGTATTTCCGGCGTTTTTTTAAGCTGTACCGTTCCGCTTCCGTTTCCGATTTTTCGGCCCGAAATCGAAACAGAATAGTGCACCACGGGTGATGGTGATGGGTCTAGGCAAGGGTGTATAAAGGCATCATGAGAAGCTGAAAATAACTTCCGAACTCTTCTGTTCAATGAATATATGGGTCTGGCTGAGCTCCTCGACATAGTTCGGAATTCTGAAATTGTGCCTCTTTAGAATGGTTCCATAAAATAGGTGTGGCAGGAACCTGAACGCCGTTTCGGGGTTTTCTATAAACCAGATATTTCTGCAAGAATGAATGATTGGAAAGGGCTTCCACTAAAGTCCTCTTCATCGTTTGTCTACCTCCACAACAGCATTACGAATCGGGACATCTTTTTTTGCACTACAGCCTGTCCTACAGGAAAGAGTCCAAGCGGGGATAGGTGGAGGTGGCCACGGACAGCAGCACTGCAAGTTGGAGGCACAATCCAATGAAGCTTCCTCTTCTTGCCGGAGTTATCTTTTATTTCTGAAGTTTCTGATTTCAATCGTGTGGTATTCGCTCAGCTATGCAATTGACTTTCAAAACAACATGTAAAAGTCGATGATAATCTGAAGATTAACTTCTGATCAGCGTTGAACATGCAACGCTAACGCTCGCGTTCATATACATCTGGTACATCCTGGACTCCTTCCTTGGGGAGAAGCCGTGCACTGCTTTGAGGGGGCAGCTTCTTAACTTGATAGTTTTTGAAACTGCCTTTTCGGATTCTCCAGAAGATTCATAATTAATAATTGTTGGCTTTCCGGTTCTTAATTTTCGTTTCCGTCGTTTTTTGGCCATTTGTTTTATTCTGTTCTTTTCCACTTTCAAATTCAAAACTGAACTTGCACTTACAGAGAATGAAGTAATGGAAGCAAATCATGATTCACACGTTACGTTGAAAGACGACCAAATGAGAAGACCAAAGTACATGCTTCAATCTCATCTCCCATATGACACATGATCTATTTTTCCATCCAAATTTTGTGTATGCCTCGTCTATATCGTCATGCACGTGATGTGTATCGGAAAATGTATTTGCACCAACCCCACCACCACATGCTGTCAAGCATTCTCAAAAGGACTTGGAGATGAACATTAGTGTTGTTGTACGGGTTTCAAGGTATTTGTTGCACGGTATAAAATCCTGCAATTGGAGTTGTTAAAGCTGCCTTACCTTGTTTCCCGTTGAGTAGGTAGAAAATTTCTGTTGTTGTTGAGAAAGCCATGATCATTGAAGTTGTTTGATGATTTATAAATTTGATTGAAGTTGATGAAAAAGCAATGATTATGGAAGTTGTGGAAGTATGGAATAAAGTTGATTAGATTAGGCTTTACGATAGAAGAAAAGTCGGCTCTCGTCTGCCGTTTGATTCTGGATACTTCTTGTGCGTAGTTTCAGCTAGAAAATGGGGTAGGCCTCAAAGTGTCGCGGAAAGTGGGCGGGACCCTACTTGGAGTGGGTGGGGAGTGTGGGCGGTGGGGAGTTTACTCGGAGTGCCGTGAGGAGTGAGCGGGACTCTACTGGGAGTGCTGCGAGGAGTGGGCGGGGCGAACTTTGAGTACCTTAAGAAGTGGGCGGGGTCAACTTGGACCGAAGTGAAGAGTGGGCGGGACTCTACTTGGAATGCCGTGAAGGGTAGGCGGGGCGAACTGTGAATACCGTTAAGAGAGGGTGGAACCCTACTGGGAGTGCCGTGAAGGGTGGGCGGGGCGAACTGTGAATACCGTTAAGAGAGGGCGGGACTTTTTGGAGTGCAGGGAAGAGTGGGCGGGGCCCTACTTAGAGTGTGTGGGACCCTATCTGAAGTGCCGTGAAGAGTGGGCGGGGCGAACTTTGAGTACCGTAAAGAGAGTTCGGGACTTCTTGGAGTGCTGTGAAGCGTGGGCGAGGTCATACTTGAAGGGAGCGAGAAGTGTGGGCGGGGCCCGTGGGCAAATAGTGTAGGCAGGACTTTTTGGAGCGCCGTGAGAGTGGGCGGGACCCTACCGGGAGTGCCGTTTTAGGTGGGCGGGACCCTACTTGGAGTGCCGCTAAGAGTGGGCGGGGACTGAAAACCGTGTACTCGGACAATCGCTGCATTGAAGGTTTCGCGGTGCGAGGTGTGAGACTGAAAACCATCTGCTCGGACAATCGCTGCAGTGAATGCGTGTCGAATATGAATTTCAACTAGATGATAAGGTGTTTTGAGCACAGCCGAGGAACGCGCTGCAAGGGGAACAGCGTACTCCTATTTGGTTTTGAGTAAGGGCAAGTTAAGCACGTGCCTCAACAAATACATTCAATGCGTACATGATACACATTAAATTCGATGACAAAACAGTTTCCTGAACAAAGAAAGCGAGCGACGCATTTTTGATGCGGGGCTCAGATGTCGGTAGCATCGCCGGTTCATTTACCCACGTTCGCGGTACTTGGCCCGTCTAGCCGCTGGAGACCCTGTCCAAACGCTGGCTGGGATAGCGCGTCATTACCTTGCAGCACGTGCTCTTGCGATTGAAATTGGCAGGAAGTGCTCATGTGATGAAATTATGCAGCACGTGCTCTGCGATAGAGCTCTTAGATGGGTGTATTCCTTTTTTGAGTTGAATGCATAATCGACACGTATCGAATTTGGCGAGTTTCTGTGTATCTATTTTGGTTCTAGGAGAAAGTGTATTCTTACGATTTTAGGCCTTAGCTGTACCGTTTTTTTTCAGGGATTCTGCTTAAAAAAAGACTATAGTCGAACACAAATTTTTTGATCAAAATATTGTTGATCGGGTCGGACCCTGTCGGCTGCACAAAGGAGTCGAAAGTGGAGCGACTTATTGGTTTTTCAAAAGGAGACAGATCTGCTTCAAATGCGACAAAAATAGAGTCGAAGGTAGGGCGGCTCCAAAAAAAGCATGAAAACGTGTCGAAGTTGCAGAAAATATGTATGGGTCGAATGAAGTGCGGCTCAGGTAGCAATGGTGGTATTGGTATGAAATTTCAGAGAATAGAATTTAGTCGGGTGAAATGCGACTCAAAACATAAAAATGTGTGGAAAAGCTTGAGTCAAGGGTGAATCGAATCAAGGGCGACTCTTGGAAGTGTAAAAAAGTAAAGAAAATTTCAATAGTGAAGGGTCGATTGAAGGCCGGCTCAAAACGGAGGAGAATCGAATAGAGGGAGACTCGAGGAAACGTGAAAATATAATGGAAATCCCAAAAATGAGGAGTCGATCGAAAGACGGCCCGAAAATGGAGGTGAGTCGAATGAAGGGCGGCTCAAAAACGGAGGTGTATCGAATAGAGGGACGGACACTTCAAGGAAACGCGAAAATGTAATGAATCTTTCAAAAATAAAGAGTCAGTTGAAAGGCATCTCGAAAACAGTGGTGAGTCGAAAGGAGGGCCGCTGAAAGAAGTTGTTGAAAGTGTTGAACATGTACAAGTTGTTGAACGCATAGATGCTCGTCTGTTGTTCATTAGTACACCTAAAGATACTAAAATCGCATTCATGGATTCTACTAACCGGCCGCGGTTAGGACAGTAATGAGAAAAATCCTTCTGGCTCTCAGACAAAACTTGGCTTGCTGTATAGTAGAAGGAAAATTAATGGATGCATCAGAATGATTGCCGCACGTTAAAGTGGCTGCCACGGGCTAGGGACCCGAAGAGCCACTGTGTGCAATAAAGCAAAGCCCAGTAAGTAAAATGATATTTATCGCTGAGATAATCCGTACTAAGCCAACAATTCACCTCGAAGATATTCACTACGTACAGTATACTTTTCCAAATATATGGAAGATGTCAATGGAAGAGGTGTGATGAGGGTGTAATTAATGGGAAAATAATCATTCTATGCGTAGGTAGAACAGCGCTGCTATAGTGATCTACATCAGTCGCTCCTTTGTCATCTAACATGTGACCGCTTGTTTGTAAGCGATAGGCTTCAATTAGGCTGAGACAACCCTCGCTATTTTAGTGTGGCCGAGTTTGCTAAGTGTCCGCCACGGGCTAGGAATCCGGGGGTCTATCCAAGCTTCATATCATCTCCAAGTTGATTTCATTAGCATGTTTGGGAGCTGGTGCCCTTTGTTGAGTGGCTTTCATTGCTCCTGGAGAATCAGGGTGGAGACAGCGCGAGAGGCTGGGATTGCAGCAGACGCAATATACGCGTATACGCACGCGTTAGAAACCAGTGAATTTGTCCTGAAGGCAGAGGTGCGTTGCCTTAAAGGCAGTGTTCACGATAGAAATCTTTTTCCTGTTTTTCCGCCTATCTTGAAAACGGTCCCATGCTGACTCCAATGATGTCCCTGGAATAGTACAAGACCCCCTGGAAACGGAGTTATGGCTGTTCGAAATTCAGCAAGGGGAAATTGTGGACGAGTTGTCCGAGGCTTGTAACTCCCGTTTTTTGCAGCCGATGTGTGCGAGCTGACCTGAGTAGAGAGAGACGTTGAGAATGAAGGGAAGAACGGGCCTTTTGATCGGAAACCATCGCTCATTTAACCACAAATTCAGGGGAACTGTTATAGGACGTGGGCGGAGTGGCCCAATGGGTCGGCTGGCCCACGAGATTTTCACCCACTTACCGGCCGTTTTCCGCCGCACTTCTGTTCTTAATCTTCTTATAGGGACCCAAAGCTTACGTTTTGGGCAAAAAAGGGGGAAACCTTTTCTTCGTGAACACTGCCTTTGAAGTCAAGTGGCTGCCCCGGGCTAGGGACCCGAAGGGTCACTAGTTTTCCCGAATTAATGCATCGAAACGAAAAACATCATTTTTGAAGAATCTTGTCACTGGGATGAGTCATGGCTTCCCTTTAAAAACGTTGAAAGAAAGAAGATCTGCGTTTCGCCAAGAGTTTCCCCCAAAGGAATACCAAAATACGTGCACTGTAAGAAGGCTATGTGGTGCGTGTGGTGGGACAGAAGCGGAATCATCCATTGGGAAATCATTTCAAATGGCATTTGTTATTGGTTTAAAGACACCCTCAGATATGAAATTTGAGATTTTCATGTAATTGTGTAGACCCCTCCTGTATAACACGTGCCAAATGCGAAATTCCTCCAAATAAGCGAGATGTAAGCGACCACCACAGACCCGGCCCCTTAGCAGATTTTCGAACTCCATAGCGGCTCGATAGATGGATGAATTCAAACGAGTCGTCGTTCTTCAGTTCACTGCTGGATTGTCTCCTTATCCTGGATCGCTCTCGCGCAACGATTGCGAACGAAGAGAAATACAGGCCTGAGACAACTCGTCCACCAATTTTTCACCCTCAAAAATAGGCATTTTAGGGAGCAATAACTCTGTTCAAAGAGGGTCTTGAACGATTTGAGAGATATCACTGTGATCAGTGTTTCACTCTCTCCAAGACAAGCATGACATCTGAAAATTTGTTCTTGGGGGTCCTGTGCCTTAAAGGCAGTGTTCACGATGAAAATTGTTTTTCTGTTTTCCCGCCTATCTTGAAAATGGCCCCACGCTGATTCCAATGATGTCTCTGAAATCGTACAAGACCTTCTGGGAATGGAGTTATGGCCCCTCAAAAATTGAGCTAGGTAAAATGGTGGACGAGTTGTCCGAGGCTAGTAACTTGCGTCTTTTGCAGCTGATCTATGCGAGCTGACCTCAGTAAAGAGAGAAGTTGAGAATGAAGGGAAGAACGGGGCTAATGATTGGGAATAATCGCTCATCTCACGATCTTGAGCATTCATTTGTTTACGTCGGTGGGCGTGTGATGCGCTTTTAAGGTTTGCCTTGCGCTCGAAATGGCAACTTCATGCTCTTTTGGAGCTTTTCCTGGCTCGTTTTCATGCGTTCTTTCGACGTCAACGTTACATGTCCCTTGAATCGTACAAGACCCCCTGGAAACGGAGATATGGCCTCTCAAAATTCAGCGAAGGAAGCATTGTGGACGAGTCGTCCAAGGCTTGTAACTCCCGTTTTTGGCAGCCGATGTGTGCGAGCTGATCTGAGTAAAGAGAGACGTTGAGAATGAAGGGAAGAATGGGGCTTTTGATCGGAAATGATCAGGTTTTCAGTGGTAAAAATTGGCAAATTTTTCATGTTTATATCTTAGGAGCATTTCTGGGAGGGGGTATGACAATTTTCGAGATTTTTGGGCGCGGACTGACCACCGAGGGGGATGGTCGTAAGTATTTCGCGGTCCTTGCCAACGGGCTGCTGGACACTGCACAGCACACCCAGAAAAATATTTTTCAGTTTTTGGGCTGATCGTGGAGAAGGCCACACGCTGATCACAGCGGCATTTCTGAAATCGTCAAAGACCCCCTTCGAACAGAGTCATTGCTCCTTAAAAATGCCTGGGGGGTTGGGCTTGTGGTGGTCGCCTGTACCTCGCTTATTTGAAGGAAGTGAGATCTCGCACACAGAAAGAGTACTACACAAACAAAAGTCAGAAAATTCATGTCTGAGGGTGCACTGTACCTTTAAAGGCACAGTACACCCTCAGATATGAATTTTGAGATTTCCATGCAGTTGTGTAGTGGAAGCCTCTCGTGTAACACTCACCTGCATACTGCGGGATCTCAATTCCTCCAAATAAGCGAGATATATGCGACCACCACGGGCCCGACCCCCTTCACTCACCACCACGGGCCACACCCCTTTCTTGATTTCTGAACTCAGTAGCGGCAAGATGGACGGATGAAATCTAAACGCATCCCCGTTCTTCACTTCGTTGTCGGTAAACTCCTCCTACTGGTTGACTCCCGCGCAACGACTGCGAATGACGAGAAACACGGGCCTGAGACAACTCGCCCACCAAAATTTCACCCCCAAATATAGGCATTTTTACGGAGCCATAACATTGTTCAGAGAGGACTTTGAATTGTTTCAGAGATACCATTGTGACAAGCGAGTGACTCTCTCTAAGATAAGCATAAAATCTGAAAAATTGATTTTTGGGTGTCCTGCGCCTTTAATTGACATGTGGGCTCTAACGAGACGGATCCGAGGAAAATCACGGAGGGCAAGGATTCGGTGCCCGCAATGAAGATGGCCTCAAAATTTTGGAGTACGTAGCAGCCGATTCGACTATTGCGAATACACAGTTCCGCAAACGAAGTTCACACCGCATCACTTATGTACATTAGCGGTGGCCGAGAAACACAGACTATATTTTTCGTTAACGTTGAATTATTTGCAACAGGCCATATAAGAGGTGAGCTATGTTCCTAACTAATAACACCATAAGATGGTCCTTTCGTCACTACTGACGAGTTAAAGGAAGGACCATACCTTTACCTTTTTTTCCGTGTAGTGTTTGGAAACGGAACGGAAAATAGGTTGCTTTCTTTCTTTTGATTACTGGATGCTACGCCGGACAGATCGCAGAATTCTAATCGACTTCAGGGTCATACCTACCGATCACATTGCTACGCAGCATCACCTTCTCCTCATGGACATAATGATGAACCGACCCAAGAGTTTCATGCATAGAACTGACGCAAATCGCATCAAGTGGTGGAAGTTGAAGGAGTGTGAACGAAGTCTCGTCATTTCTCTGCTATCTTGTCTGATAAGCGATGCTGGCTTAGCCGTTGAAGAAGATCGGAGCCGAATCTTGAATGCCGTGAAGACTTCAGCTGTTGGCATTCTAGAGAGCACAACTCCGGAAAGACCCCCTTGATGGTAGGCTGAAGATGTTCAAGCGAAAATTCGGGAGCACAAATCGAAATTTAAGCTGTGGATGAGAACTCGGAGTGACCAGAATCGTGCAGCCTACTTGACAGCCGAACTAAACGCGAAAAACGCTGTATCTGTGGCAAAGTCTAATAACTACAAGGATCTCTACGACAAGCTAGACACCTGGGAGGACCAGAAATTTATATATCGGTTAGCGAAGGTTCTGTTTAGCTTCATTTTAGGTACTGCTTTACTGATTTCACCTGCTGTAATACGAAAGACAGGTCCTTGCACACTGCTCACAGACTGGATATGTGTATGTGGATACTCTTCATTCGAGATGACGTTGAAATGTTCTGGCCATCTTTCTAGCACATCACTCTGGCGTCGAGAAATGCTACCTTTGGCTGCTTTGATGGTATTGATATGCTCTACGTCCAATGTCGAGCGATTACATAATTACATAATCGCTCGACATTGGACGTAGAGCAAATCAATACCATCAAAGCAGCCAAAGGTAGCATTTTTCGACGCCAGAGTGATGTGCTAGAAAGATGGCAAGAACATTTCAACGTCATCTCGAATGAAGAGTTTCCACATACACATATCCAGTCTGTGAACAGTGTGCAAGGACATGTCTTTCGTATTACAGCAGATGCAGTAAGGCAGTAACTCAAATGAAGCTAAACAAAGCAACTGGCCCGGATGATTTGCCTGTTGATGTGTGGAAGCAGTTAGGCGATCATGGTTCTGAATCAGGGATGTGCGGCAAACGATTTTGAAAAATCGGCAAACGGAAATCGACAAATTTTGTCCAAAAATGGCCGGCAAACGGCAATCGACAAACGGCAAAATAAATCTCGTACAAAAACGATGCAAATGTTCTAAAAGTAGCAGTAAAAAATACTTCTTTCTCATGCACAAATCGTATTTCGATAGCCAGATAAGAAATGGTTTCTGAATAGTGTATGGACGACTGTCCTTGAACCTCGGCATTTTGCTCTAGTTCAATAACACCACGAGGTTTTTCAATTATACCACAAGAAATTTAACCTCTTACTTTGGTACAATACCTGATATAGAAAGCAGCACCGAAATGGGCATTCTATTGAACACTGGTAATGGGAATATTGTGGTGAAAGGATAGTAATTTTTCGCGGTTCTCTAATATAAACCCTTTTCGGGATATGTAGTAGTCATGCAATTGCTTTGTGTTTCAAATTTATCGCACGAAATTCAGAGTATCGCGCAATCCAATTTAAAGGGATGAGCATCCGAAAGTAGTTTTAAAAAAAGGAAGAGGTCAGTGTGTCCCTACTTGACTTGATTAATTTTTAACGAGCGTGGCAGCCCTGCTCTTGCGAAAATCGCCGCTGCGACTCCGCGATAAAGCCATACCGGCTCCGAGGAAGGTACCAGAGCGGCTCCGCGAAAGTGCCGCTGCGGCACCGCGATGGGTGGCTGTGCTTTTACAAAAATAGGACCAACTGAGAGTAACTCATATAAAATTAATCGTGAGCCATACTACAACTTGGCGGGGCCTACGAACAGAAATGTGCACCTACGGTTGTTAGGTCCTTTATCTGATTAGGAAACTTTCTCAGAGTTCGCGGCGTACTCGTTTCGTGCCTCACGGTGTGTTTACTGTTTAACCGGAATTTAGATCAAAGATAATCACGTGAAAAATACAACTAAAACGCACGTTTCCGAACAGCCTTGGAAACGTTGCTGAGAAACGGCTAAATATTCGGCATCTCTCCCCCTGCGACCTTTTAAATTTCTTCTGAACTGCGCGCTAATAACTCAAATACATTGAATGGGGTAGTTTTTCAAGATTTCCACCAATACGACTCCTAAAAAACCGCGGTTTGCTCAAACCACCTCCTTCCCAAACTGTACGCCACCCCTTAATCCGAACACCGTCGACTCCGTCAATCCAGTTTATAGTCAGGCAGCGAATTTAACCGAAACGAATGTTCCCCACAACGTATACATCCTCCCCCACCCTTTTAACTCAGAACTCCAACTTTCAACTTGGTAGCATGTTTCTCAGCGTAATTGTGAGCATAATAGGAGATGGCAAAGTGCATAACCCTACAAACTGCCAGTGAAGGCCAACGCCGTAATTTATTTATTTATACGTGGAACACCACGCGTGAACAGATAAGCGGGAAAATCAAGGCATAAACATATAACACGGAAACAGAAAGTATTGTAATGTGAGAATGGCTCAATTAGGTCAATACAAATGAGTCACAAATCCTGCGGGAAGCAAACTAAGCAGTCTCTTGGAGGTACTTGTCGATCAGCTTTTTGTATCGGGCTAGGGTAGTTGGCAATGGATGTTTCTTGGATAGCTTCAGAAATTCTGAGCCGGCTCTCTGAGTGAAAAAAATGGCTCTGATACAGGTTTTGGCTCTTGAAAAATTAAGCTTGGACGAACCACCTCTCGTGTTTGAAGAGGAGAACCTATAAAATGTGTCGATGCAAATGGGTACTGCACCGGGGATTCATTTGTAAATCATAATGAGATCATATTTCTTTCTCCGATATAGTAGGGTGGGAACCTTGAACGACTTATTACGGACAGAAGCTGATGGAGTTTTAGTGTAGTCACACCCATATAATCTCATCCAAAGCTTTCTAGCAAAGTTATTTTGAACTGCTTCAAGCCTCTGAATGCATCGTTTTGAGTTTGTGCTGAGTACGGTAGTACCATATTCCAATAAGGGACGAATGTACGACTTGTAGGCTAGTATAAGGTGTTCAAATGAATTCGTGGACAGAGCTTTGAACAGGTTGTGTTTGGCCCTATCTGCCCTATTTGCTATCATGTCACAGTGCTCCGTAAAGGTTAGTTGTTCGTCTAGAATAAACCCCAGATCTCGCAGGGTTTTAGTACTATCAAGTTCCAACTCACCAAGGTAGTAGATGTTCTTATCAGCAGAGTTGCCAAGATGGAGCACTTTACTTTTAGGTGCTGACAGCGGAAGCCCCCATCTCTCTGACCAATCCGCAATTGAATTAACTGCCGATTGTAGAGCGACACAGTCCCCACTATCCTCGATAGTTTGATATATCTTGATGTCATCGGCGAACATTTTACAGGTGACACACCGTATTGACTGATTAGGCAAGGGATGTCAGAAGTATACAGGATAAAGAGTATGGGCGAAAGGACTCCGCCTTGAGGCACACCACTAGTTACGGAATACGTTTGTGAAAAGGAGCTATTGACCTTTACTTGAAATGATCTTCCAGTAATGAAATTGTTTATCCATTTAACTATTCTAGGATGTATGCCAAAAGACAAGAGCTTTGAAATAAGTTTAACAAAAGGGACCTTATCGAAAGCTTTAGTAAAGTCGAAATAGATAACATCGACGTTAATTTTGTGATCAAGAGCTTTCGTCCAATCTTCCATTGCGGTTAGTATTTGTGTTTCAGTAGACCTGCCAGCTCTGAAACCATGCTGGCTATCAGGTATCAGAAAAATTGGTTTCAATGGATGAAACTAAAGATGTTTTTAGAATCCTTTCAAAAACTCTTGTAAAAACTGACGTGATGCTAATGGGGCGATAATTAGAAGCAAGACAATGGGGCGCCTTTTCGGGAATAGGCGTGATAAGTGAATGCTTCCAACGTGCAGGAATTTCACTAAACATATAGCTAGAGTTAAATATGTGTTCTGAAGGGTAAGAGATAGCAACAGCGATTTTATTAATGAAGTACAGTACCGCGCATATTTTCTGCAAAAACGGCGTTTTGCGGCGTTTTTTGCGCGCACAAAGCGCCGCTTTGTCATAACTCGCTTCAGTGTGGTCCAAAATCAATTTTGAAGATATTTTTGGACTTCCCTTAAAGAGGGGATTCTAAAGGTATACAGAAGTATGAAATTTTATGAAAATTGTCCGCCTTTATTCTGGAAAAAGCAAATTTTCAGCACAATTTTTCAATTTTTTGGATTTTCCCGTGTAAAACATGCCATGACGGATGTGTGAAATAGAAAATAGGAAGCTCTCGAATTTATTTTAACTAAAATTATACATTTCATTCTGTGGGGACAATATCACACGCGCATTCAGAGCCCAGAATGACTGGACCTCCATAACCCCAATTCTTCAAAGAATTATAACTTTTTAAAATAAGTTTGCTAGGGTTTATGAAGTATTCAATAGACCTCTTTCCTCACGGAGCATCCGAGCGGTTGCAAGCATTCGACTACCGCCACGAATTTAAACAGATGATTTTGGAAAACCTCGAACTTTCAGCTGTTCGTAACCAAATTTTCATCGTTTTTAGCGTTATTAAAATTGTATTCGCCTTTATGAAGTTCAAGAAAAGCGAATCGGGTGAAGTGTGGTGACTCTACTTGAATGCAAACCCTTGCAGAGCGAAAGACGCTCCTATCAATATTTTTCTGTAGCATAACAGCTTTGATAGCTGCATTTAGTGATTTACCCGTTTTTAAGCTTCCATTTTTCAGTCCTCAGAAGAGTGAAGAAATCCAAATTGCTAGACCTTTTTGAACGCTGGGCTACCATCTGATTACCCAGTTCCGTCCTGCATTCTGGAAAAGTTTCCGACTCTAAAGTTCTCACCAGCGACCTTAGCCAAGGGCCATGTTCAGAGGACCCTCTCGACAGTTCCAGACGTCCTCAACCGCATTCGTCTCACTGTCGTAGGCTCGCCTAAAACAGTTCTGAAAATGGTCCTCGCTCCCCTTCAGGGCCCCTTCACAAACGAAATACGCCCCCCCCCCCGCAAATACACTCCTCGCCACACATCGCACGGAAACACTTCCAAAATCGCTCACTGTAGAGCACCCAACAACTTCGTCCCTTGGAAATCGGCTAGAATACCTTTCAAACAATGCCTTATCTGAACTTCAGGTCATTCCGTGCCCATCTCGATAGTCGTCAACTTCGACTTTCCACGGCCCCCACCCCACTGCCGCAGCTCACCCTCGCCCCGCCAGGCGATGGTGGGCCGACGGACAAAAATGGAACTCCTCCACCACCGAAATCGCATCTACATTATACCACGACACTTTTGAGCCCTGACACGGCCTTGATTCACTCAAATTTTAGTGCCCTTCAACCTTCCATCACACATTTTTCGCGATTTTTCTCGTTTTTAGAGCCCCGTTTTCCAACCACCCGGCCTTCTACCCCACTACGCCTGCTTGGGCTTACGCAATGCTTTTTCACCTTCCCATAACTTTGTTCAGTTTCCCCTTTCTAGCAAGATCTACAGAATTTTCGACCCCCAAAAGTACCAACTCCGTAATGTCTCACTAGCGACCTTCGCCAAGGGCCAGTTCAGAGGACCCTCTCGCCCGTTCCGGACGTCCTTAGCCGCAATCGTCTATCTGCCGTAGGCTCGTCTAAAAATACTTCTGGAAACGGCCCTCACTTGCCCTTAGCGCCCCTCCACAAAAGAGATACGCCCCCCGCAAATACACTCCTCGCAACACATTGGACGTAAACACTTCCAAATCGCTCACTGCAGAGCACCTTAACATCTTCATTCCTCGGAACTGGGTCCGAATACATTTTGAACAACGCCTTATACGAATTTCAGGCCATTTAGCATCCATCTTGAAAGTCGCCACCTTCATTGTCGCTTACCACTTTTGAATTCCGCCTTCAAAAATTCTTCTCCGCAGTATGTAAAACATTCAAAATTTTTGGACCACATCCTTGGTGATATCTGATTATCCATAAATTTTCCATTCTCTAGCCCACGACATCACTGTGATGCCATTTTTGATCAAACTTAACCCAGTTTTCGCAGCACCACTGTGCTCAGAATCTAGCGAAACCCTCATTTTGAAGTCCCGAATCTACATTGAAAGTGATAACTCCTCAGGAACATCAGTGCAGTTAGTAGTCATTATTGGTTTTTACATAATGTTCCAATTTCAGTCGTTCAGCTATGCAAAAACTCTTGTTGTGCGCCGCCGAACACCCTTTCGCTGCTTGTTTAGAAGTCAAAAAGTGGCGATCTACAATGTTTGAGCTCTGCCAGCACTTTAGCCATTAGGCAGCGTCCATACGTTGCGGAAGCGAGCTACGAGGCAAAGTCGATTGTCATCGAAGGCACACGATTTGCTAGGCGCTAGCTCTCGCGCGCTCACGCCCGCTTTGGCTCGCTAACGCCCAACCTCGCTTGCTCATGCCTTTTTCGAATGCTATGTAATAAGTTTTATGCTCATAGCTTCATTCATAAAGCACAAAGTTTTGAACCTTGTTCAAAACTAATGCTCTCATATCCCCTAGACCGACTACGGCTGTCACAAACCATGGTTAATTTCCTGCCGATGAGTCGAGTGATTGATCAACAGGTCAAACGTTAACAATCGAATCAACACCAGGCAGGAAATGACTGTCGGTGTCTCTCATGATATCGGGCACCCGTCAGCGTTGGGGATCGCTGAAGAGCGCTGGGGCCGTATGCATATCGCCCCCGACGGGGAATGGGGGCCCGCCACGGGGGATGGGGACCCGGCGGGGGTTCCTTAATGCATGTTTCGAGAGCCCTCGGCGAGTGGCCCCATTTCACCTGCGAGGGGCTCCTAACGTCCCCTACACCGGACTAAGGAGGAGAAAGAGAATTTCAGCATTCTTGAACATATTTTTCTATAGGGTGCAGTTTTACGGATAATATTCTCCATTTTAGAAAAAAAAATATTTTCTTTTTCATAAATGTAGCTATGTTACAATTTTCCTGCGAAAAAAGTTTTCTATTTTTTCCAGTTATTCCCACACTTCATTTTTGTTCCAAAAAATGATGTTTTTGAGTTTGTATTTTCGTTTTTTTTGCTAATTTAACAAAATGGAATGTTTTTTATAGTCAGAATCCAAAACAAACCGCATTGAAAAAATTGTGTTTAGTGTGCTGATCGCGACCTCCGGTGGTTACTCGAATTCGATTCTTCCACCAACAGACGCGACGGCTTTTTTCCAAAGAAAAAAAAAACAGAACTGAGGATTAATAGTTTTGAACTTCGTCCATCGCTAACTCCATAAACTATAAAAATATATTCAGAAAATACATTTTTTCTTAGCAATGAAAAAGTACAAGAATACGGTGAAGAAGACGAGATGCATTTTATATTATCGTGATCTTTCCTCCTCGAATTTCGGTGTTAGTTCGAGACATGACGATATGCAGCTCAAAGAACAAAAAAGCTGTATAGAAATCTTGAAAAAATAGAGGGCGCGCAAGTGACACCATCACGCCGCATCCGCACACAGCATTTCATTCGACGCTAAGCAATTCCATCGAGGCGGGGAGTCTCCCGGCGTGGAGAGTGAGGGGGTCCCTCACTATGCATCCCGGGGCTCCCCACGTTCTCATCTCCGGGAAACCCTCCGCGTAGGGACGGGGACTCGCATCCTCTCCCGCAGGGGGTGATATGCATACGGCCCTGGAGAGTGAGAGCGAGCGTTCTCCCCACGTATGGACGGAGCCTGAAGGAAATTAATGATTCGTGACGATTTCGCAGCTCTCCCCTACACTCAAAAACTGTCAATTAGAAAGGAGAAAGAAACACCGAAGAGAGATCAGTCTTTTCCGGAGTATCGTCCTTGGGTTTCTTCACACCTAATGGCTAAACAAGAGTTTTTGCATAGCTGAACGACTGAAATTGGAACATTATGTAAAAACCAATAATGACTACTAACTGCACTGATGTGCCTGAGGAGTTATCACTTTCAATGTAGATTCGGGTCTTCAAAATGAGGGTTTCGCTAGATTCTGAGCACAGTGGTGCTGCGAAAACTGGGTTAAGTTTGATCAAAAATGGCATCACAGTGAAGGGCTAGAGAATGGAAAAGTTATAAATAATCAGATATCACCAAGGATGTGGTCCAAAAATTTTGAATGTTCTACACGCTACGGAGAAGAACTTTTTGAAGGCGGAATACAAAAGTGATAAGCGACATTGAAGATGGCGACTTTCAAGATGGATGCTAAATAGCCTAAAATTCGTATAAGGCGTTCTTCAAAAAGTATTCGGGCCCAGTTCCGAGGAATGAAGACGTTAGGGTGCTCTGCAGTGAGCGATTTGGAAGTGTTTATGGGCAATGTGTGGCGAGAAGTGTATTTGCGGGGGGCGTATCTCTTTTGTGGAGGGGCGCTGAGGGGAAGTGAGGGTCGTTTCCAGAAGTACTTCTAGACGAGCCTACGGCAGATAGACGATTGCGGCTAAGGACGTCCGGAACGGGCGAGAGGGTCCTCTGAACTGGCCCTTGGCGAAGGTCGCTAGTGAGACATTAGGGAGTTGGTACTTTTAGGGGTCGAAAATTCTGTAGATCTTGCGTTAAAGGGGAAGCTGAACAAAGTTATGGGAAGGTGAAAAAGCATTGCGTAAGCCCAGGCAGGCGGAGTGGGGTAGAAGGCCGGGTGGTTGGAAAACGGGGCTCTAAAAACGAGAAAAATCGCCAAAATGTGTGATGGGTGGTTGAAGGGGACTAAAATTTGAGTGAATCAAGGCCGTGTGAGGGCTCAAAAGTGTCGTAGTATAATGTAGATGCGATTTCGGTGGTGGAGGAGTTCCACTTTTGTCCGTCGGCCCACCATCGCCTGGCGGGGCGAGGGTGAGCTGCGGCAGTGGGGTGGGGGCCGTGGAAAGTCGAAGTTGACGACTATCGAGATGGGCACGGAATGACCTGAAGTTCATACAAGGCATTGTTGGAGAGGTATTCTAGCCGATTTCCAAGGGACGAAGTTGTTGGGTGCTCTACAGTGAGCGATTTTGGAAGTGTTTCCGTGCGATGTGTGGCGAGGAGTGTATTTTCGGGCGGGGGGGCGTATCTCGTTTGTGAAGGGGCCCTGAAGGGGAGCGAGGACCATTTTCAGAACTGTTTTAGGCGAGCCTACGACAGTGAGACGACTACAGCTGAGGACGTCTGGAACGGGCGAGAGGGTCCTCTGAACATGGCCCTTGGCAAAGGTCGCTGGTGAGAACTTCAGAGTCGGAAACTTGGAGGTTCGGAGAAACTGCTATGTTTATTCAGAATGCAGGACGGAACTTGGTAACCAGATGGTAGCCCAGCGTTCGAAAAGGCCTAGCAGTTTGGATTTCTTCGCTCGGCTGAGAACTGAAAAATGGGAGCTTAAAAACGGGTAAATCACTAAATGCAGCTATCAAAGCTGTTATGCTACAGAAAAATATTGATAGGAGCGTCTTTCGCTCTACAAGGGTTTGCATTCAAGTAGAGTCACCACACTTCACCCGATTCGCTTTTCTTGAACTTCATAAAGGCGAATACAATTGTAATAACGCTAAAAACGATGAAAATTTGGTAACGAACAGCTGAAAGTTCGAGGTTTTCCAAAATCATCTGTTTAAATTCGCGGCGGTACTCGAATGCTTGCAACCGCTCGAATGCTCCGTGAGGGAAGGGGTTTATTGAATACTTCATAAACCCTAGCAAACTTATTTTAAAAAGTTTAAATTCTTTGAAGAATTGGGGTTATGGAGGTCCAGTCATTGTGGGCTCTGAATGCGCGTGTAATATTGTCCCCACAGAATGAAATGTATAATTTTAGTTAGAATATATTTGAGAGCTTCCTATTTCCTATTTCACACATCCGTCATGGCATGTTTTACACAGGAAAATCCAAAAAATTGAAAAATTGAGCTGAAAATTCGCTTTTTCTAGAATAAAGGTTGACAATTTTCATAAAAGTTCATACTTCTATATACCGTTAGAATCCCCTCTTTAAGGGAAGTCCAAAAATATCTTCAAAATTGATTTTGGACCACTCTGAAGCGAGTTATGACAAAGCGGCGCTTTGTGCGCGCAAAAAATGCCGCGAAACGCCGTTTTTGCAGAAAATATGCGCGGTACTGTACGATGGTACTTTGTCAGGGGTGTAGGAAAAGGAGAGTGGCAATTTACACAAAATATTGTAAATTTCCTTTTTGTGGAACCCCGGTAATGTGAAGCCGTAATGCAATGGTCAGAGAACTGGCAGTTACCTTTGGCTCCCCATAAAACTATGCATTTGCGGATGGGCAGCTCAAAGGTCGAGGCCAGTTACGTTATGCAGAATAATTTTATCAGTCGTGTGAAATCAGTGAAAGATCTAGGATTCCTATACAACCACAAATTGGATTTCTCCAATCACATTTCGAATATCCAGAGGAAAGCATAGCTCCGTACCTTTCATTTGTTCAAGGCGCTATCCACTACAAGTGTCACCACGCTATTGAAGGCCTAAAAAATTAATGTAAGACCGATCGTGGAGTGCGGGACAACAGTTTTTGATCCATGTAAAAGAAAGCATGTTGAGGCTATAGAGAAATGTCAAAACAATTTCACCGGGAAACTTTTTATTAGGAAAGGTGGTATAGTGCGTAGCCGAATCCCAAAATTTAAGGCAAGAAATCGTCTATTTGGGCTTCCTTCGCTACAGTCAAGAAGGAATGTCTTTGATGTTTCAATGGTTCACAAACTTTCGAAGCTCAGAGTGAAAATCACCTTCACACAATTTTTCCAACTCACGAGGTCGAGGACAAGAGGACCTCGATATAAAATACGAATTCTAAGGCAGAAATCTAACTACACCGGGCACTCCTTTAGCACCAGGGCCGCCTTGGCATACAATCCGCTCATGAGTAAAAATACGAACACCATGGAGTTCTCAAGCTTTAAGCGTTTTTCTAAATTAAAGCTGCTTAATAGTGGAGTGATTTGACGCGTGAGTTAATTTTAAGAGAAAGCCTTTTTCCTATTGACTCCTTTAAACTTGTTTGTTGTAAATCTCAAGTGATTATATTGCTGTTTTAAACGATTGTCTTAAAGGCAGCAGACACGCTTGAGAAAGTTGTTGAGATAACTACGTTTCTGAAGTCGCATGGCCCCTAGTAGACTGCTCACGCCGTTGGAAGCGTCAAAAACAAGTCAAAACTACTAAATTTCAGCAATGCAAATCGAAAAATTTCTGGAACCCCGCCCCTGAACTTCTGCAACCCCGCCCCAAAATACAAACTCGTCCAGATTGATAGTACTAATACGGTCCCTTTGGCTGCTTTTTGATGATTCCAACGAGGTTGACGTTCCAGTACAGGCTGTAAGAGTATATCGGCTTCTCTATCTCAACCGTTTTCTTGCCAATATTCGCTGTTTCAACCGCGCACCGTAAAACTCGTCCACTTTCACCTGATAACAAAATAATCGTTATTCCTCTATTTGCGCACAGTTTTCGTCCGTTTTTTCGTCAGTTCCCAATACAACTAGCTCCAAACCTTTGATTTATGTCATAAAATCGATACCATTTTTGAGCGTGTCTGCTGCCTTTAAACGTCGTAATAAATCAAATCAAATCAGACGTCCTCCACAAGACGCTTTGAAAAATGTCTGAAAGAAATTGAGCTCTGAACCCTTTGTGACCTCTCCTGAAAACGTTTAGGGTGTTATTTCTTGTCCCGATGAACCCTAAATTTATTGATCAAGCCTCAACAAGGAGAGTGTGGTGAATTCGGTACTCTTCGAGACAAGAGGACCCACACGAGCATGACACTGCAATACTAGCAATTGCTTTGACATGACCGCACGGTAGATAACATCAACTGGCTTGAAGTCTCGAAGTACGTATAGCCTGTCTCCCTACTTTCGAGCTGGTCGCTGCAAGGCTTATGGGATTTACCATGCGCGTCCTAATCGCGGCATTTGTTATCTATTGCGCACTTTTTTGCCGAATTTTGTCGAAAAGTGAGAGGAAAAACGACAAATGACAATCGACAAAAATCGTCCAAAAACGGCCGGCAATCGGCAACCGGCAAACGGCAATTGCCGCACATCCCTGTTCTGAATGGCTTGCCAAACAGTTCAATCGAATTATCGCTGAAGGCAGGACCCCGAATATCAGGCCAAAATAAGTAAAAGAAAATAGAAGAGTGATCGCCAGAGCCGATTGGGGAGTTTACAATAACATTTTTGAAAATAATTCACGGCTGCAGAGAATCATATCCAATATGTCCCCACCACGAGTTTGAAAACAAATGTTTCGTTCCAACTTGTTTGAAGAACCTGAGGTGAATGATTCTTTGAAGCGGAGGTGGAAGCTTGCTACGGAGTTTCAGACCAATTAATATCCGGGAACCTGAAATAACCACAAACCACACATTCATTTTCGCAAGAAATCAAGTCACCTATCACTTTGTGAGCAGAATCGTGTTTTTCAGGTTACAGCTGTGAGTTTTGTAGAGGGCTAGCCTTACGTTGGATTGACATTGTTTCAAATAACAACAGGCAATTTTATATTCATCGTTAATGGATTCAACCCACACGGTCCCAGAGGAAATAAATTTTCTAGTAAGAATAAGGTCGCCACCACCTCTTCTATCATTTCCATCGCATCTTGCAAAAAGGAAATCACAAAGTAAGTGTTCGAAATTTACACTTAGATCATTTCAACTGTTTAGCCATGTTTCAGTCACCATTATTACGTCAAATTTAAATTCCTCAATAGCACATTTCAAATAGATGTTTTTCAGAATAGTGCGCGCGTTGCAATAGAACCACTTGAGGCCGCAGATAGTGGTCCAAGTAGTGCCTAGCAGTTTAAAGCAGACTCATAAAACGAAGAAGATTGATTCTAACGGGCCAGATAATCCTTCTTTCTCCGTCCCCAGCGTGTAAGAGACTTCAGAAGGTAAATCCCTATATCAGAGAAAAAAACGTAATCACGAAGCATTTCTGACAGCGAAACGTTGGAAACGAGACGCAGGAAGAACTAACTATAGCAAACTGGGTCTCCCTTCGACAGGTGGACCAAGCCTCTATACCGACAATGGACCACATTCGACTTTTAGATGGCTCAAAACGCTCATTACGCTGGCATCACCATGATCCAATTTCTCACAGACATCCACCGAACTAGGCACACGAACTTCACCAAAGATGGTAGATCTGAGGAGCTCAAATCCCTCAAAATCACAACGAGAAAGGATAGAATGGTCATGAGAATCAATAACTGCAGTACCAATAGAGTCCCCAAATGCGTCAGTATGCACATCATTATTTTGCGAAATACAAAATTTGTCACGTAGCATCCTGTTTTCTTCCCGCAGTTGACCTCGCTGGCGACGAACCACCTCTGTCTAGTGGTCACATTCCCATTTTTGTCCATATCGATCTCTCAAATTCTCTTTCCCATTATTCTGGTATTCGTCACCGTTCTTATCTCAATTTAGGCCTTGCAGACTGGAGCCTATTCAGAGAGGTTGCACTTCACCGAGCGGCTGAATATCCATGGAATGGCGATGTGCACCAGAAAGAGCGTCAGATCTGACGCCATACGGTAGGCTATGAAAGCGGCCATACCTACGTGTGAAAACTTTTTACCCTAATGTCACCAGGGCTATAATACAGAAAATCAGGACAAGAGATGAAAAGAGATTTGCCAACCATCTGGACCCGGAGGTCACTCAGCTTGTCGATGAGATTGGGAAGGACTTGGACAGGCACAAGAAAGACGAGTGGTAGAAGTTCACTGAAAAACTGAACTTCAAGGCAGATGGTGCTGCGACATGGAAAATCCTGAGAAAACTTTCCGGAAAACCCACATCCGCCACCGTATACTACAGAGTTTGAGAACAATGCATGCAAGTCAGGAAAGGATGCTTCTTACGCCCTCGGCGAGAGTTTCTTCATTACTTGTGCGAAGCGTCGCCCGCAAAACAGAGTGACTGTAAGGGAGCTGTGCCGCCTTCCGCTTATGAGCACGCATGATGCCTTCACTCCTGCGCAGGCGGGGCTGGGCACACGTCCCGGCATGGCGATTCTGGATATGCACCCCCCCTAGCTCGGTAATTTTTAGGCACCCCCCCCCCGTATGGAAAATCGAAATCGGCTATTTTCCAAAAAAGTTGAGCACAACAGCCATGATTTTGATCTCCCGATTTCGATAAACAAGAATTAAAAAAAACACTGACTAGAGAAAATCCCGAAAATGTCAACAAAAAAGGTAGTGTGATTTCTAAACTTCAAAACAATCCCATGAGGAAAATTTGTTAGCAAGACAATAAGTTATGACAAAAGATAAAACAATTTCATTACAAAACAAAATTTGAAATTTGAACAATTACAAACAACAGAACTACTACTATTGCGATAATTAATGTTTTCTGTCGAACGCTTTCATAAACCTATGAAGGATTAGTTAATCTGTGTTTGGTTGTTCTGATGTGGAAATCAGAACTATTTTGTTTTGTGGAACAATGTTAGGATTCATGTGATGCGTAGGGAGTGGGAAACCCGAGTTTTACCCTCCTAGAATGCCGCGATCCCTTGAAGATTCGGCTTGCCGTGCGATACGGTGTTTGTACGCAGCTACACAGCGCACACGGGAGTGGACGCGCACACAATATTAATAAAAAATGCATTTTATTACAGAACGGGGAGGAGAAAAGGATTGAAACTGAAGGAAATGGAAGATGGTAAAGGTAGTCTATTCTGGATGCACCCATTTTTGAAATTGAATGTAAATAAACAAAGTTAGAGCGGGTGTAAATACTAAGCCGTGATAAGGTTCATTCAAACGAACCTAGTTAATCGAATTTAGTATTATAAAGAGAGCAAAGGATATTGTGAGAAAGAGGAGAATCTGGCAAACATTTTAGTTTTATTAGGAACGATTTTTAATGTGATTTAAGGACCTTAAATCTCGTCCCGGTTTTGCCCGAAAACCGGGACAAAACCAGGACGAGTTTTAAGGACCTTAAGTCACATTGAATATCAAACCTATTACTATTGAAATATTTGCCCGATTCTCCTCTTTCTCTCAATGCTCTTATATCTCATGTTTATTTGTGTTTTTAATCAACTAGGTTCATTTGAATGAACCTTATCAAGTCCGAAAAGTTCAATCCGCTCCAACTTAGTTTGTTTACATTAAATTTCTATAGTCGATACATTGAAAGTATCCTATTTCTGCCTTCTTCCATTTACTCTAGTTTCAATCATTTTCTCCGCCCCGTTCTGTAATAAAATACGTTTTTTAATTAATATTGTGTGCGCGTCTACTCCAGTGCGCGCTGTGCAGCTGCGCACAAACACCTTATCGCACGGCAAGAGAGATTACGGCATTCAAGGTGAATAAAGCTCTGGTTTTTATGTACAGGGTACTTCTCAATGAGGACGACACGGTCATTCGGTTCTTTCATAGGAACTTGCAGTCTTCAATTTTTTACAGTTGGCTCTCTTCATAAGTCACATTCTCAAGAATTAAAATCTATTGACTGGTTTTGATACTGACTGTGCTATCTGTACTTTTAAACTGTCGAGATAAAGCCTAGCCTGCTCGGATGAGTCCGGGCGGAGTAAGCAGCGGAGCGGTTGGTCATGACAAAATACATATGATTTCCGTTTTCGATTTAGTCTGACGCATGGACCAGGCTGCTGGCCATGCGGAGTTGGCGGCCTCACTGGCTCAGACGTTCGCTGTTGTCTACAGGACGTCGATCCGCCCAGAACGAGTCACCGCTGGCGAACAGGCAGCTCTACGCGGGGTCGTCCCGGTGTGCTGTTGAGCAGGGGGCGACGGGCTGTTAAACAGCCCATCGACCGGCAATCCCGCCGAGTGCCTTAAATCGACGCAGACCGAGTTGTTGTCCACAGGACGTCAATTCGGGATGTCTACGGCTGCGCAGGTCGATGGGCTGTTCTACAGAACATTCGCGGGAGGGGCGGTGGCAGCTTCCATCAATCGATGTATCACGAAGATCGTGTCGTCCAAGCTCTCATTTTCGGTTATATGAGATTTGCATTTCGTTTTATTTTTTGATGATGCTGTAGACTTCTATGGTAATTCTTCTCTTTTTTTAGTTATAAGAGATCTGTGATTCGTTTTTTAATAACTTCTTCCCGTGGAAGGGGCGTTGGTGGCATGCCGAGAGATGCACCTCGCGGAGTTCCCCGTGATGGACCCGAAGGTTTCCGTGGTTTACGGAGTTTTCAGCAACTGCCTTCGTAGGCAGATTTTGATTTTTTCCATCCCTTTATGAGTGTCATTTGCGTCATTTTTAGTTGTTTGTCAGGAATCTCTGATCATTCGGGGGTGTTCATTTACCCTGATTCCCATCCATGTTGTCCACCATGGAATTTTTGAGGTGTTTTTTTTTATTTTTCTCCGGATACTGCGATAAACATGTACTGCTGAACACGAATCTGGGGTTCGCTTGTCGGAATTTATAGGTTTACTGTAGGATACGGTAGGTAACATGTTATTCAGGAGGCAGAACTCAATAGTTTGAAAACAGACAAATGGACATAGAATTCGTATTCAGCACCCCAAAAAACTCCCACATAGAAACTTTGAGACAAATCTGTGACTTTGATCGAACTACCGTATAGCTGTACAGTTTCGAAAAAATTTCGAACGAATGCAATTTGAAAAAAGTTCGTTCGACGAAATTTCGAACGAACGAAAATTGAAAAATAATCTTTTGACGAAATTTTGAACGAACGGAATTTGAAAAAAAAATTACGTTCGACGAGTTTTCGAACGAACGAAAAATATCGAAAATTTTTTCAAAAATTTTGTTCGTGTACAACTATACCGTATACCCAACGTAATCTATCGTAAGCTGTCAAAAATTCATAAACTGACATCAGATTCGTGTTGAGCACTTCAAATAAACCCCAAAAGAACGATTTGAGCCACATCTTTTGTCACATTCCAGAAATCGTCGAAAGTCGATTTTGCCGTCAAATTTTTCTGCCGGTGGGAAGCTTTGATCAAATTTAGTCGAAATTAGGAAAAACCACAGGTAGACCTCAGATTTGTGATCAGCACCACAAATCACCCTCAGGTTGAATTTTAAGTCAAATCTGGAAAAAAAAATTTCAACGCTTTCTGTACCCCGTAATTGATATAATTGAACGCTGAACCGAAAATCCATACAAGTCGAAAACGCTATCAGTCTGCACATAGCTCGGAGAATGCGCTTTCACCCAAACTTTGCCTTGGGGGGCTGTTTCGGGCCCTGAACACGATTATGAGGTCTGTTTCCGGATTTTCATAAAATTAATGCGCTTTTTCGAGGGTACAATAGGTACAAAAGTCGGAGAAAAAAACTGCTATAACGTTTTCCAGGGTGACTCTAGGCAGCTGCAAAGGGCATATTGACTCTATGTCCGAAACTGGCTCTAGAAAAGTACATTTCATTTGGAATGGTTTGTATAACTTATAGTAGTTCATTTGGAAGCAGTGTTGTCCGCATAAGGACATAATTATTAAAATAATGTAACGTCGGTATAGATCCTAATAAGACCTTGCGTTTACTCTCGAAGGTTGGCGCAAACTCGGTGTCATATTCTATTACGTAGGTGCACCGAGTTTGCGCCAACCTCCAAAGAGGAACGAAAAGTCTCATTAGGATCTCATTTTTGAGAGGGTCCAATTTCTCTGTTCCGCTTAGATTAGAACTGAAATAAGAAAAATCGGGCCTCATCATCAAGTTTCGAAAGGAGGCGTACCGCCGTTTAAAGGCAGCGTACACACTCACAAACGTGGTCGAGATAACAGCATAAATAGGACCGCACGGCCCCTACCATATCGTCAAATATGTTTGAAGCGCCAAAAACCATCCAGGATGGCAATATCCTCTGGTTCCGAGCCGGATTTACTTCTGTTCTCTCGCGCGCTTGTGCGGAGCGAAGGTAGAGACAGCGAGAAATTGTGGGGAGAAGGAGACGCAGCGTACGCACGCAGACGCACGCGACGAACGGAAATAAATCACACTCGGAAACAGGATATACTTGGCAATTTTGAGCAATCTTGCCTTCCACACCAGTGTTTTCCCAACCATTCGAGTACGAGAATGAGAAAAGAAACTTGAGAAAACATGTGATAAGTTAGAGTGATAGCATTACCAAATGGGAATGCACGAGAGAAACATTTCAAAAAGTCAGGCGAAGTAGAGCGGAATTCTCAAAAATGGACGAGAGTTAATCGGTATGCAGACATGTTACATTCAAGCAAATCAAGCTATTTCTCTCGTGCGCTCCCATGAGATAGTGCTATCACTCTATCTTATCACATGTTTTCTCAAGTTTCATTTCTAATTGTGGTGAGCGCGAAGCGCTCACCAGATTTGGCTTTGATTCGCCATCGCGCAACCCCCTGATCTCAGTATCAGGGTCCAGAGTAAACGTAGGAAGACCGTTCTTTTTGCATTTATTGCACTTTAGGAGGCTGAATAACTATTCAAAAATTGGTCCGGAATGGTTACCTGAGATTGGAGAAAAATTGTCAAAACCACGTTATTTTGGTCGAAAAAAGGGTTCATCTCCTTTTTTTTCAGTTGGCGTACACGATCTTGTTGGAACACTTAACGTTGAGCTAGAAAGCTCATTTTTTGACCAGAAAGTTGGCTATGATTGCACCTAGCTCCTGTCAAAATTTGAAGTTGGTAGCTCAATTTTTGTGGAACCTCAAAATTGAGGGTCAGGAAAGTCAAAAACACGTAAACATGTTATTATAAACCATCCGACGTTTACTTATTCCGTAAAAATGAACTAATAAAATAAACACCGTTACTGATAGGCTTTTGCTCAGGATTGAACGCGCCCTGAAACGGGGCAACGCTTCAATCAATACGGCGGTATCTCGGAAGTACTTTTTGGAACGCCGCACGGTGTGAATCAGAAGTGGGCCAAAGAACGCCGTAGAAAGTGTGCGGGACCCAAATGAGAGTGCGCAGAACGCCGTAGAAAGTGTGTGGGACCCAAATGGGTGCGCGCAGAAGCCGTAGAAAGTGTGTGGGACCCAAATAACAGTGCGTCGGACGCCGTAGAAAGTGTGTGGGACCCAAATAAGAGTGCGCAGGACGCCGTAGAAAGTGTGTGGGACCCAAATGACAGTGCGCCGGACGCCGTGGAAAGTGTTCGGGACCCAAATGGATGTGCGAAGAACGCCGTAGAAAGTGTGCAGGATATCACTGGGAGCGTGCAGGACGTCATGGGGGGGGGGGCAGGGCATCAGTGGGTTTGCTTTGAATCAACACCACCAGGCATAAACCATGTTAGAAAGGAAACCTCCAGGAAAAATAAGTGAAATTCCTGAAAGTTTAGGTTCCTGGCAAAAGTAAAGATTTGGCATGGCCATTTTTTTCGAAAAATTAGAAATATACTCAGGTAAAAGGGGAAGGTAAAGAAAATGAAAAAGTTTTGAAATATTCCTGAGAACGATTTGGCGTAGAATAACTTGATTTTTGAGAAATGTAGTGAAATAGTTGAAAGCATGATTTGGCAGTCGAGTTTGAACCAACTATTTATAAGAGTTGTGCAAAATGAGAGATCGCATTGTATAAGCTTATCCGTAGAACATATCGAAGCAAAATCACGCGTGATATGGCTAGCAGTAAACGCTCGTTCGGGGGTCGTATTCGCCAACAACCCGCCGAGGGTAGTCGAAGGGAAGCGGAAGGGATGATACCGAGCGCGGCAAAGGAGCAGATCAACCCATCTTACACCATGTAAGATGAAATTGCAAACTGTGTTACGTATCGATATCACTGCGAAAAGATAAAGATTCCATCGCGAAGCGACCATTCTTCAGCTATGCTATTCGAAAAATTCCGGCGGTCGCGAGGGAAGCCAAGGGAGGCGAGAGGTGGCCGTGGAGCGCGCACTTTGTACTGAAATTTCACCTCATCTACCCTTCGACTCCCCGGCGGGTTGATGGCGAATACGACCCCGGGAGCTGGAATGCCGCGATCTATTAAGTAAAGTGAGATCAACTGTTTGTTCCATATCACGCGTGATTTTGCTTTGATATGTTCTACGGATAAGCTTATACAATGCGGTCTCTCATTTTGCACAACTCTTATCAATAGTTGGTTCAAACTCGACTGCCAAATCATGCTTTCAACTATTTCACTACATTTCCCAAAAATCAAATCATTCTATGCCAAATCGTTCTCAGGAATATTTCAAAACCGCTTTTCATTTTTCTTTACCTTCCCATTTAACTGAGTATATTTCTAATTTTTCGAAAAAATGGCCATGCCAAATCTTTACTTTTGCCAGGAACCTAAACTTTCAGGAATTCTTGTACTGGAACGGGTGGGAAATTAAGACGTGGGAGGCAAAATTGCTCAAACATTGTCACATATTGTCATACTGGATGGTTTTTGACGCTTCAAACGTCGTAGACGACATGGTAGAAGCCGTGCAGTCCTATTTATGCTGTTATCTCCTCCATGTTTGTGAGTGTGTATGCTGCCCTTAAGGGGTGACGTCATAAAGCGGTTGATGCTTCACTGGGATGGTAATATCAGGTCTACAGGATGTTGATAGGATGTGAACGCGGATTCGGGGATGGAGATCCTCCTCCGATGGGATGTCTACAGCAAAAGCGTTCCCGCGGATAGGATGTCTACGGCACCAAGGAGGGGGGCGACGGGCAGTTCTCGAGGGGCGATCCATGCCCCTTTTGGATGTCTACAGGGAGCATTGCGTGAGGTGACATCTCATTCGTGTCCTGTGGACAACAGCGAACGTCTGAGGGAGAATGGGTTTTCAATTCGCGCGGGGTGATCTACCGTCGCAGCCCCGTCTATTCATCAGACTAGAATTATCGCGCGAACTCTATAACAGTGATAAGGAGATTTTGACATGATAAGCCCGACAAGCCTTGCTTCGACCGGCTCAAAATGAGCGACATAGGCTATACATCAATTAGCTAATTTTTTTTTTGAACTTGAACGATAGCTTTCCTGGGCGCTGTATTTGTATCATTGCCTCGAATCGGTAGCCACCCGCGTAATCAATGAACGTTGAAGCAAAGCAACATGACGCTACATCAGTCCTTACTTGCTACAAGATAACAGAAGGGTGTTTATTCCTTCATCAAAACAAACTTCGACAGCAACCATGAATTGTTGCGAACACAACCTGCATCTCTATCTATAGTTTGAATTCTTCAAGTGTTCACCTCAAAAAGCGGAGAAGGAAATATGGCAAATCAGAAGAATAGTGTGTATTTTTTTCCTGAAAATCGACAGAACATGCACTTCGTTCTTTTTTTGGTGTTCGGTTTAGGCACCCCCCTTTGCCCTCTCTGCAACGTCCAATATGCACCCCCCTAAGGTTAACCGGGACGCGTGCCCAGCCCTGTGCGCAGGTGGAGAAGATTATAAAGGAAATGCGGTACACCAAAGCCATTGGACCTGACGGAATCTGTCCAGCAGTTCTAAGAAAGCTCCCCAGTGAATTTCTCTTGCTGCTCACCGATTTAATTAACACATCATTCCGAACCTGCACACAGCCACAAGATTGGAAAACAGCAAATGTCATTCCTCTGCCCAAGCCCGGTAAATCGCTGTCATCTCAACTGTCCAAAAAACCTCACAACATTGACTACAATGAACCCTTGGACGGATCCAACGCTGGTCGCCCAGTTTTTAAACCTATAGAGGCCTGCAGAGTTTCACTGACCGGCGACTGGTCGCCGAGCGTCGGCCTTGACGCGACGACAAAAATTTCCCCAAACATTATCGTCGCGGCGTCGGTTACCGCTCGCTACCAGTGGCACAGGGTCAAAACACTGTGCGGTGCCCCCTCGTCGCCCTTCACGCTGCGTCGGTTGCCCTCGTTGCCGAATGTAATCGATATTGCATCACCCAGCTCTGTTCGTCGCTGCGAGCAACACCGCGACTTCAACTCTGCAGACCCCTTATAGCAATACTCTCTTCGCGGCTGCAAAGAAGAAGAATAGAACCACCTCCAGTTCCACTGGCAACTTCGAAAATGCAATCTTCACACAGTTCGGCACTGCAGTCGAATCGTTCAAATCCTCCAATGCATCTTTGAGACTCGATGAATGAGCTGCTTGCGAGGATGTCGTTGACGGTTTGACAGAGCCAGATTTTTCATCGGCTTTTGAGCGGCTAGAGATGGCCAATTTCTCAGAATACAATACAGATAGAGTTCACGTAATAATTTAGTCTGATGAATGTACGGGGCTGGACAGTAGATCACCGCACGAAAACTCCATTGGCCTGTGTTACCTCCAACAACGCACGGCCAGCTGCCTGGTCAATGCGTAAGACTAAATCGAAAACGGAAACTATAACTGGAGGGAGACGAATATTTAGACAAGCAAGAGCAGTTACTTGGAAGATGAGCGGGTAGGTCAGCGAAAGTAGCGCGTGACCCGACCGTCCACTGCGGTTGCCGACGATCGAATGCAAATGAATTGACACGAACCGATTGAATGTTCTCGGATGTGTCCTCATAGGTTCAAAGAAAGAATTCGAAGGTGAGCATAACCCCATCCTCCACAACGAACATCGTTTCTCGCTTCTTCGTTAAGCCTTGTTTTCAGATTCGAGATAAATACACTTTATTCAAAGAAAACATTTTATGGAGGAAACAGAACATGAAAGAATCCATCTTACACGTTTTTAATAAATATGTAACAACAGTAAGAGAATATAAATTATTTGGGTGCAGCATCCATCGTCAATGACTTCCCGAACCTTGAAATCTTCCTTGGTAATCCTATTGAGCGAACACCAGCTAGCGAGATTTTTCGAGACGTATCAGTTCGCGTTGTCTGAATTAACTTACTTCCATTCTTGTGGTACGTGTTGTTAAACTGGATTGCAGAAACTACAGACTGCTTTTCGAATATTATGGCAAGGTTTCAAATCTCGATCATCGACATATGGGCATGCCTTATCGCTTTCTATGGTCTGCTCTCTTCTATGAACGATTCCCGGAACGAACGAAATTTCGAAGCGTAAAATCGTTTTCGAAATAGATGTTGGGCAGAAGCCTTAGGGGTCCTCAATTTGCAAGAAATATCAGCCGCGTAGGCGCCCTCGGTGATTGTTCCTACTTCTTGTATTTGAACTTGGAGAAGTGCTCCAAAGGGATCATTTTGAAGCAGATGTTACTTGCTTGAAAACGTATCATCACTGAAGTACTCAGACCCTCTACTAAACTATTGCGGGAGCAGGATTTCGAAATAAATATGTGGGTTCTGTGAATTTCAGAGCACCCACTATGCTTTGGTATTCGAAGATTTTTTTCGAATGAATGAATAAATAGAATATTGAATTTTCGAAATTCGTGAATGAATGAATATTTCGAATATGGCGTTCTTCAAAAATTTCGAATGAATGAACTTTTCCAATATGGGTTTTTCGAACTTTCCGAATGAATGAATTTTTCGAATATTGCATTTTTTCAAGATTTCTGAATGAATGAATTTTACGAATATGGGTTTTCCAGAATTTCTGAATGAAAGAATTGTTTCCAATATTGCGTTCTAAAAGATTTCCGAATGAATGAATATTTCGAATATGGCGTTCTTCAAAAATTTCGAATGAATGAACTTTTCGAATATGGGTTTTTCGAACTTTCCGAAGGAATGAATTTTTCGAATATTGCATTTTTTCAAGAATTCTGAATGAATGAATTTTTCGAATATGGGTTTTCCAGAATTTCTGAATGAATGAATTGTTTCGAATATTGCGTTTTTCAAGATTTCCGAATGAATGAATATTTCGAATATGGGTTTTTCAGGATTTTCGAATGAATGAATAAATCGAATATTTAATTTTCGAAATTCGTGAATGAATGAATTTTTCGAATATCGCGTTTTTCAAGATTTCCGAACGAATGAATTTTTCGAAAATTGTGTTTTCCGAAATTATCGACTGAATGAATAATTCGAATATTGCATTATGGGAAATTTCCAACGAATGAACTTTTCGAATACCGCCTCCTCAAAAACGTCGAATGAATGCATGATTCGAAAAACACTATCTTTATTCGAATCGAATGAATATTCGAATATTCATTCAAAAATTTGAATATTTTTCGAATATTCAAATAATCCTCGCTCATTTGGATCTGAGCTACCAAAGATTAAGTAACGGACATAAAGGCACAGTACACCATCAGACATGAATGTTGTGATTTTTATTTGATTGTGTAGCAGAACCCTCCTATATATTATACCACGCCAGCCGGTGCCGGCCCCGTTCGTAGTCGATGGCTGTGGGGGACGTTTCGCATGCTCGTCCGAGGGTGACGAACGCGACGGCCGCCTGCCAAGCACGCCGGCCGCCATTCTCATTCGGACACACTTTACTTAGGTCATGTTTTGCTAATTTAGCATAGAACCAATAAATTGACCGGTGCGTGCAGGTCACGGCCGCCCTCCGTCATCGAGCAGGGCGCACGATGCGGGACAAAGACTGACGAGTGCAAACTTGCTGCAGACGCCCAAGGGTAGCGAAGAATTGACTGAAAATCGCATCAGAACCTTAGACCGAAAAAAATTAGCTTTTTCGTGTTTTTTTTCGATATTAATTTTTTTTTCGCCAAAGAGAGCGAAAAACGAAAAATCGAAAAACGCTCACGCTTGAGGACGCGAGGGACGACAATATCTCAGGCAACTGAAGAGTCCGAATCGGCTACGATAGGCTTCCATTTCGGTTACAAAGCTCTGTGGACGACGATACGGCCGCGTACTTTCCGAGCAACACCTGGCCTAATTTTCGTTGAAGTGAGAAGTACGTGCAGCAACACATAGGCGTTTCACTCGGTTACTACACGCTTTCCATTCGACTACGATGCAATTTGGACGACGAACGAGCCACGATACCTCCGATTGAACACGTTGATCGATAGCTCCACAATTGATCAGGCTCCTATCAGCCTCACAGCTCGTATACTATTTATAAGGGGCAACATCATAGTCGGCGTTTCGGGACCGCTCGTGGAAGGTGACTACCAGTCACTTTCTGGACGACTTTTGATCGCTGAAAGGGTCTGTCTCCCACACGGTCCTCGGCGGGGAAGCTCCATCGTTGTCGACCGTGGCGAGGATGATATCCTTGTGGCGGACTCCTTGCTGCGGGCTGTGACATGGACCGTAACCTTATTGGGGAGACCCGCTTCTATCGAAGGGGTGAACCTCGTCCCTATAGAGGGGTGGAACCCCGTCCCTAGCGAGGGGCAGGCTAAACCGCAACCGCCTTGGGATGGCGATAGGACGACGTGCTGCTGTGTAGGAAACGGGGTGAGGCGAAAGTTTTGACTCTCTGCGCCATGTAGTGCCTTTGATTAGACCGCGTGCTCGGGGGCATCCGATTAGAAAGCCTAACGTGGCCGAATCGAAGTCACCAGTTATTTAAGATCCTACCCTCGGGACTTGTACTTTACAAAAATGTGGGCTTCCGGCGGGATCAAACCAGCAGCCATGTGTGGGCCCATGCAGTGTAGCGCCCTTTTAGCGTCCATCTTAGACGGTAAAAATTTGTATATAAGGTAAATCGACAACGCTCAACTGAATTCAACTACGTGGCTGTTTGGACACATCAGCTCTAGGTGGGGGAGGGGAGAAAACGGCCAAAAATTGATCTACTCAAGCTCCTGAGGGCGGGCCTGACAAGGGCAGAGTACAAAGCATTGTCAGTATCTTTTTCGGCATTCATAAAAGGAATGCTCAGTATCCCGTCCCGAGCTGCTTTTTTTCCAGAAAGTTATAAGCGTTTTTGTAGCTTCGCGGTAGGGTGAGGGCACTCATCAAGCAATTTTCGAGATGTTTGGAAAAAAGTTTCGGACATGGCTAGTATTACCACCAAAACTTGGCAGAATATTCGAAAAAACGAATATTTTGATTTTCCGAATAAACCGAATATTCAAAAAAACGAATATTACAATTCATCGAATAAACTGAACATTCAAAAAACAAATATTTTGATTCTTGGAATAAACCGAATATTCGAAAAAGCGGATATCCTGATTTTTCGACTTAACCGAATATTCGAGAAACGAATATTCCGGTTTTTCGAATAAAACGATTATTCGAAAAAGCCAAGTTTCTGAATTTCCGAATGAACCGGTTATTCGAGAAAACGAAGATATTGATTTTTCAAATGAACCGAATATTCGAAACCGAATATTCGAAAAAACTAATATTTTGGTTTTCCGAAAAAACCGAATATTCGAAAAAACGAATACTTCGATTTTCCGAATATACTGAATATTCGGCTCCATGGCATTGCTCACCCGCGCGCGTACGCGTCGAGGTCCGGTGAGTGTCGCGCGCGCGGCCAAGGCTGAAAACACACCAGCGTTTGAAAGAGTTTTCAAAGCTCCATACGAGTAAATGGCTATCGATTGTGAAAAGAAATGAACGGAGTAAAGCTATTAACGCTCTGGGACTTGTCAATCTACCTGATTTCACCTGAAAGCGGGGATGTCGCTTCTCCGCCCATCTCGTCGCGCGCGACGCTCACCGACCGCGGCGCAGCACGCGCGGATGAGCAATGTCCGCCTCCCTGAATATTCGAACATTCGAATATTTATTCGAATATGATTCGATTCGACCCAAAGTAAAGCACCCACATATTCGTTGTTTCCTGCATTTCCTAGAGACATTCAGGCGGCAAACGCTGTGATCAAGTGCGGCTGTAGATATTTGTAACTCTCATTGATTTTTAAGCAAATCGATAACCTATAAGTTCCATCGATTTTGTAGAAGAGTTGGTTATATGCATAACGATAGGTAGAAACTCTTCAGGGCCTCTTATGCTCTAGGTTTGACCTGAACGCCATCAGGAAAGCGAAAAGAGTGGCCCGAATGCAGATATTCTGAACACTGACTTGACCGAAAAATGGATTTCGGCAATTTGCTCAAGCGTTTCTAATGGGGTTGCCAAAGCTTCAGCTATGGTACATTTTCAACCTCCGCTCCAAAATGGCCCCATTGGAGCAGTTCTCCATGGTCACATGCGGGAAGGATCAACAATTACCGGAGCCGACTACGTGACGGATTCTACTGTGAAAAATCGGGACTCTCCAGGCTATTGCTTACCACCTATTTCAGGAGGCATTTTGCGCTACGAGCCACTATGTATTTACGCGTAGACTTTTCTGAAAAGAAAAGTCTCTGCAAGGTGCTTAGCGACGCCTATATGAAGACGCTGCAAGATTAGAAACATTTGTCATCTTATTAAAAAAAACACCAAGTATAAAATGTATGTGAGGGACACGTATCGCAAAAGCTCCGTAGTAGCACAACTCAAAAAATTTGTCACAGTAATCGGCACTGAATAGTCAATAAACGCAGAGGACCATGCAAATTGACTTTGGACAAAATAGCGATTAACAGTGAAATAGTCCGCACCCGCAGCGCGTAAGACAGATCCGGGAGTGTAGCGTTATTTCTGATCTGTTTCGATTTCAGTTGCCTGTCAAAACTTGCCTGAACACGTCACCAGGAAACACCGCGTGTACACCAGTAAAATAGCTTTCTCAACGAATCAACTTTTGACGAATCGCAAATTCGGAACAGATCGGAAATAACGACGCACCCGGCAAATTGAGTCAAAAGAGAAGATAATTTTTACGATAGCCGATTCTTCGTATCAACAAACCAAACCAATACATTATATCAGTCTAGCATTTTCTGGAAATAGTGGTTATCACTTGGGGGAGTGAAACAATTAGCTTTTGTGACCTGGGGCGACATGCATGAATGCTTACGCCCTCGTCATACTTTTGCCACCTTGGCAAATGCCGTTTCTGAGCTACGGTAAAACCGGCGTTCAGAAATACTACGTAAAGGCTGTAAAACCGAGATTTTCTAATGGTTTCTACGCGTGCTGGTTAGAGACAGTGAGAGAGCGCATGATAGACGGAGGGAGCAGAATCGCTCGCGTCATGAGTCGTGAGAGTTACGACGTTTTACAGAGGATAATCAAATGGAAATTCAAGATGGACTTCTTTGCACAAGAGAACGACGGAAAATGTCCATACTGACAAACGACCTCCCCCCCCCCTCCATCGAAACTGCCGCATACAGTCGGAACGGATCTCAATGATACGGCAAAAGCATACTAAAGGGCGGTACGAGGAGGGCAGGGAGCCGCTCGCACAAGGCGTCAAGAGACTTCTGAAAAGCTCATTTTTTCAGGCGTCCTAAAGAGACGTTCTGTTCCCTAGTAAACGTTGGTGCAAGCTCGGTGCCATATGCTAATACATAGGTGCACCAAGTTTGTGCCAACCTTCAGTCAGGAACGCATGGTAAATAGAATTTCGCTATTTCGAGACCCACAATGCAGGTTTTTCTGGAACTTAGGCAATGTGGGGAGCCCTTACTAACTTTGTGAAAGTGCCGAGTGAGCCAAATTATCCGCTCTAGCACGATGTGATTTTACTTCATTTGCCGAAAGATAAAAATGCGACTAGTTGTAGCTAGCAACAGGTTTTGCCTCAATTTAGTTAGTTGGCCGTATTCATGAAACAACGGGAGCCTCCCGGGAAGGTTCAAAGTTCGCCCATCGCGTACACTGGCTGGATATAGGAACCCTTCCGGGAGGCTCTTGTAGTTTCATGGATAATGGCCACAGAACTTTTCAGGGTGATTGTGAACTGGCGCCCTGAAAGGATGGTCGCGTGAATGATTCCACAATATCCAACCTGCGCCCCATATTGGAGCACAATCGAACCGCAAAGTACACTACTAGCGCAGCTGATGAGCTTCAAATCTCTACTGCCCTAATCGGAGTTAACTTTGGGTCCGCAGCTGCAAACAACCGTAGTTGCAGCGAGCAGCTAGGATATACTATGTAGAGCTGGTTGTACGGGGTCACGGCACTATCATTTAGGTCCCAGCAAGATTGTTTGTAAGCTGCGTGGTGCAAGAGACCTTATCCGCAAATGCGGAGCGCTATTTCACTCCTGTTCGGACACTGCGGGGCGGGATGGACGTAATTCTTTTGAGAGACCGGGGCATTGCATTCAATTTTTGAAGAGCTTGACCCACTGCCGTGTCTGGTGTTCGAAGAGGCGTGAACCAACGTCTAAGAAAAATTGTGAAGTTTTCAAACATTAAAGGGTAGAATATGAGACACGGGACGGAGTAAACGAATTGATTCAATATTATGTGGGTATAAGGCAGTAGATGAGCAGTACTGAGGTGCGCAGAAGTACGGCCGGCACCGGTTGCCCACATACCTTGCGTTCCTTATTGTGACTTGGCGCAAACTCGGTACACGCAAGTTATGTATAACATAGGCACATCGGCTTTGCTCCAAGAAACAATAAGGAAAGCAAAATATCAAAGCGATCTGTTGTTGACAATACGCCGGTTGGGGTCTAGGGTGCAGCACAAACTTCAGGGCTTCAGTTTCTTGAGCAGTAAAAAGTTTTTGACCGGATTTTTTGGCCCAGGTTTTCCTCAACATGTTTAGGTAGTCAACTCTTTGGGTTGATTAACACTGCGTCATAGGCGCTTAAAGGCACAGTCCAAGCTCAGGGACAAAATCTGAGATTTTTATACAATTGTGAAGTAGACTCACCTTATAAAACACCTGCCAAGTGCGAGCTCTCAATTTCTCTGAATAAGCGAGATATAGGAGGAAGCCACCCTGGGGCGCCCACACCAGGAAGCCACTTTGGCACGCCCCTTTACGATCTTTCGAGCTGAACAGTGGCGAGATGAGTGATGATTTCCGATCAATAGCCCCGTTCTTCCCTACATTCTCAGCCTCCCTCTTTAATCAGGTCGGCTCGCATCCATAGGTTGCAAATGACGGAAGTTACAAGCCTCGGACAACTCGTCCACCATGCTTCCGCAGCTCAATTTTCGAGGTGCCACAACTCCTTTCTCAGGGGGCCTTGTACGACTAGAGAGACATCATTGGAATCAGCGTGAGACCATTTTCAAGATAAGAAGGGAAACAGAAAATCGATTTTGAAGGTTGGACTGTGCCTTTAAGAATTGGTCCCCGACCCGAGGGATAAAAAGGAGAAGGGGTTCAAACTACGGGTACATTGTTGACAACTGGCGGGTGGATCAATGATAACTGCAGAGTGGATCGCTGGTTACTGGCGGGCGGATCGCTGGCTACTGGCGGGTGGATCGCTGGCCACTGGCGGGTGGATCGCTGGCTACTGCCGGGCAGATCGCTGGCTACCGGCGGGCGGATGGCTGGCTACTGGGGGGCGGATCGCTGGCTACTGGCGGGCGGATCGCTGGCTACTGGCGGGCGGATGGCGGGGGGGATATCGATCCGCCCGCCAAAAGCCAGCGATCCGCCCGCACCTGCTGTCTGAGTACCTTAACATTTTGAAAATCGAAAAATGGACCTCAAAGTCGTGTTCAGCGTTCTAAAAAACACCCGCAGTGAATTTTTTAGTCAAATCTGAGACTTTGGCCGAGCTACCGTATACCCACCGTAATCTACCGCAATCTATCGAAAATCGATAAACTGGTTGCAGATTCGTGTTAGGCAGGCCGAATAACCGCTATGTACAAGTTTTGAGGCGATTTGATCGTAGCATTCTCGAAATCGTCAAAAGTGGGCGTTTTTCCAGCAAATTTTCCCCCGTTTTGAAGCTTTGAACCAAATAAGACGGATTTTTCTAAAATATCGAAAAATGGGCCTCAGATTTGTGATCAGCATCCGAAAAAAACTCTAGAAACAAGTTTTCAGCCCAATCCGAGACAATTTTTTGAACATCCTGGAAATCGCCATTGGTGTACCCTTTTTATCTACGCAAAACTATGAAAATGACCACTTTCGGAAAGTTCCTGTAAATCTCTGAAGCATTTAGGGGATTTTGAGAACGGATTACCAATGCTGTGTCCGATACCTACAACTCTCAACACATGGTTTTAGAAAAGCCCACCGGAAATGTAAGGCAAGCCCTAGTTATGTCGCTCAGAGCTGTGTGTCGCGATACCTGCGCAGTATCGTCAGACGGCGTCTCAGACACAACGTTAAAGGGCTCATTCATAGCTGGTCGATTCGACTTCAAGTCGAAGCGACCAACAAAGCTGCCGCGATTTGAAATCGCTGGACGAAGCGATTTCAAATCGCTTCGTCCACTGATTTCGAGTGGCCCGGGCGGCCGCAGTTTTGCGTAAAAAATACGGACAATTGCGGACAACGCCGCAGGAATTAAAAAAAAACATTTTTTTCTCGGTTTTCGCTGATTCTTCCAGATTTTTTGTGAATTCGGTGCCTTAATCTTCTAAACAAATTAGTCTTGCATAGTTTTCCAACAAAAACATGGCTTCAAAAGACGACGGGATGCAATTTGCTTGTACAGCAACATAAAACTCCAACTAACGTTAGTAATAGCCGAAAGCTCTGCATGAATTGTGATTTCTCGGTAGCCTTATTGAACTTTCTCATCTCTACAATCCTAAATGTATGATAAATACACGTTTTTTCCCTTTCACATGCCGTATTTTATGCGAGTGAACTGTGACGTCTGCAATTTTGCGCCACATAAGCAAGGTTGTGACAGAAGATTGCGGACTAGTCGCTTCGACTAGACGAATCGCTTCCATCATTGAACGACGCGACTAGTCGAAGCGACCTGCTGTGAATGAGCCTTAAAGCAAAATCAAAGCAGCGGCACATACAAGCCTTGGCGAGGTGAGGATCCACCGTTTGTTTCTCGATTTAGGTGTTCACTCCTCAGGCTCTGCTTTTGAGTTGAGTGAGATTTCTAATGTCTTGCCTTGCTTTGCACCACAGAGGTTCTCTGCCTTGGGTGCAGGCAACATGTGGAGCACTCGCCCCTTTGTTCGATTTTTGATAAGCACAAGAAGTGAACACCTGGTTAGGAGCCGAGTTCGGTTAGGTATTAAAATAACATCGAACCGTAAAAGAGAACCAGGTAAAATGTGGAGGAATATTCCTGCAATAATTAATTGAATTTCCCTAAAAGGACAACTGTGATCAATTTTAGTGGAAATCTGTGTGGACTACCGGTCTATATCCAATCACCCGCAAGCAAAATCTTGTATAAATAGGAGGGGCATAAGGTCTCCCGAAAGTCCCCCGTTGTTCTCCGCTTCGAGTGCCCGAGTGCGAGCGTCCTGGTTCGATGCTGTCGGACGCGGGGCGGAAGTTTCGTAGTCATTCCCGCTGGCTATTTCGTTATACAGCACTGCCAATCACCGATCCCGATTCTGGTTTGAAAGAATTGTCTTCCTATCCTTTGGGACAGGGGCTGTCTACACACCGAGGAAGGAGTTGTCCCGTTTTTTGCAGTCTGAAACGACACGCCACTCAACACGAGCGAAGTGGTACCGAGTGGAATTAGAGCCGCAAAAGGTGGGACAACTCCTCCCTCGGCGTGTAGAGAGCCCCTGTCCCTATTCTTCGAGTTTATTCACAGTAAATCGTTTTGAAAATTGTGGTGCGCGCGAAGCGCGCACCAAGATTTGGCTTTGATCTCTTCCCGCGCGGATGCCCTACAACGAGATCACCTATTCGTACCGTCACCAGAGGTGTGAGCCGTACACCATTCGATGCGCTGTAAGGATCTACATATGTGTGCAAATTTTCACCTTTACTGGTCCCCGCTTTCCAAAGTTATGACCTCTCAAAGTACGCAAAAACGATCTCCACCACCGCCTCCGCCTCCGCCTCACCCTCCGTCCGTCGAATTCCATTTTTTTGGAAGGCGTGGACCAAATCGCTTGAAAATTTGTGACTAGAGGTAATCGGCCACGAGAATGCCGAAAATAATTAGGAGAACTCACCATAATGACTTCTGGGCCCCTAACGGGCGGTTCGAATTCGGAAACCGGCCTCTCAAGATTAGTTTATAAAAATGACGGTTTTTTTTCGTTATCAGTCATTGTTCTCTTAGAGACTCCATATAAACACCTTGCTCTCTAGGGTGGTGTATTCTGAACGTCTGCCTCGGAAGAGTACGCTGTGCGGGAGGGATGTTTTTTAGCGAAGCGCGTGTTCGTTCTATGCTCATCATCGATACGAAAACGTAGCAAGGTGTGCGTCGGTTGACTATGCGAGACCGCAATAGGAGTATGCAGGACGTCGGAGAATGTGTGCAGGACCCCAGTAGGAGTGTACAGGACATAATGGAACGTGTGCAGGACCCCAGTAGGGGTGTAAAGGACGTCGTAGATTGTGTGCAGGACCTCAGTAGGAGTGTGCAGGACATCATGGAACGTGTGCAGGACCCCAGTAGGGGTGTGCAGGACGTCGTAGAATGTGTGCAGGACCCCAGTAGGAGTGTGCAGGACATCGTGGAACGAGTGCAGGACCCCAGTAGGGTTGTGCAGGACGTCGTAGATTGTGTGCAGGACCTCAGTAGGAGTGTGCAGGACATCATGGAACGTGTGCAGGACCCCAGTAGGGGTGTGCAAGACGTCATGGAGCGTGCGCAGGACGTCAGCAGAGTGTGCAGGACGTCAGGGAATGTGTGCAGGACCTCAGTGGGAGTGTGCAAGACATCATGGAACGTGTGAAAGGTCCCAGTAGGGGTGTGCAGGGCATCATGGAACGTGTGCAGGACCCCAATAGTAATGTTCGGGACGTCATGGAATGTGTGCTGGATCTCAGTAGGAGTGTGCCGGACATCAGTTTAATGTCCAGAACACCCTATACAAGTCATGCTTTCGAATCAGACGTATTAGCCGGCGCAGACGAGCCACATCAGCAAGAACCGGTGATGTTTGGCTAGAGCGACTGACCCTGGGTCTATCCTAGAAAGGGTGGGGCCACCCAAGATTTACTTATAGAAATGATGAGAAACTCTGACAAAAGATGCCTGATACTGCGCTATCAATCATTGTTTTTATAAGAGCTCTATGGGAATATCACAAGGTAGCTGAGTTGAACGCAAAACTCAGATGTCAGGCAGGACTCGAACCTGCATTGCACGCTTTCCGGGCGAGAGTGTTACCATTACACCACCGACACCCCGTTCTGCATCACTCAGCTATTCACACATGAACTGTGTGGGCACAACAGCAATCACCCGATGACGGGTATGATCTGGTAAGCACCATTTGAAAATGCAATGCAGGTTCGAGTCCTGCCTGACATCTGAGTTTTGCGTTCAACTAAGCTACCTCGTGATAACTTGTGATCATATACCATGCCATAATAAGGCATTAAATATTCAAAAACATCTATGGGAATACTTCGACTGGTAACCTTCCCGATTGGCGGTTCATTTCATTTCTGTCTAGAATGGTGGGTGCCCCTCCCCCGTCTAGATAGTGCCCTGAGCCTGTACAAGGGGGTCATTTCAAAACTCTTTTTTTCATTTTCTCGACTTTTAAATTCAGAAAATATATGCCTTGGATCTTATCTGTAGGGAGCCGCGTTGCAACTATTATCTTGCAATCCTAGCAGCGAAGAGGTTGTTTCTTCATTTCTACCACTACGTTTTCTAAAGAAAAACAACTTGACTTTTAGAGATTGACGATATTGTAGAAGGGAAACCCTTGGGAAAAGTTGTGAAATTTCTGAAAGTTGGGCTCCGCAGAAAAGGTCAAGGATTTGGCATTGCTCTTAAATATCCTGAAATTGTTTCATTAGATTTGGCTATCAAACTGATTCTCTAAATGTAGTGAAATTGTTGAATTGATTTGGCTGTTGTTGGTATATGCAGACAAAATATTCATCAAATGTAGTGAAATTGTTGCAAACGGATTTGGCAGGCGCTCTATGAATTATCAGAGTCAAATTACGCGTCAGAAGGGATTTTGCTTGGAGCGTATATTGAATCAAATGAGAACAAGAATAAGTCTAGCAACAAAAATGTTTTCATACAATGTGAACCGTGAAAGCGTTGAGGACACGAAGACATAGGGTCAGTAGTTAATAAATTGTGTTAAATTTCGCTTTCGTGATTTTTATCTAATCGGTGAGGGAAGGTCTAGTACCTTAGTGGGAGCTACACTGAAAAGGCAGATTAACATTCGAAACCCTTATTTCTATCCCATAAGGCCACATTTCGTTCAGCAGTAATTGAGTAGTTTTTTTTCTTTTTGTCTTCATTTGCTCGCCAGAGGACCTTCTGACGAGTGATTTGGCTCCGATAATTCATAGAGCGCCTGCCAAATCCATTTTCAACAATTCCTCAAAGTTTAGGTTCCTGGCAAAGGTAAAGATTTGGCATGGCCATTTTTTCGAAAATTTAGAAATATACTCAGTTAAAAGGGGAAGGTGAAGAAAAATGAGAAAAGTTTTGAAATATTCCTGAGAACGATTTGGCGTAGAATAATTTGATTTTTAGGAAATGTAATGAAATAGTTGAAAGTATGATTTGGCAGTCGAGTTTGAACCAACTATTTACAAGAGTTGTGCGAAACGAGAGATCGCATTGTATGAGCTTATCCGTAGAACATATCAAAGCGAAATCACGCGTGATATGAAACAAACAGTTGATTTTACTTGACTTAATACGTGAAGACCGCGGCGTTCCAGCTCCCGAACGAGCTTTTACTGCTTGCCTTATCACGCGTGATTTTGCTTCGATATGTTCAACGGATAAGCTCATACAATGCGATCTCTCGTTTTGCACAATTCTTATCAATAGTTGGTTCAAACTCGACTGCCAAATCATACTTTCAACTATTTCACTACATTTCCCAAAAATCGAATTATTCTACGCCAAATCGTTCTCAGGAATATTTCAAAGCTTTTCTCATTTTTATTTACCTTCCCCTTTTAACTGAGTATATTTCTAAATTTTCGAAAAAATGACCATGCCAAATCTTTACTTTTGCCAGAAACCTAAACTTTTAGGAATCGTTGCAAATGGATTTGGCAGGCGCTCTATGAATTATCGGAGCCAAATCACTCGTCAGAAGGTCCTCTGGCGAGCGAATGAAGACAAAAAGAAAAAAGACCACTCAATTACTGCTGAACGAAATGTGGCCTTATGGGATAGAAATAAGGGTTTCGTATGTTAATCTGCCTTTTCAGTGTAGCTCCCACTAAGGTACTAGACCTTCCCTCACCGATTAGATAAAAATCACGAAAGCGAAATTTAACACAATTTATTAACTACTGACCCTATGTCTTCGTGTCCTCAACGCTTTCACGGTTCACATTGTATGAAAACATTTTTGTTGCTAGACTTATTCTTGTTCTCATTTGATTCAATATACGCTCCAAGCAAAATCCCTTCTGACGCGTAATTTGACTCTGATAATTCATAGAGCGCCTGCCAAATCCGTTTGCAACAATTTCACTACATTTGATGAATATTTTGTCTGCATATACCAACAACAGCCAAATCAATTCAACAATTTCACTACATTTAGAGAATCAGTTTGATAGCCAAATCTAATGGAACAATTTCACGACATTTTAGAGCAATGCCAAATCCTTGACCTTTTATGCGGAGCCCAACTTTCAGAAATCGTTATTTCTGATTGATTGTTCACGACATATACTCAGACTCTGCGGGGGGGGGGGGAAGCGGCGGAGAACAGAGCCCGTTTTTGAGTTGGGGGAGCCGGGGCGCGGCCCTCCCCCGAGGGGGGCTTCAGGGGAGGCCCCTGCTCTCCTCCGGCGCTTGCCCCCCCCCCGAGAGGAAGAGAGGGAAAAGATGGGAAGTAGTCGTAGAAGATAGTTTACGACAATAGAGGCCAGAGAAGGCATCTATCACGTACTCGACCGGTATAAAAGGCGCCTCACCTCATGGAGAGCCGCATTCGGCCCAACAGGGCCGGCCCTGGACGGCGACTTCGAGTCACTGTCAGAAAGGGTTATTTTTGGAGGAAAGCGGAGACGCTTTTTCGGGGAGGGTGACGTCACTGCTCCGGTGTGGTGACGTCACTGCTCCGGAGCCGTGACGTCATGGCTCCGGGGCAGTGATGGGGGGGGGCTTCAAGGCAGTCACAGGGGGGCTTCAGGGCAGTCACAGGGGGGCTTCAGGGCAGTCACAGGGGGGCTTCAGGGCAGTCACAGGGGGGCTTCAGGGCAGTGACGGGGGGCTCCGATCAAGCCAAATTGTCATTCCGGCGGTAGCCCCCCCCCCCCCATTGGAAGGGGGGGGGGCAAGCGCCGGGGCCCGGAGGGCTGCCCCCCTGAAAAGCTGCGCTAGCCCCCTCCAGTGTATGAGTAGCTAATTATGACCAAATGGCGAATCACGTAAAATGATCACTGTTTTGAGCGTTTACGATCTTCGAAGATGCATGAAATTCTTTAGATTGTTTTTTCTGTGTTATCGTTGGTAGGACATTTCAAACCTATTGAGTCAAACCGGTTTGGTATGTTTTGGACTCGGCTCAATATCTCTACATTTCTGACATATCGCTGTCAGAACTACTCCTGTCTTTCAACATAGAGCACCACAACATTTCAACCTCGTCGCGATTGCTCCAAGTCAAGCGTGAAATCCGAGTCGAGTCGACTTGAGTCAATTTCAGCAACTTCACGACAGATCCCCTGTCCATCCTCAGCCACGAGTATGAAAACACTTCCACCTGTCGGCAGTTAGTCGCTCTGCAGCCAGCGAGAGACAACTAGTCGGTGGAGCACATTCTCCCTCCTGGCAAACTTATGCAAGGTGCTGACCATCTCATCCGGTTGTTTTCGTAATCAGTTGAAAAAAGCGAATCTCAGGAGCACCACATCCATACTGCATCCAGGTGACATGCCAGAGTTCTTGAGGTGACATGAACTTCACGTCACCATGAGATCGTGAGGATGCTGTGGAGCGACTCCGGATATTTTTGTAGGAATGTCGTTTAACAAAAAAAAATTCAATGACAGATTTTTGTTTCGACGTTTGCTTATCTATCGAAATTATCTATCGGTTCTTTTCTTTCAAGAAATTTAACAAAACCTTCAAACATTCAAAGCAAGCGCGCTCGAGGTCACGACAGCTCGTGACTGATCTAAACGCGCTCCAATCACCATCAGCGCACACGCGCTTAGTCCTAGTGCATACTTCCCGCGACGGGAGACGCGACATCGTGTTTGGGATAGATATCGACAGAAAGTAGATATGGCTCAAATGTACTGTCGCGGTCGCGCGTCGCGGCTAGTATGAACTAGGCCTTAGGCCTAGTGCATACTTGCGTCGTGGCGACGGGGTCGCGGTGTAGGAACTGGTACAACCCGCCGCGCCCAGCGCAGTGATCGATCGCGCCTAGCACTGACAGTCGTCGCGCGTGGCCAATCTAGTTGGAGCTGCTATACGCGACAGTGTCGTGCCTGCGTCGCGGCCAATCTACACTTTTCCACAATGTGCGCGCTGTTTAGCGCCATCTGGATGGTGGGTCGTGTCGTCGTGCACTGCACTATGACATCGCGACGTAAACGCCAGACATCCGACCTGGATGGCAATAATAGGTTTGTTTCAAAAGTTTTTGGTTGGTAAATAGCCTCGACTTCGTTTGGTATGTTTTCTAATCAACAGTTCGCTTAGATTACATTACGACGATCGGCCACTCGAAGGTATTCATATTCCGAATACTACCATGGATTTCTTCATGATTTCGATCACTCCAAATTTTCTTCTTTCATGAATTTTCAAAATGCAATGCACTATTCCTTGTCTGAATTGTGTTTGCATTGATAATCATAGAGAGAGACACTCTATTTTGAGAACAAATATCACGAAAATGGAAAAATTATATCGAATTTCGCAGAAACTGGCGCTAATCCACATTTCGAAATTCACTTGAAATTTTTTCGCTCGGGGCTTCTGCCAGGGTTGATTTGGGCGGCCAACCCAAATTTCAGATTTGTGGAGCGATTTTCAAAAGGTTGTGATAGGTCACGCCGATACGTATCTCTTGGTCGGTGGGTGAATGTTCTAGATTTAGGTAGGTGCAACTTTGCCTAGAATGGGTCTTTTTGGGTGCTGATCACTACGCAATTCACCATCGGTTAAGATTTTTTATGATTCGCGATCCTTACGGTGTATAAAACGTCAATCAGCCACCTTACACGATTTTGAAATATCGAAAGAAGCATCTTATCAACGATCGCTGCATTGAAAGTCTCCAAAGGTTAAGTTCTAGTCAAATCTGAAATTGAACAAAATCACCTCACATATAAAGTAATTAGGTAAAAAGGGAGAGGACGAAATGAATTACAGCTTCGCGTTAAGCACCCACAAACTATCTCGACATCGGCGCACCTTCTTCACAGTACCTCTACCGATGACAAGGTCTAAACCTGCAGAAAGCGTCATGAAACCTTCCGGTAGAGCCGTAGCCCAATAATCAACCGTCGTGGTTTTTGGACGACAATTTCACATTTGGTCTCCTCAAAAATCTAGCCCAATGAAGGAGCTATGCGCGGTAGCCGTTGCTGCGTTCGCGACGCCGCTTTCCGTTCGTAATTAATCGTTCTCATATGTGACGGAAAATCCGAGAATGGTTGCCGCACCCAGCTTTATTCGCTGGACTAGAACTATGAGGTGGGTATGTTCCAGGAAACCTGAGTTCTATGCCTATGGGGGTGGTCTAATAGCTGTGAAACGCACTGTAGCCACAACTATGTATGTAGTGAACAGCACTCGATGCTCAGAGATGAAGAACATGCATAGTTTTGGGGTTGATGGTGTGCAGTGCTAAAAGAATGCAAGCACATACAGTTGAACACGTTGTTATGTATAATGATACTGGGATGTCATGAATAAAGTGCTTATGATCACAGGTACGTAGATACTAGCGAAACTTGATAGAATTATTAAATCAATACGAAGATGCGGAGACCATTACACCGGTATCAATCTGTAGAAGATGAGAAAAACGACTAGAAAAAAGAGGCACACTCAATGATAATGTACTAAAAAAACAACTGAGCTATCAGCACTTACAAGTGCATGTGTTTTCACATAAAAATTGAGAGAAACAAGAAAATCAATGCGAATAAATAACGATGACTCGCTTTTTACCCCGATGTTTCAATATTAATAATCCTGAGAATGACAGCAGCAAGTGAACTTATCGGCCACAACAACGGATCTTGTTTGGAAGAACAAGGACCTCATTATACTCGGGCGAAACGTTGCTAAAATAACGCGACAACTATCACTGCCTCGCATTTTCACGGTGATGAGGCATAAGTGGTCTGCAGAGTTGCACCGCCCGGCAACTGGTCGACGAGCGTCAGCCTTGGCTCGGGGGAAAAAATGTTTTCGAACATCATCGTCGCGGCTACGGTTGCCGCTCGCTGGCAGTGACGTAGGGTCGTCGCGGCGTCAAGGCACTCTGCGGTGCCCCCAAGTGGCCTTTCACGCGGGGGTTGTTGATCGAAATCACAGCGCGGTGGGGCAAAGGTGCAGTTTAGATGGCACAAGTGACGCACGCGACGGAAAAAAACGTCGTCGTTGGGGCGTGTTAACCGTGAGCTCCCTGAAAAAAAAACTAGTTGGCGCTCGGTTAGAGCGCCTCAACGGCAACGTGAACGCAGCGGTTCTTCTTCGCGTGTGCCAGCCGAATTGCTCCTAACCCCACCCGCTCTGTGAATTCGATCAATATCTCCCCTGCGGTGGCGCTCCTCCCTCGTCGCCCCTCACGCCGCGTAGGTCTCCACCTGTCGCCGAATGCAATCGATATTGCATCACCAAGCGCTGTTTTTCGCTGTGAGTAACGCCGCCACTCCAACTATGCAGGCCCCTACAGTCAAAGGAACAAAGAGAGCGAAATGATGGTAAGAAGCCAAACCTCGAAAGGGGTGGGGAAATGACGGAAAGCAGTCAAATGCCCCTATTGTTCGGGAGCGAGGCTGGTGGACGGGCACCTCTACGTCTATGACACGCCCAAGCGCTGGCGCACTTGACATTTCTTTGTATCGACCGCGAAGAGACACTACATCCCTCTGCGTCAATGTTTCCAGTAGCCATCCTTCACCCATCCCTGTCTTCGACCATATCTTTGCGATATGGCAGCTTAGGGCTATCATCTGGGGCGGCATGCATGAACGCAGCGAAGGAGGTCAGGGAGCCGATTCGCGTCCTATGCGCGCAGCGTCGAGCCACGGGGCGGCCCCGAAGTGCGTGACGTATATTAATGTATAGCGGACGTAAATGCACATTTCACTGCAAACTCTACGCGCGCATTTTCTGTCATCCCAGTCGCGTTCGCTTCCAATTATTGAGATGCACGGGATGACAAAAGAGAGCCAGAAAGCGACTGAAATGAAAAAAAAGCCGTTTGGCGTGGATTTTGCTGTAGAAGATGCATTTGCGTCCGCCACACACCAATATACGCCATGCGCTTCGGGGCCGTCCCGAGGCTCGACGCGGCGCATATAGGATGCGGAGCGGTTCCCTGATCTTCTTCGCAGCGTTCACGCATGCCGCCTCTGAGGAAACGCTACAGAATACCGCATCGAGCTTCTAAAAATGAAGCGACATCACATTACGCCGCCTGGAGGAACCAACAGAGCTGAAAACTTGTCAAAATCATTGATGTAAGCTACTCATGACCACTGTGTTTTTCCCTCTAGTGACAGTCGGCTCGGATCGCCTCGAACGCGGAACGGTGTGTTTTTATCTGACGATATAACGGCAATGAGCCACACGCATAGGCAGCTAGAGTCGAAGACTGCTCGCGCCTCCGTCGATCCATCAACCAATTCCGCGCTTCTCTGTCTGCTCCCAATTTTTTTGTGGTAACCCTCAAAAGGCACAAAAAAACGCGACGCCCGAGTACGATGAGGCCCTAGGAAACATTCCGCCAACCGACGATGGAAATACATAAATTCTGCACAAACACATGGAAAATGCAATCATGAGAAAGAGGGAAGGAGTGGAAGGAAGGAGAAGATGCGTGCAATAAAACACGAACAGTGAACAGAAGGAAGAGAAAAATTGGCGGCATTCGTCAGGACTTAGATTGTGCATGCATGCTTTGTTTAGCTGCTTCCAATTGCACAATGAATGCCCTTACTTTTTCCAGTGTTGAATGCACGGTTTCTTTTCGATTCTCCAAAACGAAACGACCCATGCTCTTCCAGCAGCACTGCGCTTTCCACACATTCTCATTCGCTCCAAGGACACGACTTGTCGTTTTTGCGACGTTATGCCTTCCTATAAAAGGAACTATATTGATGAATGAGAAGTCCCAAGTAGATTATCATTCACAATGTTCGGTGGTCAAGGCTTCGTTCCATTTCAGAACTAATGCAACACAAACACGAGAAAACCTAAACAGGCAGCAGCGACTGTTTATCCATACGTGTTCCATCACACTGTTTTGCCAGCAGAGGTGTTCTACGAGTTTTATCATGTATCAATGTACCAACTTCATGCGTATTAAACTTGATAAACGATATGGATAAACGGTCGCTGCTGCCTGTTTAGGAGGCCCCCACAAACACATTCTTAACGTTATGTATTGAATAATTTTAAAACACAGATGAACAGCTTCCGATCACCAACAAATTGTCAGTGCTCATAATCTGTTTGCAAAGCGCCTAAATTCTTTTTCTAATCTAACGCCTGCACGCTTACGACACTATGCCAAGTTCCGGAATGGTCCTCATTTCTCAAACGCTTGTTTTGCGGACTTTTATTATGCTGTTAAAATAGCAACTACAATAGAGGCAAAATAAAAATCTGCAGAGTAAGCACTACTCATGATCTCGTTGTGCCTTTGCGTTATTTCCCACGCTTCTTTTATTTTCACCTTTGTAATGGCCAGATCACCTCATGTGGATAACACAACAACCGTTTTTATTGCGAACCCTGCCCTTGAATCGCATTCGCCTACCTTGAGCAGCATTGGTGATTCCCTTCGAATCTTCAGAAGTTTCTTCGACAAGTACAAAGTCACATTCGTCTACGTCGGACCGACGAGCCTTTATGAAAACCTGAAATGAGGAGGGTAACTGTAACCAACTTTCATTGTAGTAAGGATTCTCGAAAAAATTTCAAAACTTTGAAGTTTTCAGTGTGCATTTTCGGATTATAAGATCCCTCAAAATAAAAGAGCAAAACGAGGAGCAAATAGGCAAGTATTTCTCTGGATGGTCAACTTTTTTAGAGACATTTGCCAAAGTTAGGCGAGCGATTGGACAAGGCGCGATCATTGCGACATTCGCGACACCACTGTTCAGCAAGATTTCGATCGCGAACGGAGATCTATAACCGCAGCCCCGTCCATTCACTAGACTAAGGTCTACAAACATAGCATATGTTGCAGGCGGAGTGGTTTTGATGAGTAGGCTGATCCACGCGACTTTCACCCGCTTTCTTGTCGTTTTCCATTGTTACTCCTTCCCTTAAAGAGAAAGAGCCAGAGCTTAGAAAGATCCAAAGCACACGTTTCGTGAACACTGCCATCGAAAGACGATTTTCGATTGTAGTGTAGTGGGGGGGAGTAAAAATGAGCAATTCTACGTTTTCGGGACTACCTCAACGCACCTGGGCAGATCGGAGACGAACAACCAAGAAGCTGTATTGCTTGACTCTGAGGAGGCAAAGTGATTAAAACGTTTGTATCCTCTGGTTCCTAGCCAAATTTACTCTGTTTCCTCGCGCGTTTGTGCGGAGCGAGGGTAGAGACAGCGAGAAAGTGTTGTTAGAAGGAGACGCAGCGTGCGCGCGCAGACGCACGTGGTGAACAAAAATAAATTTCACTCGGAAACAGAGAATATATGTTCCCCTTAAAGTCATCTAAAAATGCATTTCATAAGGTTTGAGGCGAGACAGGTAGGTTCAAACGTTAATCTGGTTTCTTCTGGTTATTTATGGTGGTTTCCTTTGCTTTCGAACTCAACCTATACTGTTTTGCATTTTGTATATTTTTTCAATCTTGTATAAACCCCACTAATCGCCAGTGTCTCATTCATCCCCGCCTACAAAACCACATAGTCCAGTTACTTGAATCAATTCACCAGAAAATGAAAAAAATTGATGAAAGGTTGATATCATACCTGTCTAATAATATCCGTTGCTGTGCTGTGAACGCTTGCCCGGAGTATCGCGTATGGTTGATCCTCGCTAACATTGTGGACACAAACCAAAAAGGTGTCCCCCATAGAACGCGCACGACGGTTAAGGCCGGCTAGAAAAGATCAATGCAGTCAATACCTACACCAAGGTTTGTCGAAACCTATTTAACTTTTCCAATATTTCCATGATGCCCTCACAGGAAAGGTCTGGGGCATTCCTGAAAAGCTCTCAATTCCGATTATCACTAGCGAGCGGTTACGGGAGTACTGCAGTTCTCCCGCCGCAACGCGGCAAGTCCGTCGCGCGCGTTGGGCGCGGAAAGCAATGTTCCACAGTACTTAGGGCGTTACAATCGGAGCGCGTTAGCGTGCGCCTGAGGATTTTCGAAGTTACGAGACCATTATCATGAGAACTGCTGATCTCCAAAAAAGTCTTTGAAAACCCTTCTAATTGTTTTTATAAGTTGCTACTAGATTCTTCGTAATCAGTTCCATCTTTATCGATACGAGGAATGAGTGCGTCTTATCTAAAGATGTTTTTCGTACAATATTTATTCCTGCACGGTGGTAAATTATTCCTATGGTTAATTAAGTAATGAGTAAACAAAACAGTAAATAGAAGTACGAATACAGCAATGGGTCGGACGGTTCGTCTAGTCGGGAATCGAGTGAACAATGTAGCGCGCGATAACGTGCCCCAATTCTAATTATGGGAAATGGTATGGAAACCTCGTCCGAATCTCGACGCGGCGCGACGATCGTGGCCCTTATCGGGAGAACTGGTGGTCTCCTAGCTATGAACTTTTGGAGAAGCATCCTGGTGCTGGTGAAAATCAAAATCAAGAGCTCGGATGCGTGTACAGATGTACGATTCGGACCAGAGAGCCCTTCATTAGCATTGCGCGCACCTTTGCTCGCACCTCGGACGCTAATGACGCTAAAGGCTCATTCATAGCAGATTGCTTCGACTAGTCGCGGCACTGCCAAAAGTTACAAAAACCGTCGCGGCAACAAATCTTGCTCTGGGTCGCGACGGTTCGGAACAGTTTGCAGTTTCAGTCACGATCGCCGAGCGACTGGGGTATTTCATAGCTAGTCGAAGCGACCTGCTCGATTTTGTTAAGTCGCTTCGACTAGTCGCGTCGCTTCCATGATGGAAGCGTTTCGTCTAGTCGAAGCGACTAGGCCGTAATCTTTCGTCAAGACGTAGGGTATCCGACGCCGGATTGCAGACATCGCCGCTCACTCGCATAAAAGATGGCATGTGAAAGGGGAAAACGAGTATTTATCATGCATTTACGATGAGGGAGATGAGAAATGTAATGAGGCGACCAAGAATCCACATTTCACGTCGGCATCGAGCAACTAGTAACTTTACTTTTAGTGTTATGTTGCTGTTTAAGCAAAATCCACCCCCATCGTCTTTTGAAACCAATTTTCTTTCGAAAGCTATGCGAAACTCTTTTAATTAGAAGGTAAGAGCAACAATGTCCCAAAAAATAAGAAGGAATAAGAAAGAATAAATAGAAAAAAAAGTTTTTTTCATTCCCGCGGTGGGGTCCGCATTTGTCCGTCTTTTTTACTTTAAAATTGCGTCCGCCCGAGCGATTTGAAATCAGTGGACGGAGGATGAAATCGCTTTCAAATCGCGGCAGTATTGTTGGTCGCTTCGACTTCAAGTCGAAGCGACTAGCTATGAATGGGGCTCAAGATGGCTCGCACAGGAGGCCCTAGCTTGCATTCAAGTGGTTCAATATGAATCGCGCGCAGAATGGAGTGACGGTTTCTACAATGGAAATTGAAAGATTGATATTATAGTCTGCTTCTTTAATGATACAGTGGTGCAAAATGTAGATAAGCAGTAAGCTGGAGAAGGTAGTAAATAGACGAAAATTGTAAATTGAAGAAAATAAACTGAATAAAAACATTAATAGATTATGAAAAACAAAGTAACATTAAAAAAGTAAATTCAACAAGAAAGGCGAAATCGTGACGCAGATTCTAATGAGAAAAAAAACACATTATTTCGGTAAAAGTGGAGTTTTTTATCCTTATCTCAGTCCGGTTTTGCTAGTTCTACCCAGCATTCAGCTAAGATTGCCAATCAAATTCTAAGAAACGATTTTTTTCCGAGGCCCGCCAACTTTCTTGATTTCGAAAGGGAGGGAAACCCTAGGTTGATGCGAAAATTTCGTTGGGTGAAAAGACGGACGCGATACAGTTTTTGGGCAACGCAGATAGTACTCCTCGGATGAAAGAAGTTGTCGAGAATCCGGCGAGAAGTTGTCCAGAATTCGTACGAATTCAGGAAAACTTCTCGCCTAATTCTCGACTGATTCTCGACAACTTTTCCCCGTATTCTCGACAAATTATCGACTTATTCTTTTCGTTTAACAGTAGACAGCTTTTCGCCTGATCTCTCCTCTCGAGAATCTGTCACATTTTCGCTAGGAAATAATTTAAAATAAAATAAGTAAATAAGAATAAAAATATAAGTACATGCATATTCAATGAAATGGTATTTTTATAAAAGGAAATATTCCGCTACATCTGTAGGACTAAAATGAATCAAAAGCATCAGTTTTTCAATAAATTTGTGAACACTGATTTCAGCAGCAGTACTTATTTTTTTAGCCTCTTAAAAATAGCTGTTTCCGGATAAAGATCATTGACTGAGAAAATGATTGGGCTAACAAGAGAAGTACAAAAAAGAGTAGGTGTGTAGTGAGGAAACCTAATACAGTGTGTTTCATTATATACTTCCACCCGGAATTTTGAAGACATCGCTCTCCAGCGTTATGCTGGGCCTATTTTAGTGTGATGAGCGAATTCAGGGTGTTGAAAACCCAAATAAAGTGTGCCCGAATGAGAATGGCGACCCACGCGGTCGGCGTGCTTGGCAGGCGGCCGTCGCATGTGTCGCCCTCGGACGAGTGTTGGATTTCAACGATGGCCGTCCCCTCTCCCACTGATTGATCGGCGCAGTTGCTGCCGGCCGGTGTCGGCCTCGTTCTTTGTCGATGGCGGTGGGGACTTTTCGCATGCTCGTCCGAGAGCGGCGAACGCGACGGCCGCCTGCCAAGCACGCCGGCCGCGTGGGCAGCCATTCTCATTCGGACGCACCTTATCCATGGTTGCAAAATTGGTTTCTCCCCCAAGAACTTTTTTCTTTATAACAATTTTTTTCAATTTTCGGCCGTTTCATAATATATGTTACTTCCACCTTACATAAGGCTATTAGAACACTTTTTTGTTACAACCAAACTTATGTTTGAATCGAAATTGAAGAAAACTTTCCTTTTCTGTATGAATCATGATCCTCAACTGTCTAGGGTGGATGAATCCAAGATCTGGGCCTCCTATGACGCCGGGATTAGCGACTGTCGCATCCATGGTCGAAATGAGTGAATCCACTGGCCCGCTTTTAGTTTTATGAAAACGTAAGGTAAGGACACCTTCGGTCACAATGATGACTGGGACGAGCGTAGAAGCTCTCTGAAAGTGATGGACAACAAATTTAGAAGCGCAAATCCAACGCAACGGCTAGCGTTAACGAGATCCAGATTAAACTTGGACTGCCTACGTCTAAGCTCGCTGTCTGAAGGGCATCAAAATGCATCGATAGCATTGCTGGAGGAGTAATCCGGAAGTCTCTATACCTAGAAGCCGCTTGGAAAACCGCTATTCTTTGAGCTGTGCGAAGGAACATGACAGCCAGTTTGAGTAAAATGTGATTCTGGGTTGGGGTGGAAATGAGAGCAGCACATGCTCACTGAAAATGGTCTGTGATGTCCTTGTGATCTTTTCCAATAAGCAGAGTGACGACCTATACAGACCTGATGGAATGAAGTCCGGTTGGCGTGTCTTGAGGCAACAAACCCAATGCTTCTGTCGGCCCAACTTTGGTGGCGAATCTTCGACGAAATGGGGGGCATTGTGTCGTGAAAACTGGCTTCAGCGGAATTTTGTCTCTTGTCTAGAGGCTTAGACGAGTATCGACAAATATGCACTATCACTTTCCGTCGCTTTGAGACATCGTCCATACGTGGCGAGAGCGTGCGATCACGCAAAATCGATGTTCATGAAGGGCACACGTTTTGCTTGCCGCTCACGCGCGCTCCCTCTCGCGCGCTCACGCTCGCTCGCTCTCGTGCGCCAACGCCAGCTCAAAGAAGGAAGCTTACTGCTCAATTTTTGAAGTAAGTGGCATCAAGCCTTTTGCAAAACTATTGCCCTTGTACCCCATAACCCCACCACAAAATACACAAACCATAGGAAATGGTCAGCCGTTGCGCCGATTCGAGCGATTGATCACCGGTCAAAGATTGTCAATCAAACCAAAACGAGGTGGGGGTGTTTGCCAGTGCATAATTGCTGTCACGGGCTACTCCAGCGTTGAGGAGCGTCGAGAGGCGCGCAACAGCGGGAACGCAGGTTCTCGCCACGTATGGACAGAGCCTGAGAGAGGAAGAGGGCAGCGATCACTAAGCTCCCAATAGGATACACCGTAGGGGATGCACGTCACCAAGGTCTTGGCACTGCAATATTAAAGTTTTGGTCTGGTTAGCACGTAACCCTTGTTGAAACAATATGGAGAACCTCCTAGCAATTATCACGCGTGGGGTAGACACGAGCTCCAGACAGTTCTGCTCGAATCATCAGCTAAAAACTGGGATCCTTTAGAGTTCGCGCAATAATTCTAGTCTGATGACTGAACGGGGCTGCGACGGTAGATCACCCCGCGCCAATCGAAACACCATTCTCCAGTGAGGCCGCCAACCTCGCACGGCCTGCCGCGTCGCCCATGCGTCAGACTAATTCGAAAACGGAAACTGTACATTGTGTGCGATTTCGACTCCTCGGTTCTCCGTGAGTCAACAAACAGCTGGCCAAATCGACTTGTCGAATTAGCTGCGATTTATGAAGCACATGTTAACTGCTGATTAGTGTGAAATCGTTTTACTTGTGGAATAAATTTTTTCTCAGATTGAGTGGAAGTATATTATGAAACGGCCGAAAATTGAAAAAAAATTGTTATAAAAAAGTTCTTGGAGAGGAACCAATTCTGGAACCATGGATATTTAGGTTCTTCGACACAATGAATTCGCTCATCACAGTAGAATAGGCTTAGCACGACGCTGGAGAGCGATGTCTTCAAAATTCCGGGTGGAAGTATATAATGAAACGCACTGTATGTAGCATGTGGGCATTTCACGATGCCTGGCATCGTAAAATAGTATAGGTGACCAGCCGCGAGTCATTGATCTGAAGGAGGTATGAGCTCGAAAAGTTCACCGGTCATCGCAACTTCTCCTACAAGGAGCTAAGCAAGCAACTCAACAGCGTCGGTGGCGCAGTCGGTAGGGAGGGGCAGTGTTGGGCTGGCCATGAGGGTTCGATTCGACTCAAGTTTTTTTTTTGCAAATTCACGAAACTGTCATATTTTGATCATGGAATCATATCCCAAATGTTGCTTTCTCAATTCGCAGGGCGATATAGCCATTATACATTGGACCCGAATCGAAAAACGGATATCCGATTCACTTTTAAAACGATGGTCGCGGATACCCGAATCATCCGAATGAATTCGAAATAGAAGCACTGCTATTCCGGTACTTTTTGCTACCACTCGGGATCTATCTGAATGCCTTCGGATATCCACAAGCATGATTTTTAAAACGATTCGGATATCCGCTTTTCGATTCGGGACCAATGTATATAATAGCCATGTCGATAGTAAAGTAGACTTCTGTACGTGAAATTCTAGGTTTTAATCCCCAGCAAGGATTTTCGACAGCATCACCATCGCAATGGATCACGTAAATAAGTGAGCAATTATGTTCTATAACCCCTTCTTAACGCTCTAGGTGAAATCTTTCATCCCCTAACTTCACTTCCCAGTGGTTATTTGAAGAGTTGAATATGAACACGAGGGGTCCGATATTGGTTTCATCGATGACCGTGACATATTACAGTAGCTCTAATGTCATCTAGCTACCGTAGTACTCCGTTAATTTAAAAACAGGCACCATACCATATTCGTGCTCAGCGTTTCAAATAACCCTTCTGGTTTGGGTGATTATTGCGTATAACCTCTCGAACAAAAGGAAGGTACCCCCCCCCCCCAGCAACAATGAGGTCCAATTTTTTTGAAATCCTCGTCCAAACTTCAACCAGGAGGGTTCTCAGGCCGCTGAACACAAATATAATATCAATGCCTGGTTTTTCGGAACTTTCCGGTGCGTAAAGACAGATAACTGTTATTATCCAATACCCGCGCTAAGTTTTGTAAAAACGGGAAGCATTTGCCAAACTTGGCAAAAAAGAGTCCGATGCTTGTAACGTTTTTGAACGGAGACTTTTTTGGATTCTGAAACATCATATTCACAGCTCAAGTTCCTATCTAAATGTGTATTTTGCTATCCGAAGTTCCCTGAAATCGCTTTGTTTTTGAATGAGTTTGTTTTTGCGGTCGTTTTCAAAAACGTCGCGCGCGGGAACGTGCGGCGAAACTTTGAGCAGTAATTCTACAAGTAATAGAAGAGCAATCTCCACGTTTCTTTCATGTATTAGATGCAGGTGGGACATTCTTGAGATGCGTGCAGGTATAATTTTCCAACTCCCTCATTTAACAATTTGTGGTTTGCGCAAAACAAGACAGACATTTCAGGAAGGTCCCAAACGTGTTTAATGAAGAATTTCAGAAATACTACCTGCACAAATCTCGAGAATGTCCCCCCTGCATCTAACAAATGGAGGAAACGTGTAGATTGCTCTTTTATTGCTTGTACAATTACTACACCAAATTTCGCTTCACCTTGCCGTGCGCGACGTTTTGGAAAAACAAACTCATTCGAAAACGAAGCGATTTTAGGGAGCTCCGGTTCACAAAGTACATCATAAGATAGGAATTTGATCTGTGAATATGATAGCGTTTTCAGAATCCAAAAAAGTCTTCGTTCAAAAAAGTTACAAGCATCAGACGTTTTTTTTTGCAAAGTTTGGCAAATGCTACTAAACTTAGCGCGGGTATCGTACCTACTGCTACCTGAGGTTTCAGGCTTAAAACTCGTTGGGATCAAGGACTCGTGTCGAGGTGCCCATCATATTTGTACACGGACGACATTTTCGAGAAATTTCTCAAAATTTTTTCCTTCGTTGGGAATTTTGTCGAACGAAATTTTTTTTCAAATTTCGTCGAACAAATTTGTTTCCGATTTTCGTTCGGTCAAATTTTTTTCAACGATTTTTTTCTCAATTTCCGTTTGTTCGAGATAGGATTTTTCTTCTTTTTTTCGAAAATCCGCTCGATTTTGAACTTCTCGAACCCCAGGTCACACTGTTTCGTTATTCCTCGGGCCGAGTTTCCGTGGGCGTGAGCGAACGCGACTTGAGTAGATATCGAACATGAGTGGAATATTCATTCTCTGACTGAGCTTTGTAAATAAAGCCGATTTTCAAAAAAAAAAGATCCGAAACTTCGAAAGAGTATCGAAAAAACAAAAATGCGTTTTTGCAATTCCCGAATTGGTGAATTTTTAGAATGAAGTCCTCCAATTTCCGAATGAATGACTAAATCTGAGTAACACCTTAGTTTTTTTTCTTGTATGAATGAATAAATTTGTATACCCGTTATGAATTCGATTGGAATGAATATTCAGAGAATAGATCCAAATATTCTCATAGATCACAAATATTTGTGAACGTTTCTTTTTTGAATAATCAAGTGTAGTGACCCTAAATTGGTCTACAATTCGAAAAATCAAATCTTTCGGTTTTCCTGTTGAACATAATGTCGAAAAAGAGAAGCAAAAAATTGAATACCTTAATTGATACAATATTCTAAGAAACGATTGATTTAGTCTCTCGAATGAATGAAATATATTAGAAAACGAGTAACTGAATGACTCCATTTTTTGAAAAAAAAACTAAAATCGAATTATATGAATGAATTTATCTAATATTGAAAAAAAAACGAATTAGCGATAGTTACAAAAGCCAGCATAGTAGGGCATGTGAGGTTCGAGTAGCCAATAGGCGAATTCTATACAGGTAGCGGACGCCTCATCAACGGGAACGGGTCAGCAGAGCCCCCACAGTAAGTACCCTCGATGGCCGAGCAGCTCGCACGGAGGAGCTTGTCCTGCGTTGAGGCTCGTTTTGATAAGAGCCGAACAAGTGGTCGTGTGGTGTTCCGGCCCCAGCCCGGGCACCTGGTAGTCGATGCTGATGGTCATTACTGCATCGATTGCCAGGTGCCCGGGCTGGGGCCGGAACACCACACGGCCGCCCGTTCACCTCTTATCAAAACGAGCCGCAACGCAGGCCAACTCCTCCCGGCGAGGTGCTCGGGCATCGAGGGTACCTGCTGTGGTGCGTGTTATTACTCGAGGATGTGATGAGTGGCCTCGTCCAAGTGGCAACAGTAGGCTTGGGTCACACCTATCCACGAAGGAGCAACCCAATAGGGAGAGGACACTGTACATATACCAATACAATGCCAAAGAATTATTGCTAAGTTAAGAGGTTCATGTTTAAGCCAGAACTCGATCACTCAAGATCTGTTCGAACGAATATTCTTCATCCTCAACGCCATTTTAATAGCTCTAAAACAGCATTTTGAATAATGATATTTAAAATCCCGTGGTTCCAGTTACGGGTCATCAAAAAGGAAGTTGAGTACTTAGAATTGCGAGAACTTTTGAAATTTAGTTACTTGAAAATACAATCTTCCGGTAAAACCGATATTCCAAAACTCGCAAACATGGGAATTCCCATATAAATTTGATATTCGAGAGTTCGGTGAAATAACGTACAGTCTATAAACAGCCGGCTCAAGTTCGATGTGTCTTTATTTCTCGACAACTTTTGGATACATACTCCTTTCGGGGAAAAGTTGTCCAGACTTCTCACCAAGTTCTCAACAACGGATCCCTTCTCCTGAATTCTCGATAATTTTTCCAGAGTTCTGGACAACTTCTCCAGAATTCTCGATAACTTCCTCATCTACCAGAATTCTCGACAACTTCTCCCCACTTTCTGAAAAACTTCTCGATTCTCGAAAACTTCTCGACTTTTTCTGGACAACTAGTTTTACCTGAGTAGTGGGCCACGTAGATGAAGGAAATGACTTGTCTGGATTAGCCATATCGGAGGTGCGAGCGCAGATAAGTACATAAGTGCGAGCGATGGTGCGAGCAAAGCTAATGACGAACCCTCTAGATAAAATCGTACAAACTTCCTGCCTTTCGAGCTCTTTAGGAACGCTTTAGTTTGAATGGTGCTACCTTTTCTTTGCTCATTTGTTATTCGACCTCGATGGTAGCTCTTTCTCCAGTGTACTAATGCTGCGACAAGGTAAATGAGGCTAACTGTCGTCACCAGGCTCACACCCGTGTTCAACGCCATAACGTTACCTTCGAATGGATGAGTACAAGTTCTCACACATATAGGCTCCAGGGTTACAGTCGCGGTGGTGATCACTGCATGGTTTAGCGAGGAGAGATGTATCATGAATCAAGTAAAAAACTGGAAGCGGCCGGGCGACGACGAGTAGCGATCGCATGTTGTTTTCAGGCCGCGACGGTCATGCTTAAAAGCCCCTACCTCTAGAGGTGTTCAGAATTGCATCCACAGCCAAGTTGACGCTTAGCATCAGCCTCTACGTAACGACAAAATGCCTTCATTCATCATAGTTGTGTCTTTTCTCGTAGCCCGTCGGCTTTGACGCAAGACCGACGTGACATGACAACAATACGTGATCCCCTCTTCGCCGAGGGCGCTGTGTTAAGGCCTTTTCAGAGCAATGCACAGCGATGCGATCGAGGCAGAAAGTCGACAAACTGCACGCTTCCAACACATTTTGGAGAGACCGTGCCTGAACCTGCTGCGACCTGATCCCGCAACGCGACCAGATCGATTTGAGAGGCGATTCGATCGCGTCGCAGTGCGGTTGTACTCCGAAAGAAATCTTAGTCCTCACTAAGGCCTTGAGCGATTAATATGTGGTATGCTCCCCAGCGTTATACGACGCTGCGAGCAACGCCGTGAATTCAAATCCGAGAGCACCTATAGAATTCAACGCCAATTGAGCACTGCTATCGCATCGGCGTCAGTAATTTGTTGGCAGACGAGTGCTAGAAGAAGAACATTGATTTAAAAACCGTCGAGCCTTCAGGTCATTGTGCAGGTCGAAAACCCTTTCTCCTTGAACCGAATGGTTACAGAACATCGAAAATGAAACCTAAACAACGAACGTGCGTTTTCTCCGGTATCGAGATGATCGACACAATCAGCGTCCAATGACCTGCCGTGTAGGTATACACTTGATGCGCTTTTGATGTGCTCCTCTTTGGTAGCAGGACATGGTGAAGAAGTAGCTGTAGATGTTCCAGCTCCGCTCTTGATAATTGACGTAATCCATGCTCGTGACGACGGATCCTAAATTTCTAGATATAAAGCCCAAATTTTTTACAGACGTGATTTTTTATAACTCAGCGATGCCCAAAAACCATGCGATCGCGGAGAGCGGCAAACCTTGAAGCTTATCAGATGCTCAAAATGACATCCTAAAGAACCCATTCACAGCCTGCTTAAACCCAACCGCCGGGCAAGCTACACGTGCGATTACATATAAAGCAAATTTCAGGAAACAAACATTAACGGCCAATTAACTCCGAGACCTCATGACCAGAGAGAAGTGCTATTGAAATTAAAATCGGGAAAGATCAGTGGAGGTCTCCTTTTGTAGGCACGAATCTAATACGGAGTTCCCCAAAGTTAGACTGCCTTTGAAGTGACAGAAATGTGCAGAATATCAAGAGAAATCGGTAATTATGGACTTGAACGAAGGGTATGAAATGCGGGTTTGCAGCAATATGAGCGGCCAAACAATGCCATGCATTTTCCGAGAATATCAATCCTTTTAAATGGAAATATTTAATGCGGGTGCATACTTCCCAGCCACTATCAAGTAGTCAAAGGCGATCCAGGTTTGGAGGTTGACGCAAAGCTGCATGGTTATCCAAATATGCCTTGATTTGCGAGCGTCTCTCAGGGGATAGAAAATATGGGTATCGGCGCGTGTGACCGCTTCAGAACTTTCGGTTGCACGCTTGCACTATTACACAACTTTTTATTCTGCGTGCGATACGCTGATAAAGGAAAGTTATGTAAAATCCGTCCGAATGAAGCTGTCCGCCCACTCGGTTGGCATGTGTATCGAGCAGCCGTAGCGATACCGTTTTTCGGACATGTAAATCGATAAGCAGGAAGAATGGACGATTAGTGAATATTATCCCAATCAGCTGGTTGCAGGCAGGGAAGGCTCGTCCGAAAGATGCCTTCGCGAGTGCCGCTCGACACGCACGCCGACCGCGTGGGAGGACAGTCTCATTCTGACAGACGTTATCTGTAGTCGTATGGCTCACTAGTGACTGGAATAATCGAAATTAAACTATAGCGAAGCCTTTAGACAATTCCATTGAATAGATCGCCGACGTAGCGTTTGAATGGTTCAGATGAAAAAACGTTTATGAAAAATCTAAGATACAAGAGAGTCAACGACAGACCACACAGTAACTTGTTAACAACTCTCGAAATAAGCCCAGTCAAAGTAGCATCATTTCTTAAGTAGGTGTATTTTGCTACGGTCTGCATCCCTATGTACCAACGCGTTTATCCTCTGTTTCGGAGGCAAATTTAGTGTGTTCCTTCGCGTGTTTATTGGGGGGGGGGGAGGAGACGCAGCATACGCGCGCCCACCTACTGCATCGACAGCCATACATTTCACTCAGAAATAAAGGATACGTTTCTGTGTATTCAGGAGCGTATCTATTTCGGAGTGAAAATTATTGCCGTTGATCGCGTGCATGTGTGCGCGTACGCTGCGTCTCTTTCCCCCCACGCTCTCTCACTGTCTCTACCTTCGCTTCGCGCAAGCACGCGAAGGAACAAAGTGAATTTGCCTCCGAAACAGAGGATACAATCAGTCTCAATGTTTGCGACGAAAAGGAAATCTGTGTGGACTATGCGTATGGCGGCGAAGCATGGTTGGCTATGAAACATGATCAAGAGAAGTTGAAGGTTGCGGAAAGATCAGTGGATGGAAAGACGAGTATACTCCATTTGCAAACGAGGTTCACGTCCGCAGTTGCAGACAACCGCTGCTCCAGCACGCAGCTCGAAGTGTATCCGCGCTCGAACGAAGAATGGGGCCTTTTTTATAGTTTCCTCGCTAATTGCCTCTATGGCATGCTCGGAATGAGAATCGACGAGCGACGCTATCGAAACCCATTACATATAATCATGCTGTCACATTGCACGACGAGCGAACTTTAAAATAGGCTTAAGGACGGAATCATACTTCCAGCGAGGAGCGATGCGATGGAACGTTTACCATCCATATGGGCCAAAAATCGATTTACCTGATGTGCACTGTCGCTCTCGTTGGTCGGGGGAAGTATGAAGCCTATAGCACACTCGCCTCGCAAGGCCTGTCAGTGCCCTCAGCGAAGGGTCTGGCTTCGGTCAAATTCGAATATGGACAAATCGCGGATCTGCCGCTGACGACAGCGACAGGCTCTGCGACAAGAATACGCCATAGGCCTGATTCCAGCCTAGTCGTACGGCAATCCAGTGGTCTCAGCATTATTCTGCCTGCACTGTGTGCTGCAAAAGGGGTTGTTTGCAACTGCTGATGTGAAGTTCGCACCGATATGAACAATAAGTTGAGTATCCATCATCGACAGAATGAACAACGATTATTCTTCATCACAAGATCTACTCAATGATTCCAAAGCTAAACAGATGATTCGAAAGGTTTGGTTACATGCGTGGAAAACAAGGAATAGTGGTGCAGAGCAGGGAAGAATAATGCGGAATAGACCAACCCCTCAGTTCAACCTCATCTGAACCTAAAGTTATCAGGGTCTTGAAGAATACTGAAGGACTGACTGCATAGGACACCCAATTTTTTTTGTATTTAATGCTGATCTTGAAGCGAATTACTCGCTGATCATAATGGAATTGTTCTAAGCCGCCTACAATCGAAATCATGGCTCCTGAAATATGCCTATATTTTTGGGGCGAGGATTTGGTGGACAAGTGGTCTCAGACCTATCTCTCCTCATTCGAAGCCTCTGCAAGGGAAAGAGAGAGAGAGCGAGAGAGAACTACGATGAGGAACTACGACAGACCGGCAGGCAAACGAAAACTGAAGACGCGGGTGAAATTTATAAATCCCTCTAGCAGCTATTGAGAATGAAAATCAAGAAAAGAAGCGGGTCCCGTGTTGGTGACTGAGGGGGATAAGCCCGAAGTGGTCGCTTATATATAGCTTATTTGGAGGAAGTGAGATCTCGCACTAGGCAGGTGTTAAACAGGAGGGGTCTCCTACACAATCACATGAGAATCACAAAATTCATGCCTGCCCTGAGGGTGCCCTGAGGGCTTTAGACAAATAAGGAACTTAATGCCAAGGCTGGGATTCATGAACGGCAAGCGATGCTTCACAGCTAGATGGGTCACGAAGTTTGCATGCAACCTTGGACGCAAACCCAACTAAAGACTATGATGTGCCGATAATAATTCCCAGCCCAAATTCAATAGCGAGTTCAATTTTCGCACATATTGTGAGAAAAGACATCGCTCACGATAAAATTCGCTCTCGATTTTAACATGGGAAATATTTTGATGGCCTTTGAAAAAGAATAGCGTCGGAGCCACAGAGCCAAACGCTCTCTCAAAAATAAATAATAAATTCAGGAGAGCGTTACAGGACGCCTCCTAGGCACCTACATACTGCTAAATGGAAATTTCATAGAATGACAGTAAATTGAGGGGGAGATCCGGGTGAACTTGGTGCTTCTGTGGAAATAATTCACAACAATAGTCCACAAACACGAAGCAAAGAGAAGTGCAAAAAGCTGACGAGAGAAGCGGTAAGGGTTGCTCATGCAGTTCAATCATCTTAGTCCTAGCGCTCTCTGGTATGAAGTTGCAGAGTAACTTTCCACAAAAAGCGGTCCAGTCATGCACTTAACTTACCAAGAATTTTAATGTGATTCGCTTCAAATGACCGAGAGGGAGAGCTTCATGGGTTTTATTCGAAAAATTTCATAACAGATAAAAGGATATTTCAGCAGAAAATGGAAGCACAAAACATTTTCATAGGAAGCGGAAGCGAATATGCAAATGATATCATGACGGTAGGTTATATACATGTGGGCATGGCAATGAACGTTGTTATTAGCAGAGATCGTCTTGAGTGAAAAGAATCTATCCAGTGTCGTCTATCAACACCGTAGAGGTTAGCAAATAAAGTACACGTTCACATTGATGATATATGGACTAGTGAAATAAGGAGGAACTATGGGTCTTCCTTTCAATAACCTAAGGTAGGTAGGCGACTCCTGATACCTCTTTGCAAGAATTTCCTTATCAGAAGAAGTCCCGATAACGGGAAATTAATGTTGCACCCTCAACGATCCAGTAAACTAACGATTCGTGCACGTAGAATACTGCCGTCAATTCTAGTGTACCTAATGGACGACCATTTGCGGCGACCCTTGCGGCATTAGCAACACCACCGGTCAGCGAGATTTTGATCGCAAACGGCGATCTACCGCCGCAGCCCCTCCATCTACTAGACCCAATTTTCCGAGGCGACCGTTCATAGGAAACCATGGTAGAACCTTATATGTGCTACCACGGTGCTCCATGGACTTCAGTCAGTGTTTTTTTTTTGGCAAACGTAGACGAGACGTGATATTCATATTCGGATAAAAAGCCGGGAAAATTTACCGCTATTTCTAGTTCTTTTAGATAGGTGATGGGAAGTGTTTTTGGTAAGTCACTGCCCAACTCACAATTGCGGGCACGATGCGATTGCGTTACCCCTTTACTGTTCGAACAAACTTTGTAGCGTATAGGAGCATGCTATAGTTGCCAATGTCGCTTCTTGAAGGCTTACAAACGGATAAGTCCATCTGACACTGAAGGCTTCAATTTTTTTCACAGTGTGGTTGAGGTGTTTAGCTACGTCTTTTGCTCTAATCAATTGCGACTGTGCGCGTGAGGTCAAGGAATATGCTTCACTGGTCTGACCTCGCTTGTTCGATGTAATCGAGAATATTTGAAGAGAAAAGCTTGATGAGCCATAGTGTAATGGATAAGATAGTCGTTAGGGGTCGTTAACACTTCTGCCGCCGAGCGGCGCGGCGCGGTACAGCCCGATAATATTGATCGAGCCGCGCCTCGTGATCAACATCGTAGAATCGCACCTCGCCGCGCAGCTTGGCGACGGAATTATAAACGACCCCTTAGACAATACAGCTACGTGTCTACATGTAACACGGCGACGACCAATCAATTCAAAGCTATCTTAAAGGCAGTGTTCACCATAGAAACCCTTTTTCTGTTTTTTCGTATATCTAAAAAACGGTCCCCTTCTGATTCCGATGATGTCTTTGGAATCGTTTAAGGCCTTCTGGGAACGGAGTTATGGTCGCTCAAAAGTTGAGCTATGGAAGCATGGTGGACGAGTTGTTCGAGGCTTGTAACTTCCGTCTTTTGCAGCCAATGTGTGCGAGCTGACCTGAGTAAAGAGAGAAGTTGAGAATGAAGGAAAGAGCGGGGCCTTTGATCGGAAACCATCGTTCATCTCACGATCTCGAGTGTTCCCTTGTTCACGTCGTGGGGCGGAAAGGGGCCGGACTTGCCCAGAGCGGCGGGGTTTGCCCACTTTCGTAAGCCGTTTTTCGGCTCCTAAATAGCTTTTCGTCCCGTTTCTTCAACGCTGTTCTGCTTCTGTGAGCCACGAGAAGCGTTTTTCATGGAAAATTTGAGGATGAAGTTTATCGTGAACAGTGCCTTTAAACTCGTGTAAAGCGTATGGATGGCACACGATTTTGGCATATAAAAATAGGTATCAGTAGCCTCCAACCCATATCACACGTTGGTATTAAAGCGGATCTTTGGGAACTGTATTGAGTTTGCGAGTTGGTTTTGTGAGTTTTCGTTTTTTCTTGATTTTCTCATTACTCACACTGCCTTTCTTGCGTAATACAAACCGGCGAGTGGATCCATTCCAACAAGCTACTGCATCCATTATGGGTTCATTCGGGGGCAGAACCTGAACCGAACGATGAAGAAAAAAAGAAAATGAGTAGGAATCTCTAGTTAAAAGACGTTCACCCTCTGTTCCATTGGATCGTCTCCTGGAACTGGTGGCATCGATTCTTCAATCAGGACATACTCGTCCACTTGGTCAGCATTTTTACCAGAATTCAACAATGCCTTCAAAGATTTGACAAGCATAAGCAGAACTGCTGTAACGATAACACTTTTACTAAGTGAGTTAACGCACCTGTTGCATTATAGCCTTGACTGTGCTATCACTCTCGCCGTGCACTGTTATTGATGTCTCGTCGTTAAACGCTCCCGTCACTTTCAGCACGAAAATTTGTCGTTTTAAGATTGGGGCAGGTGGCGCATTTGGAATCTGAAAGATAAAACTTGCAGCAATCGAGACCTCGGGAAATCCCTATTGGTAAACGACATCACTCACTAGGTCAGTTCTGTACGAAAGCACATGCTGGAGATTGCAGAAGGACGCACTGTCTTCATCGTGCAAGTAGATATGTTCTTCCTGCTCGAAACGAGTTCTGAAAACGTGTTAGTGAAAAAGAACTAGCAATAAAACGTACAATGTGAGAGGTGTTCATGTGTTCAATTTGAATACGTCCTTTGAGCTTTCTTTACGCAGTCGTCGATGGGAATATCACAGTAACGACCCTTCTTTTCAGTGCATTATCAGTTCTTGCTCAGTTACTTTCTTTATCATTTGATGAAAGAAGAACTGGATAACTGGTGGAAGGGTTAACTTTTCTTCTCATATTTAGCCTCTCTCACACCTAAAACACACATTCTTGAGCGTGTAAGGTGTGAAAAGTCGTTCTGATTAGAAGCGTTTCCGTCAGTCCACTAGGATCTTTCAAATTGTGGATGAAGACCATAACAATGGCACGTGGCCGACCACTAGGACGGCACAACTCGGTGAAAATGCGGAGACTGACCGCGTCTGGCGGAAGCCAGTCGATTAATTAAGCCAAGTAAGTCAATATTAGAACAATTACTTCCCAAAGTTATGTCTCAAACCATACGCAAGTAAGGAAGTAAGTAAGGGTGTAACTAAACAAGAAAGTAAGTAAGTAAGTAAGTAAGTAAGTAAGTAAGTAAGTAAGTAAGTAAGTAAGTAAGTAAGTAAGTAAGTAAGTAAAACAAATAAGTAAGAAAGTAAGAAAGCTAGAAAGCATGCAAACAAGTAAGTAAGTACGCATGAAAGTATACGAGTAGGTAAGTAACTAGGTAAATAAGGTAAGTAAATAACATGAAATGATATCCAACATACCGTATGAATAGTGTAGCGCTGTCGATTGGGTGATTTGCAACGCTTCGTAAGGGCAGATGTCGGAATCCAGGTCGAATGCAGCGAGCCGGTACGACACGATGAGCCACTACGCGTCCGTTTTGAGTGCTAAAGTAGCTATGGATCAATCAAACAATAGTATTGGTTAAGTTAAGAATCGAATAATGCCATTGTTTCGTTGATGTGAAGAGTCTAGTGAAGTACCGTAAGCACTTCTTCAACCCCCCCCCCACTGAATGAAATATGAATCAACACACAAGTCATGCATCTAAGTTGATGATCACAAACCTATCACAAACAGCTAGACGGACGAATGCAAGATCTACGAACGTAATTCGTAGTTGTGTTGAATGACCCCAAACAGGATTCACCGAATTCCTCTGCACAATTTTTGTTTTCTCCTTAAATATGTAATCATATCTCAGCGAATAGATGCTCTCATGGTATAGCAAGTTCATAGTAGCTATCTAACTGAATGCGCAAAATGTTGAATAGGACCAGATTGCGGGCAGCCATGAAGCTGGGAATCCGGACAAATGAACCTCTTTATAGAACAGAATATATGTAGCTGAACTATTGTTGAGACAACGAGCAGAACATCTGACATGTCATACCGCTCGTGGGTTTTGGCCCAAATATGTTCATGAGGCGACCGACGCTTGCAATTTTATTGCGCTTTTTTATATCTCCCTTTATATTCAGGTTTTTCGCCCACCTGAAAAAAATATTCAGCATCCAAATGAAGAGGGCTATCCTAGCGATTTCTTGCTCGATTAACAGTGTACATTGCTCGGTGCAGCTGCATACTGTAGAGTCTCCCTGTAGAAATCCGTCCAGTGAGTGGGCAAGGCTGCGGAGGTAGATCGTCGTGCGCGATCGAATTCCTGTTGGCTGGTGGTGTTGCAAACGCCACACGGCCAGCCGCAATAATCGCGCCTGGTCCATTCACTAGATTAAATCTGATGAAGAGCCCATACAGTAGGCCGAAACTTTATCTCAAACTTTTTTATTGCAATTCGAACCTTAAAATCACGAGAAAACGATGCCACATGCGTTTTGACAGAAGCCTACGAGCGGTATTGTATTTTGTTTATTTCATTCATTTACAGTTAGGTCCGTGGCTTGCGTCCTCGAGAAAAACATTGAAATCTCACCGGCGGCTGACGGTATGGTAAGCAGGAATGTGTGGAAATCTTTTTTTGGAAACAGAAAACAAAAAAAAAACAGAAAATCCAGGCTGACAGAAAACAGGAAACAGAGAAAAATCTCCAAGAATGGGCAGAAAACAGAGAACAGGAAACAGAAAATTTTTAAAAACCAATAAAAAAGTTCAGCATACACTGCACCAGTTTTTCCACAGCTTCAAACTTTTATACATTTTCAGGTTATAAATGGTTTTTTTAGCACAATTCTCAAAGCCCAACAACTGGCCAGAGTGGTAAGCACAGACGTCTACAAGGTGCAGATTATCAGCGCGGCAACAACAATATTTCCTCTCACCTTTTTTCCCCCACACAAGCAGCTCGATTACCCAAGCTGAAGCTCACAGACGCTCAACATTTATGTGTAAGAATTACGTAGATACAAAGGCAAAGATTCTGACCTTCCCTAGTTTGCGTAATTTGACATTGATTAAGGGATAACTGCTGCTTTCAACGCTTTACTACTCTTCAGAGCCCGAAAGTCACGCATGTAACGCGAGTCTGTGCCATTCGAGTATAAATGACCTGACGAGCCGCTTCATCGTGGTGGAGTCGCTTGTACCTCTTCAGGAATTTTATCATCTGTCTCATAGTCTTACCCTAAATTTCATTGCGCTCCATCATATTTGAATTCTGTACCATCCTGCTTGCAATGAGCCAAAATACGCACTCAGAAATTGCTTGAGTGGCACAGTTGGCGCCCAACTTTTCCCCGCTCCACTAAAGCGATAGCGATGGAATACTCATAGTCTCTGCCCACGTGTAGAAAGTATTTATACTCGGGCGCCGCGCCAGCACGCTATGAATAGCGGGTTATAAAGGCAGCATACACGCTCGTAAACGTTGTTGAGATAGCTATCGCAAACCGAACCGTAGGGCTTGCATTATAACGCTCACGCATTTGGAAGCGTCAAAAACGAGCCGCAACTACTTTACATGAGTGATAACCGAGTGCTACTCCTGTAATTGCCCGCCGCAGCTGTATTTGGCCTCCCCCAACCGGGAACACATTGAATCACCGATCTCAATAACGCAAACGGTCAGCAAGAGAAATAGCACAGCCAAATGGGAGGCAACGCAAGAGATCGCCTGATTTGATTGAGAGATCATATTTTTACGTACTGGCCAATTCCTCCACTCTCATGTGTCAGTTGCAATAACACTGGATCATTTCAGGCCCAGTAAACGGATTTTCAATCACTTTTCGCGACTTTTCTCAGCACAGATGTTGTTTAGAGCTGCGGACCTTCCCTAAGCTGTGAAAAACACGGTATCAAATTTTATCGTGTATGCTGCCATTGAGTAGGATTTATGGTTCATTATTGTAGGTATTTGGTTGGGGAACAAGCTCGGCTTTGTTCGAGCAAGAAACAGTTGCTATAACAATAGATTCATCCACTATGTTTTTGCCGATAATGTTTACGACCTCCTGCCACCTCTCGATCAATTTGTTGATACCGTTCCGCCTAAAATCGCCCGGTCTAGTGTCGAAGAAGTTGTTGAGCCAGTTTTTAAGGTCCACCTTGCCGTCGAAGGTGACCCCCTCATCTGATTCGACATGGAGCTTAAAATGTGACATTCGGTTGGCTCAGGGTTCGGAGAGTTCGGTGGATGCTGAAGAACCTCACATTAGAGCTTATGGTGTGCAGCTTTGACGGATTGGGCAACATGGGGTCTAGAGTTGTCGTGGAGCAAGACGACTTGACCCTGTCGATCAGGTCTTTTCAGTCGCATAGCCTCATTTACGCGGCGCAGTTGGGCAATGTAGAGCACCTTGTTCACCGCTGCGTTCTTTTCAAGCATTTCCCAGTGTATCGTGACTTCCCAGTCCCACCAAACGCAGGTCATGGTCCTTTTCGGGCGGAGATCTTGCTTGACCCTCAGCTTCGGCTTGTCTCCTGAAGCCACTCACTCCTTTCTTTGCTTTATATAGACGTACAGACACCATTTCTTAGCTCCCGTGACCGTTCGGTACATAAAGCGCTGTTTATGACAGCGTGTTGCTCGATGGCGCGAGAGGTTATGAGCAGCGATTTGGGAGGGGGGGTATTTCATTTTCAAGCCTGAAAAGTAGGAAAAAAATAGATTATACGGAAAGAACAAATAACACAGTCTTGTAGAGCAGAAAAAGCGCTTTCTCATGAATACTAATACTTTGCTAAACGAACAAACAAATCATTCAAATAGAGCTCTGAAAAAAACCGAACGAACTTATTCCCCAACCCAATATAAAATAACACTATTGTTTTCGCTTCAATTGTCTGCATCGCATACTTTCTGAGGGATTCATCAACGGCAAATCTGTGGGTAATAGTAACCACTATAAGGTACAGATAAGGGCTCGGTCTCTTAAATCTCTATTAGGCTGCGCAGCGAATCGGTCGTCGTATTCGTAGAGGCTTGATTGTTTTTAGGACTATTTAGTGGCTTGCAGGGGAACTGACTTTCCATTCAGTGTGTTCGTCTCCCCACATGGATCTGGTACCAAATCAGGGACTTAGGAGGGATAGTAGGTTTGGCTCACTTGGGGTGAGGATTGAATCCGACCGTGTACTGCGAGCAGCAGTGCCTCTTGCCACCACGCCACAAGCGCTGGGATAGATAATCAGTATAGCGAGTTCTTCTTCTTCTTTGCAGCCACAGAGAGGGGTCCCGTCACAGGTTCAGAAACTCAGCCACTGGCGTTGGGTTCATCCACAATTCCATTGTCGCCAATGTAGTCGGTCTCATCGGGCAGTTAAACAGGTGTGCAGTAATATGCTCTTGACTACCGCAATCCGGGCGCTCGTCAGGCTCGCTGTTATCAATCCTATGCAGATATGACATCAACATTGGGAAGTGTCCACAGCGTAATGAGGCAAGGGTCACCTGGCACGCCTGCCGAGTTCCATCTCGGTCTCGCTGACATTGTGAGGTGCGACTCCCAGGATGGAGTTTATGGCAACTCTGTTCAAATGTTCCTTCACGAATCGGGTATGTTCCGCGCGAAAGAGACGGAGGCGTTCTTGTTGTGCTTCGGTCAATCTCTGCACATCTACTTTTGAGGAAGCATCGGCGAACGGCTTTCTGATACATCTCTCTCTCTCTCTTACTGGGTTTAATACTCTTCGCGACGGATAGTTTGGCTGCTTAAAGGCAGTGGTCGCGCTCAAATATGCTCGCCTTCTTTTCCTCTCTAAACCCTTTTCTGGGTATAGAGTAGTAGAACCTATAAGAAAAAATCGCGAAAAAATAGCTTTTCTGGGCCAAATTTTAAACCTGAACTTTCTTGTCCTTTGATGGTGGACGAGTCTACCCCACATCATCGCCATCGATGATCTCTAATATCAAGAACGTCAGCTGGCTTGAACTTGAATTCCAGTCAATGAACTTTCGGATTTATATACACGTCTAGTCAAAAACATTGGTTGATGTGTTTGCTTTTATTGTTCAACTGTTTTATTAGGTAAATTTGCATTTATTTCTTCCTCTGAGTGTCGATGATTTTTGAATGCTTGGCATGAGACTGTGATCTTTCTGTGCACGTGTGCAGGAACTGGAAATTTAGGGTCTTAATAACTCTAATTCTAGCTCGTTTTTCACCGCACTACCTTCATAGTTTTTGAGCTGTTTTATATCTAAGCTGATTTTTGTAGTTTTTTAGATAACGTTTTTCATCGTGACCACTGCCTTTAAAGGCAGGGTTCTCGAAAAAACCCGTTGTTGTGCTATCCCCATGGAATGGTGGATCTGGCCATCAAAAAAGTGAAAATAAGTAAAATATTGGAGAAAAAACATTCAGGAACAAGTTGTGGCTTGGTGTCCTCCCTCCCCAATTATCGAAATTTGTGTAACAGCCTGTTTTTTCAACTTTTATTTTGCTTCTCAAGTAATTTTTGAGCATTATTGGAAGAAAATCTCGTTAACTAGGGGCCGTCCGACACCGCTAATTAGCCGTTATACTTTGTATTTGAGCGTTTTTCACGCGAATTCCTAGGGTTTTTCACTTATTTTCACTTTTGTGATGACCAACACTATATTCCCAGGAAGAGTGCTCAAAAGTCGTTTTTATCGCGAACCCTGCCTTTAACGAGGTTGGTGAACATTTGTTGCGCCTGGAGTTGGCAGTGGTCTCTAACTGGCAATATGCGAGCTTTGGCGTGTAAGTGCTCAAGTGGAGAGCTTCTAGAACAGTTCGTAGAGCCCAATTTTGAACGCGCTGCAGCTTGGACCAAGATGTGTCCGACACGATGTGCTGCCAGACTGGCGCAGCGTACTCCAAGGCGGATTGCACAATAGCCTTATACGTGGTCAGAATCGTTTCTTTACTGCGCCCCTAGGACGTTCCACCGAGAGCGCGTAGGGCGTTGATTCTTGTTTTCACTGTGGCTTGCTTCTGCTGAGCGTTCTTATGAAACTTCAACGAGGGATCCAACACGAGTCCGAGTAGCTTGGGAAATCGGGCGGCCGGCCACTGTGCTCTGCATAATCAGTGGAAAAAACGGTGACGGATGATTTAAAGACAGAGACCGCGAGCAATCTTCTGTCGAGAAAACATTTCAACTCGATCAAGTAGTCACTGATCCTACTGGCTGCTAAATTCATGTCGCGATCCCGGCACAAAATAGTGATATCATCCGCATATGCAACGACCTTGATGTCTTGAAGGGGAACGGGCAGATCTTTAAGGTACAAACTGAAAAGCGCAGGCGATAAAACTCCTCCTAGAGGGACACCAGCGGCTATGGCAATGCTATTGGAGACATGTCCCTGGAATAGCACATTGGCCCAACGTCTTTTAGTGAAGGCGGTTATCCACCGCTTTCGCCAGGGGTTAATGGTAGACTTCAACAGACTCTCTGATAGTATGCCTGGATTGACAGTGCCAAGTGCCTTTGTTGAGTCGAGGGCCACACCAACAGTACGCTGGGGTTTCTTGGTATTGAAGCCGTCCAGAACATAGCCCACAATTTCCAACAAGGCCGTAGTGGTGGAATGAAATTTACGAAAACCATGCTGATGCTGTTGCTTGTTGTTGTGTTCGGCCAGCTCCTCCACAACCAGTTTTTCGGCAACTTTGGCGATGGGTGAAAGCAGGCTGATCGGACGGTACCCTTTAGCCGTGGATGGTGACTTTCCCGGCTTCGGCAGTGGAATAACACGAGCCACTTTCCAATTTTGGGGTAACGTACAGGTACTAAACGATGTATTCATGACGTCAGTAAGAAGGGGCAGTAGTTCACTGGGCAGTTTCTTCAGGACTGCTGGGCTCAAACCGTCTGACCCTATTGCCTTAGAGTTACTCATCTCTTTGATCACCTTCTCGACCTGAGCGGGCGTGACTGCTTCATCTTCAGCCATGAGTGGCAATTTGAAAAGTTCCCGCACAGTTATTCTATTCTGCTCCTCTCTTTTGGTTCTAGTGATGAAAAAATGCTTCCCAAGAGCATTTGCGGCCTCCTTTCCTGACTTGAAGACTTCAAATTCAAATTCAATCGTGGAATCGTTAGCGGCGGTGAACATTCCGGAGATCCTTCTCAAAGCCTTCCACGTTGCTGCTGCATCATTTCTGAAGTTCATCTTCTCAGTGAACTTTTCCCAAGTTTCATTCTTGTGCCTGTCAAGGTTCCTCCTGATCTCGTTATCCAGCTCAGCGATGTCTGGGAGGTGATCTGCAGCTCTCTTTGCGTCCCTTGTCCTTATCTTCTGCAGTGTCTTCCTGGTGATTTTGGGAAAGAAGGTCTTGACGCGACCTTCAGGGATCGCAGTTTTCATAGCCTTCAGGATAGCATCAGATAGGTAGCGCTCCTTCTGGTGTACATCGCCATTCCACGGATAACCGGCCGCTTGGCGGAGCGCAACCTCCCTGAACAGGCTACAGTCTGCAAGGCCTAAATTAAGATAAGAACGATGACGAACACCTGTATAGGGAGCAAGAGAGTTAGAGAGATAATTACCAACAAAAACAGGGATGTGATCACTGGAAAGAGTTGTGGATGTTGACCAAGAACAAGCATTAGAGAAATTAGAAGAGACGAGGGAGGTGTCTGGGTTAGGAGATCGGACGTTAGCAGGGAGACGAGTGGGCTGATTAGCGTTTAGAATGACCAGGTCGCACTCCTCCGCCCATTCTTCGACGTCATTTCCTCTAGCATCAGAATCGAGCGACGAGCGAAATGTGTGAGCATTGAAGCCACACGCAAAGACAATTTTGGGAGAGAGCAGTCATAAAGCTGCTTGAGGAGTGGGATAGAATTGTAGGTTGGTGGATAGGAGGTGTAAGGAGGTATATATGTATATATTGAAAAGAGTTAGTGGAGTTTTCAGAGGAATATGGATGGGGATGCACTCGAGAGTACCATCCTCTGGAGTAGTTGGGATTAGGTGAGAGGGAAGGGAGGATACAATAAAAGTAGAGACTCCGCCTCCTTGAGATGATCTAGATATGCAGTATAGCGCGGGATGTTTGGATGCCGAGAGGTAGCAGAGGGAGAGAGTTTGGTTTCCTGAACCATTATAACATCCGTGTGATGAGTTCGGTCGAAAAGAGATAACTCAGAGAGCTTGGAGCGAAGGCAGTTGAGACTGATATGAACAATAGATAGGGGGCGGTTGATACTGCAGCCAGCCAGCACCTATCCCATGGCAAAAACCCTCTCCGCGGAGGGATTGACGTCGGTTTGCACGGAGGTGGTCTTCTTTCCTTCACACTGCCACGGCACGAACGTACGATATCTCGGCGCCAGCACAGCGAGTTGAGAGTGTTTGGTGTAGAGGAACTGCAGAGGACCCAGGTTACATTAGTCCTCAACGTATTGGCTTACCTCTGATGAATCCGGTCTTTGGCCCCAAGATCCTTCTCCGAGATGGCATCCTTCTACATATTGCAGCTTACGGTTTTTTCTGAATTCTGCCAAATTTTGCCTATTTTTACAGAAAACAGAAAAGAATGCCTAAAAATGGGCAGAAAACAGAAAATAGAAAGCAGAGAACAGAAAATTCCGCACATCCATGATGGTAAGCTGATCAGCTGCGATTTTTCTCGGCCTGAATCGATTACCGGGCGGGCGCGTGCGACCACCGCGGGTGAGATTTAAATTTGTTTTCAACTGACCTAACTATACCTGTATCGCGCAGACTTCACGTAAATAGGTATTTCGCAACGTTTTTTGGGCGTATGAAGCGTCGCATCGCCATAACTCGCTTCAAAACTAACGACCTGAATTTTCAAAAGTATTTTCGTGTTTCTCTCAGTGAGGCAAACGCAATGGTATGCGAACATAACTGTTTCGATTCCAGTACTTCGTCTTAAAATGCGAATCTCCTTCGAAAGGCCGGCATGAGAGTAGTTGCGAACGTTGCGCGGTACCTGGCTCTCAGGAAATCTTAAAGGCAGTGTTCACGATGAGAAAATTGCCGGTTTTTCGGCTAAAACGTAAGCTTTGGGTCCTTCTAAGAAGATTAAGAACGGAGGCGTGACGAAAAACGGTCGGTAAGTGGGTGAAAATCTCGTGGGCCAGCCAAAACATTGGGCCACCCCACCCACGTCCTATAACAGTCGTCCTGAATTCGCGTTACTGTAGCAACGGACAACGAATTTTCGAATGTTCTTCATCACGAAAGGCTCTAACAATCCAGCATGTACTCCTCTTATTTTTTATAGAATTTTTGGTGCAAGAAACAGAAAGCAAAGCCACCTACCTAAGAATTTTGAAGCGCGCAAGCATTTTCCCGACGTCATGTTCGATGTACGCAATCTCCCCGCGTACAACGCATCGAACCTGACGTCGGGGAAATACACAAAGAGGCACAATTTTTTTTCTCTGAGATTTTCCTGAACAGTTTTTATCCTTTATTTGATTGTTCTGTGGTGTTTTTTCCTATTAACCTTTTCTTAGTAGACTTACCTACGCAAAAACATCAAAGACTATGATACTGTTTTCTATCGTGAACATTGCCTTTAACGATCTCCCCATTAAAGGCACAGAACACCCAGAAGATTAGTTTTCTGTTTTCCGCTTATATTGGAGCGAATCACACACTGATCACAGTGGTATCTTTGGAATCGTTCAAGAACCCCTACGAAAGGAGTTATGGCTCTTCGAAACAGCCTATTATTTGAGGGCGGGAAATTCGCGGACGAGTTGTCTCGGGCCTGTATTTCTTTTCATTCGCAGCCGTTGCGCGAGGGCGAGCCAGGTTAGGACAAAGACCGGTAATTGACTGAAGATCGTACGCTTGCTTGAGATTCATCCATCCATCCAGCCGATATCGAAGTCAAAATTCGGAAGGGGGTCGGGCCTGTGGTGGTGAGTGAAGGGGTCGGGCCTGTGGTGGTGGCGTATATCTCGCTTATTTGGAGGAACTTGGATCTTGCACTTGGCACGTGTTATACAGGAGGGGTCTTCTACACATTTACATAAAAATCTCAAAATTCATATCTTAGGGTGTACTGTGCCAGAGTTATGGCTCTTCAAAGATGCCTAGATTTTAAGGGTGAAACATTCATGGACGAATTGTCTCAGACCTGTATTTCTGTTCATTCGCAATCGTTGCGTGAGAGAAAGCCAGGATAAGGAGACAGTTCGGTAATAGACTGAAGAACGACGTCTTGTTGGAATTCATCCATCCATCGAGCCGCTATCGAGTTCGAAATTCTGTAAGGGGGTCGGGCCTGTGGTGGTGAGCGAAGGGGTCGGGCCTGTGGTGGTAGCTTATATCTCGCCTATTTGGAGGAAATGAGATCTGGCATTTGGCACGTGTTATACAGGAGGGGTCTTCCACACATTTACATAAAAATCTCAAAATTCATATCTTATGGTGTACTGTGCCTTTAAAGGCACTGTTCGCGATGAAAATCGCTTTTCTGTTTTTTTGCCTATCTTGCAACCGGTACCATTCTGATTCCAATGATGCTTCTGGAATCGTACAAGACCTTCTGGGAATGGAGTTATGGTCCCTCAAAAATTGAGCTAGGGAAAATGGTGGACGAGTTGTCCAAGGCTTGTAACTTCCGTCTTTTGCAGCCAATGTGTGCGAGCTGACCTGAGTAAAGAGAGAACTTGAGAATGAAGGGAAGAACGGGGCTTTTGATCGGAAACAATCGCTCAACTCACGATTTCGAGTGTTCCTTTGTTCACGTCGATGGGCGGGAAGAGGCGGGGCTTGCCCACAATGGCGGGGTTTTCCCACTTTTCTAAGTCGTCTTGCGGCTCCTGGGTAGCTTTTCGTCCCGTTTTTTCGACGCTGTTCTGCTTCTGAGAGCCACGAGAAGCGTTTGTCATGGAAAACTCGGAGTAAGTTTATCGTGAACAGTGCCTTTAAAGGCAGCAGACACGCTCAAAAATGATATCAATTTTATGGATTAAACTGAAGGTCTGAAGCTGTTAGTATTCAGAAATAACGAAAAAGACGGAAACAAATCGACGGAAATTAAGATATAACGGTGCGTTCTATATTGGCCCAGAAATGGACGAGTTGTACGGCACTGGCTTAAATAGCGGAGCTAGCAACAAATTTCTTGGGATAACGACGCTAATGTACTCGTACAGCCCTTTCTGGAACGCTTACGCCGTTAGACGCCTATAAAGTAATCTAAAGTGGCCACAATCGAGCATTGAATACCTGTATGGAGGGGCGGAGCCCGTATCGATGGGTGGAGCAAGGATGATTTCGTGACTGCCTACGGCTCAAATACGGTGATTTGGACTCGTTTTTAACGCTTGCAACTTCGTGAGGGCTCTTCTAGGGCCTGCACGACCCCACTAATGTAGTTATCTCAACAGCTTTTTCGAGCGTGTCTGCTGCCTTTAAAGGCAGTGTTCACGATAATCTTCAATTTTGAGATTATTCGCTATACTGATTAGGTGGTCCCCGGGTAGAACTAAAATGACGTTTAAACTGAGAAAAACGCACCAGAAGTGCTCGAAATCCGTAAGTATCACCCCGCCTCTAAAGTATCACAGGAAGTGTTTGTTGCGACAATGAAATGTTTTGTGGACCCGTCTTTTGCAATTCTCTACTATCTATTGCTCCGTTCTTTCCTTAGGGCCCTTACTAATCCTGTTTTGCCTGAAATATTCTTCCATTTTTGATTAGCTCCATTTTTTACCGGTGGCAACCATCGTGAACATGTTCATCCAATCGGACAACTAGTCCATGCTTTGAAATAATGTCACTGAAATACGACGTTTTAATGCGTTTCTCGCCGTTTCTTCGTAATTTTGGTAATACTTGGAGGCCAACGCATTGTTTTATGTGAAAAACTCGGGGACGAAAATCATCGTGAACACTGCCTTTAAGCAAGGCTCAGGACATGATAGATTTGTGCTAACATAACCACCTGATCAATTCACAGTGAGGGATTTTGGGATGAAAATATGCAATTTTCGATAGATTGCTTGAGTGAATCTTTTGCTTTTTCTCCACTATTGTGCTCCTCTAAATGACAGAAATTCGAACAGGACCTCAATATTAAAATCCAACTTTTTTGAAGGGATGTATCACAATGCGGCGCATTGATCGCGCGAAACGCCAATTTGTCAGAAATCTGCGCGGTACTGTACGCCATATTACAGATATTTCCTAGATAGGATTATCTAGGTGGGTATCAAAAAACCACACTGAGGTAGAATAAGCAAAGATTACCACCTACTTTTACACAATCACAAGGTATTCCAATAACTTCAATTTCCACGTACAGGCTAGCATAATGGAATCCAGGATAAACGTGCTGACCAGATATAACCTGCAACATCACTGCATAAAGTGCAGCAAAGAAAGAAGATCAACAAAAACTTCAATAATCTCTAGTAATCATCCAAGCTTTTCAGAAAAGGAACCCGATTTTGCATGCATGTATGTGCCTTTACGACTTAGGAATCTGACTCGACGCTTTATGAAATTCCCGAAAAGGCACTCAAGATGGGTATCACTATGGAATATCTCCATCGTGTAAAATCGAAGAAAAGTCAAGACAGCGTCATGCGCGCACCTCACATGAACATACTTATTAGCTAGAACTCGTCCGAATCGAATAAACTCAACAACAATACTTCTGGTAGGGAGCCATCCTCCTTTTTAGGCAAATGTTGTGGACTAAATAGAAAAATACCCTCTTCATGGAGTTTCATGGACTTGTCACAATAGCCGTCGATTGGATTCGATTTGAATATCGTGCTAATGTCTTACAGAATATCGTTGTTGGAATATTTTCTGTTCTCATTACTAACATCTATGTATGTTGATAATCTTGTGTTTCTAAGTATTTGCAATAACCGTCCATTGGTGGATCTCAGGGAAATTGATGCATCAACTAAAACGATATCCGGAGCTTATAAACCACCTCTGATAAACTGGCACCACTGGCCGGCCGCTGAACATGTGACGCGAGCTCTCCATTCCCCCCAAAAATCAACCAAAAAGAACTTGCCGTGAGATTGAGTATCAGAGCAGATATATTGGCGATATCCTTCGACAACGGGCTGAATTTGCCATACAGAGGATTTGAGCTGTCCCAAAACACACGGGGTTTCAATTGAAAACTGAAATTATAATATCTCCAATGAAAAGTAGTTACAAGCAAAAAGCGGCACTTAAAAAAGGACTGAAGCCGACTCACCCACAATTACCGCTTTGTTCAAACATGGCTTGGTTGACAGCCATGATAATGTCTGGCGTTTGGAAGTTCAACGCAACCATCTTCAAATAAAAAATCAGCTTTTCTGAGGTATCAAGTTCAGAGTACTCAAATACCTGAAGCCCGTGTGCCCAGCAGTTGACTGGATTGAAGTTTGACGAATCGTAGTGTTTTGCAGACGGATATGTGCGAATCAGCTGTAAGATGAATGACTGAATTCTCAAAAAAGTTAAAGATGGTACATTCTGGATACTAACGTGATCTCGTGTGTAGGAAATGCATCTGTACGGATGGCGCTTAATCAGTTTCTTCGCTGCGTTCTCATTAAGCGATGTGACCTGATAGCATGTAGCCGTGGCATTTGGACGGCCAGTCACCAGCAAAATTGAATCCGACGACTGATTATCCTGAAGCTGAAACGACTCCGTTGGTATCTGAGGCGGCTGGCAACTATAACTAAAGTAAGGTTGTCACAAGTGCGCCAAACTGCCTTGTGAATGGAAAACCAATTGGTTCGTAAACGAAACGCTTCCACTATCGCCAACAATTTGGAGTTTCTTAGGCCAGCGAAAAAGGCATTCAGCGATACCGAAAAACCACAGCTCAGCCTCTCACGAAGTTGGAGCTCGCCACCCGCTAACCAAAAGTCTGGAGGCGCGCAGCACCTCGCGCGGCCCGCGAGCGGAATGGTAGCGGGTGGCGAGCACTGGCCTGCTGGCGCTCGCCACCCGCTCACCAAATTACGGCGGCGCGCTCGCAACACCACGTCGGCGCGCGCGCCTAGCGCTGGTCGCCGACGGAAAGATAGCGGGTGGCGAGCTATTGAATGTGGCTTCCGCTCGAAATTCATGCCATGCTTAAAGGCAGTGTTCACGATAAGAATCGTTTTTATGCTTTTTCGCCTGTCTTGAATACGGTCCCGTGCTGATTCGAATGATGTTTTTGGAATCGTACAAGACCTTCTAGGAACGGAGTTATGGTCCCTCAAAAATTGAGCTAAGGAAACATGGTGGACGAGTTGTCCGAGGCTTGTAACTTCCGTCTTTTGCAGCCGATGTATGCGAGCTGACCTGAGTAAGGAGAGAACTTGAGAATGAAGGGAAGAACGGGGCTAATGACTGGAAATCATCGCTCATCTCACGATCTCGAGCTTTCATTTGTTCACGTCGGTGGGCGTGGAAAGTGCATCTGGAGGTGACGAGCTGACGGGTGTCCAACTTTGGGGCCGTAGGGGACAGTTCCGAGCTCATTTTTCTTAGTTTTTTCAACGTTAGGGTTGCACTAGGCCCCGCATCTGCCGATCTCCACTAAAAAAACAGACATGGTTTTTATCAGGGACACTGCTATTAAACTTTCGCTTCGGTTATCCGGCGTTTTCGTCTGCAGGGGGGGGGTATAGTTTAGCGCTTGGCCACACCCACTTTTCCGTGTCACCGCGCAATTCAAACACTAACTCAGGGTTCAAAATCAGGAGATTCGTTGCGATATGAAAAAATGGGCGTGGCCAAGTGCGATATCATAGAGCCTACCCCCATCCTCTGCTGCGATGGCACCGGTTATTCTTTAACAGTAACACTATATATTTTAAAAAATCTCAGAGAGTCCAGGATTGTCAAAAATGATTTATTACAGTCAGTTTCGAATTAATAAAAAAATCTTCGAACTCCTGGCGTTTCTTCTGATTAAATTACAACAGATAGAGACATATTTCTAATTAATGAGATCACAATTTTCTAAACCTCAACGGAAACCAGGGCGCCCATATCGATCAAATATTCAAATTATCCAGCCAGTGATGAAACGGATTTTTTCTGAGAACATTATTAGGGCGAGCTGCAGAGGAGAGAAACGGAACGAAAACATCGCCAAGGAGCTTTTTTCTTGTATAAGGAGTTCATTCGGGATATTTACTAATTCTTTATTTCGAATGTTCTAATCGTTTGGGGAATTCAATTATTAAACTGTTCGAAATCTGGTGAGTTCAGTTATTAAACTGTTTGAATAATCATTTAGCCTCTTCGGAAACATCTCGCTTAGAACCTTTCGTCACCTTCCTTTCGTCGCAGCGGAGCCTGACCCTTCATCAACCCCCCTCCATTTCAGCTCGGACCTCCTCCGCACCCGATTCGCTTTTCTCGTTTTTTAGTTCACGGCAATCTATTTATAGTGATATGGCCATGACATCGAGGAGCCGTAAGATTTTATCCACAAGCCACTCTTATCCGGGGGGGGGCAGTGGCACACTACGAGGTGGGTAGGCAGTAGAGTATGTCAACGAATATTCGGCCGAAAGAACGAATAATCGAATATTCGAATTATTCGATTATTCGGAAAAGTCAATTTTTCGAATAATTCGTTTATTCGAATATTCGGAGAAGTCAATTTTTCAAATAATTCGTTTATTCGAATATTCGAACGGCCCAATATTCGAATATTCGGCCGAATAAACGAATAATTCCAGAAAAATAGGAAGCAGAGTATCCGGCACATGTCCATTTTTGCGGTCCAGAGGTGAAATGTCTCCAACCAAACTGGGTGCTATTTTAGAGTTGGGGATCCACCATGACTGGATGCACTTGGCCCCGCCCATTTTACCGTGCCGCACTAAATTTGAGCATCACCCGGGGTTTCCCTCCCCTGCCAAAATCAGGATTGCAGCACGGAAAAATGGGCGTGGCCAGGTGCGATACAACAGTGCCCCCCCCCGCTTAGATAGCACCCCAAACTGATAAGAAATTCGGATATTGTTGGTAGATATTTTAGAAAATCCAGAGACTTTGATCGTATCGTTTAACAACTACTCATAGACAGTGATAAATGTTGGTTTGAATAATCTGATGATATAATGTGTAATGTCTTTTTCGTGGAAGTACAATGGCAGAGCTTTGATCTATAAATACCATACAAAAAAGGTCAAGAAAGTTGGTAGTGCCGCGAACGGGGGTTTGATCCGGATATTCGAATTATTCGTATTCGAATCATTCGAATAATTCGATTATTCGGAAAAGTCAAATTTTCGAATAATTCGTTTCATCGATTATTCGAAAAGTCAAATTTTCGAATAATTCGCTTATTCGAATATTCGGAGAAGTAAATTTTTCGAATAATTCGTTTATTCGAATATTCGGAGAAGTCGATTTTCTGAATAATTCGTTTATTCGAATATTCGGAGAAGTCAATTTTAAGAATTATTTGTTTATTCGAATATTCGAAAATATTTATTCGTTTGGTATACTCTAGTAGGCAGGTTCACCGGCTATGAATATATACTCGCCGGCAACCTTCACGGCGGCTGCGAAGTGTAACTCGTCCAGTGCGTGGGCTGCTCGAGGGTCTCGGAGAGGGGTTAAAACTTCTGGAACCGCGAAACTTTTATGCGTCTAACCAAGACTACACTGTCCCAAAAAAAGCGAATTCCAAATTAGGTTGCCTAGATGGGCTATGAAGTAGGCTCGATGGAAGAGCTGTCCGTCAGAAGACCGACTCGTCTAAACACAACATAGCTGAAGCTTATTTGCACACTTATCCTCTGGTTCCGAGCCGAATTTACTGTTCCCTCGCGCGCTTGTGATGGTAGAGACAGCGGAAAAAGTGGGAAGAAGCAGACGCACGCGATGAACGGAAATAAATTTCACTAGAAGACAGAGAATAGATAAACTCTGGTAAATCCCTAGTGACCTGTCAATTTCGATCATCACCAGCAGCGGAGCGGTGGGCCTTGGAGAAATATAATTAGTTATAAGGAATTTATGACTAAAAAGCCACCGCTGCGCGCTGTGATAATCGAAAATAGGGGTTCACTTAAACTGAAACAGAGTCTACATATATGTGTACGCGAGTGAGGAAACTATTAACTACGAGCACCGCAGCCACTGTGACGCTTTCCATCGAGTTGAAAATGACTATATCAAGTTTGAGCTCCGCAGTATTGCAGAAACAAATCAAACAACAAACAGCAACAGAGGAATAATGAGAATGGTGAGATGTAGGCGAAAATTCGGGAAATGTTGCGAAACACTTTAAAGGACGATAGCAATTCAGCGGGCGATTCGCTAGCAAACAGCTCGCGACCCGCTATACCACCTCTCCTCGCGCTCGCGACCCGCTATACCCATAGCGGGTGGCGAGCGAAGACGAGGGGGTAGCGGGTGGCGAGCTCTTCGAAATGAGAGGTGAGCGGGTGGCGAGCGAGGTCCGAAATGCGCGCGGGTGGCGAGCTCCGACTTCCTGAGGGCCTACTACCCTTTTACTGCCCCTATTCGAAATGAATCCCGATTTGCAGTCGCGGGAACCGCCATTGACTCATACGGCTTATTGATCGAATGCACAGAAAGAGAGCAGCCTCGGGTCCAGTTCGGCTGGTTAAAGGCAGCGTTCGCGATGAAAACCGAATTCCAGCTTTTGCGTTCAGTCGGATTAGTGGGTCATAATAATGTCACTGAGAAAGTTTGAAGTTTCAAAATCGCCTTTCAGTGGAGATCCGCTCACCTCAAAAGGGCTTCCTGGATTTTGGGGGCAGGCCTTGGGGTCGATCCGTTGTTACAAGGAACAAAACTCCGTGGTCGCTGCCGGCGATCGTGCGTTGACGCGTCGTAGGGCGCAATTCATACGCCACTCGATTTCATGTTCGGCATTGATCGAAAGCAGCTGACAGCTTTGGACGCAGCAGTTAGTAACCCTTTTTAGTTTCGTTGAATAAAAAAGATCGATCGTCGGAATGGCGTCCTCGTTGAATCGCTTCCAACGCTGCGCCAAGGAACGAATCAGAGAAGTGTTCCTTGCGTTCTTCGCGCAACTATCCCAAGTTTATGTCGGCGGAAACTTCAAATTTGTATTACGCTTTGCTAAAATGGGTTTTTCTTGAGAAGTTGACGCTTTTGAGGGAGCTTTTCGCAACCTTTGGTCACTATAGGGATATAACAACACGAAAACGTCAAAAACCCAAGTATGGTTCTCATCGTGTACGATGCCTTTAAAGGCAGTGTTCACGATGAAAATCGTTTTTCTGCTTTTCCGCCTATCTTGAGAACAGCCCCATGCTAATTCCAATGATGTCTCTGAAATCGTACAAGACCTTCTGGGAACGGGGTTATGGTCTCTCAAACATTGAGCTGAGGAAACATGGTGGACGAGTTGTCCGAGGCTTGTAACCTCCGTCTTTTGCAGCCGATTTATGCGAGCTGACCTGAGTAAAGAGAGAAGTTGAGAATGAAGGGAAGAACGGGGCTAATGATTGGAAATCATCGCTCATCTCACGATCTCGACCATTCAGTTGTTAACTTCGGTGGGCGTGTGTTGCGCTTTTTGGGGTTTGCCTTGCGCTCGAAGTGGCAATTTCGGGCTTTTTTGGAGCTTTTCCTGGCTCAATTTCATGCGTTCTTTCGACGTTAACGTTACAGTTTGCCCCTCCACTACCCATTCCTAGCGGAAACTGAAACACATTTTTTATCGTGAACACTGCCTTTAGATGCGACGCTCGCGGCGCTCTAACTAACGCTCGCGCTTTCCATTCAGTCATTTGTGCGATTTCAAATTACAACAATATAAGTATCGAACATAAGAACACGAGTAAACATTCTGAATTGATCACTTTGGCCAGAAACTTCCCTAAAGCTTTCACGTTCTGCTACTCTGCTTTGACGTCGATATTCTTATCAAAGCAGACGTTTTCCTTTGAATGATTATCTGACGTTGACCGCTCCTCGATTTCTGGCAATGATTTCTTGGAATGACGACGTTTCCTCGATTGTTCCAGGACACTTCATCCCTATTGAAATTTCATTTGCCCGCATTCGCTCCAATTCCCGGCGTAGTTCGTAAACATCACGGGGTCGTGGGGTCGTAGCCCCTGCAGCATCAGACTGAATATTCTCTCGTTTCTGAGAAGAGTCATCTTTGACTCGGCAACTTCTTGGTGATTGTTTCGTGGATGGGGTATAACCAGAACTCGCAGAGCGTCTTATTCCGGTCGGCATCCAAACGCTTTTCTCTGATGTGACCACTTTCGCTCCGAGTACTCGCGCAGATGGGGAGGCACTCGTGTCAACTTTACTCTTTACGAAGCTCTGAGCCGTCCAGTACGGGAAAAACGGTTGCGAGTACGAAGGTTTATCGTCTACATTTTTCTTCTGAGAATTCGTGGATTTTTGCGGCATTCCGACTGCTCCCGTTTGATCACGGCTCGATGATGAGACTGTCGCGATGGTCCGCCGCGCGCGTTGTATTTAGCCGGCCGAACTGGGCCCGAGGCTGGTCACTTTATTTGAATTCAATCAACAACATACACCCCTAAGACAATGGTGCCAGGACCTCTCCCCCCAGCACTATTTCCCGCGGACCCAGCACGATTTTGTGCAGTGTACGTAGCGACATCAATTGTTCACAACTGCAAACCGGAAAGCCGGAGCCATCTTCTACCATTTCTTCTTAAAATTGCTTGGATGTTTACTCATACTATAAGTTCCCTAGTCATCACGATCGTTTAGATGGCTCCCATGTAGTCTCTCGTGTGTGTGGAAGAGAAGGAAGGTGAGCCAACGAGAGACAGGAGGGCGCAAGATGATGAAAGGCCTAGCGGTGGCTGTTCTGCGGGTGAGTCACAGCGGCACGCGGAGGACGAGATGCCCGGGAAACTGACTTGCTTAGCGTACCTGACTGATATGAGCAGAACTTCGTTGCCGGCGCGGAGGCGTAGGAGTGCTGAGAAGGCTCGAACCAACACGAGCGCGAGAAGAAAGCAGCAAATTCGGGTTAGTCGATAACTCATCCATCGGGCGTGGAGACGAAATGCCTTCAGAAGCCGGAAACCCCTGAAATAGAGATTCCGGGGTGACCCAAACCCTCATGAAACACCCCATAGAAACATATTGCACGCACCTTAAATTTAGTGGCTTGTAGATAAACAACGATGTCGGAAAGCTCCGGGGCAATCTGTATTCCAGTGGTTACCCTTCGTGGTACAGTCCGAGACCCACCGCTCACAGACAAGGGTGAGTAGAGCAAGTCATCATCGGTTGTTTTCGAATCAGAAAGCTTAAATACCCAGATGAGAAGTCTATTGCATCGATCCAGAGACGGAAGACTAAAAGCGGAATAAAGCCTACTCCTTTATACGATCCAATGCCCTGTTTGTTGGCAGGATCACTATGATCGCTGCTGAGAGAGTCCTGTTTAACAGCACTTGGTGACTTTAGGGGGCGTTTCCCACCTTTGGGACTTTCATCTAGAGGACGATCGACTCGAACATTGATTGCTGAAAAGTTTCGAAAATCATTGCACAAATAGATCGCCTTAAAGGCACACGCTCGTAAGCGTGGTTGAGATAACTAAGGATATAGAATGGTATGACTCAGAACACAAGCCTACGCATTTTGAAGCGTCAAAAACGACCCAAAATGTCGCTACATGAGTGAGAAGCCCCCTGTATTTGCCGCCCTCCTCCAAAACAAGGGTGCTGGGCTATTCTCATCGTCGGCGACGTTTGTAGGTGGTGCAATAAGTACAATAAGTAAACCACATAAATCGACGACGGTGGGAATGCCTCGTGTAGCTGCACTGTGGATCGTTTTTGACGCTTCAAAATACGTAGGGGTTGTGTTCTGAGCCATACCATTCTTTTCCGTAGTTATCCCAACCACGTTTACGATCGTGTATGCTGCCTCTAAGAGAAAAAGATCTTTTAAAACACAAGAAAGGTGTGATTATACACTTGTAACATAGTTCTGTTCACGCTGACGTACGGCTTTTGCTCTGAGCTTGATTTGCTTGTATTACCAATTCTTTTCAAACTATTGTTGTTACCATTTGAAAACGTGTACCTGGAAGAAGACTGGCTCGGGCACTCCCGGTTGTCAGTTTGATATCAAGAAGTACGGTTGTTCTGCTTTGCAAATCAATAATATACCAAAACTGCTTTCATTATTCACTTTGACATCCATTTTCCGATGACTATCTCTCCTAATATACAATACCGCTCGTAGGATTTGATCAGAAAGCGAGCAAGGTCGGATTTTCGCGTCTTTTCGTCTTTTTTGTATAACTCGCATCAAAGTCAACTTTAAGTGAAACTAGGGAGATATTCATGACCCTAGCGTTGAGGGCTACCCAATGGTTTAGCCTTTGTGGTGATTACGTTGAGAAGTACAGAGGTTTCGCAATCACCCAGGTTTGTGATTACGGTACTGCGATGGATGGTGCGCTACCGTCTCCGCTTGTGTTTCCCTGTGTCTACCGTATATTGAGAGCTGATTGATTGCGAAATTTCCATGGTTGTCAACGGAATCCTTACAATAGCTACACCATTGGATAGCCCTCAACACCTGGATCATGAATATGTCATTAGTTTCGCTAGAAGGTGACATTGAAGCGAGTTATACAAAAAAAAGACGAAAAAGACGCAAAAACCCGACCTCGCTCGATTTCTGACCAAATCCTACGAGCGGTATTGCACAATAATACAGATTCGTTGAAAAGTATTGAAAGCAAAAATGAAAGAGTGCGAACTTTCAAATGAAATTAGTTTTTTTATTCAATATTATCTGCCTCAACTTCAATAAACTTATTCTTCAACTTCAATAAACTTATTTTTTGTTCAATATTATCTGCCTCAACTTCAATAAACATTGATCCTGCAATAATTTTATACCATCTCTGCAATGATTTTCTGGAAGCTCTGCAAAATACTGTTCCACGACTAAAATAGCCTCGTCATTCGACGAAAAGCGCTTTCCACGAAGGAATTGTTTCAGGTTTCTGAAGAGGTTCAATACCCGCGCTAAATTTTGTAAAAACGGGGAGCATTTGCCAAACTTGGCAAAAAACCTCCGATGCATGTAACTTCTTTGAATGAAGACTTTTTTGATTTCTAAAAACGCTATCATATTAACAGATCAAATTCCTACCTCATTATGTGACTTGTGCGCCGAAGATCTCTAAAGTTCCTTTGTTTTTGAAGGAAATAGTTTTTCCAACCGTTTTTTCAAGAACGTCGCGCGCGGCGAAGTGCGGCTAAACTTTGAGCAGTATTTGTACAAGTAATTGAAGAGCAATCTGTATGTTTTCTTCATGAATCAGGTGCAGGTGAAAGCATCTCAAGGTTTGTGTGAGTTGAATTTTCGGAATCCTTCAATAAACGACTTAAGAACTTCCTGAAAAGTCGGAGTTGTATTGCGAAAGCCCCGGACTCCTAAATGAAAGTTTTCAAAAACTCAACCTAAACAAACCTTGAGATTCTCTTACCTGCACTTCGCCGCGCGCGACGTTTTTGAAAAACGATTGCAAAAACTATTTCCTTCAAAAACAAAGCGATTTCAAGGAACTTCGTCACACATGTCACATAGTTACAATACCGCTCGTAGGATTTGGTCAGAAAATGAGCGAGGTCGGGTTTTCGCGTCTTTTTCGCCTCTTTTGTATAACTTGTTTCAAACTCAACTTTGGGCGAAGCTAGGGAGATATTTATTATCCAGGCGTCAAGGGCTATCCAATGGTGCAGCCATTGTCAGGGTTCCGACGAAAACCATGGAAGTTTCGCAATCAACCGGTTCACTGTATACGGTAGACACAGGGAAGCACAGACAGAGACGGTAGCGTCTCAGCCGCCACGGTACCGTAATTACAAACCTGGCTGATTGCGAAACTTCCATAATTCTCAAAGTAATCACCACAATGGCTCAACCATTGCGTAGCCCTCAATGCCAGGATCACGAATATCACCCTAGTTTCGCTCAAAGTTGAGTTTGAAGCGAGTTATACCGAAAAGCCGAAAAAGACGCGAAAACCCGACCTCGCTCGCTTTCTGACCAAGTCCTACGAGCGGTATTGTAGGTAGCAATTTGATCTGTGATAATGATAGCGTTTTCAGAATTCAAAAAAGTCTTCATCCAAAAAAGTTACATGCATTGGACGTTTTTTCGCCAAGTTTGCCAGATGCTTCCAGTTTTTACAAAACTGAGCGCGGGTATTGTAGTAGTCGCTAGGAGCCAAATCTGGTGAATACGGTGGATGTTTAAGCAATTCATACTTTAATTCATTCAGTTTATCCATCGTCAGAGCACTTGCGTGAGCACGTGCATTAACAAATGCGGCACTAACTTTCCAAACAGCTTGTTGATACGCAATTTTTTATCTAAAATATGGAGTAGTCGTTCGTCTGAGGTGCCTATGGTATTAGCAATCTCACGCTTAGTCAAACTCGGATATTCACTAACAATATTATGTACTTGCTCAATGATTTCTGATGTTGTTGCTGTTTTTGGTCGTCCAGTACGTGGTTCACCTTCAACATTTCTACGACTACATTTAAACTCTAAAACCTATCGATGTACATACAGTTGGAAATGAAGGAGCAGATTCTTTTAACACGCTCACCATTTTTGTATAAATTTGCTGATAAACCTTCGAAAACAGAGAACTTTGTCACTGCACGATACTCAGTTTTTTCCATTGGTAAAAATGCACCGACACGTCGGAATCAAATGGCTTGTAAGCAATGAACGAATTGACAGATCTAAATAAAAATTTTTTTGTATGTTTATATGAAAGAATGAAGTGTCAAAACGGGTTATGAGTTTTAATTCCTCTATTGATTGATAGGTGTCGCTTTCAACTTTTCTACCAACATGTATGACATAAGTAGAGACAGGAATTTGTTATAAATCCAATGAAATGCTGTGTTCTTCAGTATACTGCAAACCTATATCATGCTTCTTTATCTACAATCGGTTCGCCCTTGAAGGCAGCGTTCACGAAGAGAAAGTTGTCCATTTATTGGCAAAACCCTCAGCTTTGGGCCCCTCTAGGAAGAGTAAGAACGGGAGTACGACGAAAAACGGCCAGGAATTGGATGTGCATGTCGTGGACCAGCCGACCCATTGGATCCACCCCGCCCACGTCATATAGCAGTTGTCCTGCGTTCGTTTTGCCGTAGGATCGAGCACCGAATTTTTGAATATTCTTCATTCCGAAAGGTTCTAACATCCCACAATGTGCGTTGGCCCCTCTTATTTTTAAACAGTTTTCGAAACAAGAAACAGAAAACAAAGCCTTTAACCAAAGAATTTTGAAGCGCAAAACCATTTCCTCGACGTAAGGTTCAATGCGTTGTCTGCAGTCTTCCGACACACACAAACAGGCACAATTAAAATTTTCAGAGATCCCTCTAAACAGCTCTTCTCAGGTATTTCAGTGTATTGCGGGGACTTTTTCCTTTTAACCTCTACTTAGTGGACCTACCTCCTCAAAAACAGAAAAAAACTATAACACGACTTTTATCGTGAACACTGCATGTAAATATGTGAACATGGAGGATTGAAGGGAGCGAAAGATTTGAATGTTTCCTCTCATCATCGTGTACTGCCTACATCGAAGTGAAATTTCGATGTTGTTGCAGAAAGCAGCTCGAAGATAATCGCGCCAGGACCATGGGGTCTCGGCGCGATGAATTTTCGTCTCAGCACAAATGGATATGGGTGCTGTAACAGCGATTGTCTACAACAGCAGACGGAAACCTCTTTCCGAATAGCTTATTTCCTAGTTGTACACGTTCCATTTTTGCTGTTGTATGTAGATATGTTAACTCTACTTCATACATTTTCTTTGAAGTTCAGACTCACTGCCGCTGTTACCCCTTCCAGGAGAGCCCGCTCTAGTTTTCCGATCGAAAATTGTGATGTCAATCAGTCCTATCAATTTAACCCTCTGGATTTGTTCTTTTGTTCATGATTTCGAAATACGGATCCTTATCGGAAAAGAACTCACAGCATAGGGTAGCTGCAGTTATCTTCATACATACTACCAAAATTATATGTTGGAAGGAATACCAAAATTATGTGCTCCTACTGGTATCTATCAGCTGACAATTGGGAGTGTCTTACGGCATGACGTTTTAAGCTTTCTCTTTTTTCCTGTGATGATTTACGAGCAATTAGCCTCTTCAGCAAAGCAAACTTCGAGCAAATCAGCTAAACGAATACCCTCTGCTTCGTCATCGTCGTTTTCTTCGTCATCGAGAAATTCATCGAGATCATCGTCATCCACGTCATCAACCGTGCTGTAGAAACGCGTCAATTTTTGAACAATAAATTTATCCAACGCAAATATATCCAACGCAAATAAAGAAAAGGTTAAAGATGTGGTGAAGCAACCCCAATATACTGGACACTGGACGGCAGTAAAAACCTATATAGCGCATATAATTTCAAGGCGTCGTATGAGCTGAGAACCACTAAACGTTTTTTGGGCATAAATCATTGGTTGGGCCCGCATGAGAACGTATGTAGAATCACCCAGTTGAGTCACCCACGCATTATTACAAGAAGATACCCTCTGCTTCCCCACAGCTCGCACTAAGTTCGGCAGCAGTTTGGAATGCGTTCCGTGTGTGCGCTGCGGTTCGCGAAACACTTTGTGCTGTTGGTGCCCGTTCAAGGGTGGCAGCCAGGTGCTGGTCAATCGATGTAACGGGAATTATCGGTCGTCGTAATCATATGTTTTCCCCCACCGTCGACCGATTCCGGTGTTCTCGTTCTTCCATTCTTGGCTACTATTCCATATTCGATATTCTCTGCTTCTATTCGGCCTCTGCCTACAATCATTGTAAGTTTTTTTTTTCATTTCCATTGTTTATCGGAGTGATTAATTATTTAACTCCGCCATTGCCGGTCCCAAGCCCGGATGAGAAAGGAGGAGGGTTGGCCCCCCATGCTACCGACGGGCTGGAAAACCTAAGGTGGTAACCATGGAGAGTCTCATAGGAATACGCGATACGGCTACCGCATCCGGGGCAGCCGATGCGCCAACACTGGGGACCCAGGGTGTTGGTGACAAGTATGCTACTGGCCAGTAGAGTGTTGGAACGAATAATTTTTTTTGAATATTCGAATAAACGAATAATTCGAATATTTCACTCCTTCGAATATTCGATTATTCGAATAAACGAATATTTCACTTCTTTGAATATTCGATTATTCGAATAACCCGAATAATCCACTTCTTTGAATATTCGAATATTCGAATTATTCGAATATTATTCGAATAAACGAATATTCGGGCAACACTCTACTGGCCAGAACAGTGGACGACTGGTAACGCCGAAGAAGGAGGTGCGGTTCGCGGCATGGAATGTGCGATCAGGGCATTACGTCGGGCAGAAAGAAATCATTGCCAGGGAACTGTTGAAGTCGAAGGTATCGGTTGCCGCCCTGTCTGAATTAAGGATAAGTGGAAGTGGAACAATGACTGTCCAGGTGCCAGATAGTCAAGAAAGGATGGTGCTGTACTACTCCGGTAGTGACGGACACCATCAAGGCGTTGGATTCATGCTGAACTGGAAAGCAGCTGGAAGCGTTGTGACATTCGAGCCTATCTCTAGCAGAATCGCTGTCCTCACGCTGAAAGGAACTATAAGGACACATATTGTGGCAGTTTATGCGCCGACAGAGCCTAGCCCGGATTCCGACAAGGACGCGTTTTACGCTCGGCTTCAGGACGTTCTGAACACGATTTCAAAGAGAGACGTTGTTCTAGTCGCAGGTGATTTCAACGCACATGTTGGAAAAGACAGGATGGGCTGGGAAGCAGTATTGGGCCGATTTGGCGTTGGTGACATGAACGACAATGGTCTGCGCTTGCTCACGTTTGCAGCTTTCAATGGACTCATTATTGGAAACAGTCACTTCCAGCATCGCAGAAAGCATCAGTTGACGTGGAGAAATCCTTCCGGACGAGACGTAGCTTTGTTGGACTACGTGCTGATGAGCTCGCGTTTCAGGTCGTCGCTCAAGGATGTTCGTGCAATGAGAGGACCCGACTGTGGTTCAGATCATTACCTTCTACTTGCAGTAGTGAAGCTTCGTCTACAACGAGCTAGGATTGTGGAGCCATCTAAAGGCCAATTCAACTGGGCACATTTGGTGGTACCTGAGACGAATGAGTTATTCCAAATGGCACTGTCGAATCGGTTTGCGCTGTTGGCAGACGATGCATCTGTGGATGAACAAGAACAGCAGATAGCAGCCACCATCGTGGAATGTGCAGAGCCACTTTGTCCTGCCCCTCGTAAGCGAATCCAGCCATGGATATCAGATCAATCCACACATCTCATAGAAGAAAGGAAGAAAGCGAAATTGACCGATTTCGATCGATATCGTCAGCTCTGCAGAGAGCTTCGTTGCAGATTGAAAATGGAACGAGAGTCGTATTGGAATAAGGTAGCTGCTGATTTGGAGGAGTCTGCGAGCAGGCATGATTATCGAGCTCTCTATCGGACACTCAAGCGGCTCGGAGGAAGGACGAAACCAACAAGCGATAGTATCAGGAATGCAGATGGGTCATACGTGCGCTCTGTGGACGAGCGCCTCCGTCGATGGAGACAGTTCTTCAGTGAACTATACAGTCATGAAGCGCCGCAAGGACCGCTTGTCGAGCCACCGCTAGTTGAAGCGGCCGGAGATGCAGTTCTCGACGCAGAACCCACTGTAGATGAACTAACGGCAGCGATAAAGTCACTGAAAAACGGCAGAGCGTCAGGAGTGGACAAAATCTTTGCGGAAGCCATCAAGGCTGGCGGAGACGTCTTGCTGCGCCAACTTCATCGGCTGATTACTCTTATCTGGCAGTCTAAGAAAATACCAGCTACCTGGAAACGTGCCACAATCGTGCCCATACACAAGAAGGGTGACGCTAGAGACTGCAAAAATTACCGAGGGATCAGTCTGTTGTCTATCGTTGGCAAAGTCTTCATGAGGGTTATTCAGAACAGACTTCAGCGTCATCGTGAGCAAACAAGTCGTGAAGAACAGGCGGGGTTCCGGCCAGGAAGAAGCTGCAGTGATCAGATCTTCGCACTTCGACAGCTAATGGAAGAGAGAATCCGCTCTGGGAAGCGTGTCGTTATCACATTTATAGACTTCAAATCTGCGTTCGATTGTATTCACTGGCCGGCGCTGTGGAGAGCACTTGAAAGCGAGCACATACCGAGGAAGATAGTCAAGCTCCTCCAGGAAACGTACGAAGGGTTTACCAGTTCCGTACGCATTGGGGATCAGTTGTCCGAGGAGTTTGCCGTTACCGCTGGAGTTCGTCAAGGCGATGTAGTCTCGCCTCTGCTCTTAAATACTGTTGTGGACGCTATTATGAGGAAGGTCTTCGAGAACAGAAGAGGCGTTCAATACGGAAGTAATGAGTACGTCACAGATTTGATGTTCGCGGATGACAGCGCAGTGTTCACGGACACTGATGCGGAGGCAACGTCCTTGATAAGCGATATGGCACTGATTGCAAGCTCCTACGGCTTAAGAATCAACCAGGAGAAGACCAAGGTCATGACATCCGATGGTTCGCCTGCATCTGTTCAGTTTGAAGGAGTTGAGCTTCAGCAGGTCAAGGGATTCAAATACCTTGGGTCGGTAGTGCAGGAGCGAAAAGTTGCGGCTACGGCAGAGGTGTGCAGCAGAATCGGGCAGGCGTCTAGTGCGTTTGCGTCGCTTGGCTGGTGTTTGTGGAAGAAAAACAACATTTCACTGAAGACTAAAGTGCGAATGTTCCGAGCGCTGATAATACCCGTACTACTATACGGCTCGGAAACCTGGACTCTGCTAAAGTCAGACCTCGTCAAGCTAGAAGTCTTCCAGATGCGATGTTTGCGCCAGATTCTTGGAATTACGATTCGTGATCATGTTTGCAACGACGATATACGGAAGAGCTGCATGAATCAACCGACGGTCGGAGAACAGCTGCAGACAAGAAGACTGCGATGGTTCGGACATGTATGTAGGATGGACCCGTCCCGTCTCCCGTACAGTATGCTGTGGCGTAAGCGCCCACCATCGTGGAGAATTCAACGAACGGCCCCGAAGAAGACATGGCTCAAACATATAGAGGAGGATCTGAAGACTCAACGGTGCAGTGTCCTTAACGCTAAACTTGTTGCTGCAAACCGTTTTGATTGGGAGCGTATCGTTCAGGCCGCACGAGCTCCTATGGCACCTACAGCAGTGTATTGGTTGAGAGGGCATCCCGCTCCACCAGACGCCAGCTAACGGGATGAGTGAGTGATTGAGTGAGTGATTAATTAATTATTTATCTATTTCTATCCATATAAACATTCTTCATTAACATTCAACAGTTTAAAACTAAATGCTAAGGAAAACATAAATAAGCAAATACTTTAATGAGTAAATAATTATTTATTTGATAAAATCTTCAGTGAAGAGGGCAAATAGTGTTAAAATGATATTCAAAAATTTTGTTTTGAATAAATAATTATTTACTCATTAACGTATTTGCTTAATTATGTTTTCCTTAGAATTTAGTTTTAAACTGTTGAATGTTTATGAAGAATGTTTATATGGATAGAAATAAATAAATAATTAATTGATCACTCCGATAAACAATGGAAATGAAAAAAAAACTTACCCTGATTGTAGGCAGAGGTCGAATAGAAGCAGAGAATATCGAATATGGAATAGTAGCCAAGAATAGAAGATCGAGAACACCGGAATCGGTCGACGGTGGGGGAAAACATATGATTACGACGACCGATAATTCCCATTACATCGATTGACCAGCACCTGGCTGCCACCCTTGAACGGGCACCAACAGCACAAAGTGTTCCGCGAACCGCAGCGCACACACGGAACGCATTCCAAACTGCTGCCGAACTTAGTGCGAGCTGTGGGGAAGCAGAGGGTATGTGAGTTCGAATGCCTCGAATTCCGTCGAAAGAAGCCGGCCGTCCAACAGCCATTTGGCATGAAATGAGAAGAGAAAGTAGCTTATCAACCAATGATATGGCTTAAAGGCAGTGTTCACGAAGAAAAAGTTGCACGTTTTTTTAGCCAAAACGTAAGCTTAGGGTCCCTCTAAGAAGATTAAGAACGGAAGTGCGACGAAAAACGGCCGTTAAGTGGGTGAAAATCTAGTGGGCCAGTCAACCCATTGGGCCACTCCGCCCACGTCCTATAACAGTTTCCCTGAATTCGTGGTGAGATGAGCGATGGTTTCCGATCGAAAGCCCCGTTCTTCCCTTCATTCTCAACGTCTCTCTATACCAAGGTCAGCTAGCACATATCGGCTGCAAAAAACGGGAGTTACAAACCTTGGACCACTCGCCCACAATGCTTCCCTAGCTGAACTTTGAGGGGCCATAATTCCGTTTCCAGGGGATCTTGTACGATTTCAGGGACATCATTGAAATCAGCATGGGACCGTTCTCAAGTTAGGCGGAAAAACAGAGAAACGATTTTCATCGTGAACACTGCCTTTAAAGGCACCGTTCGCGTTGGAAACCACTTTCTGTGTTCAGGCTCAGTTTCATGAATGAGCCCGGAAGACCACACCGGTAAACTTCGGCGCGTCGAAAACAAAGGGTTTTGAGGTTGGAAGGGGTTAAAGGCAGTGTTCACGATAAAAATCGTTTCTCTGTTTTTTTGCCTGTCCTGAAAACGGTCCCATTCTGATTCCAATGATGTCTCTGGAATCGTACAGGACCTCCTGGAAACGGAGTTATGGCCCCTCAAAAATTGAGCTAGGGAAGCATGGTGGACGAGTTGTCCGAGGCTTGTAACTTCCGTCTTTTGCAGCCGATGTGTGCGAGCTGAAATGAGTAAAGAGAAAGGTTGAGAGTGAAGGAAGGAACGGGGTTATTGGTCGGAAACCATCGCTCATCTCACGATCTCAATTGTTCATTTGTTCTTATCGAGGGGGCGGACCTGGAGCAAGGGGGGGGGGTTCTGAAACACCAAAACGCTTGTTTGCAGCCGCTATTTTGCCACCCCTGGCTCGTTTCCTACCGTTTCTTTCGACACCGGGAGCATAGGAACCTTCTCGCCTATCATTTCACTGTGGAAAGTCACAGATGAGGATCATCGTGAACGCTGCCTTTAAAGGCAGTGGCCGCGATCAAATACTCTTGTCGTCTTTTCAACCCTTTTCTGGGTCTCGAGTAGTAGGACCTATAAGGAAAAATCGAGAAAAAATACTGTTTTGGGCCAAATTTGGAGCCTGAACTTTCTTGTCTTTTGATGGTGGAGGAGCCCACTCCACATCATCGGCATCGATGATCTCTTATATCAAGAACATCAGCTGGCTTGAAATTGAATTTCAATCAATGAACCTTCGGATTTATGTACACATCTAGCCAAAAACATTGGTTGAAGTGCTTGCTTTCATTGTTGAACTGTTTTATTAGGTAAATTTGCATTTATTTCTTCCTCTGAGTGTCGATGATTTTTGAATGCTTGGCATGAGACTGTGATCTTTCTGTGCACGTGTGCACGAACTGGAAATTTAGGGTCTTAATAACCCTAATTCTAGCCCGTTTTTCACCGCGCCACCTTCATCATTTTTCAGCTGTTTTTGATCTAAGCTGATTTACGTAGTTTTTTCGAAAACGTTCTTCATCGTGACCACTGCCTTTAAAGGCACAGTCCAAGCTCAGGGACGAAATCTGAGATTTCCGCATAATTGTGAAGTTCACCCACCCTATATAGCCCCTGCCAAATGTGAGCTCTCAATTCCTCCGAAAAAGCGAGATATAGGAGGAAGCCACCCTGGGGCGCCCATACCAGGAAGCCACTTTGGCACGCCCCTTTTACGATTTTTCGAGCTCAACAGCGGCGATATGAGCGATGGTTTCCGACCAGTATCCCCGTTCTTCCCTTCATTCCCAGCCTCTTTCTTCATTCAGGTCGGTTCGCATACATCGGTTGCAAATGACGGAAGTTACGAGCCTCGGACAACTCGTCCACCATGCTTCCGTAACACAATTTTTGAGGGGTCATAACTTCGTTGTTAGGGGGTTTTGTACGATTATAAAGACATCGTTGGAATCAGTGTGAGGCCGTTTTCAAGATAGGCAGAAAAACAGAGAAACAATTACGAGGTTGGACTGTGCCTTTAAAGGCAGCATACACGCTCAAAAATGATATCAATTTTATGGAACGAATCGAAAGTCTGAAGCTGTAAATATTCAGAGATAACGAAAAAACCGGAAGAAAATCGACTGAAATGAAGTTATCACGGTTCGTTCTATATTGGCCCAGATGTGGACGAGTTTTACCGCATTGGCTGAAATAGCGGAGCTAGCGACAAATTGGTTGGGATAACGACGCTAATGTACTCTTACGGCCCTCTCTGGAACTCTTACGACCCTAGAAGCGTAAAAAATGAGCCGAAATGACCGCAATCGAGCCTTGAACATTTGTATTGAAGGGCGGAGCCCGTATCGGTGGGCGGAGAAAGGATGATTTTGTGACTCAATACGGCTCAAATGCGGTCATTTTACCTCGTTTTCAACTCTTCCAACTTCGTGAGGGCTCTTCTAGGGCCCTCAAGATCCCACTAATGTAGTTATCTCAACAACTTTTTTGAGCGTGTCTGCTGCCTTTAAAGATGAGGATCCGCCAGCAGTTCTCACCAGTCATCTACCACGTTCTCATAGGATGTTGATGCGACCGTCAAACAACATGAAAAACAGTTACGGCACAAACTCCACATGCGGAAAAACTTTTAAAATGACAGGACCGAAGTCTCCAATTGCACAAAAATCTAAAAAAACTATTTTGACGCGAAGTTCAAATTCAATTTTTCAGTGTATTCAGACTGACTTTCCTTCACAAATGAAGTTTTTTCGTGTGCCCTTTCGACATTTTCGTTCACTATTGAGGTCAAGCTACACCGAAACATGAAAAAATTATATACGGTTTCCTGCGCGTACGATGCCTTTAAATTAGTGGAAGTTGATGTATCATTTGTTGATAAGCTACTTTCTTTTCTCATTTGATGCCAAATGGTTGTCGGAAGGCCGGCATTTTGTGGCGGAATTCGAGGCACTCGATCTCCCACATCTTCGAAATGATGCGTTGGTGATCCGACAGACTCTACCTACGTTTATAGAGGGGCGTAACCAATGATTCAAACCCAAAAAGGTAGGTGGTTTTCAGCGCGTGCGATGCCTTTAACACTCTGCGCTGAGCTCATAGAGAAACACTTGACTCCAGGCGAGATGTCATGAGCATTCTCTTCAGGAATGAGCGAAAATATGATTTCCCGACTTCAAAATGATCTTTGCCCTAAGATTGCTAAAAAAAGGCTGAACATGCGGAAGCAAATCGCAAACGCGTATGTATAGGCTTTTCGCCAAAACTAGTCGCCCAAATACCACATGCGACCATTTGCGGCGGCAGTGCCGCATTTGAGGCGGCGTCCATACGTGGCGTGAGCGGGCGTTCCCGCTGTTGTGCGCCTCTCGACGCTCCTCAACGCCGGAGCAGCCCGTGACCGCAAATTTACACAGGTAAATACCCCTACCTCGTGTTGATTCGATTGAAATGGTTTGATCGCGTGATCAATCGCTCGAGTCGGCGCAACGGCTGAGGATTCCCCACCGTTTTCGCCTTCCGTGGTGGGATTATGAAGAACAAGGGCAGCAGTTTTGCTACAGGTCTAACGCCACCTGCTTTAGTGATGGAGCAGTAAGCTTGAAACTTGCTGCTTGCTTCTAAGTGCTGGCTTAACCGCGTGAGAGCGAGCGGGCGAGGGCGGGCGAGAATGAGCGTCTGTTAGCGGCTAACGAATCGTGTGCCCACGATGACCATCGATTTTGCGTAATCGGCACGCTCTCGTCAGGTATGGGCGGAGCCTGAGACACCACCAATCAGCGAGGTTTCGATCGCGCACGGCGATCTACCACCGCTGCCCCATCTATTTATTAGACTAAATTTAACGAATGGCCATAGAAGATGACTTTTTTACCCATTCTTAAATTTCTACTTTTGATGATGATCGGCGTTTCAATTCCCGATTTCCAGAGCTGAAGCGGTAGCTCGTTTGCCAATCTCCAAGATTTCGAGAAGAATTCTTTCCTCTCGCCCCCGCATATCCCTTTTCGAAGAAGGCTCGCCACTTTCAACAACCCAAACGTAACGTCGCTCCTAACTAGCTACATATTCGACGAACTTTTATCAAACTTATCATCCTACATTGGTGTGATAAGACGATAAATCCTGTAGCCAGTACGCCGGAAACCAAGAATAGAGTCAATCAATAGTGGCCCGCTCTTGTCACATTCGTACACCAATGATAGATTTTTGTGCACAGTTCTTGATATTACGCCCCTTTTCGTTCGCAATTTTGTTTTCCACATCTTTCATCCTTGTCAATCGGCTGCAGTTTTTCACTGGGCTTTTCTTCCACTTCGTCTCTTTTTCTCCCATATACAAAACTGCATTGCGGTCGAGTTGACCGCTGGTGGCGCGATAGGGGCTCTCTACACACAGAGGGAGGAGTTGTCCCGTTTTTGCAGTTCGACACGTCACGCCTCTCAATTCAATCATAGTGGACCCGAGTGGAATAGGAAGCGCAGAAGGCGAGACAGCTCCTCCCACGGTGTGTAGAGAGCCCCTGTCTCGTTGGTGACGCTTGATTTCTACCTCAACAGCGCGTGAGGGCTCTTGAAGGAGAGGATGCGAACCTGCTCTCATAGCTGTTTTTGCTTTGCTTCCTGTGTAGATTGAGCTGTGTTTCTCCTCTCTGCATTGAACGTTCAGACGACGGAATCGGGGTTGGAACATCCACTGAATGCAAGACAAGACAAGATTGCAAAAACATAAGAGCTTTACCAAAAACTAAAGGTGCCCCAACTAAAAAAAATTGCAAAATCTTACCAATCATCTTCTTGTTTTTTATGAGAATCTTGTTCCTGAGCTGCCAAGGTGAGGGCAGGCATGGTGCATCTGAGAAGTCTGCATCAAATAAGAAACTCGTCACCAGTTTATCTCCAAGCACTGTCTGCAATGAGAAAACTTTTCAAATAGTAATTGGAAGAAGGCTTCTGAGTAAGGAGACCAAAACCAGAGAATGGGAGTGGAAAAATCTAAGCGGTGGGATATACCTTGAACATTTGGGCCATTTTAGCCTGTTGTTGAAGTGAGCAGTGATTTTCAATGGACAATATCACAGGTAGATCAGATGTGGTAAATGCAGACTTCTTTATAATCTCAATTGCCTAAATGATTCCACATTTTACGTGTCATTTGTATAAGGAACGAAGGTATTTCAAAGTGGTATCCGACCTGTCGAAATCCTATTTTGCTAACTAAAGTGTGACCATGATAAATTAATGGAAGACCGTCGTCGCCGTCCCAACAATCCAGTTCCACACATCTGCATCCCGTTAGGAGTACCTATGATACGCAGTTATGCTGTGGACAAAAAGACCGAATATCGGATAGATTAGAAAGACCCCATTTTCGACGTCCGAATTTCGCTCAATATTCGCATTACCTCATTTTTCACGGTACAAATCTCAAATAGTATTCGAAAGGTGAGATTTTGCAATTTCCGAATCCGAATACGTTCTCGAATGACCAATATCCGAATAATTCGATTCAAAATTATTCGAATAGCTTAACTACATAGAATACCTATACATTATGAGTGTATACCAAGGTAGTTTTGAGTATATAGCTTCCCTTTATTTTCCCTAACGAGTCTGGAACCTCTGACCGGAAGGAATATTGACGTGAGCGCGAGAACTTTCTACGATCCTTTTTGCCAGAACCAGCCCTCGGCCTTTCTTCCAAAGTCTCTTATTAGGATATTCGGCTAGAAATACGACTTTTGACACCGATTTCAAATTGCATATAGAAAGATTAAAAACATTCCATTCAATTATATGTTCTCCACAGCTATGTATCAATATCTTATCGCAAACAGTACTCGTCCGAAATAATTGAATTCGAAAAAGTCAGAGTTCTCGAACTGTTACAGAAAAAGCAGGTTAAGACGGCGCGTGTACCAGTGCTCGCGTCACTCAAGTAAGGTGGTACCCATTTTCGGCAAGCAAATGAAGGTATTCGCCCATGGTCGAGTTGGGACACCACAGAAGCCAAAACGAGTTCCCGTGTGGACTGAGCTGGATCCGACTCGACGACAGCCCTCAGTGAAACGACGTTCAAAATTGTGGTTTATTCGTGTTTCTTCTATTCCAGAGCCTCCTCGCCATACTGAAATCGCTGAAACCAGCGATATCAACGGCTTCGGGAAAGGACGCCACCGTAAATGCAGCACAGAGTGTCTGGTGCGAATCGTGCTCGTCTACACCTTGCAAGAAGACGTACGTGCTCACACTATGCCTATTTCTTTCTGAAACAATTTCCTTACTGTAGAGATCGCGACATTAACAACTAGAAAGAAAGGCATAAGAGCAAGGAATCGGTAATTCATAAGAGTCACGAGCTAAAGCCCCTTTCACAGCTTGCCTGACGACGCTGTCCAACGCGTTATAAGATTGGACTGCGGCGTGTGTGCGGCTCGCACAGCCCTATCTAATAACGTGTCGTACGGCGTTGTCCGGCACACTGTGAAAGAGGCCTAAAGGCAGTGTTCACGATGGGAAAATTGTCCGTTTTTACGCAGAAGCGTTGGCTAAGGACCTCTCTGAAAGGAGTAAGAACGGAAGTACGATGAAAAGCGGCTAGGATGTGGGTGAAAAACTTGCGGTCCAGCCCTGCCCATCGGGTCACCCCGCCCACGTCATGTAACAGTTGGCCTGCTCAGTGTCGGAAGGGTTTGTGTTCGTCTCACCAAAGAAAGGGTAACCGATTTTGAATACTCTTTATCCCGACGAATTCTAATATCTAAACATGTGCATTAAATCATCTTATTTTTGTAGAGCTTTTAGGGTACGCGAAACGGAAAATGTAGTCACTTGCCCGAGAATTTCAAAGCGCAAAATAATTTCCGACGTATGGTTCGATGTTATGTCCGCAGTGAGCCAAACACGCGAACAGGCATAACGAGACATTCAAGAGTTTTTTTTAAACATTTTTTTCTCCAATATTTGAGAAGTTTATGGGGACTTTTCCCTTTTATACTCTTCTTTGTGAGCTTGCCTTCTCAAGAACATCGAAAACTAGAATACGGTTTTTTATGGTGAACACTGCCTTTAATGCGGAATCATCTCGCGCGGTTTCTTGGTGGCGTCGGTTGTGAATGCCACAATTTGATCTGAAAACATTGGTAATTCGTTTCAAAAACTGCCCGAAAAACAGGAGCCTTACGTTTCCTCTCAACAATTTTTCAATTTTTCATACCTCTTGGACGTTTCTCACTTCAAAAACTTGTCGGCAACTTTTTTCGCTCTGTTTAGCATAGTAGATGTGTTGATTCCGAAGCCACATATTCATCTGTTCCCAACAATCCGCATTCAACGTTTCCTACGCTCGCGAAAAGTATTGTCGATGATGGGCTGCACATTGACTAACGTAGAATTTGTTTTGAAATATATGTATTGGGTTGAAGAATAAGTTTCCGTGTTTTTTAATCGGAAATTTCTCTGGAAAAACTGAAAATTTTCCCAATATGTTATATACCATTCGATAGGAACTGATTTGCTTTTTGAAACGGTGAACTGGTTTTCTGAATGACTTCGAATTTATCGATTTTTGAATCAATGAAGTAGAGGCCCGAAAAAGGCTCCGAAATAAAAATCTTTTTTTTTTTAAACCTGATTGCATAATCTTATGGAGCGGAAAATTCTATTTTGAATGAACCATAACATGCCACTAAATTTTTGAAATCTGGAATTCTCGCGTTTTTCGAATAACAACATTCATGAAAAACAACATGCTTAGCAAGAAATCAATCATTAATGCATCCTCCAATTGTCTTCACCATCTCCTTTCGCATCTGTACCAGTTATCGATAAGTGATGAAATTCGAGATGCTGTGATAACAACTGCATGTGCTTCCACTGGAATTGAGCAGCGAATTTTAAAAATTCTGGAGGTACTTTATGCCTCATTTGAAAGAGATTTTTTCATTCTATATGATGGTCTAATTGGATTTAGAAAACTCTAATAGAGTTGATTTTAGAAGAACATCTTAGCTTGTTCTTATACGTTAAACGACTTGTTTATTCCGGAATGATGATTTGAAAAACTCTAATAGAGTTGATTCTAGGACAACATCTACCAGGATGTTCAATAAGTTTTGTCGTTCGATAAGAAAAACACAAATTTATGGTTCAAACTACACTTTATTATTCAGTATAATCTCCCTGAATATTAATGCACTTAAAAAAACCAAAAAAAAATTCAAACCTCATCCATAGTGATGAGTCGACGCACAAAATCCACTATATCCTTTTTAGAACGCTCCAAATGCTGCTGAGAAAGTCGCATTCGAATGTATTTTTGTTCCATTGTTAGCGAATGCGGCACCCATGGTGCACACAGCTTTCTAAAACCCGAACTTTCACTTAAAGGCAGTGTTCACGATAATCTTCGATTTTGAGATTAATCGCTAAATCGATTGACTGGCTCTCGGGTAGAACTAAAATAACGAAGAAATCGAGAAAAACCCACCAAGAGGGCGCGAAATCATTTACTCTCACCCCGCCTCTTTACTCTCACAAGAACTGTTCGTTGTGACAACAAAAACTTTCGTGAACCCGTCTTTGGCAATTCTCTTTTCTCCACTGCTCCGTTCAATCCTTCAGCCCCTAACTAATACTGTTTTGTCTGAAATGATCTAGCGTTTTCGATAATCCCCATTTTTTACCTATGACAACCAACGTGAACATGTTCGTCCATAAAATACTGCAAAGTTTCGCCGCACCTCGCCGCGCGCGACGTTTTTGAAAAACTATTGCAAAAACTATTTCCCTAAAAAACAAAGTGATTTTGGGGAGCTTCGGCTAACAAGTCACATAATTAGGTACGAGACTGATCTGTGAACATGATGGCGTTTTCAGAATTCAAAAAAAGTCTTCATTCAAAAAAGTTACATGCATCGGACGCTTTTTTGCCAAGTTTGCCAGATGCTCCCCGTTTTTCCAAAGCTTAGCGCGGGTATTGTAGTTCAGGCCACAAAATAAGGTCACCGAACAAGACGTTTTAGTGCGTTTTTCGCCGTCTCTTCGTAATTTTGGTTAATCTTGGTGGCGAACACATTGTTTTGAGTGGAAACTCGGGAACGAAAGTCATCGTGAACACTGCCTTTAGAGTATGGTCCACACTGACTAATGAGATGTGTAGAGCGTTTACTAAATCTCTCTCAGTCAATCGACGATCGTCCAAAACCATATCCTTTATTTTGGCTATGATTTCTGGTGTTGATGCGCTTTTGAGGTCCTTCACGTGGACCGTCTTCAAGGCTTTTACGACCACGTTTGAATTCAGCAACCCATCTTTCTACTGTTCTAATTGTACGTGAACAATCATTATACACTTCTAACATTCGTTCAAGAATTTGTTTCGGTGCTACACCTTCCAGAAATAAGAATTTTATCACTGCAAGATATATAATTTTTCCATTGCTGTGACACGGCGACACTAAATGGCTTGTGAACAAAGAATGAATCGACAGACTGAAATGAAACTTCACAGTATTTTAGGGGGTGAAGAGTGTACCAACAAAACAAAAAAAAATATGGGCTAGTAGCAACGCCCTCTCTTATCGAACGACACAACTTATTGAACAACCTGGTAAGCTTGTTCGTATATGTTGGATGACTTGTTTATTTCGGAATGATGTTCAGTGAGATATCTAAACCACTGTTTCCGCTGTTTGAAAATCGAAGCGGGTTCATAGGGGAAATTGACTTTTCAAAATTTTGTTCCACCGTATTGACTTCACCCACTCACCTGCCTATACATTTCGGAGCTACTAGGACCCTTAAGCTGATGACCCGTAAGATAAGTATTGTGGCTAGAGTTGATATAGTAGTAGGAGAGAGGCAGTTGCAGATCATTTTCGTCCGGTTCAATCGTCTCAGGAACGAAAGCGAAGTTGACGGGATCGCAAAGGAATCGAACAAAACCTTCAAATGACATTTGGTTCTTCTGTCGGCATAATGGGTCCGGCTCGTGTTCCTGGAATATACATAAAATTTCTGAATTGCGATTTCAGGATTAGAATTGGAGAGCTGGTGCCAACCAAACTGGGGTGGGGATGTATTTGTATGCGTTCTGATAAGCTATGTATTTACGTTGGCTGAACTCACCTGTATAAGTCTATGAGCATGATCCTCGTCAATCATCTCCATCTGATGTGTGTTCACAAATGCCTTCAGCATTGGTGGTGTTAGCATTGAAGATCTCGAAGTATCCATGAGACCACCCATACTGAAGCCAAGTGATGACAATGACCACGTAGTAATAGTTTCTTCAACCACTTTTAGGGTTAGTGGTGTTTTTCATGCATGCACTAATTCACTTATTCGCACATAACTAGAAAACAACTTCCAACCCACTTGTTCACACTCGCTATCGCCAGCGCATTATAAATCTTGGTCTGTTTTTCGCTCATGTGATAAGACGCGACGGACGAATTTCGTGTGAGAAAATCTTCAACAAGACAGTACTCAGAATCGGGAACACTTCGAAACATGCATTCAATACAGAACAAATTGCTCACCATTGGATATGAAGTCCACATTACAATTACTCATGACGCTGCCAAGACGAGATTGAGCGCGAGGATTCTGTCGCTCTTTTTCTCGCTTCTGACAATGTGACGATGTGGGTGCTGTCGAAAGCACATCGTTGAAGACATCCCTGAGAAAATTGTAGCGATTTAGCCACGGTTATACAATTGCAGTTCTAGAAGAGACAAGCTTCATACTTGAGATCCTTTCTCATCCTTGTGTTGAATAACCTGAACAGCTCTGTGAAATCAACCAGGCTCAAGGGCTTTTCCTGGAATTCCTTCCCAGAAGGGCCACTCAATCCTGATACTTGGATAGACATCTGCAAATCAATCCCAATTACGAATTGATGTATCGTTGAAAATATGTGTAAGGGTCTCACAGCGACTCAGAATTCTACCTACTGGCGAGAACCTTTCCTCACTATAGTTACTACAGTCAGAGGACGAGCTCGAACAATTTTTCAAGAGAATTGTAGCAAAGCAATTCAACACGTAAGGAAATAACAAACCGAAGGTCTGATATAGTCGCCCTTTTACATATGTGCTCTGTATTTTGTCTATTCCCTGATGGAAGCAGCTAACTTCAGCTGTACCTATCTATTATTTTGGTCTACTATTCCTTTGTCAAGGAGTGAAGGTGAGTTCATGTAACGATGTGTTTGAAATACGCATCTCCGAGGATTTTGTAGTCATCGGTGGGATTGACCCTGTTTTGGTAGGGAAATTTTCTGTTCTTTTTCCCTTTGAGATTTGTGATAGGTTTGTTTATTGCTTTCGTGATAAGCACTAGATGAACTAATCAGCTCGGTGTATTTTTCGCCTAGTCAACTCTATCTCGGTTCTAAAGAACCGAAGTTTTGTGAGCATAAGACATCCCTTTTTTATGAAAAATCTCGGTCTCAACGAAGGCTCAAGAACGGTATCGTTATTAATAATTGCTAGTACACATCTCTCCGAATGCTGAGTAAATGAGCTTGATTAGCATTCCTCACCTCGTTTTACGAAGACTTCGTTACAAATTATTCCATCGGCCCATTTTCGACGTATTTCGGTTTTGGTACGAAATAAGTTCATTACTCCCCCAGTGTTCAGGTATTAGGGTTCGGTCGAATTTTCTAACAGTTTTTTGCGGTTTTTCGTTATAAAAGGGTGCCCTAAGTTCACAGAATTTCGAATTTTTACCAGGAAAAAGAGAGTCTAAGAGGCAAGAAAGCACACCGAACCAATAACCACTGTCGACCAAAAATATAATAACAAACCTCACAAACCCTAAACAAAAAACAGAATCCCCCTGAAAAAACAGGGTCAGCACCACCCATGGCTAGCAAAATCTCTTTGAAACAATCCATAATAAGAACTAACCTTAAATCCCGGAGAAGAAACAGAAGACGAGAATAATATACAGTACCTCGTGGGCGGGCATTCGCATTCGGACGCACCTTATGTACTTGTTTCACCCGTTGCTCTTGCTATTAGGTCACATGGCCTGCCACAGGTAGAAAAATAATAGCATGGTTCTTTTTGAACCCGTTTCTTCAAGAACGACCTTCCTGATTTCATTTGCCGGTATTGTTTTTGACACTAGGAAAAAGTCCTTCCAACTCTCTACAAAACAGCCAAACGCCTAAACCTTTGGCCAGCTGCTTTTCATCGTCAGCAAAGACTTCGCAAAATTCTATCATGTCCTACTGCTGCTTCGTAGCAATTTTCGTTACTCCTACTGTTGCAGCTGGAGGATATTCCTTATCACTACTGTATTTTAACGCATAGTCGAGTAACCCCTCTCTCACCTGCCCACTGCTACTGATTGATCCGGAATTAGGCGTTTCTCCTCCTCGAGACCGCCATGATTTTGTTGATCTGCCACCTACGGACCGACCTAAACAGTACGGAATCGTTGAGCTCGTAATCAATGAAAACAGCCCTTTTCCAAAATCGGGCCTCTTTCTGGTGGTTCTGGTCTAGATGTGAGAGATAAATCTTCTCATCGTTGTGAAAAGATGGCTTGATTCGGGATGCACTTCCAACGAAGGAAAACGCCAAATTTTTCTGGAAAACATCTAGCTCTGAGGTCCATTTCGATACAAAAAAGCGTTAGGTTCAACTATGCTTAGCAGGAGATGCAATTCCAATAAAAAAGTTAACGCGGCACCTGCACCTGGCACCCCGAATGTCCAGCCTTCAATTTCTACCAGAACAAAAACTCGATAGAAAATTTAACCGTGAACGAAGCCATGCTTGACTACATTTCCTATTTTTTAAGTGATGTCGTAGCTATGAAGTGGTAGCTTAGGTCCATCACATACACTCAGACGTTCGCCGTTGTCTACAGGACGTCGCTCCGACCAGAATGAGTCACCGCTGGCGAACAAGCAGCTCTACGCGGGGCCGTTCCGGTGTGGTGTGGAGCAGGGGGCAACGGGCTGTTAAACAGCCCATCGACCAGCAATCCCGCTGACTGCCACAAATCGATGGAGACCGCGTTTTTGTCCACAGGACGACAAATCGGGATGTCTACGGCTGTGCAGGTCGATGGGCAGTTCTACAAAACGCTTCATCGAAATGCTAGCGTAGCGCCTCCTGACAAGATAAATCCTGTTGACACCCAACTTATCCCCACGCCTGTTTCATTTCAGCGTGGAATCGAATCTTAATCTCTTATTCTACATCAGATATGCTACCAGGGATAAGAAGAGAATTTCCTCTTCTGATTCTTTGGCATTCGGCCTTTTTTGCACTACATTTTGCGGCAGTTTGGAGAAAAATACGGAAAAGTGAGCAGGTGACGCATTGCTATTTTCTGTGTTTTTTATTTTGGGACTTCCTCCGTTTTGGCGCAAACGTTTCACGTTTTTCGTCTCCAGATACTTTTTTTCTTCCACTCACTTCTGATTGGTTTCGTACACAAACGTACACACTACCTCAGGCAAGCCATCGCTACGAGCGGGACCGGCTCCTCCCAATTATGACGTCATCGCCCGGACAGCGGCCGAGGGGCCAACTGGCACCGCGGTCCCTGTCCGGTGCCAGTTCGCCCCTCGGTCACTCTCCGGTCGCTCTCGGAGCCACAGCGGTGCCATCGCCAAAGATAGAGAGACGCGGGATTGGTTGTTCTTTGAGTGATAAAGTGCGAGCCACGTTATCACTCAAAGAACAACCAATCCTACGGGTATAAAAGGCGGCTCGCCTCGTGTAGACGGGTAGTTGGTCTTTCGAGGCCACTCTTGAGAGGTGACCTCGGATCACTTTCAGGATGACAATTTTTGGCGGCCGAGGGGATCCCTCATGGCCCGCGGTGGGGGAGGCTTCCTCATTGCGGACCATGCTGGGATGGTATCCTTGTTGCGGCCTGTGGCAGGATTAACCACCTGACCCGCAGGCTGTAACAGGTACCTTATACTCTAAACAGGCTTAATCCTCTCCAGAAGAGGCGGAAATAAAGAAAAAATAGCAATTAGGAAATCTTTGAAAATCGCCCGAACAGAGACCGCAGTGCCAGTTGGGACCGAAGATCGCTCCGAGCGATACTGCTGTGGCCCGGAGAGCGGCTGCTGTGGCCCGAGTAGATGGCTGATTTTCGCTCGGAGCGGAGAGGCAGCGCCGCTCGAGTAACTCTCCGGTACCGCTCGGAGCGATGGTTTGCCTGAGACATTACAGCGAAGAAAGGCGGTGGTGCGGTTAGCGGTAGGTGGTGCGGTTCAGGGCTGGGCACGCGTCCCGGTTAACCTTAGGGGGGTGCATATTAAACGTTGCAGAGAGGGCGAAGGGGGGTGCCTAAACCGAACACCAAAAAAAGAACGAAGTGCCTGTTCAGTCGAATTTCAGGAAAAAAATAATACACACTATTCTTCTGATTTGCCATATCTTCTTCTCCGCTTTTTGAGTCGAACACTTAGAGAATTCAAATTATTGAGGTAGGTTGTGTTCGCAATAATTCATAGTTGCTGTCAAAGTTTCTCTTTAAGAAGGAATAAACACTACTCTGTTATCTTGTAGCAAGTAAGGATTGATGTGGTGTCATGTTTCTTCGGTGCAACGTTCACTGGTTACGCGTGTGGCTACCGATTAGAGGCAAAAATAAAAGACAGCGCCCAGGAAAGCTATCGTTCAAGTTTAAAAAAAAGCTGACTGATGTATAGCCTGTGTCAATAATTTTGAGCTGGTCGAAGCAAGGCTTATCGGGCTTATCATGTCAAAATCTCCTGATCATTGTTATATTTTGCCATGACCGACCGCTCCGCTGCTTACTCCGCCCGGACCCATTCGAGCAGGCTAGGCTTTACTTCGACAGTTCAAAAGTACAGATAGCACAGTCAGTATCACAACTAGTCAATAGATTTTAATTCATGAGAATGTGACTTATGAAGAGAGCCAACTGTAAAAATTGAAGACTGCAAGTTACTATGAAAAAAGCGTATGACCGTGCCGTCCTCATTGAGAAGTGCAATGTACATAAAAACCCGAGTTTTATCCACATTGAATGCCGTAATCTCTCATAGACTTGGCTGACCGTGCGATATGATGTTTGTCCGCAGCTACACAACACGCACTGGAGTGGATGCGCACAAAATATTAATTAAAAAATGTATATTATTACAGAACGGGACGGAGAAAATGATTGAAACTGAAACAAATGAAAAAAGGCAGAAATAGGATACTTTCGATGTATCCATTATAGAAATTTAATGTAAACAAACTAAGTTGGAGCGGAATGAATTTTTTGGACTTGATACGGTTCATTCAAATGAACCTAGATGAATAAAAACACCAATAAACATGAGAACTAAGAGCACTGAGAGAAAGAGGAGAATCAGGCAAACATTTTAATATTAATAGGTTTGATATTCAATGTGATTCAAGGATCTTAAAACTCGTCCCGGTTTTGTCCCGGTTTTCGGGGTAAAACCGGGACGAGATTTAAGGTCCTTAAATCACATTAAAAATCGATCCTATTAGAACTAAAATGTTTGACAGATTCTTATCTTTCTCACAATATCCTTGGCTCTCTTGTTCAATGCTACATTTGATCAAGTAGGTTCGTTTGAATGAACCTTGTCACGGCTAAATATTTACACCTGCTCTAACTTTGTTTATTTACATTACATTTTTAAAATGGGTACATCCAGAATAAACTACCTTTACCATCTTCCATTTCCTTCAGTTTCAATCCTTTTCTCCTTCCCGTTCTGTAATAAAATACATTTTTTATTAATATTTGTGCGCGTCCACTCCCGTGTGCGCTGTGTAGCTGCGTATAAACACCGTATCGCACGGCGAGCCGAGTCTCTAAAGGATTGCGGCATTCTAGGATTGTAAAACTCTTGTTTTCCACTCCCTACGCGTCACATGAATCACAACACAAAATAGTTCTGATTTCCACACCAGAACAACCAAACACATTAACTAATCCTTCATAGGTTTATGAAAACATTCGACAGGAAACATTAATTATCGCAATAGTAGTAGTTCTGTTGTTTGTAATTGTTCAACTGTTTTGTAATGAAAATTGTTTTATCTTTTGTCATAACTTACCGTCTAACAAATTTTCCTCATGGGATTGTTTTGAAGTTTAAAAATTACACTACCTTTTTTGTTGACATTTTCGGAATTTTCTATATTCAGTGCTTTTTTTAAATTCTTGTTTATCAAAATCAGGGAGTCAAAATCATGGCTGTTTTGCTCAACTTTTCGGAAAACAGCCGATTTCGATTACCCATAGGGGGGTGCCTCAAAAATACCGAGCTAAGGGGGGTGCATATTCAGAATCGGTATTCCGGGACGTGTGCCCAGCCCTGGTGCGGTTGCGCATTCCCACTTAGCGTGCTGTAACCATGGCTTGCTGGCTTGGTTCCAGGTTTGCCATCAATTGATTAAGAACACCCGATAGTTTCTTTGTTATGGTTTCTTGAGTTTTTTTTGTGTTACTCCTGATTGCATCTTCAGTGAGGGCTCTAAAAGTATTGATGCCGTGTTTTGCAGAAAACTACTATTTTTAAAAATTCTGCTGCTTGCGTCTTAATTCGATGAAAAAACAAAATTTGGCCGTCGACTGTGGAGGGATCCCCGATAACTTAGAACCAAATCGGCTACGGTTACAGTTTTCTTAGAGAAACACGCAACCGCATCACCATATTTTACTGTTGCCGTTGACTGTATATCCTTTATTTGGGAAAAATGTTCATTTCCGATTATCGCATGCGCCTGCTCTTATATGCCGTGTCTCGCTCTCCCCCACACTTTGTCATTGTTTCTCTCCTCGCTCCGCACAAGGGCGCGAAGGAAAGAAGTGAATCGTGAACAATAAAAAAGAGGATTCCAGCTACGCATGCTGGCTCCTTGCGATATGTTCTGCGTCATTTGGAATTCATACTCCAATCCATGCTTCTGCACTCGGAGTCAATCTCAGAGACATTCCAGCATCTCACTATAGAACTATGATTAATGAAAAACCCATTGAATCCAGGGCTATATGCCTGAGCACAAGGATGTTCCAGATGTTTTCAATTGAATGAAGATAAGGACTGCACTCAGGACAGCTCATCGATGTTCTTAGTATGAACCAAGCCATTGCCGAGCTACTCGCATAAACAGCTTCAAAAAATGTGCCGTGCTTCGAGAGCGAGCCAATGAAATTGGTTTTGATTGAAATCGCGAAACGCCACCCCTCCCCCCCCCTAACCATAAGGCTTCTACCTCCAGAAGTCCCTCAGTAAAGTAGCGCTCGTCTTTCCAAAGATCCCTCCTGTAATGTACATATCTGTTGGGACCATCGGAGTTCCATTTCTTGTCGTCGGAGTACACCACCAAGCTCATAATCTAGCCAAAATAAAACAAAACCCTGATCTGAAAAACATACCGGCGGACTCGAGTCGTTTCACCTAGTGAGAATTGGTCATTCTCAGAACAGGCATCATCTTCGCTGGACGCAGGCATCCCGAGTTGGGGATGATGCGATGGATAGCGTCACGGCCAAAAGAAAGTCCTGAGCGAGCTTGTATCCCACGTAGGGTCGCCGTTGAGTTCGAAGCTTTGCGTACAACAAGCCTTCTTTCACAATCACTGGTTTTTTTCGCTTTCCCGGGTATGCAGCAGTTCCGTACATGTACGAAGACTTTGAGAACTTGCCGATACCATTCTCAGAGAGCCCAGTTCGATGAGAAATCGCTCTGTTCGACAATCCCGAGTCGTGGGGAGCAGAAATGGCGGTTTTCTTAGAATTCGAGAGCGTCGTAGCCCTCGGCATTGTGAGAACCAGTAATGAATGAGGAATGAAAAAGTTTTTTTTTCATGAAAAAAGCTACTGTGAAACTGGCAAAGTTAGAAGGAATTTGGTGTTCAAATAATTATGCGACAGTCAAAAATGACCGTTTTGAGCACAATGAAGCGTGAAACTTCACGGAGGGAACCACACGTGCTGAAATTTCGTCTGCGAGTATATTTTTACCGAGGAATCTAATGGTCTAGGCTATAATAGTCTAGCTGCGAAGCTGCGAAAAATATAGCAAAGATTTAAGTGTACCTATAATAATGCGAAGGACTGTACCATTAAACAGTAGAGAGTGGTCCACCTAATGACGCCGTTATTCAAATGGTGTAGTTTTTTCCGTGAAGTCTGGTTGAGAGACTTCATTCTCTCTGTTGCGGTCGAATTAGAACCGAAACCAGTGAAATCGCGGCTCATTATAAAGTTTCAAAAGGAGGCACACCGCCGCTTAAAGGCAGTGTTCACGATGAAAAAAGTGTTTGAAATTCCTCTAGGAATGGGTAGTGGAGGGACACTTTGTAACGGTAACGTCGAAAGAACGCATGAAAACGAGCCAGGAAGAGCCCCAAGAGAGCCCGAAGGTACAACTTTGAGCGCAAGGCAAACCCCAAAAGCGTAGTGCCCGCCCTACGACTTGAACAAATGAAAACTCGAGATCGTGAGATGAGCGATGGTTTCATATTAATAGCCCCGTTCTTCCCTTCATTCACGACTTCTCTCCTTACTCAGGTCAGCTCGCATACATCGGCTGCAAAAGGCGGAAGTTACAAGCCTCGGACAACTCGTTCACCATGCTTTCCTAGCTCAATTTTTGAGGGTTCATAACTACGTTCCCAGAAGGTCTTGTACGATTTCAGAGACATCGTTGGGATCAGCATGGGACCGTTTTCAAGATAGACTGAAAAACAGAAAAACAGTTTTTATCGTGGACACTGCCTCTAAGGGGTGACGTCATAAGGCGGCTGATGCTTCACTGGGATGGTAATGTCAGGTCTGTGGGATGTTGATAGGATGTGAATGCGGAATCGAGGATGGAGACCAGGAGTGAGCGAAAAACTTTGAAACCAAAAAAACCGAAAAATTTTCGGTTTTGAATTCGAAAAATTCCGAAAAGAAACCGAAAAAATTCGCTCCCGTTTGAAAATTATGAGCATCCAAAGAGCAATTCCCGTCGTCTTCCCCATCTTCTTCTTCTTGTCAACCATGAACAGAGCATCGCATCAGAGGCGTAGGAAGCTAGCCACCTCACGCAGCTTGTACCATAGATCTCGAGCAGACAAGGTTGTAGGTCTGGCCAGACATGAAGATAGATGCAGTGAATCATGTCCAGCACATTCACAATCGGGGCATTTATCTGGGACTGACTTGTCAATCCGATGAGCGTATGCCTTCAGATATAAGGAGTGACCGCATCGCAGACGTGCGAGGATTGTTCGAGTGCGGTAGACAGCTTCGCTGCCGTCGACTCCTGGGGGCACGCCGCCATAAATCAAAGGCAGCGTTCACGATAATCTTCGATTTCGAGATTAATCGCTATATCGATTGTTTGGCCCATGGGTAGAACTGAAATGACGAAGAAGTCGAGAAAAACGCACCAGAAGGGCACGAATTCCTTTACTCTCACCGCGCCTCTTTGCTCTCACAGGAACTGTTTGTTGTGATAGTGAAATCCTTTGTGGACCTGTCCTTGGAAATTATCCACTCTCTATTGCTCCGTTCTTTCCTTAGGGCCGTAAATACTCCTGCTTTGCATAAAATATTCTTCCATTTTCGAATAGCCCCATTTTTTTACCGGTGACAACCACCGTGAACGTGTCCATACAATCGGACATCTAGTCCAGGCCAGAGAATAATGTCACTAAATAAGATGTTTTAGTGCGCTTCTCGCCGTTTCTTCGTAATTTTGGTAACCCTTGTTGGCCAACGTCTCGTTTTGTGTGGAGAACTCTTGAGCGAAAATCATAACGAACACTGCCTTTAGAGGCAGCAGACACGCTCGAAAAAGTTGTTGAGACAACTACATTAGTGGGGTCGTGCAGGCCCTAGAAGAGCTCTCACGAAGTTGCAAGCGTTAACAACGAGTCCAAATGACCGTATTTGAGCCGTAGTCATTCACGAAATCATCCTTGCTCCGCCCATCGATACGGGCCCCGCCCCTCCATACAGGTGTTCAATGCTCGATTGCAGCCACTTCACATTACTTTTTAGGCTTGTAACGGCGTAAGCGTTCCAGAAAGGGCCATACGAGTACATTAGCGTCGTTATCCCAACAAATTTGTTGTTAGCTCCGCTATTTCAGCCAGTGCCGTACAACTCGTCCATTTCTGGGCCAATATAGAACGCACCGTTATATCTTAATTTCCGTCGATTCGTTTTCGTCTTTTTCGTTATTTCTGAATACTAGCAGCTTCAGACCTTCAGTTTAAACCATAAAATTGATATCATTTTTGAGCGTGTCTACTGCCTTTAAGTTGGGCTAAGCATCAGACAGGTACTCTGCCACAAAGGGCGTATGCTCAGCCATCTGGAGTCTTCAGCGTGAGTAGTTTGGATGGGTCGGGCTCTTGACAATACTTATAAGAAACTGCTGGGACTGGAGTTACCACTGATGTTTCACGGAAAGTAGGCCGGTTTTCTGTTGAAGATGCGGAATAGGCGTCGACTTGTGACATCCAGTAATAAGCATGAGGGCAGTATTCTGTGCTCTCTGCAACCTGCACCACGAGGATTCAGAGAGATGTCTGGTCCAAATAGGAGCACCATATTATAAGACCGGCTGGACCATGGCTCTATACGTCGTACGTGTAGCACTTCCTTTGTGCTGCCCCAGGAACTTCCAGCCAGGGCGCGAAGAATGTTGTTGCGCGAGTTGGCAAAGGCAGCACGTATACGCGTATTACCATGAAATCGTAGAGAGGAATCCAGGAAAACTCCCAATAGTCGAGGATGCTTAGACAGTGGCAGCTCGTGACCATCCCACGTCTTCCCATGAACATCTTAAAGGCAGTGTTCACGATGGAAATCGTTTTTCTGTTTCTCCACCTATCTTGAAAACGGCTCCATGCTGATTCCAATGATGTCCCTGAAATCGTACAAGACCTTCTGGGAACGGAGTTACGGTCCCTCAAAGATTGAGCTAAGGAAACATGGTGGACGAGTTGTCCAAGGCTTATAACTTCCGTCTTTTGCAGCCGGTCTATGCGAGCTGACCTGAGTAAAGAGAGAAGCTGAGAATGAAGGGAAGAACGGGGCTAATGATTGGAAATCATCGCTCATCTCACGATCTCGAGCATTCATTTGTTCACGTCGGTGGGCGTTGAAAGTGCATCTGGGGGTGACGAGCTGACGGGTGTCCAACTTTGGGCTCTTTTGGAGCGTTTCCTGGCTCGTTTTCATGCGTTCTTTCGACGTCAACGTTACAGTGTGCCTCTCCACTACCGATTCCTAGTTTAAACTGAAACACATTTTTTATCGTGAACACTGCCTTTAAAGGCAGTGTTCACGAAGAAAAAGTTGCACGTTTTTCTGACTAAAACGTAAGTTTGGGTCCCTCTAAGAAGATCAAGAACGGAAGTGCGACGAAAAACGGCCGGTAAGTGGGTGAAAATCTCGTGGGCCAGCCAACCCATTGGGCCACTCCGCCCACATCCTATAACAGTTTCCTTGAATTCGTGGTTGGATGAGCGACGGTTTCCGATCAAAAACCCCGTTCTTCCCTTCATTCTCAACGTCTCTCTATACCAAGGTCAGCTCGCACACATCGGCTGCAAAAACGGGAGTTACAAGCCTCGGACAACTCGTCCACAATGCTTCCCTACTCAGAAGTTTCAACCCTAGTTACATGTTTTCCTCAGTAACATACATTGAAGTTCACAAGTAACTTTCTTAAAGGCAGTGTTCACGATAAATTGCGGATGTTCAGTTTCTTACAGATTAAGATAGGTCAAGAGCTTACTGTGACAGCAGCGTCAGGAAGAATTACAGAAAAGAACGAGAAGGCTCTTTTTTACACCTTAGCAGGACCTCTTGTGTGACGTCATATTTTTGAGAATGTAAGGATTGACCGATGTGAAGGAATGAAGTCTTTCCTTGTTATAAAATGAGTCGCCTTAACCACAGCTTTTTATCGAAGCCATTACTCTTGCTGACCGGCTGTTTTCCGGTCAGCAAGGGTAATGGCTTCGATGCATGTTACTGAGGAAAACATGTAACTAGGGTTGAAACTTCTGAGTAGCTGAGCTTTGACGGGCCATAACTCCGTTTTAAGGGGGTCTTGTACGATTCCAGGGACATCATTGAAATCAGCATGGGACCGTTTTCAAGATAAGCAAAAAAAAGAAAAACGACTTTTATCGTGAACACTGTACTTAAACGAGAATGAATTTTCCTGACAGTGTTCACGTAGAATTGTTTTTTTGATTTCTCCTTATCTCCAGTTTACGATAGGTCTGGTGCCCTATACAGCAAGACATGCTTAAAGAGATCGCGAAAACAGTGTTTTTGTGCTGAAAGAAGGCCACCTTTGCTTACGTTGACTTTTGAGCGTGGAGGAATTATCCGCTATGAAGGAAGATACCTATCAATGCATTCAAGCGGTTTAGCTCGTTTATCAGTACTTCATTGACTTGATTATTTTATGTTATCACAACCTCAAGTGTTCATTTCTTCACACCGAAGGGGTGAAAAGGGGCTAGAGGCGCTTTGGTGACCTCGAAACGCTTGCTTGCATCCGTTATTTTGCCATTCCTAGATCTTTTTGAACCGCTTTTTCGACACTGTGAGCATAGAATTCTTCTCCCCTATTATTTTACTGTGAAAAGTCACCGAGAATGATTGCGTTTAAAGTGCCAATGCAGGTTACCAGCTATGCTGAATCGATAAACGTTATTGGATTGGTGGTGTTTCCGCCTGTCGAATTTTATATTACTGGTTTTTCAGAGGACTCTTCCTAAAAAATTTGACCATGCTCAAAAGACGCGCCGAAGTCGTTTGGGTCTTAATAAAACCAGGAAATTCAATAAATTGTGACCCCATCAGTCTAATTTTTGATCGAAAGTGAGGTAGTACTCGGACAGTCGGGACTTAGTACGTCGGCACAATGCCGTTAGTACGCCGGCACAAAGGGATCGGCAGCACCTGTGCTGTAGCTGCTGGTAACAGCAGGATATGCTGGCAACGACCAGGAGCTCCTGTTGCTTGTGCTGGCGTACTAACGCTTTGTTTATCGTGGCACGCGTGCTATTGCCAGCCACTCTCTCCTAATGTCTGCTGACACCCTTCCATTGATTTGTCTAATACGAATGAACATTGCAGCATCCTCTTGTACGACGGCGGCGGGTATATAAGGCGGCCAGTCTCGCTAGGGGGCAGTTGGCCGTTTGAGGCCAGTTCGAAGAGTTGACCTTGTGTCACTGTTCTGAAGTTAATTTTTGGAACGCTGAGGGGATCATCCCCATCGCCCATCGCGAGGGAAGCCTCCTGGTTGCGGACCGCGGCGAGGATGTTCTCCTTGCTGCTGGCCGCGACAAGAATTATATCCAACACCGATAAGGAGGGTGGCAGTCCATATTCTGTCGATAAAGAGCGTTAGTACGCCAGCATACGTTGGCAGGATATGCTGCCGCAACCAGCAGCTCCTGCACGCAACGAGAGTTAGTATGCCAGGTTTGCCCTGGCGTACTAACGGTATTGTGCCGACGTACTAAGCCCCGACTGTCTGAGTAAGAGGAACCGTTGTGCAAGGGGCAGATCATACAAATGTTTTTGTGCGAAATGATTCTGGAATCAAATGTAAAACTAGTGCAAATTTGCTGCAGACGTCTGTATGCAGCGAAGTATCGACTGCGAGTCGCATCAGAACCGCAAGTTTTAGACCGAAAAAAAAAACCGAAAAAAATAAACTTTTTCGTTTTCTTTCGATATTGATTTTTTTCGCCAAAAAGGGCGAAAACCGAAAAAACCGAAAAATCGAAAACTGAAAAACGCACACCCCTGGATGGGATGTCTACAGCAACATTTCCGCGGATAGGCTGTCTACGGCACCATGGAGGGGGCGACGGGCAGTTCTCGAGGGGCGATCCCTGCCCTTTTTGGATGCCTAAAGAGGGCATTGAGTTAGGTGACATCTCATCCGTGTCCTGTTAACAACGGCGGACGTTCTTAGCATTCCTAAGAGATTAAGGATTTGATGATTAAAAAAAAGACATTTGGAGGCCCCAAACAACTTGGAACTTGAACGAACTCTTCTAATCACCTAGTCAAAATATTCTCATCAGTTACCGATGTGAAGGGCACAATTACACATTACACGAGCTGGAAGCTGGAACTAGTAGCTGGTACATGTTTACCGAAATTTTGCCGTTTTAAGCGAAAATCGCGGCAAACGGCAACGGCAACGGCAAACCCCAAAAATTTCCATTTCCGGCAAACGGCAATCGGCAATTGCCGCACACCCCTGATTAGGATCAGCGCGATAGGGCAGCTATTCCGCCGAGGAGGTGAGGTTCGATATTTGGCTCACAAAACATGTCTGCGCTGCATTTGCTTTATAGTTGGCTGATGCGGAGTCTTGCTAATAAGTCTAACTAGGATTTCCAGATTTTGACCTTGTCAAGTGGAGTTTTGTTTAACCAGGACATTTCCAAGACGTTTTTCACCGTTGACTTTCGACTCTGACCAGTTCGATCGTCTTTATTTTCTAGTTGAACTCATATGAGTGTGCTATCTCGCACTGAACATTAGCAGCTTAGCTAACACCGCTTTCTCCATGGAATAATCAGGGATTCCCACCTCAGCGGCCATTCTTCTCATGACCAAGTGAGTCACGGCGAATTTTTCTCTTAATAATTTTCAAAAGTTTTAGTCCATTCATTGATCCTTCTCCACCGCTACACGACTTGTATTTCATCACGTCTATTATTTCAAAGAGAGCAATGAGGCAAAGGATAGTAACTATCTTGATATTGAGGCACCCAGCGATTTGGAGGTAGGGACATCCCGACCAGTAAAAAAGGGCAGGTGTCGAAACACCTCGACGTTCCCTCATCACAGTTCTGTAAAACAGCCTCCTAGAAACCCGGTATCCTTGAGAATTTTTCGACATAGCCCCGAGTAAGCCGAAAGAGCACAGATGGGAATCGCAGAATGTTTGGCCTTGTATATATTTATCGATAAAAGAGTGCCTAAGAAGTTTTGCAGCACCCTGTCTTACAAACATTGAATAAAAGAAAAATGTACTCACCTCCATAAGAACTACTAGTAGGTGTTCTACTTCGAGGAGTGTACAGGCTGTCTAAATCTCCACAATCACTGGCTGCAGTGTCAACCCTGGGCTTCAGGAGATATCCAGGAGAATTCGGTCCAGGTGGCCCCGACTGCGACGACATTTGCGATTTGATTGACGGCGGTCGTACCTACACAAAAAATGCAATTTTTTAACTAGTCACCGAAAAAAACCTGCAAGTGACATACAAGCGGAGATGGAGGCTGTGGACTTTGCGACCTGCTGCCTTCCCTGGATGCTCCCCTTAGCTTCTTCTGCATGGCATTTTTAAAGTTCTTCAAACGATTCTTTGTGGCACCACTTTCACTTGAAAGCGAAGAATCATTTGGACGAGAAGTGCTAGCGCTGGTTTGACTCAAGCCTGAAATGTCAAAAATATTTAAGATACTTATAATTTGTTCCAATCGAATGATGTGGATACGATTGTGAAACATTCGAAAATACCAACCAAAGCCTTTCCACCTCTCTACCCTGCCTCCAAATGCTTGTAGGGCATCGTATGGCCTTGGTCCCACCATCCTCTCTCCGTTTGGCTCCGGTGAGCTTTCTTTGTACAGTTGCAGAAAGAGATTTTTAATCCACATCATTCTGCGATCAGGATACTTCTGCTGCTTCTGTAAGCTACGAACCACCTGTAAAGACAGAGCATACCCTAAAAAATTGCGTGCATCCTAAAGTGAAAATGGATCATACCCCCTGCAAACCCGTAGTCCAAAAATGTGCAATTTGTTGAGGAGCGAGAAAGTAGAGAAACTCGATATCAGACAGAAGCTGACCAAAGCTTATCTTCCAACAGCAGACGGGAACTGACATTTCTTCAACAGAATGTCGTCGATAAATAGTCTAAAATACTAGCATTACTACTCCAAATCCACCGGTTTTTGTGATTTTCAAAGCACTAACTTCAATATCCAAATCGTAGCTGTCCACTGGCTCAACCTCCTTCACCAATGTCAGTTTGAGCTCTCCTTCTTCAAGACCGGAGCTAGGAACACCTAAACTCAGGAGCATTTCTAAAGGGCTCTCAATTCCGATTATAACCAGCAGCGGAGCGGTGGGCCCTTGACAAACATTACAGTTAATGATGACGTTTCGATAAAGAAGCGACAGCTCGCTGTTGATGATAAACAAAATCGAGAGCCTTCTAGAACTGCTTCAGAGCTTACTAGGCAACCTCGCATAGTACTTCCCCGGTGCAGAAAGCCGATGAACGTTTTCAGGTGAAATCTGGAACGCTCTCTTCGAATCCGAACTCGGATTTTTCTGCGGACATCTGCGCAAAAAGTTATAGCCGGCCAAAGTTCGTATTTCCTGCAGCTGAGCTGAAAGTTGCGTTTGTAGCTCTTGAATGAATTTGGCTCAAAAACTCCAATAAAGGGTCATTTGACGTAATGAGATTGGAAACATTTTCAAAAGAATACACTGGGGATCCATGAGTTACAGATTTGAAAAGACTAGAAGCCTCCAATTGTTTGTTAAGCGCCTTTTTGATTTAAAGGCAGGGTTCGCGATAAAAAACGGTTGTTGTGTTATCCTTATGAGAAGGCCATCACAAATGTGAAAATAAGTGAAAAGTTGTAGGGAAAACGCTCAGGAATGAGTTAATGTTTAGTATCCGCCCGCCTCCAATTATCGAGATTTTTATGAATACCTGTTTTGTAAACATTAATTTTGAATCTAAAAAATATTCTGATCCTTTCTGGAGACTACTGACTACGTTACCAGCAAAACAAAAGGCGGATGAGCAAGCATCAATGAAAATCTCGTTGATTAGGCATCTTTCATAGTCCTCACCGCAAGCGCGGCACTCGCGTGACGCGCGGGACGAAAAGTGGACTATGAAATTTTTCACCGCGCATCACGCGCGGGACGAGCGTGAAGCCACTATGAAATCTCCGGCGGCACAGCCATGGCGGTGCGGATAAAAGTCGGGCCTTGAAGGCACAGGACACCCAGAAAATTAATTTTTAGTTTCCAAGGTTATCTTGGAAAGAGTCACACGCTGATCACATTGGTATCTCTGAAATCATCCAAGACTCCCTTTTAGCAGAGTTATGGCTCCTCAAAGATTACTGTATTTTGAGGGTAAAAAATTGGTGGACGCGTTGTCTCAGGCCTGTATTTCTCTTCATTCGAAATCGTTGCGTGAGAGAAATTCAGGATAAAGTAACAGTCCGGTAATGGACTGAAGAACGACGGCTTGTTGGAATTCATCCACCCATCGAGCCGCTATCGAGTTCGAAAATCTGTTTGGGGGTCGGGTCTGTGGTGGTGAGCGAAGGGGGTCGGGCCTGTGGTGGTCGCTTATATCTCGCTTATTTGGAGGGAATGAGATGTGGCATTTGGCACGTGTTATACAGGAGGGGTCTTCTACACAATTAAAAGAAAATCTCAAAATTCATATCTGAGGGTATACTGTGCCTTTAACTGTGACATGCACAGTAATTCCTGGCCTGCATTTGCGTAAGCGGTAGCGCAGGGTAGTCCCAGAATTATTTATTTTGGAGTGGACTCAAATCGAGAAGAAAGTATTGATTGGAAGGGTAAAACCGCCACGGCGGTTAGGGCGGCGCCGCTATGGCGGTGCTGGTGGACTATGAAAGTTCTTACCGCGCGTCACGCGCGTGCCACGCTTGCGGTGAGGACTATGAAAGATGCCTTAGGGGGCCGACCGACAGCGGTAATTGGCCGTTATACCTTGTTTTTGAGCGTTTTTCACGCGGATTCCCGGGTTTTTTCACTTATTTTTTACTTTTGTGATGACCAAATCTACATTCTCATGGAGAGAGCTGAAAAGTCGTTTTTATCGCGAACCCTGCCTCTAAAGGCAGTGTCCACGATAAAAACCATGTCTGCTTTTTCGGTGGAGATCGGCAGCTGCGGGGCCTAGGGCAACCCTAGCGTTGAAAAAACTAAGAAAAATGAGCTCGGAACGGCCCCCTACGGCCCAAAAGTTGGATACCCGTCAGCTCGTCACCACCAGATGCACTTTCCACGCCCACCGACGTGAACAAATGAATGCTCGAGATTGTGAGATGAGCGATGGTTCCCGATCAATAGCTCCGTTCTTCTATTTATTCCCAACTTCTCTCTTTACTCAGATCAGCTCGCGTACATCGGCTGCAAAAGACGGAAGTTACAAGCCTCGGACAAATCGTCCACCAGGCTCCCCTAACTAAATTTTTGAGGGACCATAACTCCGTTCCTAGAAGGTATTGTACGATTCCAAAAACATCATTCGAATCAGCACGGGACCGTATTCAAGACAGGCGAAAAAGCATAAAAACGATTCTTATCGTGAACACTGCCTTTAAGGGTGTGGTTCTAAAAGCGTTTTAGATCTGACTCAGGATTCCCCTATGAGGTCTTTTTCAAGTGCTGATCATGAAAAGTTTTCGACACATTTTAATCAAAGGTTACTATCGGGGGGAATTTTGAGGGCAAAACGCAATATTCGAAGATTTTCTCAATGAATCGATATATAAGGCTTGAAATTTCACTCCGGTGAATATCTGGAGTGCAAAACACGGATAAGCAATCCGTTTATCGATTTTCGATAGATCACGGTAGCTTACAGTAGGTATACTGTAGCTTGGTCAAAGTCTCAGATTTGGCTCAAAAATTCTCTGAGGGCGTTATTTGGGACGACGAACACGAATTTGAAGTCCATTTTTTGAGTTTCGAAGTTTAAGGGTAGGTACTGTGCTTCTCTGGGCCAAAATCCAGTCCGCAATAGCGTCTCGACACGCTTTGCGGCCGCGCGCATTCGAGTCGGAAGATATTCCAGCGCTGCAGCCGCCGATCTGTTGACTCTAGGTGGGTTTTGGAAACTGGAATTTAAACAAAATTGGAGAAAACTGTATAAAAAAGTCACATCCAGTCGGCGTTGGCGCTGGAAACTCGACCGACTGGAGCGCGTGCGGCGGCAAAGCGTGTCTAGATGCAATCGCGGACCAGAATTTGGCCCAGAGAAGCACAGTAACTCCAGTTAAAATGCATCATGCCTACCGTAACCTACAGCAACCCTAAGTCCAGCGACAAACTTACTCCAGATTAGCGTTTAGCGCCCTAAATAATCCCCAGTTGAAAGTTTTGAGTCGAATCCGAAACAATTTTTCCGAACACTCTGAAAACTGGCTGATGGTCAGACGCCCTTACCTTTTTGCGAAGCTTCAAAAACGCGTATAACTTCGTTCAGCGGGGTCCGCAGCAAATATGATGTCAGATTCGGAGACAGCGAGCCAGATTCGACCAGAAAACATTCATCATTTTCCGAAATGCTGCGAGGGCCTTGCGAGGTTTCCTAGTTAGATTAAAGGCAGGGTTCGCGATAAAAAAGACAATCGAGCTCTCTTCATGAGAATGTGGATTTGGCCATCACAAAAGTAAAAAAAAGGATAAGGAAAAAACCAGGAAAATCGCGTGAAAAACAAAGTATTGATTACCGCTATCGGCCGGCCCTCTAATTAACGAGATTTTCATTAATCCGCCTTTTATTTTCCTGTTAAAGTAGTCAGTAGTCTCCAAAAATGCTCAGAAATTACTTTAGAAGCAGAATAAAAATTGATAAATACAGGTTTTGCACAAATCTCAATAATTGGGGAGCGGGAGGACACCAAGCAATAACTTGTTCCTGAGCGTTTTTTTTTCAATTTTTTACTTATTTTCACTTTTCTGATGGCTAGACCTACCATTCCATGGGGATAGCCCAACAACCGACCAGGGCTGGGCACACGTCCTGGCATACCGATTCTGAATATGCACCCCCTTAGCTCGGTAATTTTTAGGCACCCCCTTAAGAGAAATCGAAATCTGTTTGGCTGTTTTCCGAAAAGTTGAGCACAACAGCCATGATTTTGATTTCCTGGTTTTGATAAACAAGAATTTGAAAAAGCACTGAATAAAGAAAATTCCGAAAATGTCAAAAAAGGTAGTGTAATTTTTGAACTTTAAAACAATCCCATGAGGAAAATTTGTTAGTAAGACGGTAAGCTATGACAAAGAAAAAACAATTTTCATTACAAAACGATTGAACGATTTCAAACAACAGAACTACTACTATTGCGATAATTAATGTTTCCTGTCGAATGTTTTCATAAACCTATGAAGGATTAGTCAAGCTGTGTTTGGTTGTTCTGAATGTGGAAATCAGAACTATTTTTTGTTGTGGAACAATGTTAGGATTCATGTGATGCGTAGGGAGCAGAAAACAAGAGTTCTACCTTCCTAGAATGCCGCATTTCTTCAGAGATTCGGCTTGCCGTGCGATATGGTGTTTGTACGCAGCTACACAGCGCACACGGGAGTGAACGCGCACGCAATATTAATAAAAAAAATATTTTATTACCGAACGGGGCGGAGAAAAGGATTGAAACTGAAAGAATTGGAAGATGGTGAATGCAGTCTATTCTGGATGTACCCATTTTAGAAATTTGATGTAAATCTATCAAAAAGGGGTCTTCCAAGCGAAAGAGGTCTGGTTGGCGTCAGAAACGTTCCAACAAAAAGGGAACAATAGGTAAGTAGACTGAGGAGAGTCTACAAAAAGTGAACAATATTTTCTGACACTGATTTTCCTGGCCGATACTTCTTAACAGCGAAAATAAACCGTTGTGGTATTTTACGAGGACGAGTTTAGTGTTTTCCGGAAAAAGGGCTTCTATTCGTTCCACGAGATTCTACGGGATTACTCTGGCTTGATGCTGTATTCCTATTTTATCGTTTCGCTTCTCCTTACAGCTAGGCATAACCGTCTCTCTAAGTCTTTTCGACATCATCTTCTATTCTGATGGTAAATATTAGGTTTACATGCACATACATTTAAGCTGTTCTCGCATAATCAAGACCAATTTTTGGAACCACAGAGTGCTTCCGTGTAGAACACCGCAACGGTTTGTTTTCGCTGTTAAGAAGTGTTCACCAAGAAAATTACTCTCAAAGAATATTGTTCACTTTTTGTAGACTCTCCTCAATCTACTTACCTATTGTTCCCTTTTTGTTGGAACGTTTCTGACGCCAACCAAACCTATTTCGCTTGGAAGACCCTTTTTTGATAGAATTGTTCACTTTTTATTGATATTACGAAGTAATATCTATGAAAAAATCTTCAATATTTTTCAAATAGCATGGATTGCTATAATAATCAGTAAGCAACAAACTTGTTGCGCACGCTACAATTGAAGAGCTACTCAATTTCCACGACGTCCTGATGACATCGCCAGATGCTTTATGCACTTGGCACGACCTTGGCACGGCGTCGTGATGACTTCGTCAGATGCTCTATGTACTTTGCATGACACCCTGATGACGTCATCAGATGCCCTATGTACTTTAGATGACACCCTGATGACGTCATCAGATGCCCTATCTACTTTAAATGACACCCTGATGACGTCATCAGATGCCCTATCTACTTTAAATGACACCCTGATGACGTCATCAGATGCCCTATGTACTTTACGTGACACCCTGATGGCGTCATCAGATGCCCTATGTACTTTACATGACATCCTGATGACGTCATCAGATGCCCTATATACTTTACATGGCACCATGATGACGTCATCAGATGCCATATGTACTTTGCATGACACCATGATGACGTCATCAGATGCCCTATGTACTTTACATGACATCCTGATGACGTCATCAGATGCCCTATGTACTTCACATGACATCCTGATGACGTCATCAGATGCCCTACGTACTTTGCATGACACCCTGATGACGTCATCAGATGCCCTATGTACTTTGCATGACACTCTGATGACGTCATCAGATGCCCTGTGTACTTTGCATGACACCCTGATGACGTCATCAGATGCCCTATGTACTTTAGATGACACCCTGATGACGTCATCAGATGCCCTATGTACTTTAGATGACACCCTGATGACGTCATCAGATGCCCTGTGTACTTTGCATGACACCCTGATGACGTCATCAGATGCCCTATGTACTTTAGATGACACTCTGATGACGTCATCAGATGCCCTGTGTACTTTGCATGACACCCTGATGACGTCATCAGATGCCCTATGTACTTTAGATGACACCCTGATGACGTCATCAGATGCCCTATGAACTTTAGATGACACCATGATGACGTCATCAGATGCCATATGTACTTTGCATGACACCATGATGACGTCATCAGATGCCCTATGTACTTTACATGACATCCTGATGACGTCATCAGATGCCCTATGTACTTCACATGACATCCTGATGACGTCATCAGATGCCTTATGTACTTTGCATGACACCCTGATGACGTCATCAGATGCCCTATGTACTTTAGATGACACTCTGATGACGTCATCAGATGCCCTGTGTACTTTGCATGACACCCTGATGACGTCATCAGATGCCCTATGTACTTTAGATGACACCCTGATGACGTCATCAGATGCCCTATGAACTTTACATGACATCCTGATGACGTCATCAGATGCCTTATGTACTTTGCATGACACCCTGATGACGTCATCAGATGCCCTATGTACTTTACATGACACCCTGATGACGTCATCAGATGCCTTATGTACTTTGCATGACACCCTGATGACGTCATCAGATGCCCTATGTACTTTACATGACACCCTGATGACGTCATCAGATGCCATATGTACTTTGCATGACACCATGATGACGTCATCAGATGCCCTATGTACTTTACATGACATCCTGATGACGTCATCAGATGCCCTATGTACTTTACATGACACCCTGATGACGTCATCAGATGCCCTATGTACTTTACATGACACCCTGATGACGTCATCAGATGCCATATGTACTTTGCATGACACCATGATGACGTCATCAGATGCCCTATGTACTTTACATGACACCCTGATGACGTCATCAGATGCCATATGTACTTTGCATGACACCATGATGACGTCATCAGATGCCCTATGTACTTTACATGACATCCTGATGACGTCATCAGATGCCCTATGTACTTCACATGACATCCTGATGACGTCATCAGATGCCCTACGTACTTTGCATGACACCCTGATGACGTCATCAGATGCCCTATGTACTTTGCATGACACTCTGATGACGTCATCAGATGCCCTGTGTACTTTGCATGACACCCTGATGACGTCATCAGATGCCCTATGTACTTTAGATGACACCCTGATGACGTCATCAGATGCCCTATGTACTTTAGATGACACCCTGATGACGTCATCAGATGCCCTGTGTACTTTGCATGACACCCTGATGACGTCATCAGATGCCCTATGTACTTTAGATGACACCCTGATGACGTCATCAGATGCCCTGTGTACTTTGCATGACACCCTGATGACGTCATCAGATGCCCTATGTACTTTAGATGACACCCTGATGACGTCATCAGATGCCCTATGAACTTTACATGACATCCTGATGACGTCATCAGATGCCTTATGTACTTTGCATGACACCCTGATGACGTCATCAGATGCCCTATGTACTTTACATGACACCCTGATGACGTCATCAGATGCCTTATGTACTTTGCATGACACCCTGATGACGTCATCAGATGCCCTATGTACTTTAGATGACACCCTGATGACGTCATCAGATGCACTGTGTACTTTGCATGACACCCTGATGACGTCATTGGATGCCCTGTGTACTTTACATGACACCCTGATGACGTCATCAGATGCCCTATGTACTTTGCATGACACCCTGATGACGTCATTAGATGCCCTGTGTACTTTACATGACACCCTGATGACGTCATCAGGTGCCTTATGTACTTTGCATGACACCCTGATGACGTCATCAGATGCCCTATGTACTTTACATGACACCCTGATGACGTCATCAGATGCCTTATGTACTTTGCATGACACCCTGATGACGTCATCAGATGCCCTATGTACTTTAGATGACACCCTGATGACGTCATTAGATGCCCTGTGTACTTTACATGACACCCTGATGACGTCATCAGGTGCCTTATGTACTTTGCATGACACCCTGATGACGTCATTAGATGCCCTGTGTACTTTACATGACACCCTGATGACGTCATCAGGTGACTTATGTACTTTACATGACACCCTGATGTCATGACTGATAATATCACTTGATATGATAAGCAGTAAGAAGTAAATTAGTTAATGTGAAACAGTGAGTAAGAAACTTGTTAGTCACTTCCCCTGTCCCTTCCCATTGAAAAGTACAGCCTACAACGTGTTTTAGCGATTTCGTCTACCAACTGATAATATCACTCGATATGATAAGCAGTAAGAAGTAAAGTAGTTAATGTGAAACAGTAAGTAAGAAACTTGTTAGTCACTTCACCTGTCCCTTCCCATTGAAAAGTACAGCCTACAACGTGTTTTAGCGATTTGGTCTACCAACTGATAATATCACTTGATATGATAAGCAGTAAGAAGTAAAGTAGTTAATGTGAAACAGTAAGTAAGAAACTTGTTAGTCACTTCCCTGTCCCTTCCCATTGAAAGGTACAGCCTACAGCGTGTTTTAGCGATTTGGTCTACCAACTGATAATATCACTTGATATGATAAGCAGTAAGAAGTAAAGTAGTTAATGTGAAACAGTAAGTAAGAAACTTGTTAGTCACTTCCCCTGTCCCTTCCCATTGAAAAGTACAGCCTACAACGTGTTTTAGCGATTTGGTCTACCAACTGATAATATCACTTGATATGATAAGCAGTAAGAAGTAAAGTAGTTAATGTGAAAGAGTAAGAAACAAACCCGTTAGTCACTTCCCTGTCCCTTCCCATTGAAAAGTACAGCCTACAACGTGTTTTAGCGATTTGGTCTACCAACTGATAATATCACTTGATATGATAAGCAGTAAGAAGTAAAGTAGTTAATGTGAAAGAGTAAGTAAGAAACTTGTTAGTCACTTCCCCTGTCCCGTCCCATTGAAAAGTACAGCCTACAACGTGTTTTAGCGATTTGGTCTACCAACTGATAATATCACTCGATATGATAAGCAGTAAGAAGTAAAGTAGTTAATGTGAAACAGTAAGTAAGAAACTTGTTAGTCACTTCCCTGTCCCTTCCCATTGAAAAGTACAGCCTACAACGTGTTTTAGCGATTTGGTCTACCAACTGATAATATCACTTGATATGATAAGCAGTAAGAAGTAAAGTAGTTAATGTGAAACAGTAAGTAAGAAACTTGTTAGTCACTTCCCCTGTCCCTTCCCATTGAAAAGTACAGCCTACAACGTGTTTTAGCGATTTGGTCTACCAACTGATAATATCACTTGATATGATAAGCAGTAAGAAGTAAAGTAGTTAATGTGAAACAGTAAGTAAGAAACTTGTTAGTCACTTCTCCTGTCCCTTCCCATTGAAAAGTACAGCCTACAACGTGCTTTAGCGATTTGGTCTACCAACTGATAATATCACTTGATATGATAAGCAGTAAGAAGTAAAGTAGTTAATGTGAAACAGTAAGTAAGAAACTTGTTAGTCACTTCCCCTGTCCCTTCCCATTGAAAAGTACAGCCTACAACGTGTTTTAGCGATTTGGTCTACCAACTGATAATATCACTTGATATGATAAGCAGTAAGAAGTAAAGTAGTTAATGTGAAACAGTGAGTAACAAACTTGTTAGTCACTTCCCCTGTCCCTTCCCACTGAAAAGTACAGCCTACAACGTGGTTTAGCGATTTGGTCTACCAACTGATAATATCACTTGATATGATAAGCAGTAAGAAGTAAAGTAGTTAATGTGAAACAGTAAGTAAGAAACTTGTTAGTCACTTCTCCTGTCCCTTCCCATTGAAAAGTACAGCCTACAACGTGCTTTAGCGATTTGGTCTACCAACTGATAATATCACTTGATATGATAAGCAGTAAGAAGTAAAGTAGTTAATGTGAAACAGTAAGTAAGAAACATGTTAGTCACTTCCTGTCCCTTCCCATTGAAAAGTACAGCCTACAACGTGCTTTAGCGATTTGGTCTACCAACTGATAATATCACTTGATATGATAAGCAGTAAGAAGTAAAGTAGTTAATGTGAAACAGTAAGTAAGAAACTTGTTAGTCACTTCCCCTGTCCCTTCCCATTGAAAAGTACAGCCTACAACGTGTTTTAGCGATTTGGTCTACCAACTGATAATATCACTTGATATGATAAGCAGTAAGAAGTAAAGTAGTTAATGTGAAACAGTGAGCAAGAAACTTGTTAGTCACTTCCCCTGTCCCTTCCCATTGAAAAGTACAGCCTACAACGTGTTTTAGCGATTTGGTCTACCAACTGATAATATCACTTGATATGATAAGCAGTAAGAGGTAAAGTAGTTAATGTGAAACAGTAAGTAAGAAACTTGTTAGTCACTTCCCCTGTCCCTTCCCATTGAAAAGTACAGCCTACAACGTGTTTTAGCGATTTGGTCTACCAACTGATAATATCACTTGATATGATAAGCAGTAAGAAGTAAAGTAGTTAATGTGAAACAGTAAGCAAGAAACTTGTTAGTCACTTCCCCTGTCCCTTCCCATTGAAAAGTACAGCCTACAACGTGTTTTAGCGATTTGGTCTACCAACTGATAATATCACTTGATATGATAAGCAGTAAGAAGTAAAGTAGTTAATGTGAAACAGTAAGCAAGAAACTTGTTAGTCACTTCCCCTGTCCCTTCCCATTGAAAAGTACAGCCTACAACGTGTTTTAGCGATTTAGTCTACCAACTGATAATATCACTTGATATGATAAGCAGTAAGAAGTAAAGTAGTTAATGTGAAACAGTAAGTAAGAAACTTGTTAGTCACTTCTCCTGTCCCTTCCCATTGAAAAGTACAGCCTACAAAGTGTTTTAGCGATTTGGTCTACCAACTGATAATATCACTTGATATGATAAGCAGTAAGAAGTAAAGTAGTGAATGTGAAACAGTAAGCAAGGAGCTTGTTAGTCACTTCCTGTCCCTTCCCATTGAAAAGTACAGCCTACAACGTGTTTTAGCGATTTGGTCTACCAACTGATAATATCACTTGATATGATAAGCAGTAAGAAGTAAAGTAGTTAATGTGAAACAGTAAGTAAGAAACTTGTTAGTCACTTCCTGTCCCTTCCCATTGAAAAGTACAGCCTACAAAGTGTTTTAGCGATTTGGTCTACCAACTGATAATATCACTTGATATGATAAGCAGTAAGAAGTAAAGTAGTTAATGTGAAACAGTAAGTAAGAAACTTGTTAGTCACTTCTCCTGTCCCTTCCCATTGAAAAGTACAGCCTACAACGTGTTTTAGCGATTTAGTCTACCAACTGATAATATCACTTGATATGATAAGCAGTAAGAAGTAAAGTAGTTAATGTGAAACAGTTAGTAAGGAACTTGTTAGTCACTTCCCCTGTCCCTTCCCATTGAAAAGTACAGCCTACAACGTGTTTTAGCGATTTGGTCTACCAACTGATAATATCACTTGATATGATAAGCAGTAAGAAGTAAAGTAGTTAATGTGAAACAGTAAGTAAGAAACTTGTTAGTCACTTCTCCTGTCCCTTCCCATTGAAAAGTACAGCCTACAAAGTGTTTTAGCGATTTGGTCTACCAACTGATAATATCACTTGATATGATAAGCAGTAAGAAGTAAAGTAGTTAATGTGAAACAGTGAGTAAGAAACTTGTTAGTCACTTCCCCTGTCCCTTCCCATTGAAAAGTACAGCCTACAACGTGTTTTAGCGATTTGGTCTACCAACTGATAATATCACTTGATATGATAAGCAGTAAGAAGTAAAGTAGTTAATGTGAAACAGTAAGTAAGAAACTTGTTAGTCACTTCTCCTGTCCCTTCCCATTGATAAGTACAGCCTACAACGTGTTTTAGCGATTTGGTCTACCAACTGATAATATCACTTGATATGATAAGCAGTAAGAAGTAAAGTAGTTAATGTGAAACAGTAAGTAAGAAACTTGTTAGTCACTTCCCCTGTCCCTTCCCATTGAAAAGTACAGCCTACAACGTGTTTTAGCGATTTGGTCTACCAACTGATAATATCACTTGATATGATAAGCAGTAAGAAGTAAAGTAGTTAATGTGAAACAGTAAATAAAAAACTTGTTAGTCACTTCCCCTGTCCCTTCCCATTGAAAAGTACAGCCTACAACGTGTTTTAGCGATTTGGTCTACCAACTGATAATATCACTCGATATGATAAGCAGTAAGAAGTAAAGTAGTTAATGTGAAACAGTAAGTAAGAAACTTGTTAGTCACTTCCCCTGTCCCTTCCCATTGAAAAGTACAGCCTACAACGTGTTTTAGCGATTTGGTCTACCAACTGATAATATCACTTGATATGATAAGCAGTAAGAAGTAAAGTAGTTAATGTGAAACAGTAAGTAAGAAACTTGTTAGTCACTTTCCCTGTCCCTTCCCATTGAAAAGTACAGCCTACAACGTGTTTTAGCGATTTGGTCTACCAACTGATAATATCACTTGATATGATAAGCAGTAAGAAGTAAAGTAGTTAATGTGAAACAGTAAGTAACAATCTTGTTAGTCACTTCCCCTGTTCCTTCCCATCGAAAAGTACAGCCTACAACGTGTTTTAGCGATTTGGTCTACCAACTGATAATATCACTTGATATGATAAGCAGTAAGAAGTAAAGTAGTTAATGTGAAACCGTAAGCAACAACCTTGTTATTCACTTCCCCTGTCCCTTCCCATCGAAAAGTACAGCCTACAACGTGTTTTAGCGATTTGGTCTACCAACTGATAATATCACTCGATATGATAAGCAGTTAGAAGTAAAGTAGTTAATGTGAAACAGTAAGTAAGAAACTTGTTAGTCACTTCCCCTGTCCCTTCCCATTGAAAAGTACAGCCTACAACGTGTTTTAGCGATTTGGTCTACCAACTGATAATATCACTCGATATGATAAGCAGTAAGAAGTAAAGTAGTTAATGTGAAACAGTAAGTAACAAACTTGTTAGTCACTTCCCCTGTCCCTTCCCATTGAAAAGTACAGCCTACAACGTGTTTTAGCGATTTGGTCTACCAACTGATAATATCACTTGATATGATAAGCAGTAAGAAGTAAAGTAGTTAATGTGAAACAGTAAGTAAGAAACTTGTTAGTCACTTCTCCTGTCCCTTCCCATTGAAAAGTACAGCCTACAACGTGTTTTAGCGATTTGGTCTTCCAACTGATAATATCACTCGATATGATAAGCAGTAAGAAGTAAAGTAGTTAATGTGAAACAGTAAGTAAGAAACTTGTTAGTCACTTCCCCCGTCCCTTCCCATTGAAAAGTACAGCCTACAACGTGTTTTAGCGATTTGGTCTACCAACTGATAATATCACTCGATATGATAAGCAGTAAGAAGTAAAGTAGTTAATGTGAAACAGTAAGTAAGAAACTTGTTAGTCACTTCCCCTGTCCCTTCCCATTGAAAAGTACAGCCTACAACGTGTTTTAGCGATTTGGTCTACCAACTGATAATATCACTTGATATGATAAGCAGTAAGAAGTAAAGTAGTTAATGTGAAACAGTAAGTAACAAACTTGTTAGTCACTTCCCCTGTCCCTTCCCATTGAAAAGTACAGCCTACAACGTGTTTTAGCGATTTGGTCTACCAACTGATAATATCACTTGATATGATAAGCAGTAAGAAGTAAAGTAGTTAATGTGAAACAGTAAGTAACAAACTTGTTAGTCACTTCCCCTGTCCCTTCCCATCGAAAAGTACAGCCTACAACGTGTTTTAGCGATTTGGTCTACCAACTGATAATATCATTTGATACGATAAGCAGTAAGAAGTAAAGTAGTTAATGTGAAACAGAAAATAAAAAACTTGTTAGTCACTTGCTCTGTCCCTTCCCATTGAAAAGTACACCCTACAACGTGTTTTAGCGATTTGGTCTACCAACTGATAATATCACTCGATATGATAAGCAGTAAGAAGTAAAGTAGTTAATGTGAAACAGTAAGTAAGAAACTTGTTAGTCACTTCCCTGTCCCTTCCCATTGATAAGTACAGCCTACAACGTGTTTTAGCGATTTGATCTACCAACTGATAATATCACTTGATATGATAAGCAGTAAGAAGGAAAGTAGTTAATGTGAAACAGTAAGAAACAAACCCGTTAGTCACTTCCCTGTCCCTTCCCATTGAAAAGTACAGTCTACAACGTGTTTCAGCGATTTGATCTACCAACTGATAATATCACTTGATATGATAAGCAGTAAGAAGTAAAGTAGTTAATGTGAAACAGTAAGTAAGAAACTTGTTAGTCACTTCCTCTGTCCCTTCCCATTGAAAAAAACAGCCTACAACGTGTTTTAGCGATTTGGTCTACCAACTGAGAATATCACTTGATATGATAAGCAGTAAGAAGTAAAGTAGTTAATGTGAAACAGTAAGTAAGAAACTTGTTAGTCACTTTCCCTGTCCCTTCCCATTGAAAAGTACAGCCTACAACGTGTTTTAGCGATTTGGTCTACCAACTGATAATATCACTTGATATGATAAGCAGTAAGAAGTAAAGTAGTTAATGTGAAACAGTAAGTAACAATCTTGTTAGTCACTTCCCCTGTTCCTTCCCATCGAAAAGTACAGCCTACAACGTGTTTTAGCGATTTGGTCTACCAACTGATAATATCACTTGATATGATAAGCAGTAAGAAGTAAAGTAGTTAATGTGAAACAGTAAGCAACAACCTTGTTATTCACTTCCCCTGTCCCTTCCCATCGAAAAGTACAGCCTACAACGTGTTTTAGCGATTTGGTCTACCAGCTGATAATATCACTTGATATGATAAGCAGTAAGAAGTAAAGTAGTTAATGTGAAACAGTAAGTAAGAAACTTGTTAGTCACTTCCCCTGTCCCTTCCCATCGAAAAGTACAGCCTACAACGTGTTTTAGCGATTTGGTCTACCAACTGATAATATCACTTGATATGATAAGCAGTAAGAAGTAAAGTAGTTAATGTGAAACAGTAAGTAACAATCTTGTTAGTCACTTCCCCTGTCCCTTCCCATCGAAAAGTACAGCCTACAACGTGTTTTAGCGATTTGGTCTACCAGCTGATAATATCACTTGATATGATAAGCAGTAAGAAGTAAAGTAGTTAATGTGAAACAGTAAGCAACAACCTTGTTATTCACTTCCCCTGTCCCTTCCCATCGAAAAGTACAGCCTACAACGTGTTTTAGCGATTTGGTCTACCAGCTGATAATATCACTTGATATGATAAGCAGTAAGAAGTAAAGTAGTTAATGTGAAACAGTAAGCAACAACCTTGTTAGTCACTTTCCCTGTCCCTTCCCATTGAAAAGTACAGCCTACAACGTGTTTTAGCGATTTGGTCTACCAACTGATAATATCACTTGATATGATAAGCAGTAAGAAGTAAAGTAGTTAATGTGAAACAGTAAGTAACAAACTTTTTAGTCACTTCCCCTGTCCCTTCCCATCGAAAAGTACAGCCTACAACGTGTTTTAGCGATTTGATCTACCAACTGATAATATCACGTGATATGATAAGCAGTAAGAAGTAAAGTAGTTAATGTGAAACAGTAAGTAAGAAACTTGTTAGTCACTTCTCCTGTCCCTTCCCATTGAAAAGTACAGCCTACAAAGTGTTTTAGCGATTTGGTCTACCAACTGATAATATCACTTGATATGATAAGCAGTAAGAAGTAAAGTAGTTAATGTGAAACAGTAAGTAAGAAACTTGTTAGTCACTTCCCTGTCCCTTCCCATTGAAAAGTACAGCCTACAACGTGTTTTAGCGATTTGGTCTACCAACCGATAATATCACTTGATATGATAAGCAGTAAGAAGTAAAGTAGTTAATGTGAAACAGTAAGTAAGAAACTTGTTAGTCACTTCCCCTGTCCCTTCCCATTGAAAAGTACAGCCTACAACGTGTTTTAGCGATTTGGTCTACCAACTGATAATATCACTTGATATGATAAGCAGTAAGAAGTAAAGTAGTTAATGTGAAACAGTAAGTAACAGACTTGTTAGTCACTTCCCTGTCCCTTCCCATTGAAAAGTACAGCCTACAACGTGTTTTAGCGATTTGGTCTACCAACTGATAATATCACTTGATATGATAAGCAGTAAGAAGTAAAGTAGTTAATGTGAAACAGTAAGTAAGAAACTTGTTAGTCACTTCCCTGTCCCTTCCCATTGAAAAGTACAGCCTACAACGTGTTTTAGCGATTTGGTCTACCAACTGATAATATCACTTGATATGATAAGCAGTAAGAAGTAAAGTAGTTAATGTGAAACAGTAAGTAAGAAACTTGTTAGTCACTTCCTGTCCCTTCCCATCGAAAAGTACAGCCTACAACGTGTTTTAGCGATTTGGTCTACCAACTGATAATATCACTTGATATGATAAGCAGTAAGAAGTAAAGTAGTTAATGTGAAACAGTAAGTAACAAACTTGTTAGTCACTTCCCTGTCCCTTCCCATCGAAAAGTACAGCCTACAACGTGTTTTAGCGATTTGATCTACCAACTGATAATATCACTTGATATGATAAGCAGTAAGAAGTAAAGTAGTTAATGTGAAACAGTAAGTAACAAACTTGTTATTCACTTCCCCTGTCCCTTCCCATCGAAAAGTACAGCCTACAACGTGTTTTAGCGATTTGGTCTACCAACTGATAATATCACTTGATATGATAAGCAGTAAGAAGTAAAGTAGTTAATGTGAAACAGTAAGTAACAAACTTGTTAGTCACTTCCCCTGTCCCTTCCCATCGAAAAGTACAGCCTACAACGTGTTTTAGCGATTTGGTCTACCAACTGATAATATCACTTGATATGATAAGCAGTAAGAAGTAAAGTAGTTAATGTGAAACAGTAAGTAACAAACTTGTTAGTCACTTCCCCTGTCCCTTCCCATCGAAAATTACAGCCTACAACGTGTTTTAGCGATTTGGTCTACCAACTGATAATATCACTTGATATGATAAGCAGTAAGAAGTAAAGTAGTTAATGTGAAACAGTAAGCAACAACCTTGTTATTCACTTCCCTGTCCCTTCCCATCGAAAAGTACAGCCTACAACGTGTTTTAGCGATTTGGTCTACCAGCTGATAATATCACTTGATATGATAAGCAGTAAGAAGTAAAGTAGTTAATGTGAAACAGTAAGTAAGAAACTTGTTAGTCACTTCCCCTGTCCCTTCCCATTGAAAAGTACAGCCTACAACGTGTTTTAGCGATTTGGTCTACCAACTGATAATATCACTTGGATATGATAAGCAGTAAGAAGTAAAGTAGTTAATGTGAAACAGTAAGTAACAAACTTGTTAGTCACTTCCCTGTCCCTTCCCATCGAAAAGTACAGCCTACAACGTGTTTTAGCGATTTGGTCTACCAACTGATAATATCACTTGATATGATAAGCAGTAAGAAGTAAAGTAGTTAATGTGAAACAGTAAGTAACAAACTTGTTAGTCACTTCCCTGTCCCTTCCCATCGAAAAGTACAGCCTACAACGTGTTTTAGCGATTTGGTCTACCAGCTGATAATATCACTTGATATGATAAGCAGTAAGAAGTAAAGTAGTTAATGTGAAACAGTAAGTAAGAAACTTGTTAGTCACTTCCCTGTCCCTTCCCATTGAAAAGTACAGCCTACAACGTGTTTTAGCGATTTGGTCTACCAACTGATAATATCACTTGATATGATAAGCAGTAAGAAGTAAAGTAGTTAATGTGAAACAGTAAGTAACAAACTTGTTATTCACTTCCTTGTCCCTTCCCATCGAAAGGTACAGCCTACAACGTGTTTTAGCGATTTGGCCTACCAGCTGATAATATCACTTGATATGATAAGCAGTAAGAAGTAAAGTAGTTAATGTAAAACAGTAAGTAACAAACTTTTCAGTCACTTCCCCTGTCGCTTCTCATCGAAAAGTACAGCCTACAACGTGTTTTAGCGATTTGGTCTACCAACTGATAATATCACTTGATATGATAAGCAGTAAGAAGTAAAGTAGTTAATGTGAAACAGTATGTAACAAACTTTTTAGTCACTTCCCCTGTCCCTTCCCATCGAAAAGTACAGCCTACAACGTGTTTTAGCGATTTGGTCTACCAACTGATAATATGACATGATGTGTTAAGCAGTAAGAAGTAAAGTAGTTAATGTGAAACAGTAAGTAACAACCTTGTTATTCACTTCCTGTCCCTTCCCATCGAAAAGCACAGCCTACAACGTGTTTTGGCGATTTGATCTACCAACTGATAATATCACTTGATATGATAAGCAGTAAGAAGTAAAGTAGTTAATGTGAAACAGTAAGTAAGAAACTTGTTAGTCACTTCCCCTGTCCCTTCCCATCGAAAAGTACAGCCTACAACGTGTTTTAGCGATTTGGTCTACCAACTGATAATATCACTTGATATGATAAGCAGTAAGAAGTAAAGTAGTTAATGTGAAACAGTATGTAACAAACTTTTTAGTCACTTCCCCTGTCCCTTCGCATTGAAAAGTACAACCAACAACGTGTTTTAGCGATTTGGTCTACCAACTGATAATATCACTTGATATGATAAGCAGTAAGAAGTAAAGTAGTTAATGTGAAACAGTAAGCAACAACCTTGTTATTCACTTCCCCTGTCCCTTCCCATCGAAAAGTACAGCCTACAACGTGTTTTAGCGATTTGGTCTACCAGCTGATAATATCACTTGATATGATAAGCAGTAAGAAGTAAAGTAGTTAATGTTGAACAGTAAGTAACACACTTGTTAGTCACTTCCCCTGTCCCTTCCCATCGAAAAGTACAGCCTACAACGTGTTTTAGCGATTTGGTCTACCAGCTGATAATATCACTTGATATGATAAGCAGTAAGAAGTAAAGTAGTTAATGTGAAACAGTAAGTAATAAACTTGTTAGTCACTTTCCTTGTCCCTTCCCATCGAAAAGTACAGCCTACAACGTGTTTTAGCGATTTGGTCTACCAGCTGATAATATCACTTGATATGATAAGCAGTAAGAAGTAAAGTAGTTAATGTGAAACAGTAAGCAACAACCTTGTTAGTCACTTTCCCTGTCCCTTCCCATTGAAAAGTACAGCCTACAACGTGTTTTAGCGATTTGGTCTACCAGCTGATAATATCACTTGATATGATAAGCAGTAAGAAGTAAAGTAGTTAATGTGAAACAGTAAGTAAGAAACTTGTTAGTCACTTTCCCTGTCCCTTCCCATCGAAAAGTACAGCCTACAACGTGTTTTAGCGATTTGTTCTACCAACTGATCATATCACTTGATATGATAAGCAGTGAGAAGTGAAGTAGTTAATGTGAAACAGTAAGCAACAAACTTGTTAGTCACTTTCCCTGTCCCTTCCCATCGAAAAGTACAGCCTACAACGTGTTTTAGCGATTTGGTCTACCAGCTGATAATATCACTTGATATGATAAGCAGTAAGAAGTAAAGTAGTTAATGTGAAACAGTAAGTAAGAAACTTGTTAGTCACTTCCCCTGTCCCTTCCCATTGAAAAGTACAGCCTACAACGTGTTTTAGCGATTTGGTCTACCAGCTGATAATATCACTTGATATGATAAGCAGTAAGAAGTAAAGTAGTTAATGTGAAACAGTAAGTAAGAAACTTGTTAGTCACTTCCTGTCCCTTCCCATCGAAAAGTACAGCCTACAACGTGTTTTAGCGATTTGGTCTACCAACTGATAATATCACTTGATATGATAAGCAGTAAGAAGTAAAGTAGTTAATGTGAAACAGTAAGTAACAAACTTGTTAGTCACTTCCCTGTCCCTTCCCATCGAAAAGTACAGCCTACAACGTGTTTTAGCAATTTGGTCTACCAACTGATAATATCACTAGATATGATAAGCAGTAAGAAGTAAAGTAGTTAATGTGAAACAGTAAGTAACAAAATTGTTATTCACTTCCCTGTCCCTTCCCATCGAAAAGTACAGCCTACAACGTGTTTTAGCGATTTGGTCTACCAACTGATAATATCACTTGATATGATAAGCAGTAAGAAGTAAAGTAGTTAATGTGAAACAGTAAGTAACAAACTTGTTAGTCACTTCCCCTGTCCCTTCCCATTGAAAAGTACAGCCTACAACGTGTTTTAGCGATTTGGTCTACCAACTGATAATATCACTTGATATGATAAGCAGTAAGAAGTAAAGTAGTTAATGTGAAACAGTAAGTAAGAAACTTGTTAGTCACTTCCCTTGTCCCTTCCCATCGAAAAGTACAGCCTACAACGTGTTTTAGCGATTTGGTCTACCAACTGATAATATCATTTGATACGATAAGCAGTAAGAAGTAAAGTAGTTAATGTGAAACAGTAAGTAAGAAACTTGTTAGTCACTTCCTGTCCCTTCCCATCGAAAAGTACAGCCTACAACGTGTTTTAGCGATTTGGTCTACCAACTGATAATATCACTTGATATGATAAGCAGTAAGAAGTAAAGTAGTTAATGTGAAACAGTAAGCAACAACCTTGTTATTCACTTCCCCTGTCCCTTCCCATCGAAAAGTACAGCCTACAACGTGTTTTAAAGGATTTGGTCTACCAGCTGATAATATCACTTGATATGATAAGCAGTAAGAAGTAAAGTAGTTAATGTGAAACAGTAAGTAAGAAACTTGTTAGTCACTCTCCCTGTCCCTTCCCATTGAAAAGTACAGCCTACAACGTGTTTTAGCGATTTGGTCTACCAACTGATAATATCACTTGATATGATAAGCAGTAAGAAGTAAAGTAGTTAATGTGAAACAGTAAGTAAGAAACTTGTTAGTCACTTCCCCTGTCCCTTCCCATTGAAAAGTACAGCCTACAACGTGTTTTAGCGATTTGGTCTACCAACTGATAATATCACTTGATATGATAAGCAGTAAGAAGTAAAGTAGTTAATGTGAAACAGTAAGTAACAAACTTGTTATTCACTTCCCCTGTCCCTTCCCATCGAAAAGTACAGCCTACAACGTGTTTTAGCGATTTGGTCTACCAGCTGATAATATCACTTGATATGATAAGCAGTAAGAAGTAAAGTAGTTAATGTGAAACAGTAAGTAAGAAACTTGTTAGTCACTTTCCCTGTCCCTTCCCATTGAAAAGTACAGCCTACAACGTGTTTTAGCGATTTGGTCTACCAACTGATAATATCACTTGATATGATAAGCAGTAAGAAGTAAAGTAGTTAATGTGAAACAGTAAGTAAGAAACTTGTTAGTCACTTCCCCTGTCCCTTCCCATTGAAAAGTACAGCCTACAACGTGTTTTAGCGATTTGGTCTACCAACTGATAATATCACTTGATATGATAAGCAGTAAGAAGTAAAGTAGTTAATGTGAAACAGTAAGTAACAAACTTGTTAGTCACTTCCCTGCCCCTTCCCATCGAAAAGTACAGCCTAGATCGTGTTTTAGCGATTTGGTTTACCAACTGATAATATCACTTGATATGATAAGCAGTAAGAAGTGAAGTAGTCAATGTTGAAACAGTAAGTAACAAACTTGTTAGTCACTTCCCTGTCCCTTCCCATCGAAAAGTACAGCCTACAACGTGTTTTAGCGATTTGGTCTACCAACTGATAATATCACTTGATATGATAAGCAGTAAGAAGTAAAGTAGTTAATGTGAAACAGTAAGCAACAACCTTGTTATTCACTTCCCCTGTCCCTTCCCATCGAAAAGTACAGCCTACAACGTGTTTTAGCGATTTGGTCTACCAACTGATAATATCACTTGATATGATAAGCAGTAAGAAGTAAAGTAGTTAATGTGAAACAGTAAGCAACAACCTTGTTATTCACTTCCCCTGTCCCTTCCCATCGAAAAGTACAGCCTACAACGTGTTTTAGCGATTTGGTCTACCAACTGATAATATCACTTGATATGATAAGCAGTAAGAAGTAAAGTAGTTAATGTGAAACAGTAAGCAACAACCTTGTTATTCACTTCCCCTGTCCCTTCCCATCGAAAAGTACAGCCTACAACGTGTTTTAGCGATTTGGTCTACCAGCTGATAATATCACTTGATATGATAAGCAGTAAGAAGTAAAGTAGTTAATGTGAAACAGTAAGTAAGAAACTTGTTAGTCACTCTCCCTGTCCCTTCCCATTGAAAAGTACAGCCTACAACGTGTTTTAGCGATTTGGTCTACCAACTGATAATATCACTTGATATGATAAGCAGTAAGAAGTAAAGTAGTTAATGTGAAACAGTAAGCAACAACCTTGTTATTCACTTCCCCTGTCCCTTCCCATCGAAAAGTACAGCCTACAACGTGTTTTAGCGATTTGGTCCACCAACTGATAATATCACTTGATATGGTAAGCAGTAAGAAGTAAAGTAGTTAATGTGAAACAGTAAGCAACAAACTTGTTAGTCACTTCCCTGTCCCTTCCCATCGAAAAGCAAGTACAGCCTACAACGTGTTTTAGCGATTTGGTCTACCAGCTGATAATATCACTTGATATGATAAGCAGTAAGAAGTAAAGTAGTTAATGTGAAACAGTAAGTAAGAAACTTGTTAATCACTTCCCCTGTCCCTTCGCATTGAAAAGTACAGCCTACAACGTGTTTTAGCGATTTGGTCTACCAACTGATAATATCACTTGATATGATAAGCAGTAAGAAGTAAAGTAGTTAATGTGAAACAGTAAGCAACAACCTTGTTATTCACTTCCCCTGTCCCTTCCCATCGAAAAGTACAGCCTACAACGTGTTTTAGCGATTTGGTCTACCAGCTGATAATATCACTTGATATGATAAGCAGTAAGAAGTAAAGTAGTTAATGTGAAACAGTAAGTAAGAAACTTGTTAGTCACTTCCCCTGTCCCTTCCCATTGAAAAGTACAGCCTACAACGTGTTTTAGCGATTTGGTCTACCAACTGATAATATCACTTGATATGATAAGCAGTAAGAAGTAAAGTAGTTAATGTGAAACAGTAAGCAACAACCTTGTTATTCACTTCCCCTGTCCCTTCCCATCGAAAAGTACAGCCTACAACGTGTTTTAGCGATTTGGTCTACCAACTGATAATATCACTTGATATGATAAGCAGTAAGAAGTAAAGTAGTTAATGTGAAACAGTAAGCAACAACCTTGTTATTCACTTCCCTGTCCCTTCCCATCGAAAAGTACAGCCTACACCGTGTTTTAGCGATTTGGTCTACCAACTGATAATATCACTTGATATGATAAGCAGTAAGAAGTAAAGTAGTTAATGTGAAACAGTAAGTAAGAAACTTGTTAGTCACTCTCCCTGTCCCTTCCCATTGAAAAGTACAGCCTACAACGTGTTTTAGCGATTTGGTCTACCAGCTGATAATATCACTTGATATGATAAGCAGTAAGAAGTAAAGTAGTTAATGTGAAACAGTAAGTAAGAAACTTGTTAGTCACTCTCCCTGTCCCTTCCCATTGAAAAGTACAGCCTACAACGTGTTTTAGCGATTTGGTCTACCAACTGATAATATCACTTGATATGATAAGCAGTAAGAAGTAAAGTAGTTAATGTGAAACAGTAAGTAAGAAACTTGTTAGTCACTCTCCCTGTCCCTTCCCATTGAAAAGTACAGCCTACAACGTGTTTTAGCGATTTGGTCTACCAACTGATAATATCACTTGATATGATAAGCAGTAAGAAGTAAAGTAGTTAATGTGAAACAGTAAGTAACAAACTTGTTAGTCACTTCCCCTGTCCCTTCCCATCGAAAAGTACAGCCTACAACGTGTTTTAGCGATTTGGTCTACCAACTGATAATATCACTTGATATGATAAGCAGTAAGAAGTAAAGTAGTTAATGTGAAACAGTAAGTAAGCAACTTGTTAGTCACTCTCCCTGTCCCTTCCCATTGAAAAGTACAGCCTACAACGTGTTTTAGCGATTTGGTCTACCAACTGATAATATCACTTGATATGATAAGCAGTAAGAAGTAAAGTAGTTAATGTGAAACAGTAAGTAACAAACTTGTTAGTCACTTCCCCTGTCCCTTCCCATCGAAAAGTACAGCCTACAACGTGTTTTAGCGATTTGGTCTACCAGCTGATAATATCACTTGATATGATAAGCAGTAAGAAGTAAAGTAGTTAATGTGAAACAGTAAGTAAGAAACTTGTTAATCACTCTCCCTGTCCCTTCCCATCGAAAAGTACAGCCTACAACGTGTTTTAGCGATTTGGTCTACCAACTGATAATATCACTTGATATGATAAGCAGTAAGAAGTAGAGTAGTTAATGTGAAACAGTAAGTAAGAAACTTGTTAGTCACTCTCCCTGTCCCTTCCCATCGAAAAGTACAGCCTACAACGTGTTTTAGCGATTTGGTCTACCAGCTGATAATATCACTTGATATGATAAGCAGTAAGAAGTAAAGTAGTTAATGTTAAACAGTAAGTAACAAACTTGTTATTAACCTTCCCTGTCCCTTCCCATCGAAAAGTACAGCCTACAACGTGTTTTAGCGATTTGGTCTACCAGCTGATAATATCACTTGATATGATAAGCAGTAAGAAGTAAAGTAGTTAATGTGAAACAGTAAGTAAGAAACTTGTTAATCACTTCCCCTGTCCCTTCGCATTGAAAAGTACAGCCTACAACGTGTTTTAGCGATTTGGTCTACCAACTGATAATATCACTTGATATGATAAGCAGTAAGAAGTAAAGTAGTTAATGTGAAACAGTAAGTAACAAACTTGTTAGTCACTTCCCCTGTCCCTTCCCATCGAAAAGTACAGCCTACAGCGTGTTTTAGCGATTTGGTCTACCAACTGATAATATCACTTGATATGATAAGCAGTAAGAAGTAAAGTAGTTAATGTGAAACAGTAAGTAACAAACTTGTTAGTCACTTCCCCTGTCCCTTCCCATCGAAAAGTACAGCCTACAACGTGTTTTAGCGATTTGGTCAACCAGCTGATAATATCACTTGATATGATAAGCAGTAAGAAGTAAAGTAGTTAATGTGAAACAGTAAGTAAGAAACTTGTTAGTCACTCTCCCTGTCCCTTCCCATTGAAAAGTACAGCCTACAACGTGTTTTAGCGATTTGGTCTACCAACTGATAATATCACTTGATATGATAAGCAGTAAGAAGTAAAGTAGTTAATGTGAAACAGTAAGTAAGAAACTTGTTAGTCACTTCCCCTGTCCCTTCCCATTGAAAAGTACAGCCTACAACGTGTTTTAGCGATTTGGTCTACCAACTGATAATATCACTTGATATGATAAGCAGTAAGAAGTAAAGTAGTTAATGTGAAACAGTAAGTAAGAAACTTGTTAGTCACTTCCCTGTCCCTTCCCATCGAAAAGTACAGCCTACAACGTGTTTTAGCGATTTGGTCTACCAACTGATAATATCACTTGATATGATAAGCAGTAAGAAGTAAAGTAGTTAATGTGAAACAGTAAGTAACAAACTTGTTAGTCACTTCCCGGTCCTTTCCCATCGAAAAGTACAGCCTACAACGTGTTTTAGCGATTTGGTCTACCAACTGATAATATCACTTGATATGATAAGCAGTAAGAAGTAAAGTAGTTAATGTGAAACAGTAAGTAAGAAACTTGTTAGTCACTTCCCCTGTCCCTTCCCATCGAAAAGTACAGCCTACAACGTGTTTTAGCGATTTGATCTACCAACTGATAATATCACTTGATATGATAAGCAGTAAGAAGTAAAGTAGTTAATGTGAAACAGTAAGTAACAAACTTTTTAGTCACTTCCCCTGTCCCTTCCCATCGAAAAGTACCGCCTACGACGTGTTTTAGCGATTTGATCTACCAACTGATAATATCACTTGATATGATAAGCAGTAAGAAGTAAAGTAGTTAATGTGAAACAGTAAGTAACAAACTTGTTGGTAGTTCCCCTGTCCCTTCCCATCGAAAAGTACAGCCTACGACGTGTTTAAGCGACTTGGTCTACCAACTGATAATATCACTTGATACGATAAGCAGTAAGAAGTAAAGTAGTTAATGTGAAACAGTAAGTAACAAACTTGTTAGCTTTTTTCCCGGTCCTTTCCCATCGAAAAATACAGCTTACAACGTGTTTTAGCGAGTTGATCTACCAACTGATAATATCACTCGATATGATAAGCAGTAAGAAGTAAAGTAGTTAATGTGAAACAGTAAGTAAGCAACTTGTTAGTCACTCTCCCTGTCCCTTCCCATTGAAAAGTACAGCCTACAACGTGTTTTAGCGATTTGGTCTACCAACTGATAATATCACTTGATATGATAAGCAGTAAGAAGTAAAGTAGTTAATGTGAAACAGTAAATAACAAACTTGTTAGTCACTTCCTGTCCCTTCCCATTGAAAAGTACAGCCTACAACGTGTTTTAGCGATTTGGTCTACCAACTGATAATATCACTTGATATGATAAGCAGTAAGAAGTAAAGTAGTTAATGTGAAACAGTAAGTAAGAAACTTGTTATTCACTTCCCCTGTCCCTTCCCATCGAAAAGTACAGCCTACAACGTGTTTTAGCGATTTGGTCTACCAACTGATAATATCACTTGATATGATAAGCAGTAAGAAGTAAAGTAGTTAATGTGAAACAGTAAGCAACAAACCCGTTAGTCACTTCCCTGTCCCTTCGCATTGAAAAGTACAGCCTACAACGTGTTTTAGCGATTTGGTCTACCAACTGATAATATCACTTGATATGATAAGCAGTAAGAAGTAAAGTAGTTAATGTGAAACAGTAAGTAAGAAACTTGTTAATCACTTCCCCTGTCCCTTCGCATTGAAAAGTACAGCCTACAACGTGTTTTAGCGATTTGGTCTACCAACTGATAATATCACTTGATATGATAAGCAGTAAGAAGTAAAGTAGTTAATGTGAAACAGTAAGTAACAAACTTGTTAGTCACTTCCCCTGTCCCTTCCCATCGAAAAGTACAGCCTACAACGTGTTTTAGCGATTTGGTCTACCAGCTGATAATATCACTTGATATGATAAGCAGTAAGAAGTAAAGTAGTTAATGTGAAACAGTAAGTAACAAACTTGTTAGTCACTTCCCTGTCCCTTCCCATTGAAAGTACAGCCTACGTGTTTTAGCGATTTGGTCTACCAACTGATAATATCACTTGATATGATAAGCAGTAAGAAGTAAAGTAGTTAATGTGAAACAGTAAGTAACAAACTTGTTATTCACTTCCCCTGTCCCTTCCCATCGAAAAGTGCAGCTTACAACGTGTTTTAGCGATTTGATCTACCAACTAATAATATCACTTGATATGATAAGCAGTAAGAAGTAAAGTAGTTAATGTTAAACAGTAAGTAAGAAACTTGTTAGTCACTTCCCTGTCCCTTCCCATTGAAAAGTACAGCCTACAACGTGTTTTAGCGATTTGGTCTACCAACTGATAATATCACTTGATATGATAAGCAGTAAGAAGTAAAGTAGTTAATGTGAAACAGTAAGTAACAAACTTGTTAGTCACTTCCTGTCCCTTCCCATCGAAAAGTACAGCCTACAACGTGTTTTAGCGATTTGGTCTACCAACTGATAATATCACTTGATATGATAAGCAGTAAGAAGTAAAGTAGTTAATGTGAAACAGTAAGTAAGAAACTTGTTAGTCACTTCCCTGTCCCTTCCCATCGAAAAGTACAGCCTACAACGTGTTTTAGCGATTTGGTCTACCAACTGATAATATCACTTGATATGATAAGCAGTAAGAAGTAAAGTAGTTAATGTGAAACAGTAAGAAACAAACTTGTTAATCACTTTACCTGTCCCTTCCCATCGAAAAGTACAGCCTACAACGTGTTTTAGCGATTTGGTCTACCAACTGATAATATCACTTGATATGATAAGCAGTAAGAAGTAAAGTAGTTAATGTGAAACAGTAAGTAAGAAACTTGTTATTCACTTCCCCTGTCCCTTCCCATCGAAAAGTACAGCCTACAACGTGTTTTAGCGATTTGGTCTACCAGCTGATAATATCACTTGATATGATAAGCAGTAAGAAGTAAAGTAGTTAATGTGAAACAGTAAGTAACAAACTTGTTAGTCACTTCCCCTGTCCATTCCCATTGAAAAGTACAGCCTACAACGTGTTTTAGCGATTTGGTCTACCAACTGATAATATCACTCGATATGATAAGCAGTAAGAAGTAAAGTAGTTAATGTGAAACAGTAAGTAAGAAACTTGTTATTCACTTCCCCTTTCCCTTCCCATCGAAAAGTACAGCCTACAACGTGTTTTAGCGATTTGGTCTACCAACTGATAATATCACTCGATATGATAAGCAGTAAGAAGTAAAGTAGTTAATGTGAAACAGTAAGTAACAAACTTGTTAGTCACTTCCCCTGTCCCTTCCCATCGAAAAGTACAGCCTACAACGTGTTTTAGCGATTTGGTCTACCAACTGATAATATCACTTGATATGATAAGCAGTAAGAAGTAAAGTAGTTAATGTGAAACAGTAAGTAAGAAACTTGTTATTCACTTCCCCTTTCCCTTCCCATCGAAAAGTACAGCCTACAACGTGTTTTAGCGATTTGGTCTACCAACTGATAATATCACTCGATATGATAAGCAGTAAGAAGTAAAGTAGTTAATGTGAAACAGTAAGTAACAAACTTGTTAGTCACTTCCCCTGTCCCTTCCCATCGAAAAGTACAGCCTACAACGTGTTTTAGCGATTTGGTCTACCAGCTGATAATATCACTTGATATGATAAGCAGTAAGAAGTAAAGTAGTTAATGTGAAACAGTAAGTAACAAACTTGTTAGTCACTTCCCCTGTCCCTTCCCATCGAAAAGTACAGCCTACAACGTGTTTTAGCGATTTGGTCTACCAACTGATAATATCACTTGATATGATAAGCAGTAAGAAGTAAAGTAGTTAATGTGAAACAGTAAGTAACAAACTTGTTAGTCACTTCCCCTGTCCCTTCCCATCGAAAAGTACAGCCTACAACGTGTTTTAGCGATTTGGTCTACCAACTGATAATATCACTTGATATGATAAGCAGTAAGAAGTAAAGTAGTTAATGTGAAACAGTAAGTAAGAAACTTGTTAGTCACTTCCCCTGTACCTTCCTATTGAAAAGTACAGCCTACAACGTGTTTTAGCGATTTGGTCTACCAACTGATAATATCACTTGATATGATAAGCAGTAAGAAGTAAAGTAGTTAATGTGAAACAGTAAGTAAGAAACTTGTTATTCACTTCCCCTGTCCCTTCCCATCGAAAAGTACAGCCTACAACGTGTTTTAGCGATTTGGTCTACCAGCTGATAATATCACTTGATATGATAAGCAGTAAGAAGTAAAGTAGTTAATGTGAAACAGTAAGTAAGAAACTTGTTAGTCACTTCCTCTGTCCCTTCCCATTGAAAAAAACAGCCTACAACGTGTTTTAGCGATTTGGTCTACCAACTGAGAATATCACTTGATATGATAAGCAGTAAGAAGTAAAGTAGTTAATGTGAAACAGTAAGTAACAAACTTGTTAGTCACTTCCTGTCCCTTCCCATTGATAAGTACAGCCTACAACGTGTTTTAGCGATTTGGTCTACCAACTGATAATATCACTTGATATGATAAGCAGTAAGAAGTAAAGTAGTTAATGTGAAACAGTAAGTAAGAAACTTGTTAGTCACTTCCCCTGTCCCTTCCCATTGAAAAGTACAGCCTACAACGTGTTTTAGCGATTTGGTCTACCAACTGATAATATCACTTGATATGATAAGCAGTAAGAAGTAAAGTAGTTAATGTGAAACAGTAAGTAAGAAACTTGTTAGTCACTTCCCCTGTCCCTTCCCATTGAAAAGTACAGCCTACAACGTGTTTTAGCGATTTGGTCTACCAACTGATAATATCACTTGATATGATAAGCAGTAAGAAGTAAAGTAGTTAATGTGAAACAGTAAGTAAGAAACTTGTTAGTCACTTCCCCTGTCCCTTCCCATTGAAAAGTACAGCCTACAACGTGTTTTAGCGATTTGGTCTACCAACTGATAATATCACTTGATATGATAAGCAGTAAGAAGTAAAGTAGTTAATGTGAAACAGTAAGTAAGAAACTTGTTATTCACTTCCCCTGTCCCTTCCCATCGAAAAGTACAGCCTACAACGTGTTTTAGCGATTTGATCTACCAACTGATAATATCACTTGATATGATAAGCAGTAAGAAGTAAAGTAGTTAATGTTAAACAGTAAGTAACAAACTTGTTATTAACCTTCCCTGTCCCTTCCCATCGAAAAGTACAGCCTACAACGTGTTTTAGCGATTTGGTGTACCAGCTGATAATATCACTTGATATGATAAGCACTAAGAAATAAAGTAGTTAATGTCAAACAGTAAGTAACAAACTTGTTATTCATTTCCCCTGTCCCTTCCCATTGAAAAGTACAGCCTACAACGTGTTTTAGCGATTTGGTCTACCAACTGATAATATCACTTGATATGATAAGCAGTAAGAAGTAAAGTAGTTAATGTGAAACAGTAAGCAACAACCTTGTTATTCACTTCCCCTGTCCCTTCCCATCGAAAAGTACAGCCTACAACGTGTTTTAGCGATTTGGTCTACAAACTGATAATATCACCTGATATGATAAGCAGTAAGAAGTAAAGTAGTTAGAGTGAAACAGTAAGTAAGAAACTTGTTAGCCACTTTCCCTGTCCCTTCCCATTGAAAAGTACAGCCTACAACGTGTTTTAGCGATTTGGTCTACCAACTGATAATATCACTTGATATGATAAGCAGTAAGAAGTAAAGTAGTTAATGTGAAACAGTAAGTAAGAAACTTGTTAGTCACTTCCCCTGTCCCTTCCCATTGAAAAGTACAGCCTACAACGTGTTTTAGCGATTTGGTCTACAAACTGATAATATCACCTGATATGATAAGCAGTAAGAAGTAAAGTAGTTAGAGTGAAACAGTAAGTAAGAAACTTGTTATTCACTTCCCCTGTTCCTTCCCATTGAAAAGTACAGCCTACAACGTGTTTTAGCGATTTGGTCTACCAACTGATAATATCACTTGATATGATAAGCAGTAAGAAGTAAAGTAGTTAATGTGAACTAGTAAGTATTAAACTTGTTAGTCACTTCCCCTGTCCCTTCCCATCGAAAAGTACAGCCTACAACGTGTTTTAGCGATTTGGTCTACCAACTGATAATATCACTTGATATGATAAGCAGTAAGAGGTAAAGTAGTTAATGTGAAACAGTAAGTAAGAAACTTGTTATTCACTTCCCCTGTCCCTTCCCATCGAAAAGTACAGCCTACAACGTGTTTTAGCGATTTGGTCTACCAGCTGATAATATCACTTGATATGATAAGCAGTAAGAAGTAAAGTAGTTAATGTGAAACAGTAAGTAAGAAACTTGTTAATCATTTCCCCTGTCCCTTCCCATCGAAAAGTACAGCCTACAACGTGTTTTAGCGATTTGGTCTACCAGCTGATAATATCACTTGATATGATAAGCAGTAAGAAGTAAAGTAGTTAATGTGAAACAGTAAGTAAGAAACTTGTTATTCACTTCCCCTGTCCCTTCCCATCGAAAAGTACAGCCTACAACGTGTTTTAGCGATTTGGTCTACCCACTGATAATATCACTTGATATGATAAGCACTAAGAAGTAAAGTAGTTAATGTGAAACAGTAAGTAACAAACTTGTTGTTCACTTCCCCTGTCCCTTTCCATCGAAAAGTACAGCCTACAACGTGTTTTAGCGATTTGGTCTACCAGCTGATAATATCACTTGATATGATAAGCAGTAAGAAGTAAAGTAGTTAATGTGAAACAGTAAGTAAGAAACTTGTTATTCACTTCCCCTGTCCCTTCCCATCGAAAAGTACAGCCTACAACGTGTTTAGCGATTTGGTCTACCAGCTGATAATATCACTTGATATGATAAGCAGTAAGAAGTAAAGTAGTTAATGTGAGACAGTAAGTAAGAAACTTGTTATTCACTTCCCCTGTTCCTTCCCATCGAAAAGTACAGCCTACAACGTGTTTTAGCGATTTGGTCTACCAGCTGATAATATCACTTGATATGATAAGCAGTAAGAAGTAAAGTAGTTAATGTGAGACAGTAAGTAAGAAACTTGTTATTCACTTCCCCTGTTCCTTCCCATCGAAAAGTACAGCCTACAACGTGTTTTAGCGATTTGGTCTACCAACTGATAATATCACTTGATATGATAAGCAGTAAGAAGTAAAGTAGTTAATGTGAAACAGTAAGTAAGAAACTTGTTAGTCACTTCCCCTGTCCCTTCCCATTGAAAAGTACAGCCTACAACGTGTTTTAGCGATTTGGTCTACAAACTGATAATATCACCTGATATGATAAGCAGTAAGAAGTAAAGTAGTTAATGTGAACTAGTAAGTATTAAACTTGTTAGTCACTTCCCCTGTCCCTTCCCATCGAAAAGTACAGCCTACAACGTGTTTTAGCGATTTGGTCTACCAACTGATAATATCACTTGATATGATAAGCAGTAAGAAGTAAAGTAGTTAATGTGAAACAGTAAGTAAGAAACTTGTTAGCCACTTTCCCTGTCCCTTCCCATTGAAAAGTACAGCCTACAACGTGTTTTAGCGATTTGGTCTACCAACTGATAATATCACTTGATATGATAAGCAGTAAGAAGTAAAGTAGTTAATGTGAAACAGTAAGTAAGAAACTTGTTATTCACTTCCCCTGTTCCTTCCCATCGAAAAGTACAGCCTACAACGTGTTTTAGCGATTTGGTCTACCAACTGATAATATCACTTGATATGATAAGCAGTAAGAAGTAAAGTAGTTAATGTGAGACAGTAAGTAAGAAACTTGTTATTCACTTCCCTGTTCCTTCCCATCGAAAAGTACAGCCTACAACGTGTTTTAGCGATTTGGTCTACCAACTGATAATATCACTTGATATGATAAGCAGTAAGAAGTAAAGTAGTTAATGTGAAACAGTAAGTAAGAAACTTGTTAGCCACTTTCCCTGTCCCTTCCCATTGAAAAGTACAGCCTACAACGTGTTTTAGCGATTTGGTCTACCAACTGATAATATCACTTGATATGATAAGCAGTAAGAAGTAAAGTAGTTAATGTGAACTAGTAAGTATTAAACTTGTTAGTCACTTCCCCTGTCCCTTCCCATCGAAAAGTACAGCCTACAACGTGTTTTAGCGATTTGGTCTACCAACTGATAATATCACTTGATATGATAAGCAGTAAGAGGTAAAGTAGTTAATGTGAAACAGTAAGTAAGAAACTTGTTATTCACTTCCCCTGTCCCTTCCCATCGAAAAGTACAGCCTACAACGTGTTTTAGCGATTTGGTCTACCAGCTGATAATATCACTTGATATGATAAGCAGTAAGAAGTAAAGTAGTTAATGTGAAACAGTAAGTAAGAAACTTGTTAATCACTTCCCCTGTCCCTTCCCATCGAAAAGTACAGCCTACAACGTGTTTTAGCGATTTGGTCTACCAGCTGATAATATCACTTGATATGATAAGCAGTAAGAAGTAAAGTAGTTAATGTGAAACAGTAAGTAAGAAACTTGTTATTCACTTCCCCTGTCCCTTCCCATCGAAAAGTACAGCCTACAACGTGTTTTAGCGATTTGGTCTACCCACTGATAATATCACTTGATATGATAAGCAGTAAGAAGTAAAGTAGTTAATGTGAAACAGTAAGTAACAAACTTGTTGTTCACTTCCCCTGTCCCTTCCCATCGAAAAGTACAGCCTACAACGTGTTTTAGCGATTTGGTCTACCAGCTGATAATATCACTTGATATGATAAGCAGTAAGAAGTAAAGTAGTTAATGTGAAACATTAAGTAAGAAACTTGTTATTCACTTCCCCTGTTCCTTCCCATCGAAAAGTACAGCCTACAACGTGTTTAGCGATTTGGTCTACCAACTGATAATATCACTTGATATGATAAGCAGTAAGAAGTAAAGTAGTTAATGTGAAACAGTAAGTAACAAGCTTGTTAGTCACTTCCCCTGTCCCTTCCCATCGAAAAGTACAGCCTACAACGTGTTTTAGCGATTTGGTCTACCAGCTGATAATATCACTTGATATGATAAGCAGTAAGAAGTAAAGTAGTTAATGTGAAACAGTAAGTAACAAACTTGTTGTTCACTTCCCCTGTCCCTTCCCATCGAAAAGTACAGCCTACAACGTGTTTTAACGATTTGGACTACCAACTGATAATATCACTTGATATGATAAGCACTAAGAAGTAAAGTAGTTAATGTGAAACAGTAAGTAACAAACTTGTTGTTCACTTCCCCTGTCCCTTCCCATCGAAAAGTACAGCCTACAACGTGTTTTAGCGATTTGGTCTACCAGCTGATAATATCACTTGATATGATAAGCAGTAAGAAGTAAAGTAGTTAATGTGAAACAGTAAGTAAGAAACTTGTTATTCACTTCCCCTGTCCCTTCCCATCGAAAAGTACAACCTACAACGTGTTTTAGCGATTTGGTCTACCAGCTGATAATATCACTTGATATGATAAGCAGTAAGAAGTAAAGTAGTTAATGTGAAACAGTAAGTAAGAAACTTGTTATTCACTTCCCCTGTCCCTTCCCATCGAAAAGTACAGCCTACAACGTGTTTTAGCGATTTGGTCTACCAACTGATAATATCACTTGATATGACAAGCAGTAAGAAGTAAAGTAGTTAATGTTAAACAGTAAGCAACAACCTTGTTATTCACTTCCCCTGTCCCTCCCCATCGAAAAGTACAGCCTAAACCGTGTTTTAGCGATTTGATCAACCAGCTGATAATATCACTTGATATGATAAGCAGTAAGAAGTAAAGTAGTTAATGTTAAACAGTAAGTACTCTTTGTCTACCTACTCATCAGCCTGTCCACATACCAACTTACCTGCCTCCCCAACTGATCGCAGTGCCTACTACTAAGGGTGCGTGATGCCAGGAACGAGGAACGAGGAACGAGGAACGTGAGACGCGTTACAGGCGCACAACACGAATTTTAGCTAAGCTTCCGCCGATCTAACTTTGTTATTTTTGAATCGATTTGGCTCAAATTTTGTCAGCGGGTGTCTTCTGGACTCTCTCACTTATATCCAGAAGGAAATCTCTAGAAATTTTGTTTTACAGGTTTTATTAACTACTTTACCAAAATCTAAGTGATCACAAGTCCCGACCAAAACCAAACCTCTCCCGCCGCTTCGCGGCGGGAGCGATAAACAAAGTTAGAGCGGGTGTAAATATTTAGCCGTGACAAGGTTCATTCAAACGAACCTAGGTGATCAAATGTAGCATTAAACAAGAGAGCAAAAGATATTGTGAGAAAGATGAGAATCTGGCAAACATTTTAGTGTCAATAGGATCAATTTTTAATGTGATTTAAGGACCTCAGATCTCGTCCCGGTTTTACCTCGAAAACCGGGACAAAACCGGGACGAGTTTTGAGAACCTTAAGTCACATTGAATATTAAACCTATTACTATTGAAATGTTTGCCAGATTCTCCTCTTTCTCTCAATGCTCTTAGTTCTCATGTTTATTGGTGTTTTTAATCAACTAGGTTCATTTCAATGAACCTTATCAAGTTAAAAAAATTCACTCCGCTCCAACTTCATTTGTTTACATTAAATTTCTATAATGGATACATTGAAAGTATCCAATTTCTGCCTTCTTCCATTTACTTCAGTTTCAATCATTTTCTCCGCCCCATTCTGTGATAAAATACATTTTTTAACTAATATTGTGTGCGCGTCCACTCCAGTGCGCGCTGTGTAGCTGCGGACAAACACCATATCGCACGGCCAGCCTAGTCGATGAGAGATTACGGCATTCATAGATGATAAAACTCGGGTTTTTTTTTCTCAATGAGGACGGTTTGGTCATTCGCTTCTTTCATAGGAGCTTGCAATCTTCAATTTTTATAGTTGTCTCTCTTCATAAGTCACATTCTCATGAATTAAAATCTATTGACTAGTTGTGATACTGACTGTGCTATCTGTACTTTTAAACTGTCGAAATAAAGCCTAGCCTGCGCGAATGGGTCCGGGCGGAGTAAGCAGCGGAGCGGTCGGTCATGGCAAAATATAACAATGATCAGGAGATTTTGACATGATAGGCCCGATAAGCCTTGCTTCGACCAGCTCGAAATTATTGACACAGGCTGTATATCAGTCAGCTATTTTTTTTTCAAACTTGAACGATAGCTTTCCTGGGCGCTGTCTTTTATTTTTGCCTCTAATCGGTAGCCACACGCGTAACCAGTGAACGTTGCACCGAAGAAACATGACACCACATCAATCCTTTTTTGCTACAAGATAACAGAGTAGTGTTTATTCCTTCTTAAAGAGAAACTTCGACAGCAACTATGAATTATTGCGAACACAACCTGCTTCTTTATCAATAATTTGAGTTCTTTAAGTGTTCGACACAAAAAGCGGAAAAGAAGATATGACAAATCAGAAGAATTGGAGTATTTATTATTTTTTCCTGAAATTCGACAGAACGGGCACTTCGTTCTTTTTTGGGTGTTTGGTTTAGGCAACCCCCTTTGCCCTCTCTGCAACGTTCAATATGCACCCCCCTAAGGTTAACCGGGACGCGTGCCCAGCCCTGCAACCGACTTCATCGGGAACCCTGCCATTAAAGGCAGGGTCCGGGCAGAATTTCGATTCTGAGATTTTCCTCTGAATCTGTGCTCATGGTACAGGTAGTCAGCAGGAACATGCGAAAACTGCGTAAAAACCGGTCTTTTTCAAGTTATTTCAGCCACTTCCGTTAGCCGATGATCTAGAAAAGTCAGCAAAGTGTGGCCATCGTCCATATTTTAGCGGTTGTCCACGCATTCTTCAAAAGTGCTGCGTAATTATCGGTCATTCGAGATATGATTATCATGTTGTGAGTACCGTAATCCCTGACTTTCAGGCTGTTTTCTCCAGAAATACGGACTCAGAGTTTGTGAAAATTTTGGATGGTGTCCAGCTAGGCCAGCCCAATCTATCTAACCCGAATTTCGGTGGTGTCAAAATCTGACCAGACCTTGCCTTTAAGTAGGAATGAAGTAACAGCTCCTTTTTCACGGAGTGCTAGGGTCCAATTCGTCGAATATTTGTAGAAATTAATTAAGAGCACCTCGCTGAATTGAAAGGCGATTTCGCGGCAGTTAAAAGCATGGGGCCGAGTTCAACACGGCTGCGAGCTGGGTATGCGCGAAGTTTTTGCTACTCTCAAATCTTTATCGCAGCGGTACATCTTCTTCAGAGAGAAGCACTTGCTGCAACTGGGCAAAGCGTTCGCAGCAAACACGTCATCATCTCAGCAGCATTTGTTCCCTGTTTTAGGAGCGCGCGCACCAAACGGATGTATCGTTTAGGGCTAGTTCATTGATGAGGGCTGGGTTTCCCAGAACAAGGATACAGACCATGTCGCGATTTGCAGCAAGGTGCTCATCCTCGACACGATCCACGACGGCGAAGCTCTCCTCGCTGTAGGCCGTGGAGTGGATCCGCTCCGTGGTCAAAAATCTTCTAGAATAGGACACGGGGTTGCTCACAATCAGGAGCCGGCATAAAAGGATAACTGCACTCTCTTTGAGCTCATTCGCCTTATAACCCTGCTGTGCGTCTGATTAGCATGTGATTTTCCGAAGAACAAAGGAGTGACGAGCCTTATGAAAAGCAGGTGGCCCTATTGTCGTACAGAGTGTTACGTCATGGAGTTGGAAGCGTATTGTGGTGGAACTGAACACCTTGAGTGTTGCAGTGCATGTCCTCACTGGCGAAAACTATGACCACGTGCTCCCCCAGCAGCACATGGCCGTATGGCTCGCCAGACCGCTTTGTGGCCGAGCTGAGAGCGCATTGCGGTCGAGTTGGACCCCAGCAGTGGGCGAGTATCATGGGCAAGCCGGAGCGTCGACAACAGGTTGATCCGCCCACTATGAGTCACCGCTGGCCAACGCGCCGATATTCGGCGGGGCCGAGGCCGCGAGTTATGATCCGGTCGATGTCGAGCTGTTGCACAGCTAGCGTTTCCGATAAAGGGGAAGTATACGACGCATTTTCAGGCATGCTTCGAATGATAAGAGTGCAGCTGGTTCAATTACCCAAGTTTGCGGTACATTGGCCCCGCCCAGCATCTAGAGGCTCTGCCCATCCGCCGGCGGTCCCCGCGGGTGCTGGGTGACCAAGCTGCGACGTGCGTCAGTGTGCCGACCGCGACGCAAGTTGGTGTGCCTACCGCGACGCTTGTCGGTGTAAGGTAGTTCCTAAGCTAGATGAAACAGTCCTGCAGGATGTGAACTGCTGCTTAATATGCCGCTAAATGCGACCCATCGAAATGTCAACAGCTCGACAACAGGCGGACGTCGCTGGGCAACAGGCAGGTCTCAGGCTGACAATACGGGCGATTCGAGTGGTCAACAGGGAGCGGTTCATGAGATGACGATTCATCAACATATTGTCGACGCCCCAGCTTGCCTGAGATACATATTAGCGAAAGCTCACCTTGCACTCTGATGGATGATTGAGGCAGCGTTGTGGCTTTGTTGGCTTCAGGAATCATTGGCGGTGCAGCAATCACGGATGGTTTTGATAAGTCCTGCACAAAACTTTAGTCTACAGGCCGGGAACTCGTATACATGTCAAGTGTTCACCTTTTCTTTGGGATCTTTCGCTGCTGAATAGCTTATTCTATGCCACGAGATTGCCCCACAGCTAGAGTCCAGCCGCATCAGGCACAACACACTTCGTCCGGAATCAGGATCGTAGTGAATCACCTGGAAAATGTGTTGCGGTGATTCACGTAAACTTGAAGTCCATTCAAAACTATCTCACTGTGGTTCCGTGTTGAAGGCGCTGAATAACGTCCAAGTCGAAATTGACCGTGTCTAGCGGTATGAGGTGAACCCCATGACAAGAGCCTGTGACAGCTTGAACTGGTTCATAACCTGTAATAACATAGTTATTCTGGAGAAGTTTTTGAAATTTTTGCTCTGCTCAAAGAGAGTAGCAGCGATCGAGCAATGGCATACCGCTTGAGACCTTGGCTGCGATATTACGATCGTTCTTGTTTGCCTGCTCCTCCAACGCCTTGACCAAATTTCGGCTATGACGATGGAACAACTCCAAGTTATCCAGAACTTTAAGAAATAGGGCTTGACTTTCAACTACAAAATTGTGAGAAATTGAATGACTCGAAGAATTTGTGTTTCTTTCATTTTCAATTTACCACTTTTGAAACCTTAGTGTTTCAGACATTTCTAGCATCAAGATCAATAACTGGAGGTATTTTTGCGATTATTATTATGAATTTACGGGAGAATCTACCAGAAACTGTGCATTTCCTGATTCAGTGGTGGGGAAGATGAATCTTCGAACGTTTTACACAAATGTTGCTCCATAAATCCGAACCAGCTAGCAGGAGACACACAAAAATCACAAGATTATGCAGAATTCGACAACCCTTTCCATCACTTACAGCGCTTCATAATTCCACAAAGCTAGATTTCACCGTCTTTCAGGCAGAACACAACGTCAAGGCTAAAAAAAGTAAGCCCACCCAAACGACGAATAGCGCTCCGTAGTCTGGTTTTCGAAAGCGTACATATAAGTGACAGATAAAACAACTCTGAGTAGCGAGAATAAAAAATGGCGTCACAAGGGATTTTTGGCACACATGGAACAAAATTTGTAACGTACGTATTCATGTGATGGAATTTTTCACACGGAGTCTCCACAAGTGCTACCGGAAAGTTTCAGAAAAAAACCACCATCACACCGCCCGGCCGTTTTCTCATTTTGCGGACTAACATGTGCTTGATGCACTAGTTCCGTACACTAGAATAACAAAGTGCTGTACTCTCACTCCGCCACACGTACTCTCAGTGGAACTAATTGTTGGGACGATGAAATCTTCTGTGTAAATAAACGTCCTTTGAAAATCAGTACTCTGTGACTCCATTCTTTAATTTGATTCCTAACTAATACTGTTCAACGTAAGATATTTTTCCATCTTCCATTGACCTCACTATGTATTTAACGGTCACCACCACCGAGAACTTGTTTATCCTACCGGACAACTAGCCCAGGCCAGAAAATTACTTTACTTAAAGGCAGTGTTCACGACAGGAATCGTTCTCCTGTTTTTCCGCCTATCTTGGAAACGGTCCCATTCTAATTCCAATGCTGTCTCTGGAATCGTTCAAGACCCTCTGGGAACGGAGTTATGGTCCCTTAAAAATTGAGCTAGGGAAGCATGGTGGACGAGTTGTCCGAGGCTTTTAACTTCCGTCTTTTGCAGCCAATGTATGCGAGCTGACCTGAGTAAAGAGAGAAGTTGAGAACGAAGCGGAAAACGGGGCTTTTGATCGGAAACCATCGCTCATCTCACGATCTCGAGTGTTCATTTGTCCACGTCGAGGGGCGGAAAGGGGCTGGACTCACCCCACAGCGGCTGGGTTTGCCCACTTTTCTAAGCCGTTTTGCGGCTCCTGGGTAGCTTTTCCTCCCGTTTCTTCGACGCTGTTCTGCGGGGGACGTCCGCTTGTATCGCCGCAGCTTGACCCCGTCGCGACGCGGCGTCGCACGGCTAGGTCGCGGACGAGTTACCCTCCGCGATACTAGATTTGAATCTTAAAGGACGCGCGGACCCTGTTTACTGCAATATTATTCTTAACACTCTATTCTGAGTGATATTCACTGTTTATCTAGTCTTCGTCTACATTTCTAACTGATATTCACTATTATTCTAGTCTTCGTCTACGTTTCTAACTGATATTCACTATTATTCTATAAATTACACTACGACGTATGTGAAGTTCATGTGTATAGAATAAGAAAAGGAAAGGTATGAAGGAGAAGTTGACAAAGCTCGTTTCGCCCCTGGCCTCAGACGAACTTTATCAAACAGCTCTGCCGGGGCTCCTCAGTGAGGAACAGAACTGTCGATGAAAAAGAAGGATGAATACGAAAGTATGAGTCGAGCAGAGTGAAGTACTGTTAGAAACGTTAGAAAGAGGTATTAGGGCAAGAAGCTATAGTATACTATCAATATCAGAATGAAGTCCATATGATCACAAGTCCTTATCTTGGACAGTATCGATCACCGACCTATCAACAGTGAAGAGTTAGTATGTCACGCTTTTTACCAATTGTGTTATACTTTTCTTTTCATCTCTTAGGTTAAACTTATATGTTATCATTTTTTGTTTATAGATGCATTTTATTATATTTACTTCTACGAATTCTGGTGTATATTGGTTTCCAATTAAAACTGTTTTCATTTCTTTGAGTTTTTCCGTGAAGGAATCTAAATTTGAACAGATCTTGCTAATCTCAAGGTCTCCGTGTAAACTGTAGATGCTTTGACTTTTACAGAGATATCAGAATGAGCATGAGGAAGTCTTTAACTCTGAAATTAAAATCATCTGTCTTATTATACAATTTTGTGTGTATTATATTATTAATTATTTCTATACTAACGTTTAAGTAATTGCATTTATAGGGATTATTGTGCGTCTTATTGAGCTCCAAAACATTCTTGTACATTAGTGAAATTTGACTAAACACAAATGTTTCATCTTTATTATGGATTATGAGCAAGTCATCCATATATCTAAAAGGTTTAAAAAGTATGTTATTTTCAAATTTTGTGTTGATAGAGTACCTATACTCCATCATGGAAACTGTTATATCGGCTAACAATGGGCTGAAGTTACCTCCCTGAGGAACTCCTTTCATCTGCTGAAGCACAAGTTCTCCGAAACGACAGTAACTGTTGCGTAAAAGATAGTCAACGTGATATATCAAGTCTGTGATGGTATAATATCTGTAACCGCCTTTATCTAGCTCAGAATCTCGATAAAATACTCTGTATCCACTGGTAACTATCCATTTTTTATTAGCATTTTTGAAGCAAATTTTCAAAAACTCTTTAATGTTATACAGAATAAAACTGTGTGGAAGGTTAGTGAACATAACAGTAAAATCTGCAGAATACACTTGAACCCCATTGGTACTCAATCTACATAATTTAGCTTCTATGTTAATGTTGGAGATAGACCAATAGGTCTTGAGTCCTCCCTTTCTTTGGTAACTCACATTGGTATAATTAATAAAATGTGTCTTGAGGAACGAGAAATTTTTTTGCAGTTCTACTGCTAATGGTTTCATGCTGCTGTTTCTTGCTCTCGTAATGAATCTGAATTTTATGGCATCCTTATGTAATTTCGGTAAAGCGTAGATGATGGGTAACTCACAATCTATGTCAAATTTAAGTCCTGCTTTAATATTGAAAAACTTATGCTTTAAAATGGTTGTTTGCCTGTTGGCATTTTGAATAAGCTTATATGTGTCATTATGGTTTTGTTCTCTTTCAAAATTACCGTTTATGATATTAATTCCAAGTTCTTTCATGGGAGCTATGGTGTAGTAATTCTTACAAATAATCCCATAATTATTGCTAGCTTTACCTAAAGGGCAGAAAATGAAGTGTTTCTGGTATTCTTTTATACTCTTATAAGGTATCAGGCTATTAGACTGCCTACGGAAGGAAGATATCCGACTCGAATAAACGCTCGGGTAATTATTTAATTTCATTTTCTGATTTGAAAAACTACTCGTAATTTCAAATATTGCCGAAAGATGCCCGAAAACGATTGAGCTATGTATTTCTTTTGCGATGGAATATTTGGATCACTGGAATTTAACCGTATATTTTAGTTTTTTTTTCACATTGAAGAACTAGCTGTGAAAATCAAACTTCAGGGAATCAGACGCGTCATTTCTCTGCTGTTGTTGTCGTAATGCACTAGCGTGGGTTAACGTGCTCTAGTCGATACGCCATGGGTACTGTAGATTTCGTATCGCTGCGCCCTTTCACTGCGCGCGACGCCCCTTTCACCGCACGCGACGCCCCGCCGCGTTGCGACGATACAACCGGACCCTACCCCTGTTCTGCTTCTGAGAGCCACGAAAAGCGTTCGTCATGGAAAATTCGAGGATGAAGTTTATCGTGAAAAGTGCCTTTAAAGGCAATGTCCACGATAAGTCTCGTCCTCGAGGTTTTAGTGTGAAACACTAAGTTGGCAGATGCTTGAGAGGATCGGTTCGAAGAAAGCAGCGAAAACGGGCCAGAAATTGATAAAAACGGCTTTGAAAGTTATCCCACAACGCCTACCTATCCCGATCCGCCCCCATTCGGAAGAGGTTGAGGCACCGCAGACGTTTCGATGGCGAATCGTCAAGCAACACTGCCGCGTCCAGCCTGATCGATTCGCGCACATTTCGCGATTAGCGCGCCCTTGCGGACATCAGCTGGGCCCATGATTCCAGTCCACGTCCCGAACGTTAGAAACCGTTATTTTTGCTTATTCTGAACGTTTTTCTTCGCTGTTTCTTCATTACTAGTTACCTCACGACCAACCAATCCCATTTTCGGGTCGAACTCTAGTGCGATATTCATCGTCAACACTGCCCTTAAAGGCACAGTCCAACCTCAGGGGCGAAATTTGATATTATGGTCCGCCCACCGCGTATAGCAACCCTGCCAAGCAAGAGATCTCAATTCGATTAAATAAGCGAGAGAAAGCGCGGTAAAGGTTGGCCCCACCCCCTAACCCCAAAAGCGTAATCAAGCTTCTCGGCCCAAATAGGGCATGAAAATCTTTGCAAACGGAAAATCAGTTTGTGTGGCGATGCTCAAAGGCAAAACGTACAATAGCAGAGCTCTTGAATCTCTTTCCGAAGCGGTGTGCGCGGTTAGGCTTTTGGGGCGTTGTGGGCGGGGCCGACTTTTTCCCTGTAGTTTCTCACTTATTTGGTTGAATTGAGATCTCGCGCATGGTAGGGTCGCTAATCACGGTGGGCGGACTATAATATCAAATTTTACCCCTGAGGTTGGACTGTGTCTTTAAAGGCAGCATACACGCTCGAAAATGATATCAATTTCATGGAATGAATCGAAGGTCTAAAACTGTTAATATTCAGAAATGACGAAAAAACCGGAAAAAAATCGACTGAAATGAAGTTATAACGGTTCGTTCTATACTGGTCCGGAAGTGGACGAGTTGTACCGCATTTGCTGAAATAGCGGAGCTAGCAATATATTTTCTGGGATAACGACGCTTATGTACTTGTACAGCCCTTTCTGAAACGCCTACGCCGTCAGAGGCGTAAAAAGTATCCAAAATGACCGTAAACGAGCATTGAATATCTGTATCGAGGGGCGGAGCCCGTATCGATGGGCGGAGAAAGGATGATTTGGTGACTTGTTACGGCTCAAATACGGTCATGTTAACTCATTTTTAACGCTTTCAACTTCGAGAAGGCTCTCCTAGCCCGCACGACCCCACTAATGTAGTTAACTCGACAACTTTTACGAGCGTGTATGCTGCCTTTAAAGGGACAGTCCAAGCTCAGGGACGAAATCTGAGATTTCTACGAAATTGTGGAGTAGACCCACCCCATATAACACCTACCAAGCGCGAGCTCTCGATTCCTCCGAATAAGCGAGATATAGGAGGAAGCCTCCCTGGGGCGCCAACATCAGGAAGCCACTTTGGCAAGCCCCTTTTTACGATCATTCGAACTCAACAGTGGCATGATTAGCGATGATTTCCGATGAATAGCCCCGCTCTTCTATTCATTTTTAGCCTCTCTCTTTATTCAGGTCGGCTCGAATACATCGTTTGCAAATGACGGATGTTACAAGCCTCGGACAACTTGTCCACCACGCCTTCTAAGCTCAATTTTTGAGGGACCATAACTCCGTTCCCAGCGGGTCCTGTACGATTCTAGAGATATTTCTCGAATCAATAAGGGACCGTTTTCAAGATAGGCAGGATAACAGAAAAACTATTCTGAGGTTTGAAGGCAGCATACACGCTGGTACACGTGATTGAGATAACTACGGAAATAGAATGGTATGGCTCAGAACACAACGCCTGCGCATGTTCAAGCTTCAAATGCGATCCATAATGACGCTACACGAGTGAGAAATTGGCCCCGCCCCTGTATTTGCCCGCCCCCTGTATTTGCGTCCTCCAAAACAGAGGTGGTGGGCCATTCCCACCGTAGGCGACGTTTGTGGGTGGTCCAATACGTACAATAGGTAAAACACAAACGTCGCCGACGGCGGGTAGCCCACCACCTCTGTTTCGGAGGAGGACGCAAATACAGGGGGAGGGCAGATACTAGGGCGGAGCCAACTTCTAACTTGTGTAACGTCCTTGTGGGTTATTTTTGATGCTTCAAAATGCGTAGGTGTTGTGTTGTGAGCCATACCATTCTATTTCCGTAGTTATCTCAACCACGTTTACGAGCGTGTATGCTGCCTTTAAAGGCAAGGTCCGGTCAAATTTTGACACTACCGAAATTTGGGTTAAATAGATTGGGCTGGCATAGCTGAACATCGTCTGAACATTTCACGAACTCTGAGTCCTTAGTTATGGAGAAAACAGCCTCAAAGCCAGGGATTACGGTATTTACGGCATGATAATCATGGCTGGAATGACCGATATTTACACTGCAGTTTTGAAGAATGCTTGGAAGACCGCTGAAATATGGACGATGGCCACACTTTTCTGACTTTTCTGACACAGCGGTTGACGGAAGCTGCTGGAATGACATGAAGAAGACCGGTTTTTACGCAGGTTTCGTATGTTTCTTAGGACTACCTGTAGCAAGAGCACCGATTCAGCGGGAAATCTCAAAATCGAAATTCTGCCCGGACCCTGCCTTTAAAGGCAGTGTCCACGATGAATTTTGTCCTTGGTTTTTGACCGGAAATCGAAAGTTCAGGGTCTCATTAGAGAACTGGGGTCGAAAGAGCGAACGAAAAGGAGCCCAAAAAAGCTCCATACGGCTCCGAAGTCCGCTCGCGCTAGCCCTTCCGCTCGCGGTCGAGTTTTCCGAGGATCAGTTTGGTCCGCTTCTACATTAGCATTGGAGCGCGAGCGCGGCTCAGTATTAGCATTGGGACGCATTTGCACACGCTGTCTACTTCAAGCCCATGCCCGCGCAACTCATCCACCTTTGAAATGTGGCTTTCAAAAAGAAGACCTGATTTTGGATCTTTCGCAGCGTTTTTCGTGATTCTTTTTTCACTAATGATACAGTCAGACTCTAAACCTTCGTTTTCTGGTGGAAATTCGAAAACGATTTTTATCGTGGACACTGCCTTTAAATGCAGGGTTCTCGACAGAATTGGTTGCTGTGCTATCTCCATAAAATGGTAGATCTGGCCATCACAAAAGTGAGAATAAGTAAAAAATTGGAGGAAAAACGCTAAGGAACAAGTTATTGCTTGGTGTCCTCCCGCCCCAAATTAACGAGATTTATGTAAAAGCCCATTTCGTCAACATTTATTTTGCTTCAAAAGTAATTTCTGAGCTTTTCTGGAGTCTGCTGACTACTTTGACAGTAGTATAAAAGGCGTATAAGCAAGCATTTATGAAAATCTCGTTATTAGGGAGCCGTCCGGCACCGGTAATTAGCCGTTAAACCTTGCTTTTGAGCGTTAAACCTTGCTTTTGAGCGTTTTCCGGCAAAATTCCGGGTTTTCCCACTTATTTTTACCTTTGAGATGACCAAATCTACATTCTAATGAAGAGAGCTCAAAATTCGTTTTTATCGCGAACCCTGCCTTTAATAAAAATGTTTCGGTGAGTTTTCCGCCGTTTCTTTGTGATGTTAGTACACTTAGTGCTCAACCCTTCGCTTTTGGTGGGAAGCCCGGGAACCAAAATCATCATGAACACTGCCTTTGAGGGAAATCTGGAAACTTGGTATTGTTACTTTTTATCCCCATCTACAAACCCTAAGGTGATCGTCGTTCAAATCTCTCTTCAGCACTTGGGACATTCCCTATTGAGGTGTTGTAAAGCGTCGTTCAAAGTTTCACCACTCAGCGGCCCGGTGACGTGCATTTCTTAAGTATCGATCGTGGCCGTCCAGTCATCAATATTAGGCGTCGTTTATACTCCCACCGAGGGGCGGCGCGGCACACAACATTTTTGCAATATCGATTTCGCAGAGCGGCACCATCGAAATTATAGGAGTGCATTCGCCACGCCGCTCGGCGGCGAAAGTACAGACGACGCCTTATAAGAACGCTTAGAGCCTCGCTCTGGCGGAACAATAGAAGACAGCTAATCAGCGCATTATTGTTTTCAAAATGTTCCGGTCATTCGTTGACCATGAAAAAAGAATTCTCGACGATGCAAGGGAAGACGAATTCCGGCCGAAGGTGTAACTCACCAATGGCTACTAAATTGATCTTATCAGCGTTCAGCAGACCTCCAACTCCGATGCGTGACGAGAAATGGTCCTCACCATTAGTATCGCTCATGAACTTGAAGCATGAAAATGATTCAGAAAAAAAAATCATAGAAATTATTAAGTTGTCAGACCTCAAGCTTCTCTTTGTCTCCTTCATGACCAATAACAACAATGTTCGGTAGATCATTAACAATAGCATATAAATCCCTACAAAGTTAAGACAAAGTCAGTATGCACAAGTTGAAGTGAATTTTGCGTTCTACATACCTCAAAAAGATGCCGAAAAATGGTACTAGCCGTGACTGAGACATTCGTAGGGCTCGTTGGATTGCCTCTATGTATGTTTGAGATGGTAAGGCTTGGTTAGAAGGAAGAAGAATGTCACATAACTGTAAACGACCTTTCATAACCACTTCACAGAATTTATTGGATATGATATGTTACTGAAAACCCGGTCAAGTTCTGTCATTTACCTTCTCATACTGTTGTTTTTCCTCTTGTCGGAGTGACAGCCAAAATGGTCTCAATTTTTCGCTTTTCAGTCCCATCAATATTTCGACAGCGGCATTGAAATTAGCTGAACTCGTAATTAGGTTAGGGGTTTGGAGTAGAGTTGAAGTTAGCCACTTCAGGAAAATTGAGGTGTTCACTTAGCGCACAGTGATTCTTCACAGGAAGGATGACCGGAAAGATATTCGCAATTAGCGACCGATTAGCTTGCGTTCTGCTGATGTTCTTTGCTGATGTTCTTGATACTAGATTTTTTTTCGATAACGTTTTTCATCGTGACCGCTGCCTTTAAAGGCAGTGGTCACGATGAAAAACGTTATCGAAAAAAACTACAAAAACCAGTTTAGATCAAAAACAGCTGAAAAACTATGAAGGTAGCGCGGTGAAAAACGGGCTAGAATAAGAGTTTCTAGGGCCCAAAGATGCCAGTTTGTGCACACGTGCACAGCGGCGCAAAAAAAAATCGCAGCCTCATGCCGAGCAGTCAAAAATCATCGACATTCAGAGGTAGAGATAAATGCAAATTTACGTAATGAAAAGAGTTTAACAATGAAAGCAAGCACTTCAGTCAATGTTTTTGACTAGATGAAAACATAAATATATTAAAATTCAATTTCAAGCCAGCTGATGTTCTTGATACTAGAGATCATCGATGCCGATGATGTGGAGTGGGCTCGTCCACCATCAAAAGACAAGAAAGTTCAGGGTTGAAATTTGGCCCGAAACAGCGGTTTTTTCGCAATTTTTGCATATAGGTCCTACTACTCTAAACCCAGAAGAGGGTTCAGAGGGGAAAAGAAGACAAGCACATTTGATCGCGACCACTGCCTTTAGGAGGGAGGCCACGTCTTTAAAGGCAGTGGTCGCGATCAAATATGCTTGTCGTCTTTTTCTCTCCAAATCCTTTCCTGGGTCTCGAGTAGTAGAACCTATAGGAAAAAATCGTGGAAAAAACACTGTTTTGAGCCAAATTTGAAGCCTGAACTTTCTTATCTTTTGATGGTGGATCGACGACCTTTTATATCAAGAACATCAGCTGGCTTGAAATTGAATTTCAATCAATGAACATTCGGATTTATGTACTCATCTAGTCAAAAACATCGAATGAAGTGCTTGCTTTCATTGTTCAACTGTTTTTATTAGGTAAATTTGCATTTATTTCGTCCTCTGAATGTCGATGAATTTTGACTGCTCGGCATGAGACTGCAATCTTTTTGGGCGGCGCTGTGCACGTGTGCACGAACTGGCATCTTTGAACCCTAGAAACTCTAATTCTAGCCCGTTTTTCAGCGCGCTACCATCATAATTTTTCAGCTGTTTTTGAACTGAGCTGATTTTTGAAGTTATTTTCGATACCGTTTTTCATCGTGACCACTGCCTTTAATGGGTAGATGCTTTTGTCGAAACTGCAAAGAAGCTGGCCCGGAAGCGAACGCTTGCTTCAAGGCACAGTGATCGTGATTGAATGGCGAGACGACACAGACCAACACCTTAGCCCAACGATTGCGAGAGAACGAGACGAATGGAAGTTGTGCTGAGACTTGCACGTTCGGTGAAGACAAGCCGTCTGGACATTTAAGTAAGCACGTGCATTCAAATACGAACCAATGTTCCAGCATGTTTCAATTATGCGTAGAATAGCTGTAAGTGCGATTTTCCTATCATCATGTGTGGGCTGGCTAACGATTACATGAGTTATCCATGATGAAACCTGAACTACACACATGATTTTATTTTAACCATAACCACGAATAATGCGAGCTGACTGATTTGGTCCAACCTCGCTGAGTCTCTTCACGAGATTTCGTACTGGACTCGGATTTTCTGAGATGGGAACAGAGGTGAGGTCACAGCTAACGTATCGAACATAATCCATAGGTTGTATAGAATAGAACAACTCATACTCTGTTGATGACAACTGAAATACACCTATATTGATCTTGTTCATTTTCTTTGAATGAATGAATAATCCGAGTGAAGAGCCTGGTAAAATTTAAACGTCGTTTCTGGAATTCTCGACTCAATTTTCGGGCCGCACAGTGCTATTCTATTTTGCGAACTTCAAGTGCAGGATTGACACCGTTACACGCATTTTCTTTGGCAAAAAAGGTGTATTTGAGTGTTTTTTTTTGCGCACAAAGCGCCGCGTCACCACAACGCGCTTGAAAATTAACGAAACTAAGTTGAAAATATTTACGGGTTCTTCTCAAAAAACCAATGGTATTGTTGATATCGGACAGAAATTCACATTCACCGCTGCAGACAATCGCTGTTCAGGCTCGCAGTGCAAGCAACACCGTGCTGGGAGCATGGACTCCAAGCACGAGAATTATCGGTTCCAGCACGAGAATCATCGAGCTGTTTGCTGAAACAGCGGTTATCTGTCGCTGCGAATGTGAATCTTGCCCGGAAATGGAGAGTGGGTAGGAGTGTTCATTTTTAATCCAGTATTTTGTCGAAAACTGAGTATTTCCTTCTTGGAATCGAATGATGTAATGGAAACACTCTCGCCCGGAAAGCGATCCGATGCAGAATCGGAAAGAAACACTTTTTGACATTATCTAGCCCGATTCGTATTCTGTAGATAGATTTCATGAATCCACAAAGGTATATGTAGTATTTTGCGCAACGGACGCTTTCTTCAGAGCGAATTGACTTGAAATGTACGTGAAAGTTTGAACAGTGTGGGCTGTCCATCAATGTTTTCGTCCATCCTAACAATGGTATCGCACGCTTTTTTGGAAATGCTTAACTTGCAGGTTTTCAGGAAAAAGACGACCGAAATGTTGCAAAAAGATAAGCATTCTATTTCACAAGTCTGCTGATACTAATCAAGAAAGCTAAGTTACCTGAAATGCAACTTCCTCAGGAAAATGCAAAATATACTGTAGCCGTTCAAGCTCGAGTCGGAAAAGTGTGATCGGTTCCTCAGTTAACACAAATCCTGCAGCTGCGGAAGCCGTTGACGCGGTTGAGCCGCTCCGAGATGTAGCTAAACAAACCGAGAAGTTTTCGGCAACGGATGAATTGAGTTCGGTGGGAGTGAAACAACAATTATTTTCTGACTATCGATGCTTTATATTGTGTTTCAAGTCTGACATATTTAGGAAGCAGTTAGTTGCAAAAGCGCTCCTTAGCTGCGCAAAAATTGTTTTTGATTTTTTCGCTTGTTATGCGAATGATTCACAGGAAGACCACGCAGAGGGTTCTGTTGTTGTTCCAAGGTAAGGTTCTCGATTATTATATTCCCAAATTTTCGATATAGAACGTTGAGTTGGACAAGGCGACTCATGCGGATGCCATCAATAGGTGGTGGGTTTACTTAGAAATCAAATGGCAATTATGCGCAAAACAATTTTAGTTCGGGAACAGGGACCCCTATCGAAAAAAAGCTGCAAAAAGGTAAACATTTTGCCTTTTCATTGAAGAATTCTAACAATAAAGATATGGAGCGAGAGTTCAAAATTTCGTGTACTTCTGGTACCATTTTTTCAATTCTGAAACTTCTCAATTATGTAGCTAAAAAGGAAAACGTCTGCCTCCGGGGCTTGACAGTTTGCACACTTTTCGGGTAGCTCGAAATGAAGAGATGTGGACTTCACGGCCATCCAAGGGAAACGATTTGCATGAAACAAAGTACTGAATATGACTTCAGGGATCTTAACTCATCAAAAATCATTAATGTGGTGCATTTTTCTTCACGATACGAAGAGGTATCTACGAGAGTTCTGCGTTATGTGATACCAGCGGCGTCGGCCGGCTGACGCCGGCCTCTGCCGCTGGGCCCGGCTGCGCCGGCCCATTTGCCGGCTTCGCCCGCATATTGGGTATAAGGCAAATAACTCGGTGCTTTCTTTCTTCCTGCGCCGGCCCATAAGCTGGTTTAGGCGGCAACACTTAAACCATGGGAAATCACAAAGCATTCCAAACCTTGCTACGCCCGTTTACCTCCTTATCTGTACCGTGACACACCGGTCGTTCTTCCGTATTATAAGATCCTGAACTGGCCTCTGATTTATCTTAATTTTTGTCATGATAAGGACAACCGCTGTTTGGAATTTACTAAACGTTTTCATTATCAACCGACCCCCTGCTACTTTTATTGCCAAATGAAGTAGAATGATGTTTGTGTTTCATGGATGCAGATTTTGATTAACTCTTATTTTCATCGTATATAAACCCGATTTAGAAAAGTTAGTGCATATAAACAGCTAAGCAGTTGAATTGAGTGGTGAAGGGTAGGGGACCTGAAAAAAGGAGTGGTGTACGCTCTCTTTTAGACGCACATAGTGATTCTGAAGTAATGCGCTCTCTCTCTCTCTCTCTCTCTCTCTCTCTCTCTCTCTTGAGTCTCACACATTTTATGCGGCGCCCCTGGCACTCCTACTTGGGTCCCGCACACTTTCTACGGCGACCGGCGCTCTCCGCACTTGGTTCCCGCACACTTTCTACGGCGGCCGGCGCACTCTCACTCGGGTTCCGCACACTTTCTACGGCGACCGGCGCTCTCCGCACTTGGTTCCCGCACACTTTCTACGGCGGCCGGCGCACTCTCACTCGGGTTCCGCACACTTTCTACGGCGTCCGGCGCACTCTCACTCGGGTCCCCCACACTTTCTACGGCGTCCGGCGCACTCTCACTCGGGTCCCGCACACTTTCTACGGCGTCCGGCGCACTCTCACTCGGGTCCCGCACACTTTCTACGGCGTCCGGCGCCCTCCCACTTGGGTCCCGCACACATTATGCGGCGTCCTGCGCACTCCCACTTGGGTCTCGCACACTTTCTACGGCGGCCGGCGCACTCTCACTCGGGTTCCGCACACTTTCTACGGCGACCGGCGCACTCCCACTTGGGTCCCGCACACTTTATACGGCGTCCGGCGCACTCTCACTCGGGTCCCGCACACTTTCTACGGCGTCCGGCGCACTCTCACTCGGGTCCCGCACACTTTCTACGGCGTCCGGCGCACTCTCACTCGGGTCCCGCACACTTTCTACGGCGTCCGGCGCACTCTCACTCGGGTCCCGCACACTTTCTACGGCGTCCGGCGCACTCTCACTCGGGTCCCGCACCCTTTCTACGGCGTCCAGCGCACTCTCACTCGGGTCCCACACACTTTCTACGGCGTCCAGCGCACTCTCACTCGGGTCCCGCACACTTTCTACGGCGTCCGGCGCACTCTCACTCGGGTCCCGCACACTTTCTACGGCGTCCGGCGCCCTCCCACTTGGGTCCCGCACACATTATACGGCGTCCTGCGCACTCCCACTTGGGTCCCGCACACTTCCTACGGCGTCCAGCGCACTCTCACTCGGGTCCCGCACACTTTCTACGGCGTCCGGCGCACTCTCACTCGGGTCCCGCACACTTTCTACGGCGTCCGGCGCCCTCCCACTTGGGTCCCGCACACATTATACGGCGTCCTGCGCACTCCCACTTGGGTCCCGCACACTTTCTACGGCGGCCGGCGCACTCTCACTCGGGTTCCGCACACTTTCTACGGCGTCCGGCGCACTCTCACTCGGGTCCCGCACACTTTCTACGGCGTCCGGCGCACTCTCACTCGGGTCCCGCACACTTTCTACGGCGTCCGGCGCACTCTCACTCGGGTCCCGCACACTTTCTACGGCGTCCGGCGCCCTCCCACTTGGGTCCCGCACACATTATACGGCGTCCTGCGCACTCTCACTCGGGTCCCGCACCCTTTCTAAGGCGTCAGGCGCACTCTCACTCGGGTCCCGCACACTTTCTACGGCGTCCGGCGCCCTCCCACTTGGGTCCCGCACACTTTCTACGGCGTCCGGCGCACTCTCACTCGGGTCCCGCACACTTTCTACGGCGTCCAGCGCACTCTCACTCGGGTCCCGCACACTTTGTACGGCGTCCGGCGCGCTCCCACTTGGGTCCCGCACACTTTCTATAGCGTCCTGCGCACTCCCACTTGGGTCCCGCACACATTCTACGGCGTCCGGCGCTCTACCACTTGGATCCCGCACACTTTCAATAGCGTTCGGCGCTCTCCCACTTGGATCCCGCACACTTTCTCTGGCGTCCGGCGCTCTACCACTTGGGTCCCGCACAATTTCAATAGCGTTCGGCGCTCTCCCACTTGGATCCCGCACACTTTCTCTGGCGTCCGGCGCTCTCCCACTCGGGTCCCGCACACTTTCTACGGCGTCCAGCGCACTCTCACTCGGGTCCCGCACACTTTCTACGGCGTCCGGCGCACTCTCACTCGGGTCCCGCACACTTTCTACGGCGTCCGGCGCCCTCCCACTTGGGTCCCGCACACATTATGCGGCGACCTGCGCACTCCCACTTGGGTCCCGCACACTTTCTACGGCGGCCGGCGCACTCTCACTCGGGTTCCGCACACTTTCTACGGCGACCGGCGCACTCCCACTTGGGTCCCGCACACTTTATACGGCGTCCGGCGCACTCTGACTCGGGTCCCGCACACTTTCTACGGCGTCCGGCGCACTCTCACTCGGGTCCCGCACACTTTCTACGGCGTCCGGCGCACTCTCACTCGGGTCCCGCACACTTTCTACGGCGTCCGGCGCACTCTCACTCGGGTCCCGCACACTTTCTACGGCGTCCGGCGCACTCTCACTCGGGTCCCGCACCCTTTCTACGGCGTCCAGCGCACTCTCACTCGGGTCCCGCACACTTTCTACGGCGTCCGGCGCACTCTCACTCGGGTCCCGCACACTTTCTACGGCGTCCGGCGCACTCTCACTCGGGTCCCGCACACTTTCTACGGCGTCCGGCGCCCTCCCACTTGGGTCCCGCACACATTATACGGCGTCCTGCGCACTCCCACTTGGGTCCCGCACACTTCCTACGGCGTTCAGCGCACTCTCACTCGGGTCCCGCACACTTTCTACGGCGTCCGGCGCACTCTCACTCGGGTCCCGCACACTTTATACGGCGTCCTGCGCACTCCCACTTGGATCCCGCACACTTTATACGGCGTCCTGCGCACTCCCACTTGGGTCCCGCACACTTTCTACGGCGGCCGGCGCACTCTCACTCGGGTTCCGCACACTTTCTACGGCGTCCGGCGCACTCTCACTCGGGTCCCGCACACTTTCTACGGCGTCCGGCGCACTCTCACTCGGGTCCCGCACACTTTCTACGGCGTCCGGCGCACTCTCACTCGGGTCCCGCACACTTTCTACGGCGTCCGGCGCCCTCCCACTTGGGTCCCGCACACATTATACGGCGTCCTGCGCACTCTCACTCGGGTCCCGCACCCTTTCTACGGCGTCAGGCGCACTCTCACTCGGGTCCCGCACACTTTCTACGGCGTCCGGCGCCCTCCCACTTGGGTCCCGCACACATTATACGGCGTCCTGCGCACTCCCACTTGGGTCCCGCACACTTTCTACGGCGGCCGGCGCACTCTCACTCGGGTTCCGCACACTTTCTACGGCGACCGGCGCACTCCCACTTGGGTCCCGCACACTTTATACGGCGTCCGGCGCACTCTCACTCGGGTCCCGCACACTTTCTACGGCGTCCGGCGCACTCTCACTCGGGTCCCGCACACTTTCTACGGCGTCCGGCGCACTCTCACTCGGGTCCCGCACACTTTCTACGTCGTCCGGCGCACTCTCACTCGGGTCCCGCACACTTTCTACGGAGTCCGGCGCCCTCCCACTTGGGTCCCGCACACATTATACGGCGTCCTGCGCACTCTCACTCGGGTCCCGCACACTTTCTACGGCGTCCGGCGCACTCTCACTCGGGTCCCGCACACTTTCTACGGCGTCCAGCGCACTCTCACTCGGGTCCCGCACACTTTGTACGGCGTCCGGCGCGCTCCCACTTGGGTCCCGCACACTTTCTATAGCGTCCTGCGCACTCCCACTTGGGTCCCGCACACATTCTACGGCGTCCGGCGCTCTACCACTTGGATCCCGCACACTTTCAATAGCGTTCGGCGCTCTCCCACTTGGATCCCGCACACTTTCTCTGGCGTCCGGCGCTCTACCACTTGGGTCCCGCACAATTTCAATAGCGTTCGGCGCTCTCCCACTTGGATCCCGCACACTTTCTCTGGCGTCCGGCGCTCTCCCACTCGGGTCCCGCACACTTTCTACGGCGTCCAGCGCACTCTCACTCGGGTCCCGCACACTTTGTACGGCGTCCGGCGCGCTCCCACTTGGGTCCCGCACACTTTCTACAGCGTCCTGCGCACTCCCACTTGGGTCCCGCACACTTTCTCTGGCGTCCGGCGCTCTCCCACTTGGGTCCCGCACACTTTCAATAGCGTTCGGCGCTCTCCCACTTGGATCCCGCACACTTTCTCTGGCGTCCGGCGCTCTCCCACTTGGGTCCCGCACACATTCTACGGCGTCCAGCGCACTCTCACTCGGGTCCCGCACACTTTGTACGGCGTCCGGCGCGCTCCCACTTGGGTCCCGCACACTTTCTACAGCGTCCTGCGCACTCCCACTTGGGTCCCGCACACATTCTACGGCGTCCGGCGCTCTACCACTTGGATCGCGCACACTTTCAATAGCGTTCGGCGCTCTCCCACTTGGATTCCGCACACTTTCTCTGGCGTCCGGCGCTCTACCACTTGGATCCCGCACATTCTCAATAGCGTTCGGCGCTCTCCCACTTGGATCCCGCACACTTTCTCTGGCGTCCGGCGCTCTACCACTTGGATCCCGCACACTTTCAATAGCGTTCGGCGCTCTCCCACTTGGATCCCGCACACTTTCTCTGGCGTCCGGCGCTCTCCCACTTGGGTCCCGCACACATTTACGGCGTCTAGCGCACTACCATTTGGGTCCCGTACATTTTCTACGGCGCCCTGCGCACTCCCACTTGGGTCCTGTGAACTTTCTACAGCGTCCTGCGCACTCCCACTTGGGTCCTGTGAACTTTCTACAGCGTCCTGCGCTCTCCCACTTGGGTCCCGCACACATTCTACGGCGTCCAGCGCACTCTCACTCGGGTCCCGCACACTTTGTACGGCGTCCGGCGCGCTCCCACTTGGGTCCCGCACACTTTCTACAGCGTCCTGCGCACTCCCACTTGGGTCCCGCACACATTCTACGGCGTCCGGCGCTCTACCACTTGGATCCCGCACACTTTCAATAGCGTTCGGCGCTCTCCCACTTGGATTCCGCACACTTTCTCTGGCGTCCGGCGCTCTACCACTTGGATCCCGCACACTTTCAATAGCGTTCGGCGCTCTCCCACTTGGATCCCGCACACTTTCTCTGGCGTCCGGCGCTCTACCACTTGGATCCCGCACACTTTCAATAGCGTTCGGCGCTCTCCCACTTGGATCCCGCACACTTTCTCTGGCGTCCGGCGCTCTCCCACTTGGGTCCCGCACACATTCTACGGCGTCTAGCGCACTACCATTTGGGTCCCGTACATTTTCTACGGCGCCCTGCGCACTCCCACTTGGGTCCTGTGAACTTTCTATGGCGTTCGGCGCACTCCCACTTGGGTCCCGCACACATCCTACGGCGCCTGGCGCACTACAATTCGGGTCCCGTACCCTTCCTATGATGTACTGCGCATCACTTCTAAGGTCCTGCACCCTTACCCTGACGTCCTGCACACTTTCTGAGCCCATCCCCGTTAGGTTGCCCGTCTTGAAAGTCAAGCCGAATAAACGGTCAAAAAAACACACAGAGAAACGCACACATACATACATACACACACACACGCACACACAAATTTACCAAAATATATATAGTAGGATTCTGCTATTCCTCCCATTACTTTAGGTACTACTTAGTGGTGACCAGATTTGAGCGGATAATGATTTTCAGAAAGCCGGATAAAGGTTTATTTTCCCCATAAATGACTGGATAACAGATAACCGATATCAACAAGTGGCGCAATAAGATAAATAATAAATTAACCACATGACGAAAACAAACAATTAAGTAGTCAAGTAAAATAAGATTAAAACATTTAGAGAGAATCAAAACAGTAAAAGAAAAGTGGTAATAATAATAAACATTATATCACCTATTACATGAGCGAAGTCAAGTCGGACATAAGAAATAAGAAACAAAACAAAAAACCGAAATGCCACGACAACAGCATGAAAACGAAAAAAAAAACGGAAAAAAAAAGCAGAAGACGCCTGTCCAGTGTTTCACGTCCAACTCAAATAGTTATGTATGTACATGTCTGTCTCTCACAAGTTATGGGTGTCCAGGTACTTGTATATATCAAGTACCTGGACACCCATAACTTGTGAGAGACAGACATTTTCACATAAAGGCAGTGTTCACGATGAAAAAAGTTTTCGAAATTCCACTAGGATTGTGTAGAGGAGGGGCACTCTGTAACGTTAACGTCGAAAGAACGCATGAAAACGAGCCAGGAAGAGCCCCAAAAGAGCCCGAAGTTGCAACTTCGAGCGCATTGAAAACCCCAAAAGCGCATCACACGCCCACCGACGTGAACAAATGAATGCTCGAGATCGTGAGATGAGCGATGATTTGCAATCATTAGCCCCGTTCTTCCCTTCATTCTCAGCTTCCCTCTTTACTCAGGTCAGCTCGCATAGATCGGCTGCAAAAGACGGAGGGTACAAGCCTCGGACAACTCGTCCACCATGTTTCCATGGCTCAATCTTTGAGGGACCATACCTGCGTTCACAGAAGGTCTTGTATGATTTCAGAGACACCATTGGAATCAGCATGGGGCCGTTTTCAGGATAGGCAGAAAAGCAGAAAAACGATTTTTATCGTGAACACTGCCTTTGAATTCATAAAATTCGACGTAGCGCTTACAGAAAAGAAGTGTGATCGTTTCGCGAGTCTAGCTCTAGCATTTAGCAGTTTTTGTTAACCCCTCTAGTGATTGAGTTTCTCAGTGATGGAACCTCATTTGATTCTGAACCGAAAATACCACTGAGTACTTTGTAGTACATTATCAGGTTCAATACACGACTTGGGGAAGGTACATAAACCTGACTACGCCCCTGAGAAGTAGGAATGCGATCATATGTGTGGAAAGCCTGTGGTCCTAATCACCAGTTTCCTCGCTAAACTATTCTGGACACTCAATTTTTTGGTATGGCTATCATATATAATTAGCAAGTAATATATAACATTTAAAACCAAGTAATTATATAAAAAACGCAAAAAGTAACTGAAGAGCGTCTACATACTTACTAGTATTTCGTAATTGGAAAAAAAGAAGTATGTTTAATATAGTTGTGTTAATATAGTCTGACCGCGCGCAAATTTTGGCCCTTACAACGGACCACTTTGAACACAAAATGGAGTTTTGAAAAATGGTCTTTTGAAAGTTGTAGAGGGCGTAAAAATAAACTATTTAAAATTCTAAAATTTCACTCAGTCCTCACGGGTAGATCAAAAACCACCAAAACAATAGGTTGCGGTAGGTAAAATGCCATTCAATGCACCCTAACCTGACGAAAGCCCCAAAAAAACAGGAAATGGACCTCAGATCCGTGTTTAGCGCCCCAAATTACCCCCTGGGGCGGAGTTTGGGCGAAAAAAATTTCGACCTCTGAACCCCCAAAAATAGCATTGAGCTTCTTACCTCACGGGGCTCCAAAGGTCGAAAAAAAATTTATGGCCCAAACTTTGCTCTCGGGGGTTATTTGAAGTGCTCATGACGAATCTGAGGTCAGTTTATCGATTTTCGACAGATTACGGTAGATTGCGGTGGGTATACGGTAGTTGGGTCAGAGTCTCAGATTTGACGCAAAATTTCTGAACGGGGGTTATTCGGGGTGCTGAATACGAATTTGACGTTCACTTGTCAATTTTCGAATTATTAAGGTAGGTTTAAGCCCTCTATGTCATGAAAACTACCGTAATCTACAGTAAACCTCAGAATTTTGGCAAACGACAATTCGTGTTCAGCAACCTAGATTACCCCTTCATACAAGTTTTGAGCCGAATTCGAAGATTTTTTTCTAAACCACCTAAAAATTCCCTGATGGGTGGTACCCTTGCCTTGCCGCTAGGCTTGGAAAAACGCCTGTAACTTTTTCCAGAGTGGTTTCTTTTTTTTCAGAGAAGCTGCGAAGAGCATACTCGGATTCTACGTCCAAAATGGCTCCAGAAAACTACATTTAATCCAGAGTGGCCAGGCTGACTGAAAGTAGTCTTCTTGTAAAGTGCGTTTTTGAAAGGTTCTGTTCTACTGAAAATTTTGGAATTGATAACGAAACACTTTTCTTGAGTCTTCGAGCCATGCGCTTAAGTATTAGGTTGCTTCAGTGGATTTTGTAGTTTAGGTAAACCCACTTCTGTTTATAATAATTATTTCTGTTGAAAAAAAGATTGGTCATTGATCAAGGAACAAGTCCACGAAGTTTCATTTTGTCCGAACCTTTTTCCAGCGTCATATATCAAAATAAGTCCCCTAAAGTGTTTCTCCGAATTAAGGACGGTTTTTATGTGGCATAAGGGTAAGGGGTATCTTGATATTCTAGCAATTGCCGAACCCTCCGAATTTCTATAGTTTCTAACATTGATGTGAACCGTTCTCCGTTTATATCACGTTACCTCTGCGATATAAGAAAAGAGGTATAAAAAACAAGAGACACTGTTAAAACTCAAAACAAGTAAGGTGAACACATAGAAATGTCATTACTATCAGCCATAAGGCGGTAATGATCCCACAGTATTCGAACCATCTTTCATTTGCTTCGTAATCCAACGCCTAACCGACTGAGCCACGGTGTGCTGCTAGCTCACCCCGACTATCACATTGCAGTGATCGGTGGTTTGAATGCAACGAGCATTGTTCAGGGGATCAATGAACAAGTCATAACTCGAGAACCTAGCTAGATTTCATCTTCAAACTCTCAGGAGAACCTTTTCAGATGATTTCAAGGCCACTGTATAGCTCACATTTGTGCTACGTCCTCCCAATCCAACGTTCTGGTTTCTTTCCTTTTTTGATCGTTTTTGATATACCCGTGAGAACCGAGTGAAATTTTAAAATCACAAATTGTTTCTTTTCAACTCTTCTACAACCCTCAAAAGACCGTTTTTCAGAAATCCATTTTTCGTTCGAAGTGGTACCTTGTTAGTACCAACCGCGCGCAAAAAACAGAATACGGCTGACCGCGCGCAAAGAACGCGGTCAGTACGATCATAGAAAGTTGCGGGCCTTCCGAACGCTTTTGCTCTATTCACGGTTGTCACCTCTTTCCGTTCGAACCGCGGGCAGCTTTAGAAAGCGGGCAGAAACCAACTTTAGGACCGACCACGCGCAGACGTGAGGGAAATTGTTTGGTGTGCAAGGGCCAAGGGCGCATCTGACTCTACGCCTGAATTGTCGATAAAGTTCTGCGGCAGAGCTAGTGTTATCTCGTTTCGTTGATGTCTTTCTTTATTTTTCTGTCTTTCCACTGTATGCTTTCGTGTTCCCGTTGTTTCCTCTATGTTCACACGTGTTTTTATTATTGCTTGTGTTGTTTTCACTAGGTTATTTGAAAGAATTACAATAATACGCATTAAAACGCTTAGGGTGCTGACCGTCGGTTGCCGAAAGCTCGTGCAGATTGTTATGCAAGCTGTGCAAGGATTCAACCCGAGTGATTAGCTCTGTGAAAAGAATGCTCTAAGGGCGTGAACAGGGAAGTGGGCGGGGCTTCGGAATGAGTGCGCACAACGACAAAAAAGCCTAGGAATTCGAAAAAGTGTGGGGATTCGTGCTTGAGGAGTGTAAGGGTTTCGAAGGCACGTTTTCAATGTTCTGGAAAATGGGCGGGGCTTCAGGAGGAGTGCGCACAACCGCAAAAAAGTTTTTGAATTAGAAAAAGTGTGGGGATTGGGTCTGGAGGTGTGTGAGGGTTTCGAAGACAGGTTTTCAATGTCTTGGAAAATGGGCGGGGCTTCGGAATGAGTGCGCACAGCGACCAAGTGCTTAGGAATTCGGAAAAAGAGGGGATTCGTGCTTGAGAGGTGTTAGGGTTTTGAAGGCACGTTTTCTATGTTCTGGAAAAAGGACGGGCTTTGGCAGGAGTGTACAGAACGGCACACACAACGGCGGAAAATCGCTTAGGAATTCGAAGAAGTGAGGAGATTCGTGCATGAGAGGTGTAAGAGTTTCGGCGGCGAGTTTTCAATGCTCTGGAAAATGGGAAGGGCTTCAGTAAGAGTGCTCACAATTGCAAGAGGTGCGTAGGAGTTCAAAACAGGGTGTGGACCAGGGGTGCGCGTTAATAAAAGTTTGTTTTTTCGTTAAGCGTTAATCGTTAATTTTCGGGAAAAAATCGCGTTAACCCGTTAATGCGTTATCACGTTAGTTTTGGATTTCGTTAAGAATTTTAAAAACACTACCTGTCCACAGCGAAAATCGAAAAATCATCAGAGGTACCAGAAGAAATAAAAGAGACCTTCAAATAACGTCAGCAGAACGTCGTGGAAAGTGGGTGGGGCTTTCGATGACGTGGCCAGGACTTCGTGGAAAAGGTGTAGGCCTTCAGGTGATGTCATGGGAAGTAGGTAGGGCTTCAGATGACGTCAGCAGAAAGTCATAGTAAGTAGACTCTGGTTTGTTTCAAGTGAACTACTGTTTTCGATTATCACAGCGCGAAGCGGTGGCTTTTTCACCGGAACCTCTATATCACTAGTTATATTTCACCGAGGTTCACCGCTACGATGCTGGTGATAATCGAAATCCGCAGATCGCTAGGTGTTTGCCAGAGTCTAGGTAGGGCGTCAGCAGAACGTCGTGCAAAGAGGGTGGGCGTTCAGATGACGTCATCAGGACGTTGCGAAAAATGAATAGCGCTTCATGAGGGCGTGCGCCGCGTCGAAGAAAGTCAGTAGCATTTTATGTAGAGCGTGCGGCGCGTGGTAGAAACTGCGTAGCGCTCCATGTAGGGAGTGGGCCGTTTCGTGGAATGTGAGCGTTCGCAGCGTAAAGAGAGATAAACTCTTGATGTGGAGTATGCACTGCATCCTAGAAAATGGTTAAAGGCACAGACCAAGCTCAGGAACGAAATCTGGAATCCCCACGAAATTGCATTGTAGACTCACCCTAGATAACACCTGCCGAGTGCGATCTCTCAATCAATCCAAATAAGCAAGATATGGAAGAAAGCCACCCTGGGGCGCCCACTTCAGGAAGCCACTTTGGCACGCTCCTTTTACGATCTTCCGATCTCAACAATGGCGAGATGAGCTATTCTTTTCGATCAATAGCCCCGTTCTTCCCTTCATTCTCGGCCTCTATCATTACTCAGGTCGGCTCGCAGACATCGGTTTCATATGACAAAATTCACATGATTCGGACCACTCGTCCATCACACTTTCGCACCGCAATTTTTGAGAGGCCCTAACTCCGTTCCTAGGGGGTCTTGTACGATTCCAGAGATATAAGTGAGATCAGCGTGGCACCGCTGTTGAGTTAGGCAGAAAAACAGAAAAAAACATTCTGAGGTTGGAATGTGCCTTCAAACAGGATGCCGTGGAGAGTGGATAGGACTCCAGAAGGGGTGTCTGGAACGTCTTGGCAATTGCTGTGCTACACTGTCTGACATACGTAGAATGATATCCCTAACAAGGGCTCAAAAACTCTATAATCTACGGCATTTACCTCACTTCGGATTGGTTTTCTATGTGTGCACACTTGACGCAGATTTCATTCCCTTTTTCGGTATAGTCTATAGTGCGGTCCACCAAATCTTGTAACATTTCCTCATCAACGAGAAGCGGTCGGCTGAAGATCATTTTGCATATACCCTAAAGCCCCTTTCACAGTCTGCCGGACGACGCCGTCCGTCAAGTTGAAAGTGAGCCGCAGTGCGAGGGAAGCTGCGGTGAACAACCGTCAGTTCCGACTCTTCAGTACAAAATGTAAGGCGAAAACAACCCCTCTAACCCGTCATAACTTGATCCGACGTCGTGCCAATGATTTCACCGCACTGAGACGTCGGTCGGCCGACACCACAGTCCTATCTTATAACATGCCGGACGGCTTCGTCCGGCGGACTGTGAAAGACCCTTTAAGCAACACGCTTGCCACTGGTTGAGCGGGAGCGGTTGTGCTGCAATGAGTTTCATGCACATTGATTTCCGACCAACCGCTTCTCATTGATAAGTAGATGAGCGACTTTTGATTGAATACATTACATCTGCGCCGACCGTTTATATGCAAACACCATTTGATAATTTGCGCAGAAGAACAGTTGTTTACTGTATAATCACACGCCATTCGATACAGTGATGATATGCTCAAGAGTATCACCAACCCGGCCTTCAATCCCGGCTCACAACCCTCGTTTTGTACCTTACTCGACAGCAGAGAGGTAGATTAGACCTCACATTCTCTTTTTAGAACACGAATTCGAATTCCTCGATGTTGAGAAAAAGTAACTAAAATCGATAAACAGTGGAATGAGAAACATTGAGGTCAGCGATATATTCCACAACAAGCGAAAATTGACTGCGCCGCAAGCCGAAGCGACGTGCGCGGCCCGAGTTTAGAAATTCCCCATCGAAGTAGATGAATCAGTGCCGTAATTCCACCGCAATTAACGAACAAAAATTAACGTGATTTAAAGAATTTTTCGTTAAGCATTAATCGTTAATTTTCCAAAAAAAAACCGCCTTAACCCGTTAATGCGTTAACACGTTAACGTTAACGTTAGTGTGAACTGTCGTTGGAGGTGTGTGGAGAATTCGATGATGTGAGTAAAATGTGGCGGAGTGGGAGCGGCTTCAAAAAGAGTGGACACTGCTGAAGATAAGTGCGTAGGTATTTAGAGAATTTTCCGGCAAGGCATGCGGGACAATTCGTAATATTGGGTCTAAGTTGAAATTCGCCGGGTAGAGAAATGAACAGAGAGCTCGGGAGAGGGAATTGAGAATGGTTCAGGTAGTGCGCTCTCTGGGCCGAGAAGATGACGATAATCATATTGTTTTGCCTATGTCTCTATGGTGCGCGCCCTTTACCCGTAGTAGCGAAAACCAGCAAAAGGTGAACATCCTACTCTCGCTGTAATGAGCTCAATGTGTGTGCACTTTTGACCAGGAATCCATAAAACAGCTTATCCAGTAATGAGCTACTCTAATACTACTTGTTCGTTCCCAACTTAGGCTCACGGTTTTTGCTGGTTGGGTATGCCCTGTTTTCCAGAAACAAGTGAGAGGACTCGCATGGGAAGGCTTGAAGCGAGTTTGCGGACCTCCGAAAGGGAGAGAGCGGAGTCTACAAACCGAAGTATGAGTTTCGTGTTACGATTTAGCAGTTCGATTCAGTGAGAATATTGTTTCAAAAAATCCTCACCGCAATGCGGTTATCTTGTCGAGTTTACCCACACTCCATTTGAAGAGGCCGTCGAAGCAGAGGAAGGTTTAGAAAATTTTCCCCTGACTAGTTTTGATTTCCCACGACCAGATAAATTCATTTAAGAAACAGTATTGTGACAGCTGTAGGCCTGAGGATTTCTGCTGAGCATCAATTTAAAGTCCATAGTCATTTTCTCATAAGATTAGGGTGGGTTACCGGCAGGGTTGAGCGGGCCGTTGCGCCAATTTTCGGCGGAGCTTCGCCCCTCCCTATTCCCCGAAATTTCGAATTTTTTTCACGATCTCCCCTCAACAAATGAACATCAAGTTTGTATGCAGCACACCGAATAACCCTTACATGAAATTTTTTCACTGGAATCCGATAATACATTTCCCAAACTACCACACCCCTAGCGAGCGGTTTAGAAAGAATTTCTATTTTTTTCTCCACAAAATTTACGAGCCTCCCCATCCAAATTTTTTTTCAAAATTTCTTTCGAAATTTTGACGTTCCCCGTAGCGCCCAGTCGCAACCCCGCTCAACCCTGGTCACCGTAGATTAACAATACTTCTCCTACCCTGGGCCACAGTATTTTTTTGAAAGCGGATCTTATATTTGTGTTCAGCACCTCAAAGAATCACCAGGGCAAAACGTCGGTCTAAAAATACAGTAGTGGACAAAAATCCATTGGCATCGTCTCTTTTGCTGTATAAGGCTTTAGAGCGATTGGATTCCAAGCAGTTTTCGGCGCGGTTGTGCTCCCACATGGGGTCTGAGCTCAGGAACGATGTGGGGGGGGGGGAGGGCTGGTCTGACCATCGGAGCAAGACCAATTGAACCATGCTGTGTGAAGGGAAACTATTAGGAGCAGTTTTTCACGTGTATATTAAATAAATATTGCGAATAAACTAAACTGATATTTGAATAATTTACGAGTAACGGAGTTTAAATATGACATTTAGGACAGAGCAATAGTAAAGGTGCACCCAAAATGGGAGAGCTAGGGACTGTCAAGTAGTAAACAAGTTATCTGGACGGATCCTGGCTTCAAGAAATCAGACTCCATCCTTTACCATTTAAAACATTGCGCACCCCTGGATTGAGGCTTTGAAGAAAATTTTCCTTGTGCGGGTACTTCCCTTAAAGGCACTGTTCACGATAAACTTCATCCTTAAATTTTCCATGACAAACGCTTCTCGTGGCTCTCAGAAGCAGAACAGCGTCAAAGAAACGGGACGAAAAGCTACCCAGGAGCCGCAAAACGGCTTAGAAAAGTGGTTGAACCCCGCCGATGCGGGCAAGTCCGGCCCCTTCCGCCCCTCGACGTGAACAAGGGAACACTCGAGATCGTGAGATGAACGATGGTTTCCGATCAAAAGCCCCGTTCTTCCCTTCATTCTCAAGTTCTCTCTTTACTCAGGTCAGCTCGCACACATTGGCTGCAAAAGACGGAAGTTACAAGCCTCGAACAACTCGTCCACCATGCTTCCATAGCTCAATCTTTGAGGGACCATAACTCCGTTCCCAGCAGGTCTCAGAGACATCATTGAAATCGGAATGGGACCGTTTTCAAGATAGGCGGAAAAACAGAAAAGGGATTTTTATCGTGAACACTGCCTTTAAACATACTAAGGACACACAGCTGAACCTGACCTGGGTTTTATTTACGCGGAATTCACATCAAGAAAAATTACGCCAGTGGACCCATGAAAAGGTTCAATATTTGGGGGCATTTCTCAATTTGCACATTTAAGGTGTTTTTGTTTTATAACGAGGTTCGTCCATCCCAAATTGGTTACTGCAGCCCCCCCCCCTTCGAAATCGAAAGCCGTTATTTGTGTGGAAGGTGTCGACTAAGATTGGTTGAGAAAAATTGGCAAGTGTGAGAAAGTTGGATGCCCACTCAATTTCACATTCGCTCTGTAAGATCTGCTAGCCCCATAACATGCATTGCTACTATCGATGATCAATGTTCAATGATTTTTCAACTTCGCTTCTTTGCTGTATGCACTTTAAATGTAAGTCTTACTTTAGCTCTATTGTTTTTCGCGGCTTGCGTATCAGAATTATCGAGAAACAATGATCCGTTACCACTTGGGTTCTAAATACTGGCGCCTTCACAATTGATACTGTTAAATTTACAATTTTCGCGCTCACAATCGAAATTTTCAATCGAATCAACACGAGGTAGGGGGTGTTTGCCACTGGTAATTTGCGGGCACGGGCTGCTCCAGCGTTGAGAAGCGTCGAGAGGCGCATTAGGCGTCGTTTATACTTCCGCCGCTGAGCGGTGCGGCGAAGTGCAATCCTGTAGTGTCGATCGTGCCGCGCCGCGTGATCAATATTACAGGAATGCACTGTGCCGCGCCGCGCGGTGGCGGGAGTATAAGCGACCCCTAACAGCGGCAACGCCCGCTCTCGCAACGTGTGGACGCTATACTTGTTCCGAATCGAATAATCGGATGAGTATCCGACTGTTTCAGTCGGATAAAAAAGTCGACTTTTTATTCGAAGAGTCGGATATTCGAAAAAGTGCGATATCCGACTGTAGTCAAAAAGTCGAATATTCGAAAAAGTGCGATATCCGAGTATAGTCGAAAAGTCGAATATTCGAAATAAATTTCATTTGGAACAAGTATAGTGGACGCTGCTAAAGACAGTGGTCGCGATCAAATATGCTTGTCGTCTTTTTTTCTCTAAACCCTTTTCTGGGGCTCCAGTAGTAGGACCTATGAGAAAAAATCGCGAAAAAACCACTGTTTTGGCCCAAATTTGAAGCCTGAACTTTCTTGTCTTTTGATGGTGGACGAGCCCACTCCACATCATCGGCATCGATCACCTCTTATATCAAGAACATCAGCTGGCTAGAAATTGAATTTCAATCATTGAACCTTCGGATTTATGTACACACCTAGTCAAAAACATTGACTGAAGTGCTTGCTTCCACTGTTCAACTGTTTTTATTAGGTAAATTTGCATTTACATATTTCGTCCTCTGAATGTCGATGATTTTTGACTGCTCGGCATAAGACTGCGATCTTTTTGAAATTCTAGCCCGCTTTTAACAGCGCTACCTTCATAGTTTTTCAGCGGTTTTTGATCTAAGCTGCTTTTCGTAGCTTTTTTCGATAACTCATCGTGGCCACTGCCTTTAACACATTACACGAGTACTCAATTAACTCGAACTAGTCTAGATGTTTTTGTCAACGTTTCCAATTGCTGACCAATACACTAGCTATTGTGAGGAAAAACAACTAAGATTTACACTGAGACTTAGACGTAACCCTGTTGTTTTAACGCATTTTTGTCGAAATTTTGTAAAAAAAAAAACGAAATGTTCGACAGACGCAGAAAGTTTTGAATTGATTTAGTTTTCCCTGTGTCAAAGCCAGAACAGAATTCTGACCAGGTTTAAAGTCTTTAAAGGCAGTGTTAACGATAATCTTCAATTTTAAGATTATTCGCTATATCGATTAAGTGGCCCCCGGGTAGAACTAAAATGACGTAGAAATCGGGAAAAGCGCACCAGAAGTACACGAAATCCTCAAGTATCACACCGCCTCTTAAGTATCACAGGAAGTGTTTGTTGTAACAATGAAATCTTTTGTGAGCCCATCCTTTGCAATTCTCTACTCTCTATTGCTCCGTTCTTTCCTTAGGGCCCTATCTAATCCTGCTTTGCATAAAATATTCTTCTATTTCCGATTGACCCAATTTTACACCGGTGACAACCACTATGAACATGTTCATCCAACCGGACAACCAGTCCATGTTATAGAATAATGTCACTGAATTACGACGTTTGAATGCGTTTGCCGCCGTTTCTTCGTAACTTTGGTAACACTTGGAGGCCAACGCACTGTTTTATGTGAAAAACTCGGGGAAAAAAATTGTTGTAGGAACAATAATGTATAATTATGTATAGTTATTGTGACGTGTTTATCTTTGTTGTATTGCCTTTTGTGTGGTTCAATTAGGTTGCCATTGCACGTGTTGTACCATGACTCATCGCCGTATCACTTTGGCTGCGGCGGCCGTGTGTATGACTGTGACGTAGCATTGCATGTTAACGCGTATTACGAAACCCGGGTTATGTACGATGCGGCCTATGAGCGCCTCTGAATGTTTTTGATGTGTGCAATTCTTCGGTAGCCAATAAAGCTCATTCTTCACTCGTCTACAAGCAGCAGCTCTACAACAACTGGCGATCAGGACTACGGACGTGGACGCGGCTGCCCCGACGACTTCGACTCAGCCCCGGCTCTCTGCCTAGAGCCCGGTCGATCGGCTGATCAATTGGAGGATTCAGCCCCGGCTCTCTGCCCTGAGCCCGGTCGATCGGCTGATCAATTGGAGGATTCAGCCCCGGCTCTCTGCCCTGAGCCCGGTCGATCGGCTGATCAATTCGTGGATTCAGCCCCGGCTCTGCCTCGAGCCCGGTCGAACGGCTGATCGATCCACCAACGATCGTCCCCGGCTCTTCCTCGGGCCCGGTCGAATACTGTAGACGATCCATTGATTCCCGGCTCTTTTTCGAGTCCGGTTGAGATTGTCCCGGCTTGTTTCAAGTCCGGTTGCACAAGGATCGATTGATTAGCCCCGGCTCTGCCTTGAGCCCGGTCGAACTGCTGATCAAGTACAGCTCACGCAGCCCCGGCTCACAAATTTTGAGCCCGGTCGAACTGCTGCCTGAGCACTAGTAATCTACGACTGATCAATCGAAGCAACGAGTGAACATTTGTGAGCCAACCGAAACGAATATGGACGCTGCAACACTGCGAGAAATTCTGGATGCTCAAGCCAAAGCACAGCTGACGATGTTCAACAAGATAGTCAAACGTATGGAGGGAATGGTCTCCAACACAGGACCATCCGGCTCGACTACTCCAGCCACTACAACCGAGTTCGTCACTAACTCGCTGTCAACCAGGCTACCAGAATTCATCTACGATCCAGACAATGGATGCACCTTCGACGTGTGGTACAATCGGTACGAAGACGTCATTTCGAAGGATGATGCAACCCTAGACGACGCCGCAAGGGCTCGACTGATTGTTTCGAAGCTGGATGCCGTGACTTACGCTCGCTTCACAAGTCATATCCTACCGAAGAAAGCCTCCGACGTGTCACTGGCGGATACTGTGAAGACCTTGAAAGAGCTGTTTGGATACCACACCTCGATCTTCGCTCGACGCTACGCATACCTGAAAACGCAACGTGTGGACGTTGCGTGACTACACAGGACTCGTCAATCGACGTCATGAAATGGCGGAATTCAACGACGTAACTCCCGAGCAAATGAAGTGCATTGTGTGGATTTGTGGACTTGCCTCTCCAACGGATGCCGATATCCGTGCTCGTGCTCTACGCTAGATGGAAGACTATCCTCAGACGACGTTGAAGGAACTCACCTCAGGGATTCAACATTTCATCGACATCCGACAAGATGCTGCTCTTCTCGAACGGTCTTCTCCACGATCAAGCGTCAATGTGGTCAAATCAAAAACGAGCCGAGACCGAGTGCTCCCTTCTTCTTCAAAGACTCGAGATCGAGAACCGCCTTCTCCATGCTTCCGATGTGGAGGACACCATTGGTCAAGGGACTGCACGTTTATCAACAAAACGTGTCACGACTGCAAAACCGTAGGCTACAAAAGAGGATTCTGCAAGAACTTCGAAAAGAAGAGTACGCAGCACAGAAGAAAACACAGGCGAACAAACAACGTCGTTATCGCCTCTACCTCATCCGATTCCGCTCCTGTTAGCCGTATCTAACGTACAGTGCAGATCAATGGAACGATGGTCCGGATGCGTCTCGACACCGGAGCAGATGTCACACTGCTCAGCCAACCCGATTGGATCGCGATCGGCCGACCGAAGTTGCGGCCTTCGCTCATCACTTTGCAATCCGCCAACCACAAGAAGCTGAATGTTCGTGGACAATTTGAATGCGACTTAGTCATCGATGGTCACAATGGACGAGGTACATGCTACGTCGCCGATACTTCGTCATTGTTGGGCCTTGACTGGATTTCTCAACACGAGCCGCTGTTTCGCAGTCGGACAGAAGGCTTCGTCTGCAACGTGTCTTCATCTACAATGCATTCTTCCCTAACGACTCGGCTGAAGAAATAGTTCACTGCAGTGTTTGCACCAGGATTGGGACGATGCACGAAATCAAGAGCAAAACTCGTGCTGAAACCCGACGCCAAGCCTGTCTTTCGCAAGGCTCGCCCAGTTCCGTATGCTGCGCATCCGCGGATCTCACAAGAAATCGACCGCTTGGTGGCTGCCGACGTGCTCTCGCCCGTGGATCACTCAGTATGGGCTGCGCCTATCGTCGCCGTTCAGAAGAAAGATGGTTCAATCCGACTCTGCGCAGACTACTCAACAGGATTGAACGACGCACTCGAGCAGCACCAGCACCCTCTTCCAACACCAGATGACGTCTTCACAAAGCTGAATGGAGGTCGATACTTCTCGCAACTCGACCTTGCTGAAGCCTATCTCCAATTGGAAATGGACGACGAGTCAAAGCCCTTGTTGACGATCAACACGCACCGAGGATTGTATCGTTTCAATAGACTACCTTTTGGAGTGAAGCCCGCTCCTGGAATCTTCCAGCAGCACATTGACGCTCTCATCGCTGGTTTGGAAGGAACTGCCGCCTACCTTGACGACATACTGGTTACCGTTAGAACCATTGAAGAACACAATTCTCGTCTTGAAGCTGTGCTCCAAAGGATCCAAGACTATGGACTCCGTGTTCGACTGGAGAAGTGCTTTTTCCTGCAGACGGAAATCACCTATTTGGGCTTCATCATCAATGCGCAAGGACGTCTCCCGGATCCCGCTAAAATCAAAGCGATTCACGAGATGCCACCTCCAAAGAACGTCAGTCAACTACGCGCTTTCCTTGGGCTCGTCAACTTCTATGGTACCTTCGTCAAGGACCTGCACAACCTCCGCGCTCCGCTGGATGCCCTTACCAAGAAGGATGCTGTCTACAGCTGGACACCGGAGTGTCAATCTCGCTTCTGCCGAATCAAAGAAACTCTGAAGTCGGATCTTCTGTTGACGCACTTCGAACCGTGCCTGCCAATCATCGTCGCAGCTGACGCTTCCAACTACGGGATCGGTGCAACTCTGTCCCACCGCTTCCCAGATGAATCACAGAAGGTCATATATCATGCAAGCCGTTGCTTGACTTCTGCGCAGAAGAACTACAGTCAGATCGAGAAGGAAGCGCTCGCCCTCATTTTTGCCGTGCAGAAATTCCACCGCTTCATACATGGACGCCATTTCACGTTGAAGACCGATCACACACCACTCCTCTCGGTATTTGGAAGCAAGAAAGGAATACCAGTCTACAGTGCCAACCGTCTTCAGCGATGGGCTACGACGCTACTCAACTACAACTTTTCGATCGAGTACGTCAACACAAAGGATTTCGGCCAAGCCGATGCGCTCTCGCGTCTCATAGCATCACACTCACTGGAGCCGGAAGACTACGTCATCGCCGCCGTCGATGCCGATATCACTGCTGAGTTTGCAGACAGCTGCAGTCAACTTCCAGTCTCAGCCGAAACCATCCGAACCGCAACGTTAGCGGATACCTTGCTCAAACAAGTTATCGACAACACTAAGTCCGGCCGCTGGCCGAAGGTCAATCGCGACTCTCCTCTATGGCACTACTACAACCGCAGAGACACGCTCACAACTGTTAATGGTTGTTTACTAACGGCATCCCGCACAGTGATTCCGAAATCACTGCAACGCCGTATACTCGCGACGCTCCACAAGGCTCATCCAGGACAAACAAGGATGAAGATGTTGGCACGCAGTCATGTCTGCTGGCCGACACTCGATGGCGACATTGAAGGAATTGTCAAAAGTTGCAGTAAGTGTGCAGCAGCCTCCAAGGATCCCGTCAAGGCAGAACTGCAGTCCTGGCCGAAACCGAGCTCTCCATGGACACGCGTACATGCAGACTTTGCTGGACCTCTAGATGGTCAATTCTACCTATTTATCGTCGACGCCTACTCCAAGTGGCCAGAAATCATCCAGATGACCACAATCTCGTCGTCTGCAACTATCTCCGTGATGAAGAGAATCTTTTCACACTTTGGAAACCCGAAGACTCTCGTTACGGACAACGGTACGCAGTTCACATCTTCACAGTTCTCGTCGTTCTGCCGTTCCCGAGGAATCACCCACGTTCGCACGCCACCGTTCCATCCGCAGAGCAATGGACAAGCCGAACGTTTTGTGGACACCTTCAAGCGAGGACTCGCAAAGTTGAAGGGGGAGGAACCAACAGCAGATGCACTTCAAACCTTCCTGATGGCATACCGGTCGACTCCTTGTCCATCTGGACCAAACAATCTGTCTCCCGCTGAGAACTTATTAGGGCATCGGATGCGAACCGAGCTGGATCTGCTGTCCCCAAACGTCACAGCACCAGGATCACGTGACGCCAAGATGGAACGACAATTCAATCGCTGACATGGTGCTCGGGCTCGTCACTTCGATGTCGACGACGCTGTTTACGCCAAGGATTACCGCAGTCCGAAAGCCACATGGACTCCTGCCGTCATATTGCGTAAAACAGGAAACTCCACCTACATCGTCCGCTGTGGAGGTCTAGAGTGGACCCGGCACATCAACCAGCTACGTCCGAGAGATGATACGACAATATCAAAACGACTTCTGGACGTTTTCGACTTGCCGATGATCAGCAACCGTGCTCAACCTGATGATCTACAATCGACTACACTGCCAGCAACGCCGCCTGCTCCTCTACAGCTTAGACGATCTACTCGACACCGTCAGCCGCCGTCGCGCATGGTCGTGGATCCGTCAAGGAAGACATACAAGTGATAACTTAACGGGGGAGGTGTTGTAGGAACAATAATGTATAATTATGTATAGTTATTGTGACGTGTTTATCTTTGTTGTATTGCCTTTTGTGTGGTTCAATTAGGTTGACATTGCACGTGTTGTACCATGACTCATCGCCGTATCACTTTGGCTGCGGCGGCCGTGTGTATGACTGTGACGTAGCATTGCATGTTAACGCGTAATACGAAACCCGGGTTATGTACGACACGGCCTATGAGGGCCTCTGAATGTTTTTGATGTGTGCAATTCTTCGGTAGCTAATAAAGCTCATTCTTCACTCGTCTACAAGCAGCAGCTCTACAACAAAAATCATCGTGAGCACTGCCTTTAATTCACTTTAAATCTTGAGCTATGTATTATACATTGGATCCGACTCGGATAATTTCGGATATCCGTACGAATGATTTGAAATTTGGACGATTCGGTATCCGAATCACCGAAAAAAGGCCAATATCCAAATCGATCCAAAATCTGAATCACCGAAAAAAAGGCAAATTCTAATCGAACCGCATTCCGAATCACCGAAAAGGCGCCGAATCTGAATCGAACCGAATTCCGAATCACCGAAAAAAGCCAAATACGAATCGAACCGAAATCCGAATCACCGAATTACTCCAGGATTCGGCTCATAATTCGGATTCCGATTATCCGAAATGCGACACGATTCGTTTCAATCCTGCTACTTCAAAGGATCCAACAGTGACCCATAATGTGGTCCGAAACAGGGATGTGGGTAAATACGACAAACGACTTCAATGACTAACGGACTTTTTGGGTGTTACGTCAAACGAAGCAATTAGTTTTTTTCCCAGAGATAAGGAAACAACTGATGAATACCACATCAGCAAAAGAGATACAATAGCGAAAACAAACCGTTGCATAGTTCTACACGGAAGTACTCTGAGGTTCCGGAAATCTCTGATTATTCGTGTACCGATAGAAATACGTATCCTCTGTTTCGGAGTGGAATTTATTTCCATTTATCGCTTACGTCTGCGCGCGTATGCTGCGTCTCATTTCCTCCACGCTTTCTCGGTGTCTTTCCTCGCTCCCCACAAGCGCACCAAAGGACTGAGTGAAATTGGCCCCGAAATAGGGGATAGGTGTGCTTATAAGTTATCATCGAGAAGAGAAGACGATGTTAGATTGACCCACACGAATGATTCGCTCCAGTTGTTAAGAAAAGTAAACGCAAACATATAAAGGACAGAATCAAGTACAAGTATTCTTACAAGATCCCGTCAAGCAAATAGAGTTCCTTTTTGAAAACCGCTAAACTGCTCGCAAAATACGACAACGGTTTGCTATTGCAGTTTAAGAGTAGCAACCTAAAAAACTGATTTTAGGAAATATTGTCAATTTTTTGTAGACTCTCGCCACTTCTTTCCCTATTGTTCCTTTTTTGTTGAAACGTGGCTGTCTGCACCAAACTACTTTTGCTTGGAGGAGCCCTTTTTCAATGACTTTTTTTTTTACTTTTTCTTGATATAACGTAATATCCTTAAAAATCTTCGGAGTTTGATATCTGAAATCCACTGATTTGATAATTTGTGAGCGATCAGCTACATAGTTAGTCACTCCCTCTGTCGCACTCGTGTCAGGGATGAGCGGGATTCCGATTGCCCTTCATTTTTGGCCTTCCGATTTCCGGAAAATACCCGAAAATTCGGAAATAAATAAAAGATTACAGTTTTAGGAGGGTAGGCATTGTTATTCGTCAAACCTCCAAGAGGATCTTTAATGTGCTAAGCCTGAATCGGAAGTCTGTTTTCATCTTTGAAAAGAGCAAGGGATGAGACCCACATATCGACATGAACTATATTTGCTTAAAGGCAGTGTTCACGATAAAAACTGTGTTTCAGTTTACACCAGGAGTAGGTAGTGCAGGGGCACAATGTAACGTTGACGTCGAAAGAACGCATAAAAACGAGCCAGGAAAAGCTCCAAAAGAGCCCGAAGTTGCCAATTCGAGCGCAAGGCAAACCTCAAAAGCGCAATACACGCCCACCGACGTGAACAAATGAATGCTCAAGTCCGTGAGATCAGCGATGATTTCCTACAATACCGCCCGTATCTTTTGGTCATTGGGCGCGCTAGAGCGCCGGAGCGCGCCGTTTGGCGTCGTTTTTGAATAACTCGCTTCAAAGTGGTTCAATCGGAAAATGGAAGCCAAATTCGGAATCAGCGTCGAAAATGCGATCTACTGAATGCAAATTTCAAAATGGAACTCAGTGGTTTGGGTTACGGTAGCCATCCAATGTCCTCGTGTCCAAATGGGGCTGGCGTTTAAGTGTTGTTTGGATTTCTTGACGTTTTCTCGTATTTATAACATTGGTATGCAACTTGTTATCCTCTGTGTTTCTTCTAAAACATTTTGACAGCGAAAAATTAATAAAAAATAATAAAGTCATTTTCCTAACAATTTTTGGATTTTAATGTGGAAAAACCACGAAGTTCTTCTATATTAGTGACTTATTTTGAGATAGATTGCAAAACTTCGAGTAGAATTCAGGTATTAAAAGTTAAGCAAATCCCTTGAAATTTGGTTAATTATTTAATTTCACATTCAAAAAGGTAGGTATCGGAGCGCATTTCAACAATCATGTAAGAATTCGCTTTGCAATCTTGAAATCTTGTCCAGAATCAGCCGAAATGCACCAAAATGAACAGTTAAAAAATTATTCAAAAATTTATATTTTTATAAAGTGACAATTTCAATTTTCATGCTGGAGTTCTATGTTTTTCGTGTATAGCGCATAAATTTGTTCAGAAATTGTTTCAAAAATATAGAATTCTTGACCTTTCGATTACTTTTCAAAAAATAAATAAAATATCGAAAGTGAAAATTTTCACTAAGACCACAAATTTTGAATTTCTTTCCAGATTTCTCGTTGGATCCCATGTATGAATTCCTTTGAAATTCTTCATTATATGAATTTATTTCGAAAATGTGGGAATCGTGAAAATCTCCAATCTTTGTTCCCGAAAAAACAAATGAAATTTGAATTTTCTCTTATTTTCCATTTTCAGTGTGAAAAGGTTCTAGGAATGTTTCACTGTTCATGTAGAGCGCATAATATTAATCAGCATTCATTTAAAAAATGCTGAATTCAAAAAAATATATTCTTTCCTTTCCGCGAAAAAAATTAAAAATTTCAAAGTTGAATTTTCATTATTAGAACAATTTTTTTAGTTTTGATACCAGAACCTTCTTTGAATCCCATGAACCTCGTCACAAGAGATAATCTAAATGTAAAAACTGAATTTTCAATACAATTACCAGTTTTGAATTTCTTTCTTGACACTTCTAGATTTTCTTACTATTGTAGCTCCAATCGCGAGAAAAGATTTTAGAATCCAGTCCGCATTGGGGTACATTTAAAAACCTTGATTTTTTCCTACAGAAAAAAAAATGAAAATTTAAAATTGAATTTCTGGTGAAAAGGCCGGCTTCAGAACTCATTCCAGAACCCTTCTAGAACTCCATAATATCGAATTCACTAATTATATTGAATAAATACAATTTTAGGAATTGGTGTGTATGAGCAGTTCGGCCCTCCACCCCACTCATGTCAGGGAATTACCTACGCCAGGTTGCTCTACAAACCCACAGCCCGTCCAGGCCGATTATCGATCACATTTTTCAGGGGCTGGAACCTTAACCAGTATGAAACCACATAAAATTCAGTATCAGATTCAGTCAGAGCATTATTTTCCGAAAACACAGCAATGAAACATTCAAATTCTTTGCATAATTAGGGTCCAGAACCAATTATAATGTAGATTTGGTCCGAGAAGCCGAAATGCGAGAAATGGTTCACATCTTAGAAAGAAATTCATGGTGTTTTCCAGTAGTAGTGAATAATGTCAGAAACACGTTGAGGACTGCATCAAGCCAAAGGTGTACCATTACTTAGTTAGGCTCTGCCATATCACTCGCTCTCTCCACTGGCCTGCTTCTCAAGGAAAGGGTCATTTGAGGTGCGAATGGGCCTCGAAGGCGTGTTTGCCTCTCCCGTCTTAATGACCTTATCAGAATTACAGAGATTCCTTGTCTGCAACACGTTCCCAACCATTTGTTTTTATCCAGTGAGATGGGTTGAGCTGTTCTCGCACTTCTCACCAGCCAATTTTCAAATTTTCGGAAAATGCATAAACCACTAAATTTGAATTTGTTCAGTGTAATTAGTGAATTTGGGATATTATGGAATTCTTGAAGGGTTCTGGAACGAGTTCCGAGACCGATCTTCAAATAACGTATTCATTTTTGAAATTTCATTTTTGTGGAGAAAACTGGAAATTCTTACGATTTCAACATTTTTGGGACAATTCCGTGTAGTGGAGCAGAAAATACATTAAAATCGAATAGAAATCTGGAAAGAAATTCAACTTACCCAAAGTTCTCATGAATTCTTTGTTTCCGAAACAATTCTGAAGATGTTTTGGGAAAGTAATGCACTGACTGAATCTGATACTGAATTTTATGAGGTTTCATACTGTTTAGGATGTGATCGATAATCGGCCTGGCCGGGCTGTGGGTTAGTAGAGCGACCTGGCGTACCTGGCATGCGAGGGGTGGAGGGCCGAACTACGGGGTGCTCATACACCAAATCCTAAACTTGTATTTATTCAATATAATTAGTGAAATTGAGATATTATGGAGTTCTAGAAGGGTTTTGGAATGAGTTCTGAAGCAGGTCTTTTCACCAGAAATTCAATTTTGCGATTTCATTTTTAAGTGGAGGGAACTAAAAAATTCTTACGATTTCCTCATTTTTGGGAGATGTCCATAGAAGAGCACAAAATGTATGAAAATCGAATTGAAATCTGAAAAGAAATTCAGCATTTGTGGTCTTAATGAAAATTCGACCTTTTTTTTCTTTTTTTTTCACCAGAAATTCAATTTTAAATTTCCATTTTTGTGGAGGAAACCAGAAATTCATACGATTTCCACATCTTTGGTACAATTCTATGTAGTGGAACAGAAAATACATTAAATTCGAATAGAAATCTGGGAAGAAATTCAGAATTAGTGGTCTTAATGAAAATTCGAATTTAATTTTTTTCTTTTTTCGGAAAACTTGCCCAAAGTTCTCATGAATTCCGTGTTTCCCAAACAATTCTACAGATGTTTCAGTGATGCTCTGACTGAATGTGATACTAGAGCCCCTGAAAAATGTGATCGATAATCGGCCTGGACGGGCTTTGGGTTTGTAGAGCGACCTGGCGTGCTCATACACCAATTCCTAGAATAGTATTTATTCAATATAATTAGTAGATTCGATGTATGGAGTTCTAGAAGGGGTTCTGGAATGAGTTCTGAAGCCAGTCTTTCACCAGAAATTCAATTTTAAATTTTCATTTTCTGTAGAAAAAAATTCCAAGGTTTTTAGATGTACCACAATGCGGACTGGATTCTGCGTAGCAAAGCTAGAAAAATCTTTCTCGCGATTGGAGCTCCAATAGTAAGAAAATCTAGAAGTGTTCAAGAACGAAATTCAAAACTGGTAATTTGAAAATTCAGTTTCTACATTCAAAATGGAAAGTTTCTAGATTATCTAATTCTTGAAACAGTCTCTTGTGATGAGATTCATGGGATTCAAAGAGAAGGTTCGTATCAAAACTAAAAAAATTGTTCTAATAATGAAAATTCAACTTTGAAATTTTTAATTTTTTTTCATGGGGAAAGAATTTTTGAATTCAGCATTTTGAAAATGAATGCTGATTAATATTATGCGCTCTACATGAACAGTGAAACATTCCTAGAACCTTTTCACACTAAAAATGGAAATTAAGAGAAAATTCAAATTTCATTTGTTTTTTCGGGAACAAAGATTGAAGATTTTCACGATTCCCACATTTTCGAAATAATTTCATATAATGAAGAATTTCAAAGGAATTCATACATGGGATCCAACGAGAAATCCGGAAAGAAATTCAAAATTTGTGGTCTTAGTGAAAATTTCCACTTTCGATATTTTATTTATTTTTTGAAAAGTAATCGGAAAAGGTCAAGAATTCTTTATTTTTGGAACAATTTCTGAACAAATTTATGCGCTATACACGAAAAACGTAGAACTCGAGGAGTATTTCAGCATGAAAATTGAAATTGGTCACTTTATAAAAATATAAATTTTTGAATAATTTTTTTTGAACTGTTCATTTTTGGTGCATTTCCGTACACTGGCTGATTCTGGACAAGATTTCTTCGTGTGAGGACAAAAAACAAAGATTGCAAAGCGAATTCCTTACATGATTGTTGAAATGCGCTCCGATACCTACCTTTTTTGAATGTGAAATTAAATAATTAACCAAATTTCAAGGCGCGATTTCCGTTTAACTTTTAATACCTGAATTCTACTCAAAGTTTTGCAATTTATCTCAAAATAAGTCACTAATATAGAAGAACTTCGTGGTTTTTCCACATTAAAATCCAAAAATTGTTAGGAAAATGACTTTTTTATTATTTTTTATTAATTTTTTCGCTGTCAAAATGTTTTAGAAGAAACACAGAGGATAACAAATTGCATACCAATGTTATAAATACGAGGAAACGTCAAGAAATCCACTTATAACAACACTTAAACGCCAGCCCCATTTGGACCAAATCTTCCACTGAGTTCCATTTTGAAATTCTCTGCATTCAGTAGATCGCATTTTCGACGCTGATTCCGAATTTGGCTTCCATTTTCCACGATTGAACCACTTTGAAGCGAGTTGCCAATGACCAAAAGATACGGGCGGTATTGTATCATTAGCCCCGTTCTTCCCTTCATTCTCAACTTCTCTCTTTACTCAGGTCAGCTTGCATACATCGGCTGCAAAAGACGGAGGTTACAAGCCTCGGACAACTCGTCCACCATAAACCTTAGCTCAATCTTTGAGGGACCATAACTCCGTTTCCAGAAGGTCTTGCACGATTTCAGAGACATCATTGGAATCAGCATGGAGCCGTTTTCAAGATAGGCGGAGAAACAGAAAAACGATTTTTATCGTGAACACTGCCTTCAAAATAGAGTAAAAACTTAGTGAGAATAAGCCTTTTTCCGACAGATTCAGGTGTAGCCATTCTCAGACTGGGCTCTTTTTCAGGAAGATTGAGGTCGGAGGATATTGTCTCGAAGTAAAGATATTCATAGGGTACTACCTGAAATTACATGATTGAAGCGATTCATAAGCAGCATTAGTCTGCTTTCTCGATTTTTGTGGTGTATCCAAATTGGTATTTACCCTAATAGAATGATTAGTCCACGCAGTGAAGAGAAACTTCGGAGAATAGCTACGTAAAAAGAGGAACCCGCAGCTACCACATAACGTTATTTATTTATTTTTGTTCGAGACCAGCATCATGGATTTTGCGACAGAAAAACTTATTTGTAGCAAATTATGAGCAATATTAGTCTACGTTTCCGGTTCTTGTGGTGTATACAAATAGTGCATAAAATGAAAAAGAAGATCAGGCTTTGGTTAAGACTTTTTGTTGGGAAAATATTCTCCGCACAATCTCTCGCCGTTTACCTTAACCGGCGCGGCAGGCGGATGCCAAGGCTGACGTGATAAGGGGTCGTTTAGGCGCTATTCATACTACTCAACGCCAGCGCGGCACGCGCGTGCCGCGCTGGCGTGGCGTTTGTGTATGAATGGCTTGAAGCCCCGCCCGCGCGGCACGCGCGTCACGCTCCGCCCGCTCCGCCATGGCGTTGCCGCTGCAGTATTCATACTGCCACCCGAAACGCCTTGGCGTTTTCATCCACTGTTATTATTTATCGATCGTCTCATTCATTCCAATTTCACCGCTCCGCCATGGCGTCGCCGCTGGAGTAATCATAGTTTCCGCAAGCGCGGCACGCGCGTCACGCGCGTAGAAAATATTCATACACAAACGCCACGCCAGCGCGGCACGCGCGTGCCGCGCTGGCGTTGAGCAGTATGAATAGCGCCTTATACTTCCGCCGCCGAGCGGCGCGGCGAAGTGCAACACTATAAAATTGATCATGCCGCGCCGAGTGATGAATATTACAGAAATGCACTCTGCCGCGCCGCTCGGCGGCGGCCGCTGAAAGGCGCGGCAGCATGCAGTGCAGGAGTATTGATCGTGCGGCGCCGCACGAGCGATTGCCCTCCATCGCATGATTTCAGCGATTGCCCTCCATTGCATGATTTCGCGCCTTTCAGCGGCGGAACTGTATTCGGGGCCGAATAGACTCCCGCCGCTGAAAGGCGCGGAAGCATGCAATGTAGGAGTATTGATCATGCTGCGCCGCACAATCGATTCCCCTTCATTGCAAGCTGCCGCGCCTTTCAGCGGCGGGAGTCTATTCGGCCCCTTCAGCTCCATAGGGCGAAGCCGAGAAAGTGGGCGGAAAGAATCTCCTCCCAACAAGAGATTTAAATCATTACTGAAGATTCAACAGATTAGCACTGGAGTGGGTACAGCCACCAGGGATCCGATTTCCGAAATTCAAATGGTCGTTCCGATTTTAACTTTTAAAAAATAATTTCCATTTATCACTGTTCGCACTCCAGTCTTGAAAGCTCAGCCTGCAGCGCGTTTTAGCGATATGACCAACAAATCGATATTATGGATTGAATAGGTAATCAGTAAGTAATCAACTTGTTAGTCACTTCCCCTGTTTCACCCCGTCCAAAAATTCAAAGCGTCCAAAAAAGCGCAGAACTGCAAATTGTTTGAGCGATTTGATCTACAAACTGATTCCTTACCTGTCTACTTACATGTTTGCCTACCTATCCTACCACTTACCTGCCTATCTGCCTGCCTATTCACATACTTATCTCCCTACCTGCATAATTACTGGGGAAGAAGTCCTCCATTAAGGCCGTGTGTTGCATAAGTGCATCTCCAACAGCTTTTTTTCTGTTGTGTTCGGCTAGTTATCCGAATCGAGTATTGGGATCCGAATCACCGAAAAAGGCCAAATCCGAATAGAACCGAAATCCGAATCACCGAAAAAAGGCCAAATGCGAATCGAACCGAAACCCGAATCACCGAAAAAGTAATTTTTTCGGATCAGCCCGAAAACTGATTATCCGAAAATGGTTGCCTCGGATCCAATGCATACTGTGTACCCTCTACTTCCCCACGGCTCGCCCTTAGTTCGGCTGCAGTTTGGACTGCGACCCGCGTGTGCGCAGCGGCTTTAGGAACAGTTCGTGCTGAGGGTGGCCGTTCGTGGGGTGCCAACCAGGTGGCCATCAATCAATGCAACACAGTTTTTCGCCGCCCCAATCATCTGTTTTACCTCGGTGACGAGCATTTTCAGTGCTCTCCTCTAATCTTCCAATTTCAATATTTCCTGCTGCTATATTCGAGCTCTGCTCCCGGTTAGGGTTTGTTTTTTTACCATTTTCGTTCTTTTTGGGGTAGTTAATTAATTTTTATTTACTTAATTCGTTTAATCGGTAATTTATTTATGCCTTCATTCTTTCGTCACATACTAACTTTTTATTTACGTAGGCACTAGTATTTTTATTTCCCTATCCAATTATGTACCTTTTAAATCTATAAATTGTTCATTTACTTACTCATTATTTGATTTATTTTTTGTCTTAGACATTTGAGTGTATCCATTTGATTATTTCGTTTGTTCTAACCTCATTCAATTATTACTAATCAGCAACTGAAATATTTAAAAAAAATATTTGATGATTATTCTTTGAAAATTACATATAGGGCCTTTTTCCTACTCTATTGTTTTGGCGTTTCATTATTGACTGGAAAGCGGAAGATAATTTCAAACAAATACATTTCAATTTCAGGGTTGCTTGTTTTGATTCGACTAATTTCGGCTATTCTTTTTCGTATTTTCTACCTTGACTTAGAGCAAATTGTTTAAGCTTGTTTGCGCTTTAGAGGTGTGTTGTCTAAACTGACGTCATGCTCTTGCATTTGATTTTTCCTAGTGTATCATTAATGCATATCATTCTGTTTTCGCACACGTTTCCGTGTTTAGCAGCGGTTTTCGCGATTACCTGAAATGTGAACTTCCTGTAATGCCTACGAGAGTGGTGCTAAATTTGTTGGAATTGTTACTGTCAAGGTAGAGAATGTAGAAAAGAATACCAAAAATGTATCTGAACAGAACGGACAAGCGATCCTATTCAAACATATCAAACACTACTTGTTGATTATTGAGTATAACTTGTCGTTCTCCGGTCAACAGCATAATTCCTGAAATGCCAAGGCAGTAAAATTAGAAAAAATGAAGCTATTTGAAATTTTCGAAAAATATTTAACAAAATATTTGGAAAATATTAAATGTTGTTTAGTAGTTAATGAAAAAGGTAACAACAAACGGAGTAATCGAATTGATTTATTCAAATGACTGAGACAGCAAACAAATGAATGAGCGAATGCCACTTATTAAATACAAATGTTTAAATAAATGTGCCAGAAATAGAAACATTGAATACTCCATAACAAACAAAATAGTAAACGACTCGATAATGAATGAAATTATAAATTAATTACCGAAAAAACAAGTAAACAAACGATTAAGTATAATTAATTACTCCGAAAAGAACAAAAATGGTAAAAAAAACAAACCCTAACCGGGAGCAGAGCTCGAATATAGCAGCAGGAAATATTGAAATTGGAAGATTAGTCGAGAATAAAATGAGGAGAGCACTGAAAATGCTCGCCACCGAGGTAAAACAGATGATTGGGACGGCGAAAAATCGTGTTGCATTGATTGATCGCCACCTGGCTGACACCCCACGAACGGCCACCCACAGCACGAACTGTTCTTACAAGGGAACCACAATAAGTCATAGTGACCATTCCAAATGAAATGTACTTTTCTAGAACCATTTTCGGACGAAAAGTCCGAATACGCCCATCGCAGCTGCCTAGACCCACTCTAAAAAAAGTTATGAGTGTTTTTTAAAGCTTCTCGGCAAGGTAAGGAGGGTACCCCCTATAGAATTTTTAGGGTGTTTTTAAATTTTCTTCCTGATTTTGCTAAAAACATGTATGTAGGGGTAATCTCGGGTGCTGAACACGAATCTGGGGTTTGCTTGCCCAAATTTCAAGGTTTACTCCAGGTTACGGTAGGTAACATGCCATCTAGGAGGCAAAACCTACCTCAATATTCCGATAATCGACAAATGGACATCGAATTCGTATTCAGCACCCCAAATAACCCCCACATAGAAACTTTGAGAGAAATCTGAGACTTCGACTAAATTACCGTATACCCACCGTAATCTACCGTAAGCTGCCAAAAATCGATAAACCGACGTAAGATTCGTGTTCAGCACTCCAAATAACCCCCAGAGAAATAATTTGAGCATTATATATTGTAGCACTCCGGAAATCGTCAAAAGTCGCGATTTGGCATCAAATTCTCCCCCGATGGGAATCTGTGAACGAATAAAGTCGAAAACTTCGGGAAATCGATGAATGAACCTTAGATTCGTGATCAGCACCTCAAATAACCCCCCAGAATGAATTTTTAGTCAAATCTGGAATATTTTTTTAAAACGCTTCGAGAGCCCTCTAATTGGTATAAATAAACGCTCAACCGAAAATCCGTACAAGTCCAAAACGCTGTTAGACTACGCAAAGTTTGGAAAATGTTCCTTCAACCTAGCTTTGCTTAGTGGGGTAGTTTTGGGCGCTGAACACGATTATGAGGTCCGTTTCCGGATTTTCGTAAAAATAATGCGCTTTTGTTAGAGCCGCTGCGCACACGCGAGTCGCAGTCCAAACTTCAGCCGAACTAAGTGCGAGCTGTGGGGAAGTAGAGGGTATATATATATATAATACTTATTATATGTAAGGATACTGTAAACGACAGACCCCTGGGTGCTAAACGAGAGTTCAGCACCCTGGTGTCTGTCGTTTACAGTATATTATATACATACATAGTACGACAACGACAGTTCAGCATCCTAACTAACCTCCAACATAGGAGTCTTGAGTCGAATCTGAATGAATTCTTCAAAGCACCCTAAAAATTTTCAGGTACCCTTACTTTTACGCGAAACCTCAAAAACGCCAATACCTTCGGTCAGAGTTGTCCGTAGTGGCATCCTAGTTTGGTAGTAGATTTGGAGGCACCGCGCCAGGTTTGGCAAGAAAACATTCACATTTTCTCGAACGGTGGGGATGGTCATATGAGGTTCCCTAGTAAGATTTAGGTAGCAGGCAATCTGTTTTTTTTTTCTGTAGCTTCCCTTTCTGAGCACCCACTTGAACCTCTTTCAGCGCCCAGTATGTATCCCCTTAATACCATAGATCCCGGGACGTCTGTCCAGCTGAGGCAGCAGCGGGTTCAAATCAATGATACTGCTGTCGATGAATTGCGGTTTTCAAATTTCAATGGAAATCATTTTCGCTACCCTTCAGAAGCAGAGTAGCTGCGAAAGAACGGAGCCAAACGTCCCCTCGGAGGCTAAAAATGGCTTAGGGGAGAGTCCCAGAATTCAGGTCGTGCCCCTGGAAGTGACAATAGCTGCAGCCGTGTCCACATTGAGAGCAACAACTGTGCACTGAGGGAACACAATCAGAAAACAGCAATTTTTTCTGAGCCGTTTTCAGTCTCCAGAATGGCGCATGGCCTTGTCCCTTCAACGCTACCGTGCTCCCGAGGGCTATTATAAATGTTTGTATTCAATTTTTTTGTGCATAAATTTTGAACTGTTTGTGTCAATTAGGTGGGAAGTCCATGCTACAGACACCCGGATACTATTTGTCCATTATGCACGAACCTCCACACGTGTATTAGAAGGAGGGTAGAGGTCATATCAATGCGTCGAGATGAAGTGCGAAATTACTCGCGGGTGATGTTATTAAGTAAGTGACAGCTGGGCGACACTGTTGTGGTCTTGGCATCATTAGTTGGATCCATTCTCACTGGAGTTGTGTGGCTTGTTTATTTGCAGAGGATGTTGCGCGACGACGCTCTCGCAGGGGCGTTTGCTAGTGAGAAGAGGAAGACATCGATCCCGACCCTCGTATATGTATATTGTAGACGCCATGAGACAACTCAACACGACCTTAATTTCTCTCGTGTGAGCTGTGGTTTGCACGCCGCGCCTGCCTGCGGCGATCGTCTGGGCCAATGCCAAATTGAGCTCCTAAGAGAACTCAGAAGAAGAAAATGTGCTGGCGCGACATCCCTGAATTCCTGTCCACATGTGAGAGATGTAGGGAAGCCATGACGACTGGGAACGAATGATTTTACATGGTTGGAAGCGAGAAAATGCAAACTTTGTTTTCGCCTGACATCCAACGCTGAACTGCCTTTGCACTTTTAGAGATTAGCATCCAGCTGCGCATCGCTCACTGGACAAAAATTTAGCTAGGGATTTTAATATTTAGTAGGCCGTAAGTTAAAAATGATGCCGTGAGCAAGTTGTGTTTTCTTCAATGAACAACGGGGGGGGGCAAATTTGTTAGGTACATATATGTTGAATACTCTTCAAAAAAAAAGGTTAGAAAATTACATAGAGATGCACCTACCTAAATTACAGACATAGACGAGAAGACTGTCTGGGTCGGGCAACTCTTCAACTTCAATTTCAGTCGAGATTGACCTGCCCAACGCATTCAGAAGTCGGGAGACTACAGACGCCATGGCTAGGTGGCGCAGTGGAAACCAAGAAACCGATTAATATTGAGCGATAGATAGATGCATGTATCAGATTAAGGTATCTGAGTGAATAGTGTAAAGGAAGACAACGAGGGCATTTCGAACTACATTGGCATAGAGGCGACCGAATCGCGTGGCTTGAAGGAAAAATGTAGGCGGAGTTGGAATACTTCCCTTGGGTACTCGGTCATATTTTGCACTGATTGGCGTGAGGCCAAAATGTCGGCCCGATTACAATGAGCAGGCCAAAAGCGATCGCAGCAAAGGGTGGCTGGCTCGTCACCAAAAACCTCGATAATTCAATGAAGGTCCCCTTCGAGGCTTTGACATCGATTTCAGCGAAATTTCCCCTATTCCCCAAAGATATCAAGAGTGGTGGGGCAACGTTGGTCGTCGGTGAGGACATATACTAGAGACGAAGTGGGAATCGTTCAGTTGTGGAAAGCAACTGTTGTTCTGATTCGACCACAACTCATCTTTACACAGCATGAACACGTCAAAGTAATAGAAAAGATGCACTGGATCAATGTTTAGCCCGTCTAATAAATGCACATTGAGGAACGCATATTTTGGGGTGGTTTGGTAGGAAAAGGGAAAGAATGTCAGAAGGACAAAGTGGAAAGAAAACTTTTCAAGGATCATGGCATTGCATGGAATCCGAGACCTCCCTGGCGGAGGTTACATGTTTAGGTACAGAGAAGGCCAAAAGTTCGTGGACACCGAACAAAACTGACCATTTCGGAAGAAAAACGGCCTTTGGACCTCAAACTTTGCAAGTGCGGTCCCTGTGGCCTTCTGAAACAAAAAATGATGGATCGACTTTGATCCACCAAGGTCGATCGATAGCAATACTTTTGCTTATGGCTGATGTTAGCTGTTAGTGCCTGACAAGTGCACCGTCCGTCTTTCATTCTTAGCCTAAACATTTTCTGGCAATTTTCGGAGCTCATCTGAGAGTTTCCTTCATTATCCCTAAAATGCAAAGGATTTGGCCTGCAGTAAGGCGACAAGTCAGATTATCTTACCTGATATTTTCAGATGATCTGAGACTGCTCCTAGAGAAGGCCCACGAGAAACTAATGTAAAAATAGGCGAAAAAAACTATAAGAGACATTCACAGAGAAGATTTTGTCGAAAAGCGAAAAATCTAGTCAGAGATACTTTGATTCAATGAAAATATTCGGCCTGCAGTAAGGCGACAAGTCAGATTATCTTAACTGATATTTTCTGATACTAATATAACTGATAGTTGAGTCTTAAATCTATGAGTTTTCCAAAGAGATCTGGAGAATGTCTGGTGGTTTTGCATTTGGATTAATCGAGGGCAACTTCCAGAATTTAGACGAGATTTTTCGTTTGGCAGGCCTTTTTTTGCGAAAGTCTGCTGAGAAAAAACGAGAAATTGAAGTGGCAGCCAGTTGGGAGTTGAATTCATGGCTCTGCATGGTTCACGATGAATATCACATTCGAATTCGACTCAAAAATGAAGTTGTTTGGTAGTGATTCAACGAATAGTGAAGAAAAAACGGAGAAAAACGCTCAGAATAAGCTCAAATAACGGTTTCTAACGATCGTGCAGGCTCAGGGTGCGGACGGGTTAACGCGTTCCACAAGCGCGCGCTAGTGACGAAATGTGCGCGAATCGATCAGGCTGGACATGGCGGAGTTGCTTAGCGATTTGCCGTCGAAAATTTCCGCGGCTCTTCCAGCTCGATAGAGCGGGGGCGGGTCGGGCCGAGCAGGCGTACTGGGCTCACGAAATCTTCACTTCGCGGAAATCTTCACTTTGATCAATTTCTGGTCCGTTTTCGCTGCTTTCTTCGACCCTATCCCCTCCGGCATCTGCCAGCGTATTGTTTCACACTGAAAACTTGGAAACGTGATTTATCGTGAACACTACCTTTGACCTATTTCCGATAAACCTGAATTTTTACATGTTCTGTCAGTACAAGAGAGAATTTATGCGAAAATGGCTCGAATTTTCAAAATACGAGAATTCAAGGGTACCTTAGACTTTCGTAGCTAAGCCAATACTTTTTTTAAGCAAACCATCCACGTAAGGACTGAACACTTTGTTTTGCCTAGCATGCTGGAACAAATTCATTCGGTTATGAAGATTGATTGAAGGGGTCAGATTCTCCATGGCGGTTTACTGCGAATCATTTAGATTGAAACGTTTTCAGCGAAACACTTATAAGAAATTTAGCGTCTGGATTTCTTCTAGTAGAATGCGATTCATAGCCAAGTTTACTAGAACCATTCACCCCATCTAAACACTTTACTAATGTCAGCTCCAAGCACTAGAAAAAGGCTCATCTGAGTCCCGACCTGACAGTTTTCAGACCACCTGAAAAAGCATCCGTCTAAGGTCATCTGAATTACGTTTACTACAGGCATATGATTAAGGTCGAGCGGCTTAATCCGGACTTCAAACTTAGAAGGAAACACAGTTTCTAATCAGGGGTGTGCGGAAATTTCAGTTTTCTGTTGTCTGATTTCTGTTTTCTGGCCGTTTTGGCCATTCTGTTTCTGTTTTCTGAAAAATTAGCGAAAAGCAGAAAAAAATCATAAAAGAATCAATGGAAACCAGCTTTGTGGAACAGTGCAGCTTATTTAGTAGTTTGCGAGGCTTTACTCTTATTTGTGTTCAATTTTGTGATTGCTGCTAAAGGCAGGGTTCTCAATAAAAACAGCTGTTGTGGTATCCTCATGAGAAGGTAGATCTGATCATCACAGATATGAATATAGAGATATGAATATAGGTGAAAAGTTGGAGGAAAAACGCTCAAGAACAAGATATTACTTGTTGTCAGCCTGCCCACAGTTAACTATATTTCTATAAATGCTTGCTTTGCCGTCATTCGTCTTGCTCTTACACCCTATTCATACTTTTGCGAACTGGCAAATGTCGCGGATTATCAGTAGAAAATTAGAAATCCCATTCTTGATAACGGTACCAGATATCTGAATTCTCATTTTTCTACTGATTTTACGCGGCATTTGCCGCTTCCGCAAAAGCTTGAATAGGGTGTGAAAAAAACAGCATTTATGGGAATCCTCCTAGTTGTGGGGCGGGCGCACACCCACCAATTAGCCGTTTCAAGTTGTTTTTGTGCGTTTTTCCTGCCTTTTTTCTCGTTTTCTTTTGTTGGCCAGACCGGCAATCTCATAAAGAGAACTTGACGATCGATTTTATCGCGAAGCCTGCTCACACGCTCGTACAGTCGTACTTCGGCACAATAGGGGTTGCATCGCAGGGTAGACGTCGAATTCAACCTTCCGCTGTCAGCAGCTGCTGCTGCTAACAGCGGTATATGATTTCAACGCATGCTGGGAATGAACCCCTTGATATTGGCAGCAGCTGCTGTTAGCTGCGAGCAGCAGCTGCTGCTGACAACGAGGGATTGCATCCGGTTTCGGACCTGGGACGCAACCATATATTGTGCTGATGTACTGGCGTGCTCTGAGAGTTTCACCCGATCAGTAGTCAATAAATAGCCAGGAAATGCGTGCTTCCTGAGTGGTAGCCGATAAATGGTCGGAAAGTAGCTGGTTGCCGCGAAATGGCCGAGGAATAGCCGCCAAATAATGCTCGCAGCGTTATGGCCGCCAAATAGTGCTCTCCAAGGGGTGTAAATGCACACGACGCATTCCTGAGGCATGGTTTAGATGTCAACACCACCGTAGGTTCAACTACCCAAGTTTGCGGTACTTGGACCCTGCCTAGCACCAGGAGGCCCCGCATAATCGCTTGAGGCCCTGGTGGGCGGTAAAGACCGCGTCCCGTGTCGGCGTACCTCTCACGTCTTGGTTATTTCTCGGTTATTGCTCGGCTACTTCTAGGCTATGTCGTAAACGACATGGTCTCAGCCGCGTAATATCCGAGAAACAACTAAGAAGCATCCGAGAAATAGCACATCCGGAACCCCCGTGGAGCCTGGTGGGCTATTTTTCGGCAAGAACTCTCAGAAGGAGTGTCTTTAATGATGGTCTATCCGTCATTGACGTATCATTGCTACTATCAATGTCTTATTGGTCATTTGTGAAGTCTCGTAGATATTGTATTACGGATATGAAAGGGCGTTAAGAATTACTCACTTTTCATTTAAGAAATGTTCAAACGCAATCTATAAATTTTTCTGAATTTTTTCTGTTTCTTTTTTCTGTTTTCTGGCCGTTTTGACCTTTCCGTTTTCTGATTTCTGAATTTTTTTTAGAATTTTTCGCACACCCCCGTTTCTAATGACTGGCAAAAACGGTGAATTTCCCGAAAACCCTAATTTGTTCAAATTCGCATAAACCTATCACTGAAACCACGTGCAACCTTGTTATTTTCTCTTAAAAATCGCGTCTTTATACAGGTCTTCAGCAGAGATATTGCAAAAGCTTATTGCTCACACACTTTTGCCCGGCATTGAACGCGTCTATTAAATTATGTATGTAGCGACCCAATGCGAGAAGGAGGAGAACAGGCAAAACGGGGATGGCTATGGATCACTGGGAGGCTGATGACCAGCACCGGAAAATTGGCGAAACGAAGTTTGCGCTATTACAAGACTTCGCGGATTTTGGGTGAAAAGAAAACAACCGCATCCTCGGGTTGGAGGCATCGCTCACTCATGTCAACAATGAATGAATCGCCTGAAAAACAAAAGCTGTCAAACTACGGGCCGAAGCCAAACTTTAACATCCCAATATGACATTCAAATTAATGAGGCACAGAATAGCGTGTTCCGTTATTTTAAATAAATTAACGGGATCTTAGAAATCTTCAGGCCCTCGAACATTTTAGATGCCTCTGCGTGTTTTCGTTCATTTTCTGCCAACCTTCTGCTATAAGCACATTGCCGAGAACCAGATTTGTGGGCCAAGACCAACAGTTCTCGCAGTCATTTGGATGGCCCTGTAATTTTTGGGATTTCCTTTCTGTCTATTTCAGATTAAAAGTAGCATTTTGTGTGATACACTGCATATGTGATAAATGTTTCTCTACGACAGTAGTGCAGTTTTCATGGAACTACATACTCGAGTGGCCAACCGATTAGTTCCTGAATAAAAGAGAGCAATCCGTCTTCTGAGCTGAATTCGTCAACAATGCACATCCTTTCTGTAAAAGTGCATCAGATTGTAATGTTCTTATCGGGGCGAAATTCCGGTTGGAAATTTCAGACAGTCGCATTTGAAGTACGCAGCTCAAGGTTAATCGTACTGAAACCTCACCCGCAATTATCTTCGAGCTGCGTGCTGCAACATGAAAGAGAGGTCTTCTGGGCTGTTCTCAACTGCAGACAGGAAATAGGATCCAATAGACCGTGCCACGCCTTCCAAAAGGAAAAATCAGAAACTTTTGGCGTTAAAGGCACAGTGCACCCTCAGATATGAATTTTGAGATTTTAGTGTAATAGTGTGGATGACCCTTCCTGTACAAAACGTGCCCAATGCGAGATCTCAATTCCTCCGAATAAGCAAGATATACGCCACGGGCCCGACCCCCTCCAACCACCTCCACCAAAGGCCCGGCCCCTTTCCTGATTTCCGATCTCAATAGCGGCTAGATGGATGGATGATTTTCAACCGAGTCGTCGTTCTTCACTCCCTTTCCAATCTATCTCCTCATCCTGTTTTGCTCTCGTGTAGCGACTGCGAATCAAGAGAAATAGAGACAACTCGTCCACCAAATTTTTGCTCTCAAAATACAGGCATTTTCAAGGAGCCACCTCTCCGTTCGTAGGGGGTCTTGGACGATTCCAGAAATACCATTGTGATCAGATTGTGACCCTCTCCAAGATAAGGATAAAATTAAAAAATATATATTTGTGGGTGTCCTGTGCCTTTAAACCATTGAATGGATTGTCTAAAAAATACAGTCCCATTATAAAGGCAGGCCTCGAGATAAAAACGATCATTTTGTCATCCTCCTGAAAAGATGTATCAGGCAATCAAAAAAATAAAAATAAATGAAATATTGAGAAAAAACAGCCGGAAACAAGTTGGGACGGGTAATTACGGGTGTCCGACCCCCCAACAATTAACGAGATTTGTTGTTTTGTAAGTGCTTGTTTTTCGTCTTTTATTTTGCTGGTAACGGCAGAGTTGGAGGTGTTTGTTGCAATAATTAAATCTTTTGTGGACCCGTCCTTGAAATTCTCTGCTCTCTGTAGCTCCGGTCTTTCTTTTGAGCCCTAAGTAATACTTATTTGCATAAAATATTCTGCCATTTTCGGTGGACCCCATTTTTCAACGGCGAAAACCACGGGGAACATGTTTATCCAACCGGACACCTAGTGTAGGCCAGAAAAAAATATTTTTGAAATAAGGCGTTTTAGAGTGTTTTTCGCCTCTTCATCGTAATTTTGGTAACATTTGATGTCCGACGTATTGTTTTAAGTGACAAACTCGGGAACTAAAATCATCGTGGACACTGCATTTGAAGTAATTAGCTACTAGTTCGAGAGCTAAATAAAAGACGACAAAACAAGCATTCATAAAAATCTCGTGAACTGGGGTGGGCTACAACAAGTTTTCTTTGTGGGGAGAAACTATAGAACATAAACATGTCAATCTACATAACATAGGCTACTTACCCATGATGGACTTGTTATACATATTGCAGAGGACATCAATTGCAACAGAAGAAAAAAACATGTTTGGCCTGCTAGCTATGCCTTCTGCTTAAGCACCCTCGGTTATTGTCCTCAATTACTTCTCGTTCCTATGACGCATTTTGAGCTTGCGCGCCTCTGCTCATCAGTCATTCCTGTCTCAGTTCTGCTTCAATATGCTATCAAAGGTTGAAAATAAAAAAGGAACGGATGGAATTCTGGCGTCATTAAAGGCAGGGTTCTCGATAAAAACGGTTGTTGTGCTATCCCTATCAAATGGTAGATCTGACCATCACAAAAGTAAAAATAAGTAAAAAATTGGAGAAGAAACGCTCTGGAACAAGTTATGGCTCGGTGTCCTCCCGCCCCCAATTATCGAGATTCGTGTAAAAGCCTCTTTGGTCAACGTTGATTTTGCTTCTAAAGTAATTTCTGAGCATTTCTGGACACTACTGACTACTTTGGCAGCTAAATAATGGGCGGATAAGCAAGCATTAATGAAAATCTCGTTAAATAGGGGGCCGGCCGACACCGGTAATTAGCCGTTATACCTTATTTTTGAGCGATTTTACCGAAAATTTCCGGGTTTTTTCACTTATTTTTACTTTTGTGATGACCAAATCTACATTCTCATGAAGAGAGTTGAAAAGTAGTTTTTATCGCGAACCCTGCCTTTAAATTCAAGTCTCAATTGGCTCTTTGAAGGTTTCAATACCGGCCAAAAAACGGAAGCACAGTAGCCGCTAATGGTGATCTAAAGCGATTTTACGGCTTTTTTGGGAAATGTTTCGATAGGGTGCACTATGGTTTCCCTTGTTTCTCGAAGCACTTATAACGGACGTGGATGTCAATAAGCAATCCATTACATTCAAATGAGTTGAATAAACATTTCAGAAAGCCCCAATGGAAAACAGACACGATGAGCATAGGTGACGAACCGAGGAAGAGGATTTGAATATGAACTGCGAGAAGTAGAGCTAAAATTCAAGTGTCCCTTTGATTATGGGACGGACTGTATGCAGTATCAAATACATGTACATATACACTGCGCGGCAAAACTATATGACATACCCCGATTTTCGCGATTCTGGATTTGACGTGGGCCGAGCAGAGAAACTGCAAGTATCAATCGACGCTGCACCTTTGAAAACCCCCGGGTACAAACTTTCATAACAATACGTCAAATCTTACAAAGCTGGTATCGGAGGGTGCCGAAATTGACCGATGCAAAACTATGATGTTCCTGGAATCGTACAAGACCCCCTGGAAACAGAGTTATGGCCCCTCAAAATTCAGCTAGGCAAGCATCGTGGACGAGTTGTCCGATGCCTGTAACTCCCGTTTTTTGCAGCCGATGTGTGCGAGCTGACCTGAGTATAGAGAGACGTTGACAATGAAGGGAAGAACGGGGCTTTTGATTGGAAACCATCGCTCATCTAACCACAAATTCAGGGCAACTGTTATAGGACGTGGGCGGAGTGGCCCAATGGGTTGGCTGGCCCACGAGATTTTCACCCACTTACCGACCGTTTTTCGTCGCACTTCCGTTCTTAATTCTCTTATAGGGACCCAAAGCTTACGTTTTAGCCGAAAAAATGTGCAACTTTTTCTTCGTGAACACTGCCTTTAAGAGTCTCTTCTACTGACAAGGGAAGTGCTTCTGGTGGTAAACGCATCGGGAAAAACGACTTGTATTAACAGGCGTTTACTTAAAGGGTGATTTTTAATTGTGCCAAAAACTGCTTTAGGATTGTCTTCTGTCAGTCACCAGATTAGCCGTAAGGCGGTGGCAGAAGGGCCGCAGAGTGCTTGTTCACCGCGTACGGGCAGTCAACGAAACGGCGCTGCCGACTGCCCGCGACCGATCTATTGCCCTTCCGCGGGAAGGGTTACGGGACGTCGGCTAGTGGTACCGCGGGAAGTGTGATGTCTCTATCTGAGTATGGAGTCTCGTAGTAGCGCTGTTTCGTTGACTGCCCTTACACGGTGAACACGCACTCTGCGGCCCTTCTGCCACCGCCTTACGGCTAATCTGATGACTGACAGACGACAATCTTAAAGGAGTTTGCTGCACATTTAAAAATCACCCTTCAAGTAAAGGTATGTTAAAATAAAATTTGAAAAATCCGCTCCTGGGGATTTCATCTTTAACTGCTCTTGACCAGTAAGGATTGAGCTTCTACGGGGAAGCTTCCTACACTCACTGCTTCTTGCAGCCTTCCCATTGGCAGATGCCATTAACGGACAGTGGTTCACCTGGTTCCGTCGCACACAGCGCGGGTTTTGGAAAGAGTCTCAACACAGCGTTCTCTGCTCAGCAGTTGTTCATTGGCTCCACTCTAGTATGTGGTGCAATGATGATTCCAATGCGGGAATCGATGGGTGAGTGTTCGATGACCCCCAGGAATAGACGACTGCCCGCCGACACTCCGCGGAAAGACGGGAAAGCCTCTCTTCGCGGGAAGTGGGGTGATGTGCCACGCCCTCAAAATGGGGGCCGCGCGAAGTCGACTAGGCCGACTTGGCCGGCGGGAAGTGGGCTGTTTTCATCTGAGTATGTGTATGGGCGAATGAGAGGCGTGCCAGAAATGGGAATTCGACGCAATGATAGAGTGGGTGAGTGAGATTCAGCGATGGAAAACCTTATTTTCGCTTTTTTATAACACTGGAAATTGATGAACAATTCGCATAATCCTTTTGAAGATCTGCGAATGAATAAACTTTTGAAATCAGCCTTTTTTTAATTGTCGAATAAATTAATCAATGCGGATCCGTTTTTAAATTAATTTTCAAATTGATTGCGATTGTGTCTTTCTAAAATTTTTGAAAGAAAATCCAAGAAACTGTTCTCAATTCGATTAGAATGAATCTTCGAGAATTTAATTCAATACTTGAAAATAGATTTCCCAAGAGGTTGTGAACCATATAGAAGATGAATAAGCGATTATTTCAGTGTTTGAATATTAGAAAGTCATGGCCTTGTGGTCCAATATTCAAAAAATTGCGAATTTCGACTTTCCGAATAGGACGAATATTAGGAAAGACCGAATAATTTGATTACCGATTGAATCGAATATGCGAATGAATCAAAATCGATTCTTCCAAATGAATCGATCATTAGAAAAAAATTAAGAATGAGAAATTGAAAATTTGGAATTTTCGAAAAAAATACTACACATTTTCTGAAGGAATTGGTTGATCCAAGAAGTATGCAACTTGGAATTTTCGGATGAAGCAAACTATATCGAAAAACGTGTAAATGTAAATATCTGAACGAATTGATCCCGTGGAAAAATCATAAAAAATGAAATGATAATGCAAACATTTGGAACATTTGAAAAATATTTCAAACATTCGAAAAATAATAATGCAAACATTTGGAAAGAAACTATAAATTTAAATTTATGAATGAATCGAGTATTCAAGAAGGAATTATATTTCCGAAGTTTCGAATGAATTCAATATACAATAATGCGTACGATTCGGTCACGTCTAGAGCCAACGTTTTCTATTGAAGAGATAAGACGGCGGATATCCGTTTCTCTATTCGGGTTCCCACTGCTTTCGAATTGTGTGCTCAAAGTTCATTCAGTAAGCTACGTGAATGCATGAAAATACGAAAATACATCTCCTAAAGTTCTGTGGATGACAAAGATTTATGGCTTGTTACTCTATCAGCCAAAACTCGTTCAAGACTGAATCCATAACGCAATTCATGTTCATCGGGGAACATGAACATGGCGATTCCATCCATTCCCTGCTGCGAAGGAACGAATTCTGCCCTCACAGGTACGAATTGCTCCATTGAACACTTGAAAATCAATGAACTTCCCTAGTCAGTGATCCCCCTCCCCCCGATTCGCTTACTCAGGGTGTCGGGCGGTTCTATTCGGCCACGATTGGCTTTCGACTCGACTACAAAGCGGTTGGACGACGATATGGCCACGTAATTTCCTTGCGCCACGTGGCCTAATCGTCGTCCAAGTGAGAAGCACGTGGCGCCAATCATAGCCGTTCCACTCGGCCACGATACGCTTTTGATTCGACTACGATGAGCTTGGACGACGAACGAGCCACAATGCCCATGATTGAGCACGTTGATCGATCGCTTCGGAACTGACCCGGCGCATGTCAGCCGCACAGCACGTATATAAGGGGCTCGACCCCCAAGAAAGCGCAGTGCGCCTTTCGGGCCGCTCCTGGAAGGTGACTACGAGTCACTTTCTGGACGATTTTTGAACCGCTAAGGGGTCTCCCCCACGGTCCTCAGCGAGGGAAGCTCCCTCGCTGTCGACCGTGGCGAAAGTGATGTCCCTGTCGCGGATTGCTGTGGGGGTGATCCCCTACTGCGGTCCGTGACTTGGACCGTATCCTTGTTGGAGGAGACCCGCTCCCATCGAAGGTGTGGGAGCTCGCCCTCAGCGCCACGTGCTCATATCGAACAGGCCACGTGCTGCTGCGTGGGAAACGGGGGTTTGGAGAAGGTTTCGCATGTCTGGGCCACGTGCTCCTATTGAACAGGCCACGTGCTCCTATTGAACAGGCCACGTGCTTTAGCGTGGGAAATAGGGTGCGGCAAAAGTTTTGCCTCGCTGCGCCACGTAGTATACTTTGACATCGAATGATTTCGAATGGTTTTATAAATGGGTTTTTTCTCTTGAATGACAGAATGGTTCGAGCCGCCTTTGGTTTTTAGACAACAAGTAAGAGGTAAGCTTCTCGTAAGACAGGTCAGAGCAGAACTCTCTGCATTCACAGAATCAGAATTATCAAATATTCGAAAAAATAGTCGACTTCGAATGACAGTCGACTATTTTCTCAAATTTTTGATAATTTTGATTTTGCTAATGGAAAAAATTCCACTCTGACATGACTTACGAGGAGCTTATCTCTCACCCGTTGTCTAAAAATCGAACACGGCTTGAATTATTTTGTCATAAGAGAGAAAGAGTCCATTTATAGGATCATTCGAAATCATTCGATGTCAAAGTATACCACGTAGTGCTATCGAGCAGGCCACGTGCTGCCGCGTGGGAAATGGGGGTGGAGCAAGAGTTTTGTCTCTCTGCGCCACGTAGTCTTATCGAACAGACCACGTGCTCCTCGGAGCAGCACGTGCTCCTGCAAAAGTTCCTTTCAACTCGACTAGGTACCCGAATAGAAAGCCTATCGTGGCCGAATAGGACCCCTCGACTCTCTGAGTAGGTACTGTGAGCATTCCTCTCAAGACAATCGTCGAACGTTGCCTCATTTCCTTCCCAGACTGGGGCTGGAAAGAGAGGACAGCGCCAGGCGAGGCAGGGCAGGCGAGAGGCGGGAGAGTGCCAGACACTCGAGGGCCAGGCGGCGGCCTCAGAAAAATGAAAACAGGTTACTTGTAACGTAAAAGCCCGAAAACGAGTTACTTGTAGCATATCTAAGCCGATGTAAGTTACTTGCGACTTATCTTGTACCACTTAAGTAGCGTGTAACATATCGGAGGGGCACTGCATGTCTGTGTGCCGTCGATATGTTGCATGTAACTTAAATCACCTGAGATAAGTCACAAGTAACCTACATCAGCTTAGCTATGTTACATGTAACTTGTTTTCGATTTCTGAGAGGTCACTGCTCAGAAAAATGAAAACAAGTTACTTGTAACATAACAGGCCAAAGCAAGTTACTTGTAACATATCTAAGCCGACGTAGGTAGCTTGAGAACACATCTAAGGTCATTCAAGTTACATGCAACATATCGACGGGACACCGCGTGCAGTGCGCCTCCGATATGTTACATGTATTTTGAAGGGCACATGATAAGTCGCAAGAAGTTTGAGTCGGCCACGGAATCATTTCCAAGGGGAGTATACGACGCACTCTCGTTGTCAGGCTTACGGCTGGCGTTGCTGTTCGTGTAATTACCCAAGTTTGAGATACCTGACCCCACACGAACAGGGAAGGCCCCGCACAGCGTGTTCTTTGTAGCTTGTGGTCTGGGGCGCGTGCGGACGCGTTCTCTGATGTCTTCCTACAGTGAATATTTAAATGTAAGTTACATGTAATATAAATGTATGTCACATGTAATATAAATGTAAGTTACTCGAGACATTGAAGTAAGTTACATTTATGTTGCAAGTAACTTGTTTTTATTTTTCTGAGTGCGTGCAGTGCGCCCCCGTTATGTTACAAGTAACTTAAATGGCACAATATAAGTCGCAAGTAACTTAAATCGGCTAAGAAGATATTTCCAAGGGGAATGTACGACGCACTCGTGGGGGTCAGGCTTACGACTGGCTTTGCTGTTGGTTCAACTACCCAAGTTTGAGGTACTTGACCCCCACACCAGCAGGGAAGGCCACGCACATCATGTTTTTGCGTAGTGTGTGCTCTGGGACACGCTCTCTGCGTCGCGTGTTGTCTGCGTCACGTGATGGCCACCCACAGTGAAAATTCAAATGTAAGTTACATGTAACTTAAGTGTAACTTACATGTAATATAAATGTATGTTACATGTAATATAAATGCAAGTTACTTGAGACATTCAAGTAAGTTACATTTATATTACAAGGAACTTGTTTTGATTTTTCTGAGTGGCTGGTGGCGGGGACGAGATGCCCGGAAGCCCACGGCCCACGGCCTACGGCGCACACCATGAATTTTTTTCAGCTTTCGGGCTCACACCTTTGTTATCTGTAAACCGATTCGGGCCCATTTTTGAAAGCTGGTGTCTCCTGGACCCCTTCACTTATATCCGGAAGGGAATCTACAGGAAATGTGTTTGAATGATTGTATAAATTACTTTATAAAATTCTAAGTGATCACGAGGCCTAGGCAAAACCAAACCTCCCCAGCTGCTTCGCGGCTGGAGAAATAAGTGAAAAAAGTGAAAAAACGCGGGAAACATTGTCAAAAACAAGGTAGAAGGGCTAATTGCAGGTGTCCACGCCCTTCCTTCAATTAACGAGATTTTCAAAAATGCTCGTTTATCCGTCTTTCATTCTGCTTTTAAAGTGGTCAGTAGTCTCTAGAAGTGCTTAGAAATTTTTTAGAAGCAAAATAAAAGTTGGCGAAACAGGCATTTATAGAAACCTCGATATTCGGGGGCGGTCGGACACCCCGCAGCAACTTGTTCTTGAGCGTATCTTCTCCAACTTTTCACTTATTTTCATTTTTGTGATGGCCAGATCTACCTTCTCATCGAGATAGCACAACAATCGTTTTTATCGCGAGCCCAACCCTTGACCATCTGCCAGGCAAGCCGCAATTAATCATTGCAATCAACGGTTCTGGATGTCTTTTCAATATTCTTATCGCACGCCGTCGAAACCAAGAATGATTTCGCCATGTTTTAGCGTTGATTAGCATATATGATCAGGGATTTCACAGGACCCTAAACTTGTGAAAAAAAAAACTTAAAAAGAGACAAGAAAAACACAGAGAAAACAGCCCCAGCAAAAAAAATCAAGCAAAGGCTAAAACTGGGATATTAAATGCAGTATACATGGGTAGGGAGATTAGAGTACAGATCGAGATTGTCCAGGGCTCGTCAGAAGCGAATGCAGTCCAGACCTGATGCATTGCTATGTATCCTAGGCCAAGAATATCTTTTTATCAAGCTTGCGCTAGCGAGGAGAGAGTTTACCATGGGCCTGCATTGGACACGACATAAATCACTCTTGTTTTCGCTTTGAAAAGAACAGTCGATTTTCGAGGCGCGTTTAGTGTGCCTTTGTGAATCTACTCTCATGTGTTGCGGTTGTCAGTTTTTCAATTCAAAAATTCAAGGCATTGAAGGTGGGCGGCCGATTTTGTCGGAGGTCATGGGCGAACGCTCGGAGATTGAATCTCCATTTCGGCGGTCAATTCCCCAGCAATTTAAACGTCCTTGCAGGTTTCACAAACACTTTTTAAGAAGCCTTTCTCAGAGTGAATCAACCCTACATATTTTTGGCGAGAAAGACACAAGTCTTCACCATTTCTCTTCGCGATCGAAACGCTTTGAATGTTGCCGTGGAATGAAGTTGGAGCGCATGTCATTGCTTCAAATAAAGCAACAGTGGAAGAGAATTTCTCCATTTCCCGTCTCGGTGCCACTCTTAAATACCTTACAAGGGTGATATTTTGGCAGAATCCTTCTTATTCTTTTCAAATTTTGAGATTTTTCGAGAAAGTTGGCATACACCTTCTGGCAGAGCAGGAATGCTAGGATTACAGAAGGATAGACAACTGAGGACAAAAGAAAATTTGTCTGGAAGAGCAGTCTTCTAATAAGTTGTAAAATAAGATGTCATCTCTGAAATGACCGAACGGCTTCTCCGAAATACCCAGCCTATCACGTCACTAAAGTGAGAGCATTAGATGAAGAATAAAAGAAGGATGGCAATCAACAGTAGTAGATGAAAAAGAGGAATCAATCAGAAAAAAAAGAAGGGACTATTAAAATGATTGCGTCCTAAAATTTGTAGAATAAGGGCCCGAATAGAGTCTCTTCGTTGAAAGGCATGCAGTGGAGGTGTATCGATCAAGCGGCGATCGTTAAGCGTCGTTTATACTTCCGCTCCTAGGCGACGCGGCGAAGGACGGTCCTAAGATATTAATCACCCGGCGCGGCACGATCGTTAATGCACTTCGACGAGCCGCTCGGCGGTGGAAGTGTAAGGCCCTAGTTATGCACCAGCGTTTCGCCGCCGCTGGCTTCCGCGGCATGTCTGCTATTGGTCAATTTCGAAATCTGACAAATCGCAATGTCCCGCAAAAACCAGCGGCACCGAATCGCCGATGTATAACTACGGCCTAAACGACGCCTTAATCCTTTATTGCATGCTGTCGCGTCGCCCGGCGGCGGGAATCATCTAATCATGCTCTAAATGGCGGCGCCGCGTAAGCGACCGCGCGAGCCGGCTCTTGGTTCTTCTGCCGCTAGGCCATCATCTACGGACGAGACTTTCTTACTCGATTCGAAAAATTAACAACAGAATCATCCCGGTGTAATTTTCACTTGGAGCGGGATCTTGCCTACCTTTAAAATTTTCAACTGAAGTCTTTGTCTGTGTAAATCTTTCTGTTTCGTGGTTCAGTTATTCTTCAAAAAAGACTGCTAGTTATCAGATGTGATAACGCATATGACATCTAAGAATCGCACACACACACACACACACACACACACACACACACACACACACACACACACACACACACACACACACACACACACACACACACACACCTTGCGCACCTGCCCGCACCACCTTGCACACACACACACACACACCTTGCACACACCTACACACACACACACACACACGCGCACACACACTGCCCTACTACCCTGCCACCTGCACACACACACCCACACACACACACACACACCTGCCTGCACTGCCCTGCCCCACCTTACACTCACACACACACACACACACACACACACACACACACACACACACACACACACACACACACACTCCACACACACACACACACACACACACATATATATATACCACTATATATATATACTACTTATATATATATATATATATATACTTACTTATATATATATCAATATATATATATACTATATATATATGCACCATAGCTCACGCCACGCACCACTGCACACGCACGCCTCCTGCACACACCTGTCGCACCACACGCCTGCACACCTGCCTGCACCACCTGCACGCACCTGCCCTGCCCACCACCTTGCGCCTGCCACGCACGCGCACGCGCTGCGCCTGCGCGCTGCCATGCACTGCCACCTGCACTGCCATGCCGCGCCTGCGCCTGCGCGCGCGCCACGCACCTGCGCTGCCGCGCGCGCCACGCGCGCCTTGCGCCACGCGCGCGCACGCCGCGCATACCTCGCGCACGCACGCGCACGCTGCTTGCCTGCACCTGCGCACGCTCCCTTACTGCAACCTGCCTCTGCACACCCCTACCACACTTACCTTGCATGCCTGCACCACTCATACCCCTTACACTGCCCTACCTACACATACTACACACATACCTACCCTACCTTATACCTTTTTTTACTTACTTACTCGCGCGCGCGCACGCGCGCGCGCGCGCGCGCGCGCACGCGCGCCCGCGCGCACGCGCGCGCGCGCGCGCGCGCGCGCGCGCGCGCGTTCATGCGCGCGCGCGCGTACACCTTTTTACACACACCCACACCCACACACACACACACACACACACACACACACACACACACACACACACACACACACACCCACACACACACACACACACACACACACACACACACACACACACACACACACACACACACACACACACACACACACACACACACACTTTATACACACTTTTTACACACACACACATACATACACACACACACACACACACACACACACACACACACACACACACACACACACCCACACACACACACACACACACACACACACACACACACACACCCACACACACACACACACACACACACACACACACACACACACACACCCCACACACACACACACACACACACACACACACACACACACACACACACACACACACACACACACACACACACACACACACACACACACACACACACACACACACACACACACACACACACACACACACACACACACACACACACACACACACACACACACACACACACACACACACACACACACTGTCAAAACTTTTTTAGTAGACTTCAGTGGTTTTCCAGTAGTTTTTTTTTCAGTGCTTTGCTCAGCTGAAGCTGTTTGATATAAAAACTCATTAGGGAGATTAAGGTGATACACTATGCGCAGAAACTTGACAAATGAGACTTTTTGATCAATTACGTCTATTAGCAAAAACAAATCCATACCTTATTGTATATATCATATGCAAATATAATATACCATTCTGATAGAAAATGATTCGCAGAAGTTCAAACGAAACCCTCGCCTTTTATGCTCACAAAAAACATGATCACTAAATCTGAGTTTTTTTTCAAACGACTCGATGGGCATCAACACAATCATGATTATATGCGAATGTACAAAACAGTTGCAAAACCTAAAAGAGAAGTGTGTAAAAATGAGAGAAATCAAAGCAGACTCACTAAAGGTCGCTTCAGTGGCCGAACGTTGCATGGAATGATTGAGACTCTTCTGTATGGTGCTACTCGCCGAGTTCTGCATAATCTCCCACAGAGTCATCGAGATCGATTTCAGAGCATTATGCGAGGGCGCTAAAATAATCACTTCCCATAATAATCAAGACATTATTACTGAACATTATCGAACAATGTCCGGATTTGTGAGAAATGAGCTGTCTATTTCACTTTTTTACAACAGTCTACCCCAGAGTAACAGTGATGAAGAGACTGTAGAGCTAGCAGAAGTTGCCAGTTGACACAAATGATTAAGGTAGGGAGAAATGCATTCAAAAGTGAAAAACAACATGCATGTCTTTCAAGTTTAGGAACCAGTTATTCCGAAACTGCATTGAAACCGCTACACCTGAGGATGGTTTAAACATTAGAAGTAGAGAGAACGTAACGATTGAAGAGACTTTTGTATGCTTACAGGTCTGGGGTGGTAGGTACTACACTGAACTTGAATGTTAAGCAGAAGCAATAACATTGGAAATCATTTCGAGCTTACAAGGGAAGTGTTTATGGCGGTAACCGCATCTACAAAAACGACTTGTATGGTTAGTATTTCTAATGGCTCAATAGTAGAACTGCGCAGTATACCGCCCCAAGATGCAAGTTCCAAGAAGTCACAAGCTCAAAACGATTGCTTTTTTGTACTTATTGTATCTTCAAAAACCCGCATTAGTCTTTGGAAAGTCCGGAAACGGACCTCATAATTGTGTTCAGCACACAAAACTATCCTACTGAGCAGAGTTTGGGTGAACGCACATTTTCTTAACTTTGTACAGACTGAGCGTTTTGGACTTGTACGGATTTTCGGTTGGGCGCTGTACGGATTTTCGGTTGGTTATACCAATTAGAGGGGCTGTGGAAGCGTTTCGGAAAAATGTTCCAGATTTGACTTAAACTCCTCAGAGGTGGGTTATTTGGGGGCGCTGATCACGGATCTGGGGTTTATCTGTCGATTTTCCAAAGCAAAGTTTTCAACTAATTCGTTCAAAGCCTAAAATCGGAGGGAAATTTGAGGGCAGAACGCGACTTTCGACGATTTTCGGAATGCTACTATAAAAATGGCTCAAAAGGTTTCTCTATGGGCTATTTGGAGTGCCTAACACGATTCTGGAGTCCGTTCATCGATTTTTGACAGATTAGATTACGGTGGGTAGACGGTAGTATGGTCAATCTCAGATTTGGCTCAAAATTTGTATACGGGGGTTATCCGGAGTAATGAATACGAGTTTAACCTCAGCTTGTCAATTATCAAAATACTGAGGTAGGTTTTACTCCCCAAATGACATGGTGCCTACCGTAACCTAAAGTAAACTTCAGAACTTCGGCAAACAGACTCCACATTCGTGTTCGCCACCCTAGATTACCCCTACATACAAGTTTTGAGCAAAATCCGAGAATTTTTTTTTTGAAACACCAAAAATGCGTGCAATTGCCTTTTCGCGAAGGTTGAAAAACGCTCATAACTTCTTGGAAAATGCAGCTTGGGGCAGGATACTGAGCAGTTTTACTGTTTAGCCATAAGAGGTACTAACAATACTAGTCGTTTTCGCAGATGCGTTTACCGCTTAAAACACTTCCCCTGATAGTGTTTTTGTGATAAATGCTGTTTGAGGATTTTAAAGCACTTCTTTATATACTGCTTATAATGAGAACGCTACTCGGGTTCAACAGATCCTTTCCATATCCTGTTGGGGACGAAATTCGAAGGAGCAGAACTTTACATTTTGGTTCATGGACGGCATCCGAAGGAGCAGAACTTTACATTTTGGTTCATACTCCATCGAAACAGTGAATCCCCAGTGTTATGGAGGCGCGAGCTAACTGTTTCTACACGATCAGCCCGTCATTTCGGTCACGGATGTTCTCGTATGAAGCAGCACGTCGGTTGGGCGGAAATTTCTCTCAACTTCGTAGCCCTCAACGAAACATGATCTCCCACAGCTGGTCTGCGCTCGTACGTGTACTCACGCAGCTGCGGAGAGAATTTACCTCACCCATCATTTTGTTATCCAAAATTGATTTAACAAGGAACAGCAGAGTAACACGAATTCAAGAAATTGAATATATTCCCATCAGAGACCTTGTCTGAATAAAGTCTACATCGCCGCTAATGGGCGACCCTCACAGATCGGGCCAGCAATGTGCCCCGAAGGGTATACAGTCAAGCCCTTATCATCTCGAATGAAAAATGTCATATCTAATTGAAGAAAAGCTAGCATGAAATGAATGCAGTGGCTTATCTTCTGTCGTCAACCGTTCTTCTTCAGAGGTCTGTAATTGTAGCTCTTGAGAGACTAGGAAGAAAATAAGCAGCTTAGCCGGTGGTTAAAGGCTTCATACGCGCAACACCCGTGTCCTATTTTTTTGCTGTTTTTATGCAGGCAAGTCCATGAGGTACAAGATATGTAATAGCGAGAAAGCCCCACAGAAGCCTCACCTTTCGAAAAGAAAATCTCGTTTAAACCCTCTCAAGCCATTTCTCCCCCCTCCTCCGTCGATTTCGACGAACATATTCGCTGCAATTCATCAGATTTTTTTTCAAACGGCGAAAATGGTTTTGAGTTTTGAACTCATTTGGTAAGTAATTTTCTTTTGCCTCTCTTATACCGAAGATTACTTAAAAATAGAAAGCTTTCACTCTGCAAGTTTGAATGTCAGGATTTTCCGAGAAAAGAGTCTACAATACTGGATCGTTCCCTCCTCACATGGCGCCTCTGTTCCTCGTGCTAGATGACTGGTGAGAACTGGTGTCGGATCCTAATTTTTTACCACTTCAGCTTCAGAACCAGACGCGCAAATTTTCACCGCTGTAGTCTTCCGGGCTCATTAATGAAATTGAGCCTGAAAAATGGAATGTGGTTTTCAGCGCGAATGATGCCTTTAGGATGTAGAAATATCGTGCTTCACATTATTGAAATTTTAGGCAAAAAACAAATTAGCCGGAAAGTAGTGACTGGCTCAAACCTAACTCTGCTCCAAATCATTGCTCAAGATTTTTGCTTACAAGCTCATTTTGTGAATATTCGCGTGCTTTTTGTATTTCTTTCACCTTTCTCTCAGCTTCTCCAGCTTTTCCCTGGTGTTTTGAGCCTTCTCTTTCATCTTTCATGCCAACTCAGTTTGCCACGAGCGAACGGTTGTTCTTGCCTGATCTTCGTTATCAGCAGGGCCCGTAGCAAACCCCCCGCCGTCACCATCTAAAGATGGCAACCAACCTGAGGTACATCGTGCCTAGATGCCACCTAGGACTGCCAACTCGGATGGAATTCTTACATATAATGGGCTTCGCTGGGAACGATCCACGGGCACTGTGCGTGGTATCAGCGCGCGCAGCAACTGCGCTGTGCAGTCCTCGTGAGAAGTGGCAACATTCACATTGATAGAGGTGTTCTGTGACGAAATGTTCTAGCACGAACGGAGGATCCATTGAAATCTTATAGCTATATTAGGCCTGCGGCTCATTCCACCTTTCTCAAGTATACCAGAATCACGAGTAACTGTTCTTTTTTATTACACAAATTCAACACACGAGCTGAGTTTCCGAAGTATTATACAGTTTTTCTTTGCATTTCGGGCAATTGTTTTTTCTGCGGCGAAATGCTTGGGGTTTTGACAAGTCTCAACCAAACGTTGATTTTTGTTGAAAAAAGTCAAACTCTACCTCGCCTACCACCTGAAGTTTGACTGCGACTAGTTCGTCAGTGAATGTGAATTTGTCTGCCTTTGTCTTCTATATCCCTGTTTTCGGAGACTTCGAGAAGTGAATTAGCTCTCATATCTATACTGGTTAAACGTTCACTACCCTGGTTATCTTTGTCAAAAATTCTCAGACCGCGAACATTTTTTTCGAGCGGATTCCCAAACGAGTAAGGTATAACAGAATCATTCCCGCCATTTTGCTTGAAAACTCATTTGTGAAGGACCAACGACTTTGTTCACTCTATAATATTCAATAACAATAAGCAGGGAACTCCACCTACAACAGAGTATGTGCTCTCCGAACTGCAGGAAACTTCGTGGAGGAGAAGCGTCTGAGGAGGAAGTTGCGTCGGCAGCTTCAAAGTGACCGCGAACGAGAGTGAACGTGTAGAGCTAAGGAGTTTGAGAAGGCTTGGGAGGAGAAGAATCCGAGGAAAGCCTACACGTTGCTGCGACAGTATAGCGGGAAGATGAAGAGATGTTCTCCTGTCTTGAACACTACCAATGGAGTTGCAGTTGGTGATGCGACGCTGCCAATATGGAAGGATTACTTCAGTTCACTACTGAATCGTCCAGCGCCATCAGTACCTGAGCTCCCGCATGTTCAGAGAGCACATTACGATGTCAGTGAGGGACCGCCGACTGGGCCTGGAGGTTTGGATTGGGTCCGGGAAATGAAGGAATGGAAAGGCAGGTGGAGATGACAACATCACTGCTGAAATGCTGAAAGCTCTTCCTCCGTCTGGGATTCGCGAAATGACCAACACCATCCGTGCCATATGGATGAGCGAAAGGATACCCGATTCGTGGAGACATGCGATCATCGTACCTCTTCACAAGAAGCTATCCGTCACGGATCCTAAGAACTACAGAGGAATCTCTCTACTTCGTGTCATGTACAAGGTTTTAGAACGTATCATTCTCGAGCGACTTATCAAACATCGTGAAGGAACGACCAGAGATGAGCAAGCCGGTTTTCGACCTGGAAGATCGACCATCGACCAAGTGTTCGTCGTGAGAAGAGTAATTGAATCGTGGCAGCGGTTTTCGAAGCCATTACAGCTTGCTTTTTTGGACTTTGAAGCCGCGTTCGACTCTCCTCATCGTGATCGATTGCTCAATGCTCTGCGAGCAGATGGAGTCCCGGAAAAGTATGTTCGGTTAATCGAGGACATGAACAAAGGAACAACAGCAGCAGTTCGTACACCTGTCGGATTTACGTCAGCTTTCGAGGTGAAAACAGGAGTAAGGCAAGGAGCTGTTGCAGGACCTTTTCTTTTCAACTTCGCCGTTGATGACATCATGCGTAGAGTTGCAGAACAGTTTCCTGCGGATGTGATCCTAACACCATCAGGACGCTCCCTTGTCGACCTGGAGTACGCCGACGACATTGTGTTATTCGCTGAAAACAACGCAAAACTGCAAAGGATTGTGAACCTCGTTTCGAAGTATGTCGCAGCCTATGGACTTCTGTCTTCGTCCCAACAAATGCAAGCAGATGTGGGTCTCTCAGAGGCCTTCAACTGGAGTTTGTGTGGACGGACAACGTATCGAACTGGTGGACGATTTCTGTTATTTGGGCTGTTTGCTGAAGAACGATGGTAGTTATGCAGCGGATATCCGACAACGATGTGCGAAAGCTACGTCTGCATTCAATTCTCTAACCAAGTGTTTGTGGTCTACCACCATCGCGAAGGAAGTCAAGTTGCGCGTCTACCTATCCGCTATTCGCCCTATCATGATGTACGGATCGGAGACGTGGGCAGCACCGAAAACGCAGATGGAAAGGTTGGATTGCACGGAGAGGAAGCTTTTAGGCGTTTGCTTGGATATTTCTGGCCGCGTGTATGCCATAACGAAGACCTTTACAAGGAAATCGACGCAGTACATCAACGCTTGACACGAGGGAGGTGCCAGCATCTCCTAACGCCATCTCAAGCAGCAATGGAAAGTCGACTTCGACTGCTCGGGCATATACTAAGAAGAACGCCGGATCGTCTCGTACAACACGCTTTAAAAATGCTTCCAAATCCTGTCTGGAAACGGCCACCTGGGCGTAGGCGAAAGTTCTGGACGGATGTGGTTAAAGAGGATTTAAAGTCACTCGGCATCGAAAGACAGTTCAGGCGCGATGTTTCGTTTCGCAGGAAATGGAATAGTGACAGCTGGATGGAATGTGTTCAAATTGTGGCTGAAGACCGTGAAAAATGGACACGGCTGACTACTAGGACGGCACACCTCGGTGAAGATGCGGAATGACCGCGTCAGGCGAAAGCCAACCGATTAAGTCAAGTAAGTCAAGGGAACTCCACTATCATGCATATGAAGAGAATTTTTTTCCCACAAAAAAATACACTTTGCTGGTACCTTTTTGAAAGAATTCTAAGAGGAGATATTAGTTTCTAATGAAATTTTTTTCTGACCTCTAATAATTTTTGTTTCTGAAACCGAAATCACGATTTAGAAAGTAATCGTGATAACATTTTTTTCCTTCTGTTCGAGTTTTTACTGTAGTCCTCATTACCTTCTCATTAATTGCCAGCCTTTACGATTCCACTGATTCCTTCGTATTCCTGCTGATTTCATATTTTCGAGTTGATTTTTCATGAATATTGCATGCATGAAGTTGTACGTAACATCGGCATCGATCCTGAAGAGACTTTGCGTTCCTCATTGGAGGTTGGGGCAAACTGGGTGCACGTATGTCATAGCATATGGCACCGAGTTTGCGCCAACCTTCAACAGTGAACGCGAAGTCTCTTCAGGATCCATGCCGACCAGTGGTGAGCGTAAATGAAATTTCAAATTTCGTAAATCGTAAAGCGTAATTACGGTGGACCCACCGTAAATCGTAAATCGTAAACCGTAAACAGCAAATTCAACAATAATCGCTAAAAAATTATCATTAGGATCATGGTGAAATAGGAATATGAACACCTTCTGTCAATAAGTGAGGGTTTTTCTGGAGCTTTTTGCTTTCTGAGTTGCAGATTTAGCTAGAAATATAGAAGGGAAAAGCAGTTTGCAGATTTGAGTGTTAAGCGCAGGCTCAATACATATACGCCTCATGCAGTGCTATGTTCACGAAGGGCATCATGATGATAGTTCAAGGAAGGGGCTGCCCTTCGGCGAACTCAGTTGTCCAGGCATAGGTCGATAGAATGCCATCCCTAAAAACGTTCCATGTTGACAACGAAGCTAGGCATGCTTACCACGGTAGACCTGCCTGTCACCCCAAAAAATGTGTCTTCTACCCCTAAAGCCTAGTTTTGGATGCATCGCTGCTGTTTTTAATCGCAGCGATTTCACACCCGCTGCTGCAGCGATTTAGCAGCGGCAGCGAATTTGTTCATAGTGCATAGGCTCACGGATGATCGAAGAAATTCAATCAATCAATGAAATTAATGGCTGGTATTCATCAATAACGCGCTTCGACTCGAAACCACTGATCTTGTCATGTGAAAGGGTCAACGTTCATTAGACGGAACGCGTCATTCGCTTGGAATCGCTCCATCGCTGCCATCTTGGCCGCGATGGAGCGATGGTTAGCGACCATTGAGAATCGCTCTTCAAGCAGCGATGCAGTAAAACATAGGATTTCGTCGCCGCGACCCAGCGATGTAGGACGTATGCCACGAAGCGATCACAATTGGAGCGGCTTTCCATTACGCGCGATGAAAAAGGAACAGTTGTCCCTCGCATGGCCGCAGCAACCACCTGCTGTCAAAACTAGGCTTAAGGCCCCGTCATAGTCTGCCGATTGGCCGTTGCCAGCCCGGTCGATAAGGATCTACATCATGCAAATCGGATGTAAAAAATGTGGCCGGACTGTGCTCGCTTGGGCTGTCATGATCCAGCTGTGGCCGTTTCGGTCGATAGGTATGCGTTACGCTCTTCACTGAGGTGGAAAATCTCCCCGCCCGTTTTGGCCGGACTGAGCTGGCCGTAGTGCGCTCGGTTAAGCCCTCATAACACTATGTAACACGATTTTCGTTCCTGGCTTCTAAGTTATATATTTCGATTGCTCATGTCCAAAGTATGTGAAAAAATTACTTCATTGAGAATAAACTTTGCTTACACTACAACAGCACGAGGAAAACCCGCTTTTCGTGAAAATAGAAAGGTTTTTATTCTTTTTCGGCATTATGAACAGGTAAAAACAAAAAATTCAAGAGGAATAGACAAACACAGTCGGAAATCACTCAACAAGGGACAGAAATGTGACGTTTTTCTAGATTTACGATTGTACTGTGGATCACTATCTCGAAGTTGAACCCAAATGTTGTCCCTCATCATGTTTCGCTATACTGTCCTTGGTAACGATTCTGTCCTAGGCTAAGGTCAGGACTGGTATATTCGTCGGACCACAGATCAAGAGGATCATAAAATGTGAGGAATCCGCAAAGCTGTTGAACAGGACGGAGAGAGCGGCTTGGAGCAATTTCGTTGCAGTTGTTCACGGCTTCCTGAGTGATCACAAAGCTGAAAGCTATGTGGAGTTGGTGCTTTCTAATAAAGAATTACGCCAAAATGGGATGCAGAATGTCTCTGAAAGTCCATATCATCGATTCGCAACTTGACAAATTCAACGAGCAAGGTGAGCCTTTTTCATCAAGATATATTGGACTTTGAACGTCGTTACCAAGGACAGTATAACGAAACCATGAAGGGGGACTACATTTAGGTGCAACTTCGAGAGAGTGATTCACAGTATAATCGTGGATCTAGAAAATCTACACATTTCTGAACATTGTTCAGTGGTTTCCGACTGTTTTGGTCTATTCCTTGAGCATTTTTTGTTTTTACCTGATCATAGTGTCAAAAATGAATAAAAATCTTTATATTTCTACAAAAAAAAACGAATTTTCTACGTGCTGTCGTCGTCTAAGCAAAGTTTGTGCTTAATGTAGTAATTTTTTACCTAGATCAGACATAAACAATTGAAATATAACACTTAGAAGCCACGAACAGAAACTGTCTTACATAAACACGCGATTTTCCAAATTTCTTTGTCCTAGTCACAAAGGCGAAGTTTTCCTGGAATAACAGCGATTTGCTGTCTGTTCTAGACCTAACGGGTTAGGAAAACACAATTTCAACCCAGGAACAGAGAAAAGGTGGAAATTTGTTACATAGTGTAATCGATTGGCATGCGTCCGACACACTAGGGACGGCGCAGGATCTCTAGGGACGGGCGGACGGCTCAGGGTTACTAGCGACCTTAGACAACGGCTCAGTCCGGCCTTTGGCCGACTGTGGCGGGGCCTACAACTAATGTGTTGGGCCACAGGGAGACACTTATATCCGTTATACATCTCCCCGAACTTTAACGCCGCTGTAAGCGTTGAAAACGAGCCAAAATGACCGTATGTGAGCGGCCCTGAATAGCCGAATTTGAGGGCTCCGCCCGTTTGCTACTCAGGCGATTATCATTGCCCGGACAGTAACGGAAGAGGACCGGAGATTGGGGAACTAGCCGAACTGTCAGGTGGCTCCGACTCTTTTTCGGTGCAGCTGGGGGCCGAGAGTCGTTTGAGTATGTTCCACTTGTAGTCTTTGTGACCTCTGCGTAGACGCAACCTTCTCCAATGACGGGCCAGAAACACTTTGAAGCCATTTTCGGCTTCTTTTTTTGTCGACAATCAAGTTTTAGGAATCAGGACAATCACCCATCATTAAAGCCTCAAAAAACGAAATTCGTCGTGAATAGTGTTTGACTGCATCGCGCCATAGACGGCAGCTAGTGAGACGCAGGCAGCGCGAAACGCGGATCCTGTACCCAGCGCCTCCAACTCCGATCGTGTGTCCCGCGTTATCCTTACATGTAATAATAATATTGATATAATCACGTCAAAAATCTATAACCAAGTCGTGCTAGAGCCAGACGCCGGAGTTGGTCCCATCTCCTGACCAAAAACCTTAGCATACGCAGTGGTAATAGAGCAGCTCAGCTGGAGCTGCCTTGCATTTTACTTCCATTGCATAAATTTTAATTTACGAAAACTTACGATTTACGGTCCAAAATGGCGTTAGTCGTAAACCGTAATTACGACGCCAAAAAAAGACCGTAAATCGTGAAATCGTAAATCGTAAACCGTAATTACGCACACCCCTGATGCCGACGTTACTCTTTCATTAGGGTGGTTCTATGCATGAACATACAGCGGCTTCCATGAAGGAAAAAGTGTGGCAGAGTCCAATTTTTACAACAAAAAAAAACAGGTGAGGACAGTCCAAAAAAAGCTACTTGTTTCCTTCTTTCCCTTTTTTCGATGAAAACACGTTAGTAATTCAGACTCATTCTCTGTAAAGCAGTAAGTGACTAAAAAAGTGGTCAGTGCTCCAATAAGTGCTTCAAAAACATTTCAAATCTAAATCAACGCAATCGAAAATGAAACCCGCTGGATACGCTCACAAAGCACAAAATACAAAACCCCTTATATACATTTCATGAAAAATCATCAACTTGATAAAAAGAACACCAACACAAAAAGACGAACGGATAGTAGTTCGGCTCGGTGGAAAATAATCAGGTGATGGGCGCCACCTTAAGCCCCTTTCATTGCTGGTCGCTTCGACTTCAAGTCGAAGCGATCGACAATACTGCCGTGATCTGAAAGCGATTTGAAATGGCTCCGTCCAACGATTTCAAATCGCTCGGGTGGACGTAATTACACGCGTGAAATAGACGGTTAATTGCGGACCACGCCGCAGGAATCAAAAAAAGTTTTTTTTCTCAGCTTTCCTACTGATTTCTTGTGACATTGTTGCCCTTACCTTTCAAATAAATAGGTTTTGCATGGTTTTCAAACAAAAAATGGTTCCAAAAACGATGGGGGTGGAATTTGCTTGAGCAAAACTTAAAGCTACGACTAAAGTTACTAATTGCTAGAAGCTCTGCGTGAAATGTGATTTCTCGTTATCCTTATGATATTTTCTCATCTCTCTCATCGTAAATGTGTTATAAATACACGTTTTTCCCTTTCACATGCCGTATTCTATGCGAGTAAACTGTGACGTCTGCGATTTTGCGCCACATACGCAAGGTTGTGACGAAAGATTGCGGACTAGTCGCTTCGACTAAACGAATCGCTTCCATCATGGAAGAGACGCGATTAGTCGAAGCGACCTACTAAAATCAAGCAGGTCGCTTCGACCAGCTATGAAATACCCCAGTCGCTGGGCGATCGCGACTTAAACTGCAAACTGTTCCAAACCGTTGCGACTCAGTGCAAGATCTGTTGGCGCGATGGGTTTCGTAACTGTTGACAGTGCCGCGACTAGTCGACGCGACCTGCTATGAATGAGCCTTCAGAAGGCGGCCAGCAATGTTGACATTGACCGCATCCCTTTTCAGGGTTTTTCGAAATATGTGAGCTTCAGAAAGGTTTCCCTGTGGAAGCATTTGATCTTTACGTAGAGGCTTTGTTTCACTTACCAACCCAAAGCTCAATTGGCGAAAATTCGAATAGCTAGTTCAATAATCAAACTTACGCTCAATTTCAGCACGGGTGGTCATATCCCTGCGGAGACGGTCAAAAGAGATCGTTGCCTCCACGGCGCCGTCACCACCTCGGACGTACTCAACCCATGACGGAGATGGCGGCGAATGGTTCTCATGACTATCAGTGCTATTTCTCTCGCACATCGCGCCGCTATTATGTACCTCAGCGCCTACCTCACGTCCATGGGTGGCTCACGTACCGTTGGCAAATGGCTGCATCCATTGTCACTATCTATGGCTGTCCGCGTGCGTTGAAGGCAGTGTTCACGATAAAAGTCGTTTTCGTGTTTTTCCGCCTATCTTGAAAACGGCCCCATGCTGAGTTCAATGATGTCCCTGGAAGGCCTATGGTACTCTGAGACAATCGGCATCGCTGGTATCGCGATAGCCCCGAGATTCTCGCTGGTATCGCGATGGGGTATCGACAGTTGATTGACGGCTCCGCGATCGTGGAAAAGTGGTGTGTGACGCAGTGGCCCCGCGATAGCCTTATGTCGGCTCCTCAATTTGTTGAAGAGGTAGCGTCGACAACACGGCTCCTCGGCAAAACCGCGTCGGCACCGCGATGAGTGTGCAGGCTTTCAGTTTCCCGTCGGCTCCGCGTTCGACACACCTCCGAACTGGCGCACATGAGACATACTGCAGTATCGATCGAAGTTCCATTTGAACTCGCCGATTTCTATCCCGGTGTTGTCCGAATTCGTGTTTTTTTTTCTAAATGTTATCCACATTTTGACCACTGCATATACTGCCTATATAGTGAAATTGCCTTCATATTGGGTTTCCATCAAACGCAATAAATCTTTTTTATATTGCGACATCTGTTGGTACCTGCTCGTTGGTGCCCCTGCTTCTACTGAACCCAGCAGACCTTTGAGTATACACAGGGAACGTTCGAGCGATATAGCGTGCACAACTATATCGCGAAAGTATCCCGCACATTGTATAAAGGTGTTGCCGTCCGGCACACTAAGGCCTCTGGTCCATAACACCTTAGGATCCGTACCTAGGGAGTTCACGGAGTCTTTGGCCACAAACCACAATTTCGCCACCCTGAATTGCCGGCCATTGTCGAGTGATATCCAACAATCTGCGTTGTCCAATCTTCTGAGCAACTTCCATGCACCGTTTGCTGCTTTGCAGGAAACTCGCCTCAAGGATAGACCAGTCATCAACGTCGGAGAGTACGTCATCTACTGTGGTGACGCTGATGATAGGAGAGTGGGAGGCTGTGCGATAGCTGTAAGGAAGGACTACAATGGTATGATTGAGGGATTCGGCTCAACGTCGTGTAGGAATGCATTTGTGCGACTGCGGGATCACAGAGGATTCAATCTGTGGATAGTGAGTGCTCATGCGCCCACCGAAACCGCCGAAGACAATTCCAAGGATGCCTTCTACGAGGAACTCATTACGTTGCTAGACAGGATACCTTGTCAACATGCTGTTGTGGTGGGAATCGACGCAAACGCGAAGATGGGACTTGATCAGGAATCCGAAGTACTCGGTAAATGGTTCTACCCAGTAGAGCAAACATCGGACAATGGCTACCGCCTTGTCGACTTGAGACTCTTTCGTCAAGTGCATCCAGGACGCTTCGAAAGAGGCACTCCCGGTTGTACAGCCCAGGAAGAAGCTCGCCTACGTCTCAGAGGAAACAACATCTACTTACAATAGAGTATGTGCTCTACGAACTGCAGGAAACTTCGTGGAGGAGAAGCGTCTCAGGAGGAAGTTGCGTCGGCAGCTTCAAAATGACCGCGAACGAGAGTGGACGTGTAGAGCTAAGGAGTTTGAGAAGGCTTGGGAGGAGAAGAATCCGAGGAAAGCCTACATGTTGTTACGACAGTATAGCGGCAAGATGAAGAGATGTTCTGCTGTCCTCAACACTACCAATGGAGTTGCAGTTGGTGATGCGACGCTGCCATTATGGAAGGATTACTTCAGTTCACTTCTGAATCGTCCAGCGCCGTCAGTACCAGAGCTACCGCATGTTCAGAGAGCACATTACGACGTCAGTGAGGAACCGACGATTGAGGCTGAAGTTTCGAATTGTGTCCGGAAAATGAAGAATGGAAAGGCAGGTGGAGATGACAACATCACTGCTGAAAGCTCTTCCTCCGTCTGGGATTCGTGAAATGACCAACACCTTCCGTGCCATATGGATGAGCGAAAGGATACTCGATTCGTGGAGACATGCGATCATCGTACCTCTTCACAAAAAGCTATCCGTCACGGATCCTAAGAGCTACAGAGGAATCTCTCTACTTCGTGTCATGTACAAGGTTTTAGAACGTATCATTCTCGAGCGACTCATCAAACATCGTGAGGAAACGACCAGAGATGAGCAAGTTGGTTTTCGACCTGGAAGATCGACCATCGACCAAGTGTTCGTCGTGAGAAGAGTAATTGAATCGTGGCAGCGGTATTCGAAGCCATTACAGCTTGCTTTTTTGGACTTTTAAGCCGCGTTCGACTCTCCTCATCGTGATCGATTGCTCAATGCTCTGCGAGCAGATGGAGTCCCGGAAAATTATGTTCGACTAATCGAGGACATGAACAAAGGAACAGCAGCAGCAGTTCGTACGCCTGTCGGATTTACGTCAGCTTTCGAGGTGAGAACAGGAGTAAGGCAGGGAGCTGTAGCAGGACCTTTCCTATTCAACTTTTCCGTTGATGACATCATGCGTAGAGTTGCAGAACTGTTTCCTGCGGACGTGATCCTAACACGATCAGGGCGCTCCCTTGCCGACCTGGAGTACGCCGACGACATTGTGTTATTCGCTGAAAACAACGCAAAACTGCAAAGGATTGTGAACCTCGTTTCGAAGTATGCCGCAGCCTATGGACTTCGTCTTCGTCCGGACAAATGCAAGCAGATGCGGGTCTCTCAGAGGCCTTCTACGGGAGTTTGTGTGGACGGACAACGTATCGAACTGGTGGACGATTTCTGTTATTTGGGCTGTTTGCTGAAGAACGATGGTAGTTATGCAGCGGATATTCAGCAACGATGTGCGGAAGCTACGTCTGCATTCTATTCTCTAACCTCTAACCAAGTGTTTGTGGTCTAACCCCATCGCGAAGAAAGTCAAGTTGCGCGTCTACTTATCCGCTATTCGCACTATCATGATGTACGGATCGGAGACGTGGGCAGCACCGAAGACCCAGATGGAAAGGTTGGATTGCACGGAGAGGAAGCTGTTTAGACGTTTGCTTGGATATTTCTGGCCGCGTATGTGCCACAACGAAGATCTCTACAACGAGATTGACGCCTTACATCAACGTTTGACACGAGGGAGGTGCCAACATCTCCCAATGCCATCTCAAGCGGCAACGGAAGGTCGTCTTCGTCTGTTGGGGCATATTTTAAGAAGACCGCCAGATCGTCTTGCTCAACACGCTCTAAGGATGCTTCCAAGTCCTGTCTGGAAACGGCCGCCTGGACGTAGGCGAAAGTTTTGGACGGATGTGGTGAAGGAGGATTTGAAATCCCTCGTCATTGAAAGGCACATCAAGCGCGATGTTTTACTTCGCAGGAAGTGGAATAGTGATCAATGGATGGATTGTGTTCAAATTGTGGCTGAGAACCGTGACAAATGGACACGGCTGACTACTAGGACGGCACACCTCGGTGAAGATGCGGAATGACCGCGTCAGGCGAAGGCCCACCGATTAAGTCAAGTAAGTAAGTCATATTGCGACATTAATTAATATAATCTTGATCGCTTATTTGTGCTCATACGCCGCTTCTTGTATTCCTTTAGATTTCGGTTTAAACAGTGCAGCAGCCACGATCTTAGAAACAGTGCCATTTGTTACATTCCTTAAAGGCAGTGTCCACGATGAAAATCGTTTTTCTGTTTTCCAGCCTATCTTGATAATCGGAAAATCAAACACTTGAGTGTTTCTAAATGAATCCTTAAAAAAGCGGATATTTGGATTTCATAAATTAATTGATTTCTCGGGAAATCCGACAATTTTAGTTCCCCGATGAACCGAATATTCGAGTACTCGAGTATAAAACGAATAATGTGATTATCGTTCGATAAATTATTCTATCCTTTCCCGAGCCTATTACGCTGAATACTTGACGATTTCTCACAACAAAAATTCGCTTCATTCGAGTCACAGGCTTTGTTTTCAATTTTGGTTCTTTCGAAAGCCGTGCTTTTTAGAATGATTGACTGCTTGAATTACTCGAAAACCACATTTTCTTACTTTCTCGGTCCTCGCTTGGGGATATAAAGACATTTTCGGAATTAATATCAAGTGCCTTCTCCTAAAATGGCACATGGCTTACTCTCAAACAAGGCATAAAGGCGTGACGATGGACGCATTCACTCATCACTGCTTTAAGTTTGAAAGCGCGTTTCCCGTATTGATTTTGTTGTCCGCAATCGCATGGGTTTGGAAAGCTAAAACACACAAAGAAACAAATCATTCAAGTACCATTTCAAAACGAAGGATTCCGAAGAAAACGTGTAAAATGGGTGACTGGCGGAAACTGGAAAGCTGTATCATCAGCTGTACCGGTGTGTTGCTTAGCAAACAACTATTCGCTATTCCTTATTATGGTGAGGGCAATTATATTCGACTCCTCAGAACATTGGAAACACCATACAAACAGCATAAATTACCCCCACATGTTTCCGACGTCTTATTTCGACGTGCGCAGCTCACGATCAAGCTTCGGCCGCTGCCTCCCTACAAAGTCGATGAGCGATGCAATACTGATGCGAGCGAACATGCTTCGGTCAAGCTTTAAACATATTACAGGCGGGTGCAGCTAGCGTTTCGAAAATGAGCGTCTGCTCCCTGTTATCGATTTCGCGCGTAACTCGCAACGGTTTTCTCTCGCACGTCCATGGTGTGTCCATTGTTCTTAATCCTAGTATTCATTCAGCTTTGCTCGGTTATGTTGTGTTACTGTTTTAAACGTTACACGAACACTATCTCGTGATGCACAGTAAAGTCTCAAGTCATTTGGTCGCAATTGATTTCTTACAAATATTTCGGCGGCATGTAATCACTTTCCGTTTTTTTTATGCTTTGTTCAATTTCTGAAGGGGTTACCGTCATTTCCCAAAAATTAAGTTAAGTGAATGGTTAAGAATGCAGCTGTAAAAACTGATGTTTTTTTGCGCCCAAACTCCAATTAATGGAATCCCTATTGCTACACTCTAGTCACGACAAATGTATAGCCTCTCTCGCTCATCCTGGCGGAGCAAGCAGTCGCTCATGGCTGGATATAACAGTGGCATGGAGATTTCGGCATGACAAACAAGATATGCTTAAGTTCGACCGGCTCAAAATCAGGAAGAGAGGCCATACGTCAAGCGAGCGAATTAAAAAAAAACTATAACAAGTGAGTAGAATATGACTACGATGAGCGAATATTGGCCTTCGAAATAGCTATATCTAGAGAACGTTAGCGTGGAGCACGTTTTGAAAAAAAAAACCGTACCTGAGTTTCCACCGAAATTCAAAAGGTTTGGGACTCATGGCAACAGCAACTCTGGCATTCGCTCGCGTGTTGCCCCGGAGGGCGTGGCCAATTTCGCGTCCTTTTTCGTCGGCGCTAGACGTTCCACATACACGCGCCGGCGAGAGTCGAGTGCCCACAAAAAAGATTGTGGGCAATGCCCACGAAATCTTTGTGAGCATTGTGTGGATTGTCTCGCACCAGCTAGCGCCGGCACGGAGGAGGCCTGGGCGGTAGCGTGTGCGGTCGCGTCGCGTGCGCCCGCGTGTTGTCTTTCTCTCCTGATCATCACCTCAATCTTCCTCCATTTTCCACTTTCTTCTATAAGCTCATGTCTAGTGAGGCTCTTAAGGGAGCTACTTTTAGTTAGCCCAATTATTCTGGAAGAGATATAACTCTCTAGAACCGTTTTTGGTGTAAAACCGATTATGGTCTTCGCATCTGCCTAAAACCACACCGAAAAGAGTTATAGACGTTTTTCGTCAGATTTCTGTACCTGTTGTACCTTCCAAAACGTGCACTAATCTTTAGAGAATTTGTAAACTGACCTCATAATTGTGTTCAGCGCCCAAAACAACCCCTCTGCCCAAGTTTGGGTGAAAGCACATTACCCAAACTTTGTAGAGACTGATAGCATTATGGATTTGTACGGATTTTCGGTTGGGAGTTTACTCATATCAATTAGTGGGCCCCGAAAGCATTTTTAGAAATGTTCCAGATTTAACTCAATACCCTCCCAGTTGTGTTATTTGGGGCGCTGATCACGAATTTGGGGGTTTATGTGTCAATTTTCTGAAATTTTCGACTTGATTCTTAAGAAGCTTTTTTTAAGGGAAAATTTGATGGCAAATCGCGACTTTTGACGATTTCCAAAGTTGTACGCTAGATACAAGTTTATAATTTGCCACCGGCACAAAATTCTCACGGAAGTGTAATGGTTTTTCTTTCAAGAGTTCTCCATGTTTACTGCCTGATACCGTGACATATTGATGTTGCCCCCGATCGCCACTTTTGAGCAGAATCCGATTCTTTTTTTCTCAAAAACACCCTAAAATTTCATGGGGTTGGGAACTATACTTCGACCAAATCGATTGATTCGTAAATTAAATATTCGATTAAAGAAGGCGACTTCGAATCATTCGAAAAGTCGAAAATTAAAAAGGTCATTTCCGCATTACTTGGAAAATCGAATATTCGAAAAGTGAACATTTCCGAATTATTCGCAACACCGAACATTTGAAGAAAAAAACGATTCCCGATTTCTTCTAGAGTATATCAACGAATATTCGGAAAACGAATACTCGGTCGAAAAAAAAACGAATAATCGAATATTCGAATAATTCGAGTATTCGAAAAAGTCAATTTTTCGAATAAATTGCTTATTCGAATATTCGAAAGAGTCAATTTTCCGAATATTTCGTTCATTCGAATATTCGGAAAAGTTAATTTTCCGAATATTCGTTTATTCGTATATTTGAAAGAGTCAATTATCCGAATAATTCGTTCATTCGAATATTCGGAAAAGTCAATTTCTTGAATAATTCGCTTATTCGAATATTCGAAAGAGTCAATTATCCGAATTATTCGTTTATTCGAATATTCGAAAATTTTTATTCGTTTGATATTCTCTAATTTATTCATGATTTTCTTCTAGTATGATGAGGAGCATTTAGAAATAAATCTGGGGTGGTAGTAAATGGGTAGATAACCGCGAGTTAACTCGCGGTTAACTGCAGCTGACCGTGAGCTTTTCAGTTAACGATTTTCAGGAGATGCGCCACGCATTTCTTAAACTAAGCATACTTATGGCACTGTATGAGCCCCTAGATACGAAATGTACAAAAAAAATTCAAAAAAATGATCCGTTCTGCCTTTTTTTTTTGAAGAAAAATTAGTGATTTAAAATTTTTTTCAAGTTTTTTTGAGCTTTTTTCAGCTCGCGGTAAGTCCGCGCAAAACAGCAACTTAAGCTGACCGAAAAAATGGAAATAGTGTGTGAATGAAGAAAAAGATGGATAGCTTCCAAAAAGTCCTCCGGAAGACTTTTTCGGAAGCTATCCATCTTTTTCTTCATTCACACACTATTTCCATTTTTTGTCAGCTCCCGTTTGGTTGCAGTTTTGCGCGGACTTAACGCGAGATCACATACGATAACGCGTTTTCCTTACGCTTACGCTTGCTGAAGAGTATGCAAGTCGTCGTGAATGGGGTGCAGGACGTTTATGATTTGGTGCAGTACCACAGTGTGAGTGTGCAGGATGTGTCCAGGACCTCACTGGGGGTGTGCAGGACTTCACTGAGAATGTGCAGGATCCCATTGGGAGTGCGCAGGATGTGCACTGGGTCCTGCACCTCTACTATATGTACTGCACACATGTACATGACACCCTGCACACTCCCAGTGAAGTACTACGCACATTTCACGACGACTTGCTTAGCCCCACTCGGGTCCTGCACACTTTCTCTGACGTCGTGCACACTCCCAATAGGGTCCTGCACACATCCCGCACACTCTCACTGGGGTCCTGCACACCCCCAGTGGGGTCCTGCACACATCTTGCACACTCCCAATGGGGTCCTGCACACATCCTGCACACTCCCAATGGGGTCCTGCACACCCCCAGTGGGGTCCTGCATACATCTTGCACACTCCCAATGGGGTCCTGCACACCTCAAGTGGGGTCCTGCACACATTCTGCACACTCCCAATGGGGTCCTGCACACGCCCAATCGGGCCCTGCACACTTTCTATGATGTCCTGCACACGCCCACTCGGGTCGTGCACACTTTCTATGATGTCCTGCACTCGCCCACTTGGGTTCTGCACACTTTCTATGATGTCCTGCGCACGCCCAATCGGGTCCTGCACACTTTCTACAGCGTCCTGATCACTTTTTCACCAAGTAAAAAGATTGGCAAGCTCGCATAAACCTGGCCGTTAACTCGCGTAAAGTTGGTGGTTACCTCGCGGTTCAAAGGTGATGGTTAACTCGCGTTGAAAATGCATTTACTACCACCCCTGGATTTTTAGTTCAAGTGTTTTTGTTGTTATTGACAGATCTCATCGAAGGAATCCCCTCATCCGTCTACACCTTAAAGGCACACGTCGCGATAAAATATGCTTGTCTTCTTTTCCTCTCTAAACCCTTTTCTGGGTTTAGAGTAGTAGGACCAATGAGAAAGAATCGCGAAAAAACCGCTGATTAGGGCCATATTTGAAGCCTAAACTTTCTTGTATTTTGATGGTGGACGAGCCCTCTCCACATCATCGGCAGCGATGATCTCTGATATCAAGAACATCAGCTGGCTTTAAATTGGATTTCAATCAATGAACATCATCCTTCGGACTCATCTAATCAAAAACATTGCCTGAGGTGCTTGCTTTCATTGGTAAACTCTTTTCATTACGTAAATTTGCATTCATCTCTACCTCTGAATGTCGATGATTTTTGACTGCTCGGCATGAGGCGAAGATTTTTTTTGCAGCGGTGTGCACGTGTGCACAAATTAGCATTTTTGGGCCCTAGAAACTCTGATTCTAGCCCGTTTTTCACCGCGCTACCTTCATAGTTTTTCAGCTGTTTTCAATCTAGGCTGATTTTTATAGTTTTGTAGATAACGCTTTTCATCGCGACCACTGCCTTCAAGCCACACTCACAAGCGGCGAGGTAGAAGAGGAAGAATAGGAAGAAGACGACGAGGAAGACGAGGAAGAGGAAGAAGAGGAAGAAGAGGAAGAAGAGAAGAAGAAGAAGAAGAGGAAGAAGAAGAAGAAGAGGAAGAAGAAGAAGAAGAAAGAAGAAGAAAGAAGAAGAAGAAGAAGAAGAAGAAGAAGAAGAAGAAGAAGAAGAAGAAGAAGAAGAAGAAGAAGAAGAAGGAGAAGAAGAAGAAGATTAGGAAGAAGAAAAAGAAGAAGAAAAAGAAGAAGAAGAAGAAGGAGAAGATGATGATGAGGAAGAAGAGGAGGAAGAGGAAGAAGAGGAGGAAGAGGAAGAAGAGGAGGAAGAGGAAGAAGAGGAGGAAGAGGAAGAAGAGAAGGGAGAGGAGGAAGAGGAGGAAGAGGAGGAAGAGAGGAAGAAGAGGAGGAAGAGGAGGAAGAGGAAGAAGAAGAAGAAGGGTTTGAAAAGTACAAGGTGTCTAGAGGGTAGACGGAATCCGTGAATTAACAACGCAGTGGGGTCCGAACGATCAAATGATGATTCCAAGCAACAAGTGGTTGGGGGGCAACAAGTGGTTTTACGGGGCAACAAGTGAACCTGCGGGGCAACAAGTGATTTTGCGGGGCAACAAGTGATTTTAGGGTCAGCAGCTGCTTTTTCGGGGCAACAAGTGATTTCGCGGGGCGACTAGTGATTTAGTGGGGGTACAAGTGGTTCTGTGGGCACAAATGCTCACAATCGCCCCACACTTTCCATTTCGCGCCCTAGAAAAATGACTTGTTGCCCAGTGACACCTGGGCAACAAGTGAGTTTGTGTAGGGCTACACGCGAGCGAATGCCAGAGAATGTGCTAGAAACGGTTAATCATGTTCCCCAAATAGCCCTGTACTCAGATATTTGTGGGGAAGTTCCCGAGGACAATATGTTCCCGATGGCCTTCCCCGAGCATGACGAACGAGAAAATAAAGCCGCAGCGAGTACGGTGACGCAAACTGGCTTGTCTCGAGGTGGTCTCGCACTCTGCAAGTTGAGGGGGCAGATCTGACACTCAGGGACTGTGTAAGTATCGTATCCGTGATTCACGGGTTTAACAAACTCACCCCATTCAAAAATTGTTCCTTCCTTGAAGTCGATTTTTCAGCTGTTTGTTTCAACCAATGGCCCTTGCGGGGAGTGCGCTCCACAAAGAAGTTCACGGCTTTGTAGGGCCGTTTGGGGCTCTTTATGGGTTGTTTCTATGACATTGTTGCTGCCATGATCCCAGCTCCTTTCGATATTCAATGGAAGCTCTGAAACCGTTTTCATTGTGGGCACTACAATAGATGGCACTACTTTCGATATATGTTTAATCCCATCAAAAAATTATTCGATATGCTCTGAAAACTGGTGAGTTATAGGGTTTTCGAAGTCTTCACTTTTACCCCGACATTTGTTTTGTCCTCATAGCTTCTCGAGTTTTTCTATTTTCTAACTCTGCCTAATTGGACTTTCTGCTGTCGATGGAATTATTTTGCGCCCAATAGGTGCGCAGGGGCTCACTTTCCAAAGGGCATGCATGGCACGTATAGATCTTCCTGGGGTAAGGTGCCACAGTGATATAGAGAAGAGAACTTCACTCAAGAAAAAGCATCCGGAATATCCGTTGACTCTATCTCCTACACGGTGGGGGGCGCACTCAAGATTTATCGTATAGGAATTAAAGGCAGTGTTCACGATGATCATCCTCGTTGACTTTCCACAGTAAAATGATAGGGGAGAAGGATCCTAGGCTTCCAGTGCCGAAGGAACGGTAAAAAACGAGCCAGGAGTAGCAAAATAACGGCTGCAAACAAGCGTTTTGGTGCCCCAGACACGCCCCGTGCCCCAGATCCGCCCCTTGAAAGGAACAAATGAAGACTCAGATTATAGGAATGATCAAGTGAAGGAAGTGCTGATAAGTGAGCTGTTTGCTTCATTGCACTGTCAGGTATCACCCTTTTAGCGGTCAATTCCTCCACGCTCAAAAATCAACGTAAACAAGGGAGAGCCTATTTTGGCTCAAAAACGCGTCTTTCGTGTCCTTTTTAAGCATGCCTTGCTATATAGGGCACCAGACCTTCCGTAAACCGTGGAGATATCGGAAGTGAAATTTATCGTGAACACTGCCTTTAAGAAAAACCCTGGTATCAAATGCTTGACACCGCTGTCAATCAGTGCTGTCTTATCATTTCTATAGAGATACCCTTCTAGAATAGTACCAATCCGTTGAAATTTAAAATCATTTAGAGCATGTCACAACAATTTGAAATAAATAGAATAAAAAATCTTCTGTCAATCTTTTTATGACTTCTGATCGACCACCTTCCGGGTAGTTGTAATTATAACTACTTTTTTGGGTTTTTATGACTACCCGGGAGGTAGTCGATTAGAAAAACTTGGTCTCATATCATAACTACCAGGATTCGAAAAACGGACTCACCAAAGGTGTTGTGCGAAAAACGTGATCCCAAGTTTATTTGGAAAACGTGATGTATTCGAACGGCTATCTAACTAGGGAGTGACCAGACCTGTCTGCCAGAACTACGCATGTAGTCATGTTCTCCTGATCGATCACCTTCCGGGTACTTGTAATAACTCTATTTTAGCTGCCCGAGTAATGATAAAAATTTGAACATTTTTTTATATAAAAATTCAAAAAAAAATTTTTTTGCCTGAACTTCTCTCAAATGGGATATTTGAGGCGCTGAACACGAATATGAGTCACGTTTCCGATAATTTGAATGATGAAGGCAGTTTAAGGCAGATAAATGTTATTTTACCCACAGAGCTCGCAACTTCTACGCCCATAACTTTTTCTTTTACCATTACTCGGGCAGCTAAGATAGGGTTTTATGACTACCCGGGAGGTAGTCGATTAGAAAAACCTGGTCTCATGGATGGTTCTGGCGACCGTTCTGGTAATTCCCTTGTAAGGGTGAAAAGAAAAGCAATACATTTGAAGACATAGTCTTCATAATGGCACAGCAGCCCAAATTATGGTCAATTTCTATCAACTTCTGATCTAATGCGGTCCATGCTTGAGTAGATCCCCTAGTGTTCTCCAACAGCTGACCCCAGATTTTATGACAATTAATACGAAGTGTCGCCGCGTAGCCGCATGGATCAGGCACCGAAATGCCGAAGTATTACGAGGCTTCTACGAACACGGTTGGCAAACATACTCAACAATATTCCTTCACCATTCTGCACAACTATCGAACATGCATAGGAACAGCTTACCGCAGCTGAGGCAACATCTTACGGAAGACTTGCGTAACATTTTGGATAAGGTGTTCGTATCATGTTTCGAAAGTTCTGAGTCTCCTCGAAGGCTTCGCAGCGACGTCGCGTAGGTGTCTTGAAAAACACCTACGCGGCGTCAACGCTCAGCCGACGCGGCAATCGGCTCTTCTTCTTCTTCTTTGCAGCCACATAGAGGGTTTTGTCATAGGCGGAGGAACTGGGCGACCAGTAGCGGATTCGTCCATAGGTCCATTGGTGTCAGCGTGGTAGGTCTCTCCGGACAGTTGAATAAATGTGCGGTATCATGGCCGACGGTACCGCAGTCCGGGCACACATCAGATTTGCTGCTGTCAATCTTGCTGACATAAGACATTAGCATTGTAGAGTGACCACAGCGTAATGATGCGAGCGTGCATCTTGCCCTTCTTCCGAGTTGAGACTCTGAGGTGCAGACGGGGGGCGGTATATCTCCTAGTATAGGATTTATGGCCGCCTTCACAAGATGACACCGTACGAACTTGGTGTGCTCCTCGCGCAAAAGACGGAGTCGTTCTTGCTGTGAGTCGTGCCATCGTTGCAAATTGACTTTGTTTGGAGCATCGGCGAATAGCTACCTCTCTCTCTAACGGGGCTGAGCACTCTCCACGATGAGTGATTTGGTTGCTTTATAATGTTAATGCGGAATTGCTGGGCCTGGAGCTGACAGTGCTCCTTCACTGGTTACAGACGGGTCTCAGCATGCAGGTGCTCGATTGGGGAACTCCTTGCACATCCGGTGGCGATACAGAGAGCAGCATTTTGTACTCCTTGCATCTTTGTCCAGGAGGATTCTGAGACGAGATGATGCCATACCGGTGCGGCGTACTCCAGGGCGGGCTGAAGAATTGCCTTATACGTTGTGAGTATAGTCTCCTTGCTGCTACCCCACGAAGTGCCGCCCAGGGCCCTGAGAACGTTGAGCTTAGCTTTAACGACTGCCTGCTTCTGCTCGGTATTCTTATGAAACTTGAGTGACGGATAGAGCACAAGACCGAGCAGCTTTGGAAAGCGAGCAACAGGCAATCGGTCTCCATCCCACACGACATCCGGATGAGCGCTGTGCTCGGATGGGTCCGTCGTGAGAACGGACACTGACGACTTGGCTGCAGAGATTCTTAGCATCTTGCGGTCGAAAAGACTCTTCAGTGTGATCAGGTACTCGTTGATCTTATTGGCGGCCACCTGTAAGTCCCGATCTCGACACATGATTGTTATGTCATCAGCATACGCGACGACCTTGATGTCCTGTGGAGGCTCAGGCATATGTACTAGAGTGAGGACCGAATATTCGAGTTCGAATAAATATTCGAATTTTTCGAACGAATTTTTATTCGAACATTCGAATATTCGAAAAGTGTGAATATTCGAACATTATTCGAATTCGACTATTCGCAAAAGGTGAAAATTCGAACATTATTCGAATTCGACTATTCGCAAAAGGTGAAAATTCGAACATTATTCGAATTCGACTATTCGGGAAAGGTGAATATTCGAATATTATTCGAATTCGACTATTCGGGTAAGGTGAATATTCGAATATTATTCGAATTCGACTATTCGGGAAAGGTGAATATTCGAATATTATTCGAATTCGACTATTCGGGAAAGGTGAATATTCGAATATTATTCGAATTCGACTATTCGGGAAAGGTGAATGTTCGAATATTATTCGAATTCGATTATTCGCAGAGATGAATATTTGAACGTTATTCCAATTTAAATACCCGAGCTGGTTTAACAAAAAATATGAAAATCAGCTCTAATGTATGAAGGAATCGACATACCTTTCAAGACTCTTCTCTTCGTCAGTCTCTTAATTACTCCATTATTCCATTTTCCCGAACGCAAGAACTAAATTTTTTCCCCACACCGTCTGATGAGGCTACTAGGGCGGTTCTAACAGGGGGAGCCATATGGCAATCGCACTTGGCCATTCCCATTTTTCCACGCCGCTGGGCAATGATAACACCAACCACAGCTTCGTTGGGTGGAGCCGTCTACTCCACCAACCCTCACCTCTGGGCAGGTGAAGGGGGAACCTCCATCATTGGGAAAACCGGTGACAACCGGTGAAACGCCCCGAGGCACAGGAGGAGATGCGAATACGTGGGGGTGGGGTTTATCCCTCCGTTGACCAATCACCCACGTCTTAAGGGGTGGAGAGACGCCTATCGATTGGCCGACGGAGCAATAAACTCCGCCCCGTACTCCGATCTCCCCCCCCCCCAGTACGCGTCCCCAAGAAGAATGAAAGTCACCCAACATTCATGCAAGTCATTTTCAAGGTTGTGTGGGTGTCCTTGCCGGTTTTTCGTCCATAACTTTTTTGTGCTTGGAGATAGAATTCTGCGTCAACTTGTGCTTCCAGTTTGGAAAACTATTCTCGATCCTTCAGCCTAATTCATTTTACGAAACACCGGTTTTTCGCCTATAACTCTTTGACCTGGTGAGGGTTGTTTTTGAAATCTACGTAAAATTCTGCGTCGAATGATCCTAACTTTGCTCGCTCCATACTCCGAGAGGATCCCCAGCGATCGTTCACGGATAGAATCTCCGGTTTCTGGTAGGGGCCGAGAGGATTCTAGCATGGGGCTATCGAGCAACGATCGCGAAATTCTGCCAGTCTCAAACCGAGAGTGTACCGCGTTCGTTCATCGATGCTCCCACGATGCTCTATAGCAAAACCGCGAGGGGTTTTGGGGGCCTATCACGGAACGATTGCGAGATCCTACCAGTTTCAACCTGAGGGCGAATCGCGTCTATACATTGTACGTATTCGGGGCATTACATCGCGGATCCGCGACGAACCGAGCTTGGAACTATCGCGGGACGATGCGAGATTCTTCCAGCCTTCTGATGGTACCGCATCCAGGCTCTCTCGATGTTTCACCCAAGCGAGTGTTGCCTATCAGATCAACACGAAGCTATAGGGTATTGCCCTCGCCGCATTTCGCGCTGCTTTACAAATCTGCACAACATGATAACGCGGGAGCGGGGGAGACGATCACGGTACCATCGCGGATCGCGAGTGCACCACGGTATAAGCGCGGTAAACCTCTCAACGATCGCGGTATTATCACGGTATGAGAACGAGAATGTCAACGGATGAGTCGATTGGGTAACTATCGCGGAACGAACGCGAATCACGAAAGCATCACGGTACTAGCGCAAAAGATTCTCTCAGAGTAAGCCAGCCAGGTCGGTGGAGCCGAGCCCCGTTGTTGGCTCCAGTAGAACTCTGCACCTCTCATTCAAAGGCAGTGTTCACGATGATTTTCATCCGCGAGTTTTTCACATAAAACAATGCGCTGGCCTCCAAGTGTTACCAAAATTACGAAGAAATGGCGAGAAACGCATTAAGTCCAGAATACTTTCACACGTAGAGTTTACTTCAGGACATCGTGGTTTCAGACTGATGGTAACGTGTGCCATGTCACCAGGAACGCTAAATTGGGCCTAACCACTCTAGAGCACAGGAGAAGAAGGTTTGATATGATAATGATGTATAAAATCATTCATGGGAGTGCTGGTATCAAGGCTAGCCGGCTGTTCAACCTGAGATCGTCAACCACCAGGGGAGCGCCGGTGAAATTGGGCCTCGTTGGGGCCAGGCGGAATGTAAGACAGCACTTTTTTGTCAATAGGGCGGGGTCTGAATTCAACAAATTACTTCGGTCAGGCTTGTTAGTTGGGAAGTTCACTGAATTCAAAAAGGCGCTTGAGAGTTATCTGTTGTCCCAGGAGCGATGTTTGTAAGATCTCATCCCTTCATGGTGCCGGTGTTGCCTCGTATATAGTCAGTTTATCGATTTGCTTTATTATTGTCCTCTATCTTTAATCTTTTTCAGTTGCCGTTTAGGTGTTTCGTTTTGTTGTTTGTCTATCACACGGTTCTACCGTGTAATAAATCAAATCAAATCAAATCAGATTAAAACGTCGTATTTCAGTGACATCATTCTTTAAAGGCAGCAGACACGCTCAAAAAAGTTGTTGAGATAACTACATTAGTAGAGTCGTACGGGCTCTATAAGAGCCCTCACGAAGTTGGAAGAGTTGAAAACGAGTTAAAATGACCGTATTTGAGTCGTATTGAGTCACAAAATCATCCTTTCTCCGCCCACCGATACGGGCTCCGCCCTTCAATACAAATGTTTAAGGCTCGATTGCGGTCTTTTTGGCGCACTTTTTACGCTTCTAAGGTCGTAAGAGTTCCAGACAGGGCCGTACGAGTACATTAGCGTCGTTATCCCAACAAATTTGTCGCTAGCTCCGCTGTTTCAGCCAATGCGGTAAAACTCGTCCACATCTGGGCCAATATAGGACGAACCGTTATATCTTCATTTCAGTCAATTTCCTTCCGGTTTTTTCGTTATCTCTGAATATTAACAGCTTCAGACCTTCGATTCATTCCATAAAATTGATATCATTTTTGAGCGTGTATGCTGCCTTTAACATGGGCCAGTTGTCCGGTCGGATAAACATGTTAATGGTGTTTGTCACCGTTGGAAAACTGTGTCAATCGAAAATAGAAGAATATTTCATGCAAAGCAGAATCAGTTAGGGCTCTAAGGAAGGAACGGAGCAATAGAGAGTAAAGAATTGCAAAGGACGCGTCCACAAAAGATTCCATTGTCACAACAAACAATTCCTGTGATACTTAAGAGGCGGGGGCATACTTAAGGATTTCGCGTACGTCTGTTGCGTTTTTCTCAATTTCTACGTCATTTTAGATCTACCCGGGGGCCAGTTAATCGATATAGCGAGTAAAGAATTGAGAGTAGCAATAGAGAGTAAAGAATTGCAAAGGACGCGTCCACAAAAGATTCCATTGTCACAACAAACAATTCCTGTGATACTTAAGAGGCGGGGGATATTTAAGGATTTCGCGTACGTCTGTTGCGTTTTTCTCAATTTCTACGTCATTTTAGATCTACCCGGGGGCCAGTTAATCGATATAGCGAATAATTTCAAAATTAAAGATTATCGTGAACACTGCCTTCAAACCATAGAGGCGAAAGCACCCTATGGAGATAACTATGAAGCTCGGCTCCACCAATCTCGCTGGCTTATGGGGCACGCAAAGTTAGTAAGGTCCTCGAATAAGCTCCTTAGGCTAAGCTACAGAGGAAAAGTTGATTTGGTAGCATTCTTTGCGTTGTAGCCCGTACAGGTCTAGAGATGAGTCGTGCCTTATTAATTCCAATTGTAAGTGGAAATGAAGCTCTAGAAGAAGAATTCAACTTGTTAGTGCCGCTCACTTCGCAGCTGCGTGATAATGCTATGGATGCTTAAATTATTCGTCATTCGAAAATTCGAATTTCGAATATTCGTTCGTTCGAAATAAAAAATGAACGAATTTATTCAAAATTCGTTCGTTCGGAATAAAAAATGAACGAATTTATTTGAAATTCGTTCGGTCGGAATAAAAAATGAACGAATTTATTCGAAATTCGTTCGTTCGGAATAAAAATGAACGAATTTATTCGAAACTCGTTCGTTCGGAATAAAAAATGAACGAATTTATTCGAAATTCGTTCGTTCGGAATAAAAAATGAACGAATTTATTCGAAACTCGTTCGTTCGGAATAAATAATGAACGAATTTATTCGAAATTCGTTCGTTCGGAATAAAAAATGAACGAATTTATTCGAAATTCGTTCGTTCGGAATAAAAAATGAACGAATTTATTCGAAACTCGTTCGTTCGGAATAAAAAATGAACGAATTTATTCGAAATTCGTTCGTTCGAAATAAAAAATGAACGAATTTATTCGAAATTCGTTCGTTCGGTCTCTTTTTAAAAAGTTCTCACTCTAAATATCTACGAGGTACAGACAGAAGAGGGCTGGCGATAGAACCCCGCCCTGAGGGACTCCAGCCGCCACAGGAATACTGTTGGAGACATGGTTCTGAAACATGACTCTTGCCCGCCGACCTTTAATAAAGGCCGATATCCAGCTCTTCTGCCAAGATGGTATTGACGACTCCAGTATGTTGCTTGACAGGACTCCAAGGTTAACCGTATCAAATGCCTTGGTGAGATTCAACGCAACAGCTACAGTTCTCAATGGCTTGTTAAAGTTGAACCCGTCGATAGCATGGCTGGTAATTTCTAGCAACGCCGTAGTTGTGGAATGTAGCCTCCTAAACCTATGTTGAAACAACTGCTTCTCGTTGTGCTCCGCTAGATCCTTGACAATGAGCTTTTCGGCTACCTTAGCGAAAGGTGACATCAAGCTAATGGGACGATATCCCTTTACTGATGACTGAGGTTTGCCAGGCTTGGGCAACAGGATGACGTTGGCTGTCTTCCAGTTTTGCGGAATAGTGCAAGAGCTGAACGAAGTGTTAATCATATTAACGATGAGCGGAAGGATCTCAGTCGGGAGTTTCTTCAGTTTAGTAGGACAAATGCCGTCCGGGCCGACAGCTTTGGAGTTCCACATGTCCTTTATAATCTTCTCTACTTGCGCCACAGTGTACGCTTCGGCCGTGCTCATGAGCGGTAGGCGGAACAGCTCTCTTACTGTCACTCTATTCTGCGGACCTCGCCTTGTACTCGTGACAAAGAAACTTTTACCGAGGGAGTAGGCGGCTTCCTTTCTTGACTTGAAAACGTTATTACCAAACTCAATAGTGGAGATGGTGGCTGGCGAGCTCTTTCCCGATAGTTTCCGAAGCCTCTTCCAAGTAGCTCCACTGTCCGTCTTGAAATTCAACTGTTCTGTGAACTTTTCCCATTGTTCTTTCTTGTGCTGGTCGAGATCTTTTCTGATCTCACCATCCAGCTGAGTGACGACAGGGTCTAGATGGTCAACTGCTCTTCTGGCATCTCTAGTCCTGATTTTCTGAAGAATTTCTCTGGTGACGTTCGGATAGAACGTCTTAACTCGGCCTACAGGGATGGCCGCCTTCATGGCCCTGCGAATTGCATCAGATAAGTGATGCTCCTTCTGGTGCACATTGCCGTTCCACGTGTAATCAGCCGCTAGGCGTAGCGCAACCTCACTGAACAGGCGCCAGTCTGCTTGGCCTAAATTGGGATAAGAACGCTGTCGAACACTAGAATAAGGATGAGAGAGAATTTGAGAGATCGATGTGCACAAAGACAGGAACATGATCACTAGATAATGCTGTTGAGGTAGAACATGAGCAAGCATTCGAAAGGTTGGAAGAGACAAGAGTTATGTCTGGCCTAGAAGATCGACCGTTGGCAGGGAGACGAGTGAGCTGATCATCGTTTAAGATGACCAGGTCGCACTCCTAAGCCCATTCTTCGACTTCTTCTCCTCTAGCATCAGAACCAAGGGACGAGTAGAAGGTGTGGGCATTAAAGTCGCCCGCGAAAACAACTGATGATGAGAGGGACTAATCGTTAAGTTGTTTGAGAAGAGGAATGGGATTGTAGGAGGAGAAACATCAGGTGGTGGGGGGAATATAGATGTTGAACAGAGAAAGGGGAGTTTTAAGGGGGAGATGGATTGAAAGGTACTCGAGGGTACCATCCGTGGGGGTGTTTGGTATGAGGTGGGAAGGGAGAGAAAAACAAAGGTTGAAACTCCTCCGCCAAGAGCTGACCTTGGAACATGGAAGCCAGTGTAGCCCGGGATATTAGGTTAAGGACGGGTAGGTGATGGAGAGAGCTTGGTTTCTTGAACCATGATCACGTCTGGATGGTAAGCACGTGCGAAGAGAGAGAGAGAGCTCAGAAAGTTTGGCACGAAGGCCGTTGAGATTGATATGTACAATGGAAAGGGGGCGATTTGAGGAAGGGAGATCAGAGCATAAAACACAGCGAAAAGCAAAATTATGATGCCTCACAGAGCTGAGACCCGAACAGGAGAGATGCACCCACCTTTGGCATCCGAAGCACTGGACGCTGGTTTGTCTCCAGGTAACATCCTTGCCGCACGTGGCGCATAGATACTTCTGAGCGGGTCCAGGATTCCTCTCCACGCCGGCTCTTAGCAGGAGAATCCGAAGGAGAGACGCGGCCGGCCAGCACCTCTCCCATGACAAAAACCCTCTTCGCGGAGGGGGTGGCGTCGGTTTGCATAGAGGTGATCTTCTTTCCTCCACACTGCCACGGCGTGAACGTACGACATCTCGGCAGTCGGCTCTTCAGCGAGGTGCGATTGCGGAGCCTACTTCGCTATCGACGTGCAGGCAGGGCGATTTGTGGTGAAGGCACTGCAATGACACCGTGTAGGTGCCTATAGGGCACCTACACGGCGTCATTGCGGTGCCGTCACCGTAACTATATAAGATTTGGTTGTTCACAACACTGGGGCGGCCGGTAATGAGCGGTAGCATTAGAATTTAATAGAACTCAATATTTACAAAAGATTCCATCACAAATCTGACTACAAAACTCACAAGAAACACACCCAATATGAGAAAGCAAATTGAAATCAAAAATAGTATTTACGATTCAAAGTGGCGATATGCTTCTAAAACGGTATATGATTCCTCGATTTTACCAGATCGGTGTTGTTCTGGGAAACGTTGGCTCGCACATGAAATCGATGTCGATAATCGTCGTTCGTGAAGAAGTTTCAGCGATTGCGGTTGTCCATATAGAGTCGGATAGGTGGCAAACAATTTTCCTTGACCAAAGATGTGGTGTCAGCTTGCCCTTCAAAAGGCTTGCTTCTGGGATGACTACTTTGTGTACGTTTCCTTTGCCGCTTCTCCTTCGAGGGGCGACATCTTCTATGCTCTGGTCGGTGAAGAGACTCATAGCGGCATCTATCAGGCAGTATCTCATTGCGACCTCGAATTGTGCTGTTGTTGCACACTTACTGTCGTGTCATCGGAGAGTTCATGATTACTGCCGAGATGGAGCTACTGCAAAGCTGTGTAGAATGCACCACTGGTTCCAGATATCGCATAGCCAAATATATTCGGAGTCAAAATCAGGCCATAGGACAACTTCATGACAGGAATATTGTGCTCAACGACGTCGTTCAGCAGGTCTTGTCCAATGAGAATCTCTGGGCACACCTGCGAAGACGAAAGGTTGGGTTGAGTGATCAAGATTCCACTCCTCTTCAAAAAATTCCTATCAGCTCCCGATAATTCAGCTGTTTGCGTGCAGAAAGTCAGGCTATCCTTGGTGAAAAGCGACACGTGTTTTAATTTTCTAGAGTTATGTCGACTTCTCAGAGCGACGCAAAACTTCGTTGGAGTCGAAATTCTCTTGAAGCTCGCCCATTCCTGTAGTGGTGACCGATGCAGAGCTTCTTACAAGAGATTTCACCCCTTTCCCAACTTTCGTTTTCAGGAAGCTTCTTCGCGATCCGGAGACTAGTAGTAGAGTGATCGGCTCATACTCCATGTCTGCTTCGTTGAAAATTAGTGCAGATGCTACTGGTAGCACTGGTTCACTGATGGCGCGCTTTCGCTTTTGTAAAACAGAGCAATGGAGAGCCTGAGTTTAAACTGCCTCCTCTTCGTCTGTAATTTTCATCTCCGATTGCGCATTGGAGCGGTTGCTGCCAAATGAGGGGCCAATATTCGTATGATTTTGATGCTTTATGTACTGCGGCTGATTCTTGCATCGTGTATCGAATTGACAGGGGTTTTCACAGCCGAACATGGTCTTCAGTGTGAGTTCTGTCGTCTCCGGGAGTGTGATTATTACGTCGATTGCTTCTATAATATCGGTTCACTCCTTGTGAGATCCCACTCTCGTTCTCCTTCTCAATCACTTCGTTGCAAAAGCGCTCCGTAATTTTTGAGAGGCTCAGACGTCTCCCCACTCTATCAGTGTTCATTGGCACACCAGTCTGCTCGAGATGTGTGATACGAGACGAAATGTCTGAGAGAGTTTCACGACAGCTTTTCGGATTCCCTCGCGCTCGAGGTAGATGTTTGATTTCATTAATTAACACTTCGGCAATACTTGATGACCTGTCGAAATGCTTTCTGAGAATGTTCACAGCAGTGTAGTATTTTTCTCCTAAGACAGGAACGCTGCTAATTGACGCTGCGGCCTTTCCTTTCAGCGCCTGTTTCAGGAATAGGAAATTCTCTCGGTCGCTCAGTTCTGTATCGCTGTCAATTAGGGACTCGAAGACCGACCAGAATGTGTTGAATTCTCGGAAGTTACCAGAAAATGTTGGCATTTCGAGCTGTGGTCGCCTTACTCTCACGTGGCGATTGCTAATTACTGCACTGCCGCTAACGTAGTCATCAGCATTGCGGCTTTTAGTGCTGCTGCCAGCCTGCTGGCTACCGTAATTAATCGCATTTGTAAGGAGCATCTATGGTTGAGGTAATTCTTCCTTTCTGAACTCAATTTTGTTTAGTCGTTGGATGACTTCTATATCCAAGTTGTTTGAGTCAGATTCCAGGTGCTTGTTAAAATCGAACATCAGTTTATCACTCTCTTTCTGTTCCGACCGGGTTTCAATCCTCTCGATGGCTTCTTCAACGCACCTGTCTAAGAATTCCTTTGCTTTCGTGATGGAGCTTGACAGGTGGTTTAATTCCACGATGCGTTCCCGTATAAAGGCTTCACACTCTGTTTTCTCAGTGGGGAATGTGAATGGTGGGTTCAACTTTCATATCGCTTTCGTTGGACTTGATCAATGCACACGCATTCGTAATCTTTGTTTTGAACACTTGAATTCCAGCCATTTTTTACTTTTTCTGGTTCGTTTCAAGCTTCAAGGTTCCTTGAGCTCTTTTAACTGCTTGGGTTGATTCCGCAGTAGGTAACTTCCTGCCACGCGGGGCTTCTTTATTTTTATTACCTCAAGGAGGATTTGCTTCACTTCTCAGATTTTCCCAGTTTATTGGAAAACTGTTTCGCTTTTGTTTTTCTCACTTGAGGAGACGAAAGCTCTGACACAGTCCTCTTGGCTTCTCGACTGACAAGGCTCAAAACGAGAACTTTCCGCGGGACTTTTTTCCTCAGTGCAGGGAAAAAAGTTATCACTTCATCGGTTCCTCGTGAGAGGACGCACAAGATGAAGGTTTTGTTGTACGCCTTGCAGGTTCGCCCTTTCGGACACTCACAGGACAAGACGACTTCGAGGGTAAAGGCACAAGACACCCAGAAAACTATTTTTTAGGTTTTATGCTTATCTTGGAGAGGGTCACACTCTGATCACAGTGGTATTTCTAAAATCGTCCACGACCTCTACGAACGGAGTTATGGCTCCTTGAAAATGGCTGTATTTTGAGGGCAAAAATTTGGTGGTAGAGTTGTCTCGGGCCTGTATTTCTCTTGATTGCGGCAAGAGAGCAAAACAGGATGAGGAGATAGGTTGGAAAGGGAGTGAAGAACGATGACTCGGTTGGAAATCATCCATCCATCTAGCCGCTATTGAGATCGAAAATCGGGAAGGGGCTGGGCCTGTGGTGGTGGCTGGACGGGGGCCGGGCCCGTGGTGGTCGCTTATAACTCGCTTATTTGAAGGAATTGAGATCTCGCATTTGGCGAGTGTTATAAAGGAGGGGTCTTCTACACAATTACACGAAAATCTCAAACTTCATATCTGAGGGTGTACTGAGCCTTTAAACCCTGCCGGTTCCCTTTGCGGAGGCGCACAAGACAGTGATCACCCTCTTTGTGTAAACCTTTAGAGATAAAACACTGCCGGTTTCCCTTGCGGAGACGCACAAGACAGCGTTTACGCTCTTGGTGGAGGTTGGAAGTTGTGCTCTGCCGGTTTCCCTTGCGGAGACGCACAAGACAGATATTCTTGAGCTTTACTCTGCCGGCCCCCCCCCCCCTACGGAGACGCATAAGATAGAGAGGTCACGCTCTTTCTTCTCGTTCCTCCAATGAAGAACACTAAGTGAGAAGAATAAGTTGTTGAGAGGCTTACTCTGCCGGTTCCTCTTGCGGAGACGCACAAGACAGAGTTTCCCGCTCTTACTTCTCGTTCCTCCAATGAGGATTACCTTGTGAGAAGTATGGGTATTAGGGGTTCGCTTTTTTTCTCCCGTTTCCTCAGGGAGGAACACGCTAGCTGAGAGGAATGCGAGGGATCGTTCACTGGCCGATGCACCAAATTGGTGTTTCATCAGTGGTTACAGACACGTGTAATAGTAGTCCTTTATTAACACGAGTCTGATCAGTGAACATACGAACACACTAACAACATTCCATCGCCTTTTATACAGACTGGGGAGGCGGTCCCACAATCAAATATCATACAAAGTTGTAATTACAGATGTATTCACAGGGTGTACCGAGCCTCAAGCAGTATCGCATCTATTAATTGTAGCGGCACCTAAGAGGCACACCCGCATGTTATAAACCTACCAGACACCACCCTCTGGATACGATGCCTAACGGCAGAGTTGTAAATAGTGTCTGGGCTATGGATGAGCTATACAATGCTTTATGACTCTTTGAATCTTCGTACCCATTACCATTTGCCCTAATCTATTTATGTTATATTAGATATGCATTCACAAGGTGGTGTATCCACAATACCCCTGAGTTTACTTCCTCTCTTACCCTCTTTTCTTCCTTTTTTTCCCATGCCATTTCTCCCTAACGAGTTGAAATGAACGTACTTCAGTTTCACGAACAGCCAGTGCCGCATCACCGATCAATCTGAGCAAGATCAATGAATGACAACTGACGAGCGTGCTGCGAGCGGTCAGCAGTGGGGAACGTACGTACCCTCAATAAAACGTCGTAAATCACATCATTCGAGGCGCGAGCGGCGCGCGCGATGCAGCAGCCTCCGTTTGCCCTTCTCTCTCTCACTGTCTTTAACCTCCGCTCCGCACCAGCAGGCGTAGGAACCAAGTGAATTTCCCAGTTTTATAGCCTGTACAGACTCTACCAATGTTGGGTCACTAATGAACTCGCATTACCTGTTTGTTCCCAAAACTAAATTGGTCGAGAAAAGAACGAAAGATAGGGCACAATTTTCAATACATATAAGCCCAGAATTGAAAAAGCTGCCGCTAAAAATTTTCACACGAAGATACACGAAGAGCCTTAACAAATTTTTCTCGTTGGATACAAGACTCTACATTCGTCTTGAAATCAAATCTCGCAGATATAGCATATCTTCCTCATTTTGAGCTGGTTGAAGTAGGGCTTCTCAGGTTTACCTTGTCAAAATCTCTTTATCATTGTTGTAATTTGCCATGACCGACCGCTCCGCTGCTCGCTCCACCCGGACTCATCTGAGCAAGCTAGGCTTTATGCCTTGAAAAATTTTCGATTTGAAAGGAATGATAAGGAGATATTTTGCAGCACATAAAAAGCATTTTTAAGAAGACCAAATCGAAGGAGGCAAGGAAGGACCGCACAGCAGCAAGAAATGTAATGCAAGAACGCGCACGTTTGAGAGAGCAGGGGCGGGAAGGGCTTCCAGATGAAATTTGATGCGACACTAATGCCTGAAATCATGACGCCAATACACTTCTTAGTCGCAGCTAGAATTCAACTCTCTTTTCGCCGCGAAAGCGCAGATTTTCGGGATCCGCTAGAAGTGTTGGCGAGACAATAACCTCGGACCAAAACCCACCGATGAGCTGCCACTTGGTGCCACGGAACTCCAGAAGCAGTTGATGCTTACTAACTCCTCCGCCAACTCTCCACTGCTGAAGTGTTGACGCGTGCTGACGCTTCAACACTAATTTGGTAGTGCCGTCTAGGAGACAAAGTGACGCCGATGATAGACAAAGTAGACGAAGGGTCTGAAATCATGCATAATGGACACTTATCACTATCTTTTTACATTTGACAGGGACAGGGAAGTGTTTCGAGTTTGCAATAAGTCTTGAAGACATAGAGCCTCGTTCACGTTCGTAAGACTTTTATGGCATTAAAGGCAGTGTTCACGATAGAAATCGTTTTTCTGTTTTCTCGGCTGTCTTGAAAACGGCCCATGCTGATTTCAATGATGTCTCTGAAATCTTACAAGACCTTCTGGGAACGGAGTTATGGTCTCTCAAAAATTGAGCTAAGAAAACATGGTGGACGAGTTGTCCGAGGCTTGTAACCTCCGTCTTTTGCAGCCGATGTATGCGAGCTGACCTGAGTAAAGAGAAAAGTTGAGAATGAAGGAAAGAACGGGGCTAATGATCGGAAATCATCGCTGATCTCACGGACTTGAGCATTCATTTCTTCACGTCGGTGGGCGTGTGTTGCGAGTTTGGGGTTTGCTTAGCGCTCGAAATGGCAACTTCGGGCTCTTTTGGAGCTTCTCCTGGCTCGTTTTATGCGTTCTTTCGACGTCAACGTTACAGTGTGCCCCTCCACTACCCAATCCTAGTGGAAACTGAAACACATTTTTTATCGTGAACACTGCCTTTAAAGGCACAGTACACCTAGAAAATTGTTTTTCAGTTTTAATGCTTGTTTCGGAGACGGTCACACACTGATCATAGTGGTATCTTTGAAATCGTTCAAGACCCCCTACGAAAGGAGTTATGGCCCTCCAAAAAAGCCTGTTATTGGAAGGCGAAAAATTAGTGGACGAGTTGTCTTAGGCCTGTATTTCCTTTCATTCGTAATCGTTGCACGAGAGCGAGCCAGGATTATTAGAAGGGCCGGTAATGGACTCAAGAACGTAGACTCGTTTGGAATTTATCCATCCATCCAGCCGATATCGAGGTCGAAAATCGGGAAGGGGGCCGGGCCTGTGGTGGTGAATATACTTATGTCGAGTCGAGTCTTCGAGTCTTGGTATCGACTGAAACAGTCGACATCGAGTCATTTGACTACTCGATTATTCGAAAATTTGGAAAATCGAATTAGTCGAAAACTCGATTATTCGAAATATCGAAAAATCGACTTAGTCGAAAACTCGATTATTCGAAATTTTGAAAAATCGACTTAATCGAAAACTCGATTATTCGAAACTTTGGAATATCGAGTTAGTCGAAGACTCGATTATTCGATAGACCCTAATAGTCGAATGAACTCGATAGTCGACTGTTTCGAGTCAAAAGAAATCACCGTCAGGTAAATTACTTCATGTAGTTAAAGGCAGCAGACAGGCTCAAAAATGATATCAATTTTATGGAATAAACTGAAGGTCTGAAGCTGTTAGTATTCAGAAATAACGAAAAAGACGAAAACAAATCGACGGAAATTTAGATATAACGGTACGTTTTATATTGGCCCAGAAATGGACGAGTTGTACGGCACTGGCTGAAATAGCGGAGCTGGCAACAAATTTGTTGGGATAACGACGCTAATGAACTAGTACGGCCCTTTCTGGAACGCTTACGCCGTTAGAAGCCTAAAAAGTAATCTAAAGTGGCCGCAATCGAGCATTGAATACCTATATGGAGGGGCGGAGCCCGTATCGATGGGCGGAGCAAGGATGATTTCGTGAATAACTACGGCTCAAATACGGTCATTTGGACTCGTTTTTGATGCTTGCAACTTCGTGAGGGCTCTTCTAGGGCTTGCACGACCCCACTAATGTAGTTATCTCAACAACTTTTTCGAGCGTGTCTGCTGCCTTTAACCGAAACTGAGCCACCAGTTTTCGAAGACGTATTTGCGGAGCATGATGGCGGAGACTCCTCCATGAGTTTAGAAGATCTCGAAATAGACGACTATATGTCGTGACTTATTAATGTTAAACTCACACCCGGCTATTTCCACGGTTCTAGTCTCCAAGGGAGATTTTCGCTTGCTCACTTATGCTGCGATCCCTCTGAGTTGCAATCCTCCCCAATAATAAAATTTGTTCATTTTTCCTAAGATTTGGAATTTTGTATTCGAAATTTACTAACAAACATTAAAAAATAAGTGTTGGTTTCAACAGTCCTACTCTGACAAAGGAACCACTTTTAGTCTGCGTGGTCATTCCATATGAAATGTACTTTTCTAGAACTATTTTGAACGTAGAATCCGAGTGCGCTCCTTGCAGCTGCCTAGAAGCATTCTGAAAAAAGTTATACGCGTTTTCGAAAGCTTGGCGACCAGGCAAGGGTACCCACTCATGGAATTTTTTGAGGTGCTCTGAAGAAAAGTTCCGCATTACGCTCAACACTTGTATGTAGAGGTGGTCTAAGGTGCTGAACACGAATCTGGGGTTCGTTTGTCAAAATTCTGAGGTATACTATAGGTTGCGATATGTGCCATGCTATTGAGGAGGGAAAATTCACCTTAATATTTCGAAGACCGATGAATCATTATCAAAGTCGTATTCAGCTCCCCGAATAACCCCCAGGAACAAATGCTGAGTCGAATCGCCTCCGTTCCGCGAAAGTCTGACTAAATTGCCGTATACCCGCCGTAATCTACGGCAATCTGTCAGAAATCGTCAACTGGACCTAAGGTTCGTGTACACACTCCAAAGCACCCTTCGAAAAACAATATGAGCCACATCTATCGTAGAAATCCGCAAATCTCAGAAGTCGCGTTCTGCCCTCGGAGTTTTCACATGCTGCGAAGCTTTGAACGAAGCAAGCCGTAGACATCGGAGTCGTAGACAGTCGTAAACAAGTAAACCCCAGATTCACCCCAAATAACCGATCTGGGAGGATTTCGCGCCAAATCTGGAACACTTTTATAAATGCTTTCAGAGCCCTCTATATGATATAAATAAAAGCTCGGCGCAAATTCCGTGAAAGTGGAAAACGCTGTCACTCTGTGCAAAAATCGAAAAATATGCTCTCACTTGAACTTCGAACAAGGGGTTGTTTTGGGCGCTGAGCACCTATTATGAGGTCCGATTCCAGATTTTCAAAAGGCTAAAGCGCGTTTTGGAACGTACAAGAGGTGCGGAACTCTGGCAAAAAACGCCTATAACTTTTTACAGAGTGGTTTTAGGCAGCTTCGAGGAGCGCACTTGGATCGGTTTTGGGAAAGTACACTTTAATCGGAATGGCCAGAGCAACTAATAATAGTTTACTTGTGAGAGCATCTTTCGCGCCGGTACCGCGATCAGCGATTGTGTCGCGCTCGTCTTCCCCTTGTCCCGCGATCCGCCCCCGTCACGCGAAAGTTACCCGATCGACCCACCCGTGGTCATTCCTGTGCACGCACCATGATGCTACCGTGATCATTCCTCCCGGTCCAGCGCTCTCATGCTGTGCAGATTTGTAAAGCGGCGCGAAATAGGACACGGGCAACTACCTTATAGCTTTGGGTTAATCTGATAGGCAACACTCGTTCGGGTAAAACACCGAGACGGCGTGGGTGATAGGACGCAGTACTATAAGGGGTGAGGCTGACAGAATCGCGGCACGCTCCTGGTTTGAAAAAAAGAAAAGAAAAGTGATTCGAGTAAAACAGTCGAAATAAGGTGTTCTAGAGTTTCAATTGTCAAAATTTGCAAAAAAATGAGTAAGCCGAAAACTTGATCATTCGATTATTCGAAAAATCGAGTCAATTCGACTACTCGATTATTCGAAACTTTGAAAAATCGAATTAGTCGAAAACTCGATTATTCGAAATTTTGAAAAATCGAGTTAGTCGAAAACTCGATTATTCGAAATTTTGAAAAATCGAATTAGTCGAAAACTCGATTATTCGAAAATTTGAAAAATCGAGATAGTCGAAAACTCGATTATTCGAAATTCTGAAAATCGAGTTAGTCGAAAACTCGATTATTCGAAATTCTGAAAAATCGAGTTAGTCGAAAACTCGATTATTCGAAATTTTTGTCGAGTCGCCGAAGTGTAGTGGTGAGTGAAGGGGGTCGGGCCCGTGGTGGTCGCTTATATCTCGCTTATTTGGAGGAATTGAGATCTCGCACTTGGCAAGTGTTATACAGAAGGGGTCTACTACACAAACAAATAAAAATCACAAAATTCATATCCATAATAGAATTGCATAGTACAACGCTCTGAGCTGCTGGTCAAAAGATGTTACAAATTGAAGACGGTCGTTTTCTGCACCTACATAGTGTACATACCCTCCGAAACGCAATGTATTCTTTTCGAAGATTAGGAAACGGACTTCATAATCGTGTCCAGCGCCCAAAACAACCCTCCTAGACAAAATTTGGGTGGAAGCATATTCCTCGAACTTTGCACACAGGGATAGCCTTTTCCTCTTCAACGAATCGTTGGTTGAGCGTTTTCTTATATCAGTCAGGGGTTCTACCCAGGATGATTATTTAGGGTGCTGATCACGAATCTGGAGTTCATTTGTTAATTTTCCAAAGTTTTCGACTTCATTCGTTCATCGGTGGGAAATTTGAGGGCAAAACGCGTCTTTTGAAGATCTCCGAAATACTACTATAGATGTGGCTCAAATTGTTTCCCTGTGTGTTATTTAGAGTGCTCAATACGGATCTGTGTTCAGTTTATCGATTTTTGACAGCTCATGGTAAATTACGGTGGGTATACGATAGTTTGGTTAAAGTCTCAGATTTTACTCAACATTTCTATACGGGGCTAATCGGGATGCTGAATACGAATTTGATGACCACTCGATGATCTTCGATATGTTAAAATCGTTGTCGCCCCCCCCCCCCAAATGGCATGGTACCTACCGTAACCTTCAGAAAACCGCGGAATTCAATAACCCCAGATTCGGGTTCAGCACCCTAGATTCCCCTCCATTCAAGTTTAGAACAGAATCCGAAAGAAGTTTTCAAAACACCCCAGAAATGCCCTTACCATTTGGCGATGCTTGAGAAATGCCTATAACTTCTTGGTTTTCAGCGGCTCGTGGTGGGATATAACACAATTTTACTATGGAAACCCAAGAGATACCAAAAATACAATGTAATTCGTTTTTGCAGATGCCTTCAACGCTCTAAACATTTCCCTAATTACTGGCGGAGTTTGCGCGTCAAAAATCTAGCGAGAAAGAAGAAAGTGTTGATCGTCACGTTTCGATGTGAACTCTCGATCAAATCAAGTTCATCTTTTTCTCAGATGATTTGTAATAATGGCAAACATGACCGGCATGCGTAGAAAACGTAATCTTCAGTTTTAAGCGTTCCCGCAACGGAGGCCAGTCATCTATACCGTTTGCCGCCATAAAATGCTGGAGAAATTGTTTGTGATACAGCAACTGATCAAAATTCGATGTATCGTGAGTTCAAGCGCCCCAGTTGCCTACTCTGTACTCTGAGTTTCTCTGCCGTATCCGAGTGGTTCTTTTTGAATTTTTATTAGCAGCAGGGATGTACCCACAGAAAAATGTGAAGGAATAGAATATGGTTTCTTGCGTGTACGATGCCTTTGAAATGGGAATGAAAGCCCAGAAGAAGGAAAGCAGAGATAGAGGCAGTGAGTGCGCGGAACGCTGACAGTCTTTTCCTCTTTCCAACGCACGCAAATACGCTGTTCTGTCCAACTACCCTACACATCCTCGCTGTATCTTCCCATTTCTCGGCTCAAGTTTGAACGTGTAAAGTTTGTTTCGAACAAGAGTGAGACTTCTGTAACGACTATTTTTGAGGTTTCCAATTCACTTGAAGTAATTTTGGAACAGATATTTCGGTAACGATTTTGGTACTGGTTCTTGGCCATTGAAGAAAATGCGTGATTTTAGATCTTTTCTTATACATTTTGACGTAACCGCATCAGAGTGGTTTTCGTAAAAGTAGATTTATCGAAACATCAGCAAGCAGAGAAAAATCGCAGACGTTGAGTACAATCAAAGAGGCCGAATGAAAGGGAAAAGGAGGAAAAAGATATTAGATATTGAGCGTTGATTCAATTTTGGAATTCTTGCAGAGCGACTTCAGAACAGTAAACATTCTTCAGGCTTGCGACAGTATGGGGTGGCAGAAGTTCTGTCCCAAGGAGGCGGAGCCTAGACGAGGTGTGAGCGACGTGTAAATTACGGGGAGTCGGCGACTCGGACTAATTACCGCACTTTACTCACTCCTAGGGTCTGACATTGTTATATGAGACACTATCTAACGAAGCAAACACCGTTTTTGAATTTGTTGTGTGATCTTATAAGTGTTTTTGAACTTTTCACATTTTTTTCAAGTATTCTATTCACTAGGGATTCAAACTTATTCGGTATGAACGAGTATTGAACGGATTCCGCGTATCTTTAGAACAATATCTGACAACTTGAATGTTTAATCAAATATTCGAAGGAAGTTTCAGAATCCTCATTCGAATCGAATGAAAAGCAGGTTTTCGAAAACACTCATTCGAAAAATATTCAGAAGTCAAAGTCTAATTTATTTCATAATTCGGGAGTTTCAGAACGGCATCAATCGAATTTATTGATTCATTTTAGGATTCAAAAAAGGCCGAATCCGGAAATTTTTAAGGTATCGTATCTTCCCTTTTTGAAGTACACCTCTAATAGAAGTACACCAAAAAGTGAAGGCTAAAAAAATGAAGTATACAGTCTCTCTGAAGTACACCTCTATTAGTAGTACATTTTGAAATAGGATGGAGACTGAAAATTCTACTTAAAAAGAACTGAAAATTCTGTTTGTAAAACACTGGCTTACAAGAAGGAGAGAGTATTAAGGAGTATGAAAACAGTGACTCAGTTGAACTTGGAAAGATAACTACTATAGGTTGTTAATCGCGAATTTAATAGCTTAGTTGTAAAAGTTTCCCCTGTGGAATTGTCAAAAACAAGGCTGAAAAATGGAATTAAACTTCTATTAGAAGTACATTCAAAAATTAGATTCAAAAAATATCTGTACTTCTGAAAGAGCAAATACGGTAGGTAACTCATTTATCCATTCACTCGAGATGTTTGAGAAAATTTTTATTAGAATAAAATCATTTGGAACTTGGGTCGAATGTCCATATCTATCTGTTATTTCACTTATTATTTTGAACACACGTATATGTGTGTGGACACTGGCAAACCCCTAGTGACCTGTGGATTTCGATTATCACCAGCAGCGAAGCGGTGAGCCCCTCGGTGAAATCCAAGCAGTGATATGGAGGTTCCGACGAGAAAGCCACCGCTCCGCGCTGTGATAATTGAAAACAGGAGTTCACTTGAAATGAACCAAAGTCTATGTATAAAACTATCAATTTGTTTCGTTCAAACCATCAGATTTTTGCGGTAGTTAGTCCGAGTCGTCGACTCCCTGCAATTCACACCTCGCTCAGGCTCCACCCTTGGGACAGAACATCCCGCTGCCGACAGTATGTGAAAGAGCAACTATTGCGCATCTTCAGTGATGAGCTATAAGTTTCCAAGTTTCCACGCTTTTTTTCGCAGCTTCGCATGTTTTACATATCAGAGCGTATGCATGTATTTAGAAGCGAATTCAATCTCCTATTCAGTGATCATTGTCGTATCGCGCAAAACTAGATCACCTTCAGATTTCACCCTGAAAAATAGTCTACGCCCTCAGTATGTACAGGGTGCGCTTTGAAGGCACAGTCCAACCTCGGAATCGTTTTTCTGTTTTTCAACCTATCTTGTAAATGGTCCCATGCTGATCCCAATGATGTCTCTGGCATCGTTCAATACCTTCTGGGAACGGAGTTATGACATCTCAAAAATTTACATACGGAAGCTTGGTGGACGAGTGGTCCGAGGCTTTTACTTCCGTCGTTTGCAACCGATATATGTGAGTCGACTTGAACGAAGAGAGAGGTTGAGAATGAAGGGACGAACGGTTCTATTGATCGAAAACCACCGCTCATCTCGCCACTGTTGAGCTCGAAAGATCGTAAAAGGGGCGTGCCAAAGTGGCTTCCTGAGGAGGGCGCCCCAGGGTGGCTTCCTCCTATATCTTGCTACAAAAAAGAAGATCCACAACCGGGCAAGATGAAAACCACAGTAACCCTGTAGACAAAGTACATATGTATGGGAGAGCGATCGTCCTTATCACGGCAGAGATAGATATGAAGAAGCAACCGCTCCAGTATATTGCTGAATGAAGTGATAATGGTGGGTTACGATGGTTTTTATCTTGTCCTGTTGTGTATTTTATTTTTTGCTATCTTGCTTATTCGTAGGAATTCAGAGCTCGCACTTGGCAGGTGCTATACAGGGTACAATTATGTGGAAATCTCAGATTTCGTCCCTGTGCTTGGACTGTGCCTTTAAATATGGTGACAAGGTTTCGAATCTCATCCCGTCGACATATATGTGTCGCTAATCACCATGTATAGTCTGTTCTTTTCATCAAGCCACTCTCTACAAATGCACATAAAGCAAATGGTGAGCGAAGGCCTGAGCGCCTCTGATTTTTCACAGTACAACTCGTCATTGAGTCGGCTTCGCTAATTGTTGCTCGTTCACCCATGTGATCGTGAAGAACTGCTCCAATGGGGTTCTTTTCAAACAGAGGTTAACATCAGCATGGATCCTGAAGAGACTTTGCGTTCCCCATCCGAGGGTGGCGCAGACTCGGTGCACCTATGTTTTAGCATATGACACCGAGTTTGCGCCAACCTTCAACAGTGCACGCGAAGTCTCTTCGGGATCCACGCCGACGTTACATGCTCAAAAACTTGCCACAGCTCAAGTCCTTGGACCATCTATTGAAAGAACCCGAGGGCAAATTGCCGAATTTGGTTTTGACCCAGGTCAGTGTTCAAGGTAGCTAAATTTGTACCATTTTTCGTGTACCTTACGACGTACAGGAGTCAGCAACTTGCCTTCACCTACTATTCGTAGAGAGTCTCAGGACTTCAGCTATGATACGTTTTCAAGCAGATACCATCTGCTTCAAAATGACACCCTTACAGCAGTTCTCTAGGCCCGCATACGGGAAGTCGGAAAGGCCATCGAAGATGACTATGAGTCGATTTATTTCCTAGAAATTGAGGAACCCTCAGGCGGTTGCCCAACATTGGTTTCAAAAACGATTTCACGCCACGAAATTTTGTACGTTTTGAGAGAGAGGTTCATAGAAAAGAAAAGAGCACAGAAGCCGATTAGTCACATACATATGTCGACGGGATGAGGTTTGAAACCTTGTCACAATAATTAAAGCGCACCCTGGTACGCGCAAGAAACGCGTCATTTTTAACGTCGGAAGAGGTTTTGCGCTTTCAACGCATTCGGTAGAAGGAAATCTTTTGCCTTTCTCCTACCAAGAAAGACCTGTAAACAAGAAGCTATAACCGTGCAAGTTTGGATGTTAGGATTTTCCGAGAAAAGAGTAGGGAAGAGCAAAGCTCTCATTGGCCGCTAGGTGGCTTATCGGGGCGGTCTTCTATTGCACGCAAAGATGTTTGTTGAACATTTATCACCATGCTGATATGCGTCTTTCTGTGGCATGTATTCACATTTACAATATCTAAATTTTGAGACCAGAGTTCTAAAATACTTGTTTCGGCTACTTTTCCTTCCAGTTGAATTCGTATTTTGCCTCGGTCATTTGATCTGCTCCCACAGCATTTGCCGAGAATTATTAATTTTCGCGTCACTCATACGAGAAAGATAGTAGTTTTTTTCTGGAATTTGCATGAAGCGTGGAACTCCGATGTCAGCAAGTTTTTCTTGACTAGAACCTCTCTCCAGCTTTGCAGCACCGGTGACCAACCAAAAATACATGACGTTTTAGAATGACTCATGAAATCACAGAACTGCGCCCATGTAAGTCTACTGGCACAAAATATCCGTCTGGAAACTCAGCCTTGAAGCTTTTGACCTTATAAGACTTGGAAATTCTTGATGTAGTGGAATTTCCGGGCAAATTCCTTCGCAGCAATCCCGCAGCGGAAAAGTGTTTTTTTAGAGCGAGCCTGAGAAAGCTGTATGTACTTAAAGTACAGTATTTCGTGAACTTCTGGTTGTTTTTGTCGAAACATTTTCAACAGATGGTGCTTTTCTGTCAAAAATGAAAGCCACAGCCTTTTTTTGGGTCTGTTCCTACGCTTCATTTGCAGCCATTACACAGGAGCGAACTATAATAGAATGGAAAGCAAGACAATTAGCTGTTATAGAATCGAAAACTCCCTTTAGGATTCATTTCGAGTCCCAACTATATTAGGTTCGAGAACCGATAGGTGGGAGGAGAGAATGGCTCGTTTTTTAAAGGCGAAACAAATGATTGCTTCATCTTTTCGGGCGTAATATCAAATTTTACTCACGAGTTTGGACTGTGTCTTAAAAGGCATCGTAAGTGGTGATTTGGCCCATTGGCAGGGTTTTATGGCTCGAATTTACACCATTTCGAAAATATGGGAGGCCTAATGTTAAAGGCAGCGTACGCGTAGAAAACCGTGTTCGATCCTTTCACTAATTCGCGCAGGTACATAAGCCCAACAGGTTGTGATATATCGCAGAAAGGCCACCCAAAACACTCTATTTTCGGAAAAAATTTAATTGAAAAACCCGGAGCATTCAGCTTTCGTTTTCCCACGTCTATCCGGTGTGTCTTGTGTAATACACAAATGTCGGAAAAGCTGGGCATCTGAAAGGGTTTAGCCCCTGTAACTTCTTAGGTTGATTATTTCCTTCGGCCTTTTCATTGTAAGACTTCTCTAAAAAAATAAGAAGCTTTCAATACACACGTTTACACGCGAGGATTTTTCAAAATGAAGAATATGGAATTTTAGATTTCCCCGGTCTGTCGGAGCCTGTTGTGGCGCTTCTGCTCCTCGTGCTAGATGATCAACCGGAAAAAAGCCTTTTCAGATCACGGAGCAGTTTTCACGAGGATATAGCAATGTGAATACGCAGCATTGCGATCTCAAGCTTTGCCAACTATCTCCACTTGGTTCAAACATTGGATTGAAAAGAAAAAAACATATGCGGTTCTCTGCGCGGACGCTGCCTTTAAGCACTCCACCAAATTTCACCAGGCATGTCACAATTTGTTCGCTGCGACCACACGCTGAGGGCATTGCTTGCGGTCCAGCGCAGGTGTTCCGAAAATCGATATGGTGCATACTCAAATGCCACTTTTCAACTATATACCTTTAATACGGTTTCTCTTGAAAGTCGAGGGCTCTTCCGCCATATTGTCTGCTAAAATGAAAAAAAGAAAATCTCGAGAAAATGAAAAATACAGTATGGTTTTCAGCGTGTACGATGCTTGCAAAAAACCTTTGCTTCCGAACGTTGATGGTTTTGTGAGGCATTTTCGTTATAATCCTCTACTTTGTGGGCTTCCAGGCTATAAAACGACGAAATTCACATGGTTCCTACGCGGGCTGATGCGGAGCGGAGATTAGAGACAGTGAGAGAGCGAAGGTCAGACGGAGGCTGCTGCATCGCGCGCCGCTCGCGCCTCGAATGGTGTGAATTACGACGTTTTATAGAGAGTATCTCTCAAAACGTTGAGAAATAGGTTTAGATCGCGAACCAGCCGTTAGAAAAGCTGCAAGGAATACAAAGTTAGTAGTTCGCAAGTGTGGTTTTCGCAGCATATTCCGTACATTCGCATATTCCGTACGTGTAACATTCGAATTGGAAGGGATTACCTTTAATGAAAAACAAATGCAGTTTTCCATTAGCCATAATACGTTTCAATACTTGCAGTTATTTTAGATAAGGTGTCGGTGGCCAGTTTCCTTGAAAGGACATGACGGCAGCGCTTTTCTATCAAGACATGGAGACACTATTCATGAATTATGGTCTTGTGACATGATGTGGCAAGGCGAAGAGGTCCGAAAAAAGTTGTTAATGCTGGAATTCCAGAGTTTGAAGGTACAATCCAAGGGCCGCGCTGTGTTAATCAAAGAGAACACATGTCGGAAGAAAAAAGTAGGTGAATATCAGGAAGAAGTGAAGGTGTGAAAAGGAAATCAATGGTGATATGAATCACGCCCCATCACGTAGACCGACACCTGGGCAATAGAAGAGGAACACGGCCGATCGTATGAAAGGATGTGGTGAAGGAGGGCAGAAATAAAAACTGGTACGTGTCCTCACTGCCAAATAGCCAAACATCGTGAGTATCGATATGAAATTCATTCAAATGCAACCTCACACAAGATCAACAGCGAAGGAAAACCAGCTAGAAGCGCCACCATTCTCCTTCGTTGTGGACGATGAAGAAGAGAAAGAGCATGAGCAGGGTTAGGTGCGAGATTTGCGCGAGGATGGTGAGTCATTGTGTTCAGAGACGCTTCTGTGACAAGCATGCAAAACATAAAACCGCGGCATGAGCAAAGGCATGACACTGTCAAACGTTTCGGAACAATAAATTACTATGCCGATCATACCTTTCTCAACGTCCTTCCATGAAGTAACTCCTTCACCTGAAACACCTTGCATCCGAAAGCAGCCAACTTTTTCGCGGTCTGGAATGCAGTCATTATGGGCTTTTTCATTGCCTTATCACTGATATTTTGAAGAGAACCGTGAAAGGACCGCCAAAGATCTCGTTTCCTTGGCGCTAAAATAATCGCGGATTGCAAATATTAACTTCCTTGTAACATCAGCTTAAAATGGCAAAATGGGGTATGAAAGGATAAACTTTTCTGAGAAACCTTGCATTTTTGTAAAGAGTCGATGAATTCTTCAAGAGCACTTTGAGCTGCCGATCAATCGCCCAAGACGATCTTTCACAGGAAGCCGTCGCAGTGCTTAAAGGCAGTGTTCACGATGAAAAAAGTTTTCGAAATTCCACTAGGATTGGGTAGTGGAGGGACACTCTGTAACGTTAACGTCGAAAGAACGCATGAAAACGAGCCAGGAAGAGCCCCAAAAGAGCCCGAAGTTGCAACTTCAAGCGCATCGAAAACCCCAAAAGCGCATCACACGCCCACCGACGTGAACAAATGAATGCTCGAGATCGAGAGACGAGCGATGATTTTCAATCATTAGCCCCGTTCTTCCCTTCATTCTCAGCTTCTTTCTTTACTCAGGTCAGCTCGCATAGATCGGCTGCAAAAGACGGAAGTTACAAGCCTCGGACAACTCGTCCACCATGTTTCCATAGCTCAATCTTTGAGGAACTACAACTCTGTTCCCAGAAGGTCTTGTACGATTTCAGAGACACCATTGGAATCAGCATGGGGCCGTTTTCAAAACAGGCTGAGAAACAGAAAAACGATTTTCATCGTGAACACTGCCTTTAAAGGTATCGCACGCGCAGAGAACTATATTTTATTTCTCTTGTTTTTGTATACCTTGGCCTCTTTGATGGACGTAAACGTCGAGAAAGCTGCTGAAAAAATCTTTATTTATAAAGAAATACCCCTTTGAATACACTGTAAAAATGAATTAGAATTTCGCGCCAAAATTGTTTTTATATTTTTCTGCATTTGGAGATCCGATCACTACCACTTTTGGAGTTTCCCTGCATGTGGAGTTATTACCATAATTGTTTTCCATGTTGTTTGACAGTCGCATCAACATTCTATGAAAAAGTGTTAGATAACACTATGTAACAAATTTTCACTTTTTTCTGTTCCTGGGTTGGAATCTTGTGCTATTCTAACCCTTAAGGTCTAGAAAAGACAGGAAATCGCTGTTATCCCAGGAAAACTTCGCCTTTGTGACTGGGACAATGAAATTCGGAAAATCGCGTGTTCATGTAAGACAATTTTTGTTCCTGGCTTCTAACAAGGGAAGCACAATAAGTCATAGTGACCATTCCAAATGAAATGTACTTTTCTAGAACCATTTTTGGACGAAAAGTCCGAATATTCTTATCGCAGCTGCCTAGACCCACTCTAAAAAAAGTTATAGGCATTCTTTCTCAGATTTTCGTACTTATTGTACCCTCCAAAAAGCGCATTATTTTTACGAAAATCCGGAAACGGACCTCATAATCGTGTTCAGCGCCCAAAACTACCCCACTAAGCAAAGCTAGGTTGAAGGAACATTTTCCAAACTTTGCGTAGTCTAACAGCGTTTTGGACTTGTACGGATTTTCAGTTGGGCGTTTATTTATACCAGTTATAGGGCTCTCGAACCGTTTTAGAGAAATATTCCAGAATTGACTAAAAATTCGCTCTGGGGGGTTATTTGGGGTGCTGATCACGAATCTGGGGTTCATTTATAGATTTTCCGAAGTTTTCGACTGTATTCGTTCACAGATTCCCATCGGGGGAGAATATGAGGGCAAATCGCGACTTTTGACGATTTCCGGAGTGCTACTATAGATTATGCTCAAGTTATTTCTCTGGGGGTTATTTGGAGTGCTGAACACGAATCTGATGTCAGTTTATCGATTTTTGGCAGCTTACGGTAGATTACGGTGGGTATACGGCAGTTTGGTCAAAGTCTCAGATTTGTCTCAAAGTTTCTATGTGGGGGTTATTTGGGGTGCTGAATACGAATTTCATGTCCACTTGTCGATTATCGGAATATTGAGATAGGTTTTGTCTCCTAAATGTTACCGACCGTAACCTGGAGTAAACCTTGAAATTTGGGCAAGCAAACCCCAGATTCGTGTTCAGCACCTCAGATTACCCACACATACATGTTTTTAGCAAAATCAGGAGAAAAATTTAAAATCACCCTAAAAATTCCATGGGGGGTACCCTCCTTCCTTACCTTGCCGCGAAGCTTTAAAAAACGCTCATAACTTTTTTCAGAGTTGGTCTAGGCAGCTGCGATGGGCATATTCGGACTTTTCGTCCGAAAATGGTTCTAGAAAAGTACATTTCATTTGGAATGGTCACTATGACTTATTGTGGTTCCCTTGTAAGTGTTATTCAATTGTTTATGTCTAATGTATGTGAAAAATGTCTTCATTAGCACAAACTTTGCTTACAAGACGACAGCACAAAGAAAACTCGTTTTTTTTATGAAAATAGAAAGATTTTTATTCATTCCCGGCACTTTCATCAGGTAAAAACAAAAAAATGCACAAGGAATAGACAAACACAGTCGGAAACCACTCAATAAGGTTAAGAAACGTGTAAATTTTTTAGATTTAGGATTGTACTGCGAATCACTCTCTTGAAGTTGCACCCAAATCTGGTCCCCCTCATGGTTTCGTTATGCTGTCCTTGGTAACGACGTTCTAAAGGGGTCTGCAGAGTTGAAGTCGCGGCGTCGCTCGTAACGACCAACAGAGCTAGGTGATGCAATATCGATTACATTCGGCGACGAGGGCGACCAACGCGGCGTGAAGGGCGACGAGGAGGTACCGCAGAGTGTATTGACGCCGCGACGTCCCTACCAGGGGTGTGCGTTAATAAAAATTTGTTTTTCGTTAAGCTTTAATCGTTAATTTTCGGAAAAAACCGCGTTATCCGTGTATCCATGATAAAGACTTCAAATGTACGAAAAAAATGAAAATGTGTGTGGGGGAAGGTACGTACCGTTCCTCAACACTTCCGTTGTTTTTCTTGAAAACTGAGGAAAGGTTACACCTTTTCTGTCGTTTATGGCGCAACCTACAGTATGCTTGGTGGTTTTCGCACAACCGCCACAATCGCACAACTGCCTTTTCCGTTGCCGTGGACTACAACTGACGGATAACTATTTTTACGAGGTTTCGGAACTTGGACTACGTACATACATATCTTCATAGTAGTGCGTTGGTGACTCACCAAACTCTTCCTGTGTTCTCAGACGGACCCAATCAAGGGATCAAAAGCAAAAGACGGTGGGTGGTTCCCAGCCAGGGATGAGCGGAATAAGAATTTCGAATTTCGGAAATCGAAAATCGAAACAAAATTAAAATTTAGGAAGACGGAAATCGGAAATCGAAACAAAATTTAAAATTCGAAAATCGGAAATCGGAACCAGTTTCAAATTTTCGGAAGTCGGATTTCCGAGGCCGAAAAACTGCGGAAATCGGAACAAAGTATAATTGCAGCTGGCATCAAAGAACTTGTTCTTGAACATCGGGTCGGGTTAAAAAGCACCACCATTATTGAATCATCATTCGCCAGATACTTCTTCATTTTTGACCCTCGACCATTGTGAATCGAATTTCTGAACTCATTTGGATCCCATCAGGGATGTGCGTAATTGCGACTAGAGACTAGGAGCGCAACGTCACACAGCGGGCGCGGGGTAGCTTCGGTGCTAAAGAGAAGCGTTACACCCCGGTAATGGTGAAATGTAAGCCTTGTCGCAAGGAGCCCACAATAATCTCGATGGTCATTCCCTAAGAAATTACACAGCTGAAAAAATCCTCAGCTCGTTTTCGAATTTAAGCATGTTCTTTGAAGACCAAGCCGCGGGACCATTCTGTGAAAATTCTACACTGTGGTCATTAGTCATACACAAGAATTCAAAAAAGGAGTGTTCAGAAATATATACTAGAAAGCCGTCCATGGCTATATGCAGAGAACACTTCTACAATTTTTTAAAACAGAGTTCGTATCAGTCATTGAAATGGAACAATTATGCAGAGACGACTACTCAGAACTTTTTGAACAATTTATTCCCCAATTAATAAACAAGTTACGAATTGTCTAGGTTAAATGCTTGTAGCTGGTGCTAAGGCGGGTCTAATGTCGCGCTGGGTTAGGTGGCAAATTGTCCGTACCGGTAGTCACGAACAACTAATCAGATGGTTGTCTTGTAAATGTTCACAACCTTCTCGGAAACATATTCATGACGCTCACGGACTATTTTCCCACTACCTTACCATCAATTAACGCCGTGATTTCCACATCTCGTTTTAAAATTGTTCATTCCAAGTTTGATAGTTGTTCATAGCGTAATATACATATTTCCCACCACTTACACATTACCAACGCCGCGGCTTTCAAATCACCCCTTGAAATTGTTCACAACTCTGTTGGACAGTCTCAAAAGAAGAAAGCCACGGTGCTTGCAATGTTCAAGCGGGGAAAATATGTCTATTACGCTATGATCAGCTATCAAACTGTTATCCTTTGTACTCGATGGACAACGTTCACAACAATCTCTCATTCTCGTATACAAATTTCATAACAAATTTATTCAACAGCTTCATCCTTACAGTATACAGAATCGAACTGAAAAGAGGTGGATCCGAAGATTTAAAACGGGTAGATTGACATCCGTATCTTCATGAGAGATCATCACGATGGGGGTATTCCTAAGATCGTAGCTGCGTGATTAAGCTCGACTTCGTCCGCCTCGAACGCTGTACCATAGTGAAGATGACGTCGCTTTGCCGCCCCCCGAAGTCTTCCAAATCCTCTCCACAGAGTCTTAAAAAATTTATTCCTTCATGAATAAATGAATAACGAGAAATAAAACATGTAACACACATAGTGCTCGATGACTTTCGATGACTGTAGCACTTTGGATAGCGTCAAAAATCGCGTTTTGCACTCAAAATTCGGAATTTGCTACGGCCATCAGGAATAGTGTAGAGAGAATGCAAGAAGCATAGTGTGGAATAATGCTGAAAATGGAAAGAGAAAACGCACCTTACTTTACGACTTCGATCCTCTGACTCCTTCGTTGAAAGTTGGCTAATTCCTCCAGATAAATGATTTTCGTTTCCGTCCTGGCATTTTGATGTTTCCCTGAGCTTCATTTTTCTCCGTTGCCATTGGGATAGACCCCTCTTTAGGTTCCTTGGCCTCATTGAGGAGCTGCTTGGCAGTGATGAACAGAGGTGCTGGGGCCTACAACGAAGGTTATTTATTGAAAGCATCGGCTGTTTATCGTCACTCAGTTTTTAAGAATCGGTTACGAAACGCGTCTGAATTCAAGATGTAAAGGAATCATGAAGTAAATTAACCCATTCACGACCACGCCTGATTTTGGGTGACTGCGCTTTCGGACCGCGTGCAGTACTGCGTCACCGTATACCATTTCCCACCGGTGGGACACGTTTGCTCGAATGGCATGCCACCGAGGATGGATTTTTTCATGTTCTTGGTGAAGCTATCAGTGAGGTAAATATTGTACCAACATCTCAGCTCAAAAAACCTTCCTTCCAAGAGAAAAAAAAACTACATGAAATCACAGCAGGGTCACGTGGGAATATTAATTGGCCACCACTGTTCCGGTGATCTTCACTTATATGGGCTACTTTGAATGCGACTCACGGATCAGGTATCCATTTTCAATTTTTGCATGGTTCAGATTTCAACACGACGATAATCGATGTTCTGGGGCATAATAGGGATTGCGACAGTAATGCTAAATTTCCAATTGAAAAGATGCGACTCCAGCTATGATTTCCTTCGCAGAAAGCTAAAAAATGGCAACGGAAGGAAAAAACTCATAGTGTGTTTGGACAAATGTTTTCGCAGCCTTTTTTTCTATTTTAGCCCGAGCTGTTTTCACAAAAGTTCTCATACTGTGCTATAGTGAAGCTACAGGCGGACCTCGAAATCTGTTGTCGAGATTAGGATAGGTTAATACATTCGGAATATTAAGGTAGGAAAAATCATTCTTGTAGCGGAGAAAATGATTTTCGAAAAGCCAGTCTGAAGACAACGCGTGTCCCACCGGTGGGACATGTGGCCGTGAATAGGTTGAGGGAAGACTTCAACTCCAAACGAGTGAATAATACGGAAGTCAAAATCAGAACAAGAAACAGCAGCGGCGAAGAAGATGGCGGGGCAGCGGGGGCATTATCACCATCGCGTTATCGATTTATAGAAGCTAGGGCTCAACTAATCCGCAATGTTGCTCGTAACAAGTGCGTTCCAAAGCTTGGAGAATAGTTGTTCAATATGTTGCTTGCAAGTAATCCGTATATCAGGCCGATTTAATGCCCAGCGTAATTTGTTCATTGTTTTTTCGCGGATTCCAGTGTAGTTCGGAACATGTCCGTTCACAAAAATTATTGCCGATTACTTGTTTGTGCCCGTATTCGCAGCACTTTTTTGATTTTCGTCGCGCGTTAGTTGTCCGTGCGCCGTTGCAACCACCAACAACTAACATTTGAATTAAGTAATTGAAACGAACACTGTTCACGCAAAGATATATTGTTTTACTATTGTTCGTGGTTACCTCATTGAACTGCCTGCTCAGAAACACTGGAAACTGGAATACGGTTTTTATTGTGAACACTGCCTTTGGCAAGTCTTGACAGAAGTTGACGAGTCTCAACTGACAGAAGTTGACGAGTCTCAACTGGTCAACTTTTTTTCAGTGGGTGCAGGTTAAGATTATTTCCGCATTTTGTTCCGATTTCCGCATCCATTCTTCGGAAATCGGAATTCCGATTCCTAAAAACCTGCGGAAATCGGAATTCCGCTCATCCCTGTTTCCAGCGCGTACGATGCCTTTGGAAAGGTGATAGTCGGATGGCGACAGATATAGTGAGGAAGACGGATGAGTTAGAAGTTTGTATCCCGATTCGTTGCATTCCTGCACAGCAATTTGTGAGACATTCGTACAGGTGATGTCATGCAGAAGAATCGGGCTTTTTCGAAGAATAAATGTTGCAGTTTATGACGTATTTTGACGATTTTCTGGTGATGCTTGTCTGATGTGGAGAAGTGCAACATTCACGATCAACATTGGCCGATCGGAAAGGACCACTTCTTCCGTTCCTGTCAGAAGGTATGCACAGGTTTCAACGTTCTGATTTTGATTACTAAACCTTATTCTACTTCGAGCTATATTCCTTTTTCTAAAGCCGATGACTGAAATTCACAATTATTTTCTGAACTAAGCTATTAATGAGAGCCCCTGTTGAAGCTGTTCCAATTCGTACACGCTCAGGACCCACACTTGACTTGTTTCAGAGCTTCTGAGTGCTTATCGCGCTTCTGACTACTGAATAGTTTGTCGAATAGCGCTATTTGAAACTAATGCTACAATGCCTGCGCCAAGTTTTGTAAAAACGGGGAGCATTTGCCAAACTTGGCAAACAATTTCCGAACCTTGTAAAATTTTTGAACGAAGACTTTTTTGGATTCTGAAAACGCTGTCATATTCACAGCCCATGTTTCTACCTAGTCATAAGGTTCGTGTACCGAAGTTCCCTAAAATCGCCTTGTTTTTGAATGAAATTGTTTTTGCGTACGTTCCTCAAAAACGCTTCGCGCGGCAAAGTGCGGCGAAATTTTGAGTAGTAATTGTAAAACTAATAGAAGAGCAACCTCTATGTTTTCTTCATGAGTTATATGCAGAAAGGACAATCTTGAGGTTTGTGCAGAGTAAATTCTCAAACTCCTTCATTTAAAGGCAGTGGTCGCGATAAAATATGCTTGTCTTCTTTTCCTCTCTAAACCCTTTTCTGGGTTTAGAGTAGTAGGACCAATGAGAAAAAATCGCGAAAAAACCGCTGTTTCGGGCCAAATTTGAAGCCTAAACTTTCTTGTCTTTTGATGGTGGACGAGCCCACTCCACATCATTGGCAGCGATGATCTCTGATATCAAGAACATCAGCTGGCTTGAAATTGAATTTCAATCAATGAACATTATCTTTCGGACTCATCTAGTCAAAAACATTGACTGAAGTGCTTGCTTTCATTGGTCAACTCTTTTCATTACGTAAATTTACAGTTATCTCTACCTCTGAATGTCGATGATTTCTGACTGCTCGGCATGAGGCGACGATCTTTTTTTGCGGCGCTGTTCACGTGTGCACGAACTGGCATCTTTGGGCCCTAATTCTAGCCCGTTTTTCACCGCGCTACCTTCGTAGTTTTTCAGCTGTTTTCTATCTGAGCTGATTTTTATAGTTTTTAGATAACGTTTTTCATCGTGACCACTGCCTTTAACGTTTTGGGGTCTTCGCAACACAAGTCCGACTTTTCAGGAAGTTCGCAAGCGTGTTTGATGAAGAATTTCCAAAATTCTACCTGCACGAGTCTCGATATTGTTCCACCTGCATCTGCATAATTCATGACAAAGACGTAGAGATTGTTCTTCTATTACTTGTTCAATTACTACTACAAGTTTCGTCGCACTTTGTCGCAACCCGCGTTTTTGAGAAAAGACCGCAAAAACGTTTTCATTCGAAAGGAAAGCGATTTGGGGAACTTCGGTACAAAAAGCGCATCATTAGGAAGGGAAATGAGCTGCGAATATGATAATGTTTTCAGAGTCCAAAGAAGTTTGATTCAAGTGTTACAAGCATCGGATGTTTTTTTCTCATGTTTTGCAAATGGTCCGTGTTTTTACAAATCTTAGTGGGGTATTATAGTACCTCCACGCACTTGAAATCTATCAAATTATGTTTTAGTACTTTTAGGGGGTTTGCAAGCTTATCAGGATCTTCTGAGCTGTCAGGGGCTGCCGCACTCAGACACTAATGCTCCACAATATGCAAAGGATGTTCTCAGACACACAGCTGACGATTTCTCAGAAGAAATCAAAGCCTGCAGATAAGTGAGTGGCTATAAAAGTGGTGATGATTGAAAATCTGAAAGCCAAGAATCGAGTTTTAAGGTTGTCGCTATTAAAAAATAATTTTCTACAACAAGAAGTCCTGTAACTTTGGGGATGTTTCATGGAAGAGCAGCAAAAACATATTAGTTGGATGATTATGCAATCAAATTATTCGCTGGAACTGACTTGAATATACAACCGCTTCATACCCATCTCGCTCTCGTAAACCTGACTGTGGAACAACTTTCTCTTCCGTTCCTAAATCATGGAAATGCAGGTGTGCATCACCAGGTAGAATACGTGAATGAATCTGGTGTGTAGCTTTTTTCAAGTTTTTCCGCTCTTCGACGACTCGACTGTCTTGTCAAGTTCTGTCGTTGTTTTTCCGTGACATGCTTATGAATATTCTGACATGTTGATCAGATTGGCCAGCAAGCGGAGACATTTGAAAAAAAAACGCTACGCACCCTAACCAACTCAGGATGAGGCTGACCTGAACAAGTTTTATGGTTCTCCTATCACCACGGAGATCCACCGGAAGGCACTGTGACTGCATCTGAAACTAACAGAGAAAAACTCCTTTGTTGAGCTATTCTGCAGGTAATGTCTGTTCAAAGCTCTCGGAATTCTGCAAATACGCTCACCAATATCTAACAAACATCAACTATTCCGTAATGTTTAAAGGCAGCGTACACGTCCAAATTTGCTCCCGTGTTTTTCACAGATTATGAGAGGTCCAGAGCGCTAAAAAACATCTACGCTGAGTTAATGGAGGAAAGTGACCAGAAATACGTTTTCTTTTTTTTTTTCGTTGATCGTTTGCTCCCCCAAAATCGGTTCTTCAATGTGTTCCCGGTAAGACGAGGAGAAATACAGCTGGGGCGGGCAATTACAGTGGTAGGACTTGCCACTCATGTAAAGTAGTTATGACTCGTTTTTGAAGCTTCGAAATGCGTGAGCGTTATTATGCATGCCGTACGGTTCGGTTTGCACTGCTATCTCAACAAAGTTTACGAGCGTGTATGCTGCCTTTAATGTAACAAAACTGCAACGGCCGATCGCGCCTTCTGCTCGTGCAAACAATGCAGCTCGCAGGAATCTGTCAGAAAGCGCGCGTGTATGTATGGTTTCCGTTTTCGATTTAGTCTGACGCATGGACCAGGCGGCTGGCCATGCGGTGGTGGCGGCATCACAGGCAAATGGGGTTTCGAGCGCGCGCACGGTGATCTACCGTCGCAGTCCCGTCCATTTATCAGGCTAAAATTTTTACATAAACTCTACTTGCTTTTGAAGTGAACGAGATACACCGTAGCATAAAGTCCACTTATTGATTTTAACGAAACACCGTTAGCCAGTGATACAGCCAACGCCGCGCCGTCGGCCGCGATGATAGCGCCTGGTCCATTCACTAGACTAAATCTAATATGGAGACCTTACATACACAATCACAGAAAAAAACAGTACCGCAGTATTCCCAAAATCGATTTGACTGTGTTCGTATGAAAAGCAGTGTTCACGATAGTTTTTTGCAAGTTCATTGCCTTCTTTCTACTACTAAAATCACGAAGAAAAAGTGAGAAACGCATCAAAACGCCTAGCTTCAGTGAATCTAATTTCTGCCCTGAACTATGTAGTCGTTGGGGAGAATTAATGAGTTATTGGTGGTTGCGACCAGTGAATAATGGGGCTATTAGAAAATTTAGGAATATGTTTTGCGAAGCATTATTAGCCTTTCAAAGAACGAGAGCTGCGTTCCTGTGCCAGTACCGTGCATGTTGCCAATCGGTGGTTGTTACCGCGGGTCCGACGTCATAATGACGTCAGTCCCGAGGAAACTGGCCACTCAGAACTTTTGAAACACCATACGAACAGCATAAAATACCCTCTACATGTTTCCGACGTGTTATTTCGGCGTGCGCAGCTCACGATCATGCTTCGACGCTGCTTCCCTAGGAAGTAGTTGAGAGATACAATACTGAGGCGAGCGAACATGTTTCTGTCAAGCTTTGAACATCTTACGGTAGGGTCCAGCTAGCGTTTCGAAAATGAGCGTCTGCTCCCTGTTATCGATTTCGCGCGCAACTTACAACGCTTTTTCTCACATGTCCATGGTGTGTTGGTTTTCGTTGATCCTGGTATTCACTCAGTTTTGTTCCATTATTTTGTGTTACTGTTTTAAACGTCACAGGAACACCGTATCTTGTGATCCAAGGCGATCTCCAGTCATTTGGTCGCCATCAATTTCTGACAAATATTTCGGCGGCATGTAATCATTTTCCATCCTTTTTCATGCTCTACTCATTTTCTGAAGTGGTTAAGCGACAGACCATCGTTTTGGAAAAGCCTTTTTTTTCGAAAATTAAGAATAGTGCAGGGTTAAGAATGCAGCATTAAAGACTGATGTTTCGTGCCACACTCATATTAATGGGATTCCTATTGTTACAGTCTAAGCACGGCAAATGTATAACCTCTCTCGCTCATATGAGTCCGGGCGGAGCAAGCGTCGGACTAGTCATGGTCGGATATAACAACGGTCTGGAGATTCCCACATAATAAACACGATGCGCCCTTTTCGACCCCCTCGAATGTCATTTTCCAATTGCTTCCAACGAGTTCCATACAGTCGCGTTACAAACCAGTAGATTCATTTCTATAAATTTTAAAAAATTACACATTTCCACCTCAAATGCCTCATTATGAAGTGAACAGACGGTCATCATAATAGAGATTTGTCATGTTTTAACCTGTAGTCGATGTGAATTCCAGAAGCAAATGCAAACTTGCCGACAAATTCCGGAGTCAAAAAAGACTTTTTTGAAATACATACCATTGCAATCGCCTCTCTGAAAGAAACACAAAAAGTCTTTTGAAGATCGATTTCGTTAATTTTAAATGAAGTTACGGTGACGCGGCTCTTCATTCGCGCCAAAAACGCTGCAAAGCACTGTTTTTGCAAAATACTGTAGCAAGCGGTGAATGCTGTTCTGCTTGGGTTTTGAGTCTCCCTGTAGTAAATTGAAATTAATTTTTTATAGTCTTTTGATTTTCAGAAATTGGAATTTTAAATCATCGCTCAGAGTCTCCTCCTTTCGCTTGGTGACAATTTTGATGCGAGCTTCTTGTTGACCATGCTGATTCGGAAAAAAGGCAGCTCTCGTCGTTTAAGTCTACACACTTCTCTGCAATTTTCGCATTATCGATTTCTACAGAGAGATCGCTCGACTTTCTTCATTGGTGAGAATCATTATCGGAAGCTCACTAGAGGACCAATCCGTTGAAACTGGAAGTCATCCAGAACACTTCACTGCAGAATAAAGAAAATAAAGTAACTAATCTTCCTATACATATCATAACCACCAGGTTTCGGAAAACGAACTCACCAAAGGTATTGTGCTGATGTGAAAAAAAACGTGATCTCAAGTTAAATGGAAAACGTGATGTATTCGATCGGCCATCAAAGAGGGAGGAAGAAAAGCCATACGATTTTGAAGAGAAAAAGTCGGAGCTGTAGATTTCATAGCCGTGATAATGGCATGGCAGCCCACTTGGTACCCAATTGCTATAAACTTCTGATCTACTGCGATCTATGCTTGAGTAGACCCCTAGTCTTTTAATAAAACCGACCTCGAATTTCATGACAAACAATACGAAGTGTGACCACGTAGCCGCAGTGATCAGGCAACGAAATACCATGGTCTTATGAGGCTTCTAGCAACACGGTTAGCACGCATGCTCAACAACCTTTCTTCATCATTCTGCACAGCTATGGAACATGTATAGGAACAGCTTACTACAGCTAAGGCAACATGTTACGGAAGACTTCCGTAACATGTTGGATAAGGTGTTGGTAACGTGTTTACAGAGTTCTGAGTACTAACAAGGATGGAACTACAATAAAACCGCCTTCTAGAATTTACACCCGATGTATCCAACTTGGAACTCACTGTACTGATCAATATGTATCCCGACTGTAATACAATTGCGAAACATAGCACTCTTGCTTACACGACAAAACACTGTTAATTTTGATTATTTCATACTCTACGGTGATTATTATGAGAAGGGGGGTGTGTATACAAGTCTGTTGGCACCTGCTCGTTGGTGCCCGTGCTTCTACTGAACCCAGCAGACGTTTGAGTGTACACAGGGAACGTTCGAGCGATATAGCTTGCACAACTATATCGCGAAAGTATCCCGCACATTGCATAAAGGTGTCGCCGTCCGGCACACTAAGGCCTCTGGTCCATAACACCTTAGGATCCGTACCTAGGGAGTCATGGAGTCTTTGGCCACAAGCCACAATTTCGCCACCCTGAACTGTCGATCGCTGTCGAGTGATATCCAAAAAACTGCGCTGTCCAGACTTCTGAGCTATTTCCATGCACCGTTTGCTGCGTCGCAGGAAACCCGCCTCAAGGATAGACCCGTCATCAGCGTCGGAGAGTACACCATCTACTGCGGTAACGCTGACGATAGGAGAGTGGGAGGCTGTGCAATAGCTGTAAGGAAGGATTTCATTGGTATGGTCAAGGAGTTCGGCTCAACGTCGTGTCGGAATGCATTCGTGCGACTGCGGGATCACAGAGGATTCAATCTGTGGATAGTGAGTGCTCATGCGCCCACTGAAACCGCCGAAGACAATTCGAAGGATGCGTTTTATGAGGAACTCAATACGTTGCTGGCCAGGATACCTTGTCAACACGCTGTTGTCTTGGGGATTGACGCAAATGCGAAGATGGGACTTGATCAGGAATCCGAAGTACTCGGTAAATGGTTCTACCCAGTGGAGCAAACATCGGACAATGGCTACCGCCTTGTCGACTTTTGTGAACGCAGTGGTCTGATTATTGCATCGACATTCAAGAGGAATCATCGCCGCCATCAGCTTACGTGGCAGGGACCGACCCGGCTATCTGCAGAAGAGCAGCGGAAGCGGAAGATGACAACTTTGAAACTACAGCTTGACTATGTCCTGACGAGGAATATTCCAGTATCGGACGTTCGAAGATCTAGAGCTGTGTGGGATGTCGCACTCGATTCGGATCACCATCCTGTTCTGTTGAACTTCACTGCGAGGATTCATAAGAGGAAGCGAGGGCTCAGCCTCTCCAGAGGATTGACATGACAAGTCTCAGAGATGAAGAGTGCAGAAGGAATTTCCGACAACGCGTTTCTATTCACATCGGAGTACGGACTAAGAAGAAACTTTGCGACGCGGATTCTTTTGTCAAGTGCATCCAGGACGCTTCGAAAGAGGCACTCCCGGTTGTACAGCCTAAGAAGAAGTTCGCCTACGTCTCAGAAGAAACAACATCTACCTACAACAGAGTATGTGCTCTCCGAACTGCAGGAAACTTCGTGGAGGAGAAGCGTCTGAGGAGGAAGTTGCGTCGGCAGCTTCAAAGTGACCGCGAACGAGAGTGGACGTGTAGAGCTAAGGAGTTCGAAAAGGCTTGGGAGGAGAAGAATCCGAAGAAAGCCTACACGTTGCTGCGACAGTATAGCGGGAAGATGAAGAGATGTTCTCCTGTCTTGAACACTACCAATGGAGTTGCAGTTGGTGATGCGACGCTGCCAATATGGAAGGATTACTTCAGTTCACTACTGAATCGTCCAGCGCCATCAGTACCTGAGCTCCCGCATGTTCAGAGAGCACATTACGATGTCAGTGAGGAACCGCCGACTGAGTCTGAAGTTTTGGATTGTGTCCGGAAAATGAAGAATGGAAAGGCAGGTGGAGATGACAACATCACTGCTGAAATGCTGAAAGCTCTTCCTCCGTCTGGGATTCGTGAAATGACCAACACCATCCGTGCCATATGGATGAGCGAAAGGATACCCGATTCGTGGAGACATGCGATCATCGTACCTCTTCACAAGAAGCTATCCGTCACGGATCCTAAGAACTACAGAGGAATCTCTCTACTTCGTGTCATGTACAAGGTTTTAGAACGTATCATTCTCGAGCGACTTATCAAACATCGTGAAGGAACGACCAGAGATGAGCAAGCCGGTTTTCGACCTGGAAGATCGACCATCGACCAAGTGTTCGTCGTGAGAAGAGTAATTGAATCGTGGCAGCGGTTTTCAGAGAAGCCATTACAGCTTGCTTTTTGGACTTTGAAGCCGCGTTCGACTCTCCTCATCGTGATCGATTGCTCAATGCTCTGCGAGCAGATGGAGTCCCGGAAAAGTATGTTCGGTTAATCGAGGACATGAACAAAGGAACAACAGCAGCAGTTCGTACACCTGTTGGATTTACGTCAGCTTTCGAGGTGAAAACAGGAGTAAGGCAAGGAGCCGTTGCAGTACCTTTTCTTTTCAACTTCGCCGTTGATGACATCATGCGTAGAGTTGCAGAACAGTTTCCTGCGGATGTGATCCTAACACCATCAGGACGCTCCCTTGTCGACCTGGAGTACGCCGACGACATTGTGTTATTCGCTGAAAACAACGCAAAACTGCAAAGGATTGTGAACCTCGTTTCGAAGTATGCCGCAGCCTATGGACTTCGTCTTCGTCCCGACAAATGCAAGCAGATGTGGGTCTCTCAGAGGCCTTCAACTGGAGTTTGTGTGGACGGACAACGTATCGAACTGGTGGACGATTTCTGTTATTTGGGCTGTTTGCTGAAGAACGATGGTAGTTATGCAGCGGATATTCGACAACGATGTGCGAAAGCTACGTCTGCATTCAATTCTCTAACCAAGTGTTTGTGGTCTACCACCATCGCGAAGGAAGTCAAGTTGCGCGTCTACCTATCCGCTATTCGCCCTATCATGATGTACGGATCGGAGACGTGGGCAGCACCGAAAACGCAGATGGAAAGGTTGGATTGCACGGAGAGGAAGCTTTTTAGGCGTTTGCTTGGATATTTCTGGCCGCGTGTATGCCATAACGAAGACCTTTACAAGGAAATCGACGCAGTACGTCAACGCTTGACACGAGGGAGATGCCAGCATCTCCTAACGCCATCTCAAGCAGCAATGGAAAGTCGACTTCGACTGCTCGGGCATATACTAAGAAGAACGCCGGATCGTCTCGTACAACACGCTTTGAAAATGCTTCCAAATCCTGTCTGGAAACGGCCACCTGGGCGTAGGCGAAAGTTCTGGACGGATGTGGTTAAAGAGGATTTGAAGTCACTTGGCATCGAAAGACAGTTCAGGCGCGATGTTTCGTTTCGCAGGAAATGGAATAGTGACAGCTGGATGGAATGTGTTCAAATTGTGGCTGAAGACCGTGAAAAATGGACACGGCTGACTACTAGGACGGCACACCTCGGTGAAGATGCGGAATGACCGCGTCAGGCGAAAGCCAACCGATTAAGTCAAAAAGTAAGTCAATTATGAGAAGGATGAAAATAGAATAATACGATGATTAGCACTTCATAGAGAAGGACCAAATATGACCGGAGTATGCCACTGAATCAACAATAATTGATGAACAAGGGATTCAGCCGATGAGCTGTTCGTCAATATTGCTCTTCGCTACCAGCTGTATTAGAGAGAAGGATAGTAGTGTTCTAAAGGCATTAAAGCCCCACAGCGTAGCACTGCATTTGTAACTGAAAAGGCGATGATAGAACAAAACACGGCGCGGCAGGAGAGGCCAATAACGATTTTAGGCCTCTTTCAGAGTTCGGTCGCCGCGCGACGCGACGGGATCATAATGATGAGCATCGATCGAGATCGCGTCGCACGTCGATCTGTATTCAGAACTTGTCGTCGCGGCGATCAGCGATAGAAGTGTGAAATAGGCCTTAGGCCGCTCGAACCAAGCCGGCGTGGACGGCGCTCGTATACTGTACTCCCGGATTTCGCTGTGGGACCGACCGCGCCCGAGCCTCGTGAGAGCGAAGCATCGCGCTTTCGCGACAGGTGGGGTGAGATCACTGTTTTTCAAGCACTTCTGACGCGTTTTTGCAATTTTTCCATCATTGCACCTCTACTCGCGGACCAAGTATTTGTTTGAGCAAGCAAGCTCGAAAATGGGAATAATCGTGAACACTGCCTTTAAATACACAGTACACCCTCAGCCGTGAATTTGTTGATTTTCATGTAATTGAAGAATGGATGGTAATTCTTGGTAGAGGGTTTACCTCTTCGGACATCAGCCCTTCTGTGTTGGTGATGCACCTCAATAGTGTAGGTGTACGAGGACGATGAGGAGCCTCTTCCGGGATATGCATGCTGCAATTCGTTGTCATAAGCTGAGTTAGAAAACCTAGCAGTTCACTCATTACACAACGCTGAGAATTGCCAACAGAAGTCTTTATAAAAAATTGTGGAAAACTATAGGTTGTAAAAAAAGGCGAAATTTCCGTGGCTAAAACGCGTGGGGGTGCGGAGCGGAAGTTAGAGACAGCGAGAGAGCAGAGGGCAGACGGAGGCAACTTGTCGCGCGCCGCTCGCGCCTTGAGTGATGAGAATTTCAATTTTTTACAGAGGATTTCATTCAATCAATAAAGAGGGAGCAGCCTGTAAGGTTTTTGAGCTCGTGACTTTTACATTTTACAGATTGCTGGAATTCCAAGTGGATGTGCAATACCTGCTCCATCCCGCCTTTCTGTAGATTAGCAGGCTGTGAAGTTTGGTGAAAATACATAGTTGATCGATTTATTGCTGTTGTTCTTGTTGTTGTCTTTATAAATGAAAGTTATTATTCAGAAGCCGTGAGATTTTGTTCAGACCTTCGAGCTCTGAATATCGATATGAATTGAGAAAAACAACAATCAAAACTTCTGCACTGCATTCCCAGTAAATCCTCGCAGCCTGTGAAAATGCGAAAAGGTTGAACAGATGTCGAACTTCCACCGGAAATTACATTTCGGACCCTTAAAAAAGCTAAACAAAAAAAAAACGAAAACTCACTATTTTAGAAAAACAAACATGTGGCACAGTATAGCAAACAAAAGGGTTTTGAATATGTAGATATTCGCCGAGCCAAAAAGTGCTATGAGTTACCGAAAAAAATCAAAACCCTTAGAATAAAGGAACTTGATGCTGAACCCAGTACTACATTTTCGCCGAAGAGGGCTTCGGTGATCAGTGCATGAAAAGTGCAGGCTCTGTGAAAACAAGACTGACATGAACCGCACATTGGTCTTCTCAAAAGACTTGCTCTCAAGTTCTTCCGGAAGAGAAATACAGATTCTCGCGAGTTCTTCCTGAAGAGGAATACAGAATCTTGTAGATGGCTATGTTCCTATGTTTACGTATCAGTAATAGTCATGACCGCGAGCGCGGCACACGGTAGGAACGGTGGGCCATGAAAGACTTTTTCCGGTGCGGTACTCTGAGAAAATCCTTCTCGCTAGTGCCGTGATGCTTCCGCAATCCGCGATGGTACCGTGTTCGTCTCCGCCTCGTCCCGCGATCCGCGTCCGTTCCGCGATAGTTACCCAATCGACCATTCCGTTGACATTTTCTTGCTTGTACCGTGATGGTACCGCGATCGTTGCCAAGCTTACCGCGCTAGTACCGTGATGAACTCGCGATCCGCGATGATACCGTGATCGTTTCCCCGCGGTTCCGCGCTCTCATGCTGTGCAGATTTGTAAAGCAGCGCGAAATACGGCACGGGCAATACCTTATAGCTTCGTGTTGATCTGATAGGCAACACCCGTTCGGCCAAAACACCGAGAGGGCATGGATGCGGTACGATCAGGGGTGGAGGCTGGCCGAATCTCGCGATCGTCCCGCGATAGTTCCGGCCTCAGTTTAACGCTCTTCCGCGATTTATATCCCCGAATACGTGGATGTCTTGACGCGATTCACCCTTAGGTTGGAACTGGTAGAATCTCGCGATCGTTCCGCTTCAGCCCCGGGCTCGATTCCTTGTGGTTCCGCGATGGAGCTTGGCTGGAGCATCGATGAACGAACGCGGTATGCTCTCGGTTTGAGACTGGCAGAATCTCGCGATCGCTCCGCGATAGCCCCATGCTAGTATCCTCTTGGCCCCTACCAGAAACCGAGTGGATTCTATCCGTGAACGACCGCGGGGGATTCTCTCAGAGTAGGCGCAGAACGAACGGAACGGAAATGTGAAACCTCCGCCTTGGCTGTGCCTGGGAGAAGCTGGATACTGGTCTTCAAACTCTGCATTAGAAGATGAGCGTTTGTCCAGAAGTATCAATCATTCTTGTTTGGCTAGAACTAGAGTATATGATCTACGAAAACTGGAAACATTAGGCAGCGTCCACTCCTTAGGCGCTAATCATACTCCTTAACGCCAGCGTGGCACGCGTGTGACGCGCAAGCGGGGCGTTAGTGTATGAATGATTTCTAGGTGCGTCACGCTCCGGGAAAACGATAAGTGTCTAGGGTGAAACAGAGGGTGTTTCAGAGAAAACCAGGCTTCTAGGAAAATGCCGAAAACGATGTATCGGGATGAACGGCCGACGTTTCGGGGCAGACAATTCGGCCTTCATACGGCAGCGGTCTGGAGTAACACAACTACGAGTGTCTGACTGTCTCTCGTTCCCATCACAGTCATCGAAATCCGTGGAAAGTGAGTAGCCAGCGGGCCGACTCGAGTGATTGATCAGCCGGTCAAATGTTATCAATTAAAGGCAGTGTTCACGAAGAAAAATTTGCACGTTTTTTTGGCTGAAACGTAAGCTTCGGGTCCCTCTAAGAAGACTAAGAACAGAAAAGCGACGAAAAGCGGCCGGTAAGTGGGCGAAAATCTCGTGGGCCAGCCAACCCATTCGGCCACTCCGCACACGTCCCATAACAGTTTCCCTGAATTCATGGTTAGATGAGCGATGGTTTCCGATCAAAAACCCCGTTCTTCCCTTCATTCTCAACGTCTCTCTATACTCAGGTCAGCTCGCACACATCGGCTGCAAAAATGGGAGTTACAAGCCTCGGACAACTCGTCCACAATGCTGCCCTAGCTGAATTTTGAGGGGCCATAACTCGTTTCCAGCGGTCTTGTACGATTCCAGAGACATTATTGGAATTAGCATGGGGCCGTTTTCGAGATAGGCGCGGAAACAGAAAAACGACTTTCATCGTGAACACTGCCTTTGAATCAACACGAGACAGAAAGTGTTTATTCGTGTCATTTCGAGTGTACGGGCAACCGTTATCGTTGGGGAGCGTTGAGGAACGCGTAAGGCCTATTTTAGAGTGCGATCGTAGGGCGACGCGATCGATTGGAAACCTCTCACATCGATCTGGTCGCATCGCAGGATCAGGTCGCAGCACGTTCAGATACAATCGTCTCGAAAAAAAGCTGGAATCGCGCAGTTTGCAGACTCGATCCGTCAGTGGAATCGCTCAGCAAAGCATGGCGACGCGATGGTCGCATCGCCGCGCACACGACCGCGTCGCATTGCGATGGCACAAGGTCTTAAAGCGACAGCCCGCGTCCTCGCCACGTATGGAAGCTGCCTTACACGAAGAATTAAGAGCATGGTACGATGATGATACTGATATTAGGTTGGACCAAAAGTTCCACAAAAAATGTAGGTAATCGACCTTACTTTGTCATCTTTCCATTATCCGAGGTGTATCAATCGGAAGCATACAGTTCACCTCCGCACTGCCGTTCAGTCCGCAAAGTGCACGCTGATTGCGAAATCGTGCTGCGGCGCGGTTGCAAGTATCCTCAGACAGGGATGTGGGATCACCCGGGCGTTTTTCGCCTTTGGTGCTCAGGTGATCCCACCGCCCGGGTGATCCTACATCTCTGTCTGAGGGTACTTGCAACCGCGCCGCATCACGATTTCGCAATCAGCGTGCACTTTGCGGACTGAACGGCAGTGCGGAGGTGAACTGCATCTCTTCCTCTAATTAACACCGTTTGAAGGCGCCCGAAAAATTGACCTTCTTCAAGAAAAAATGAAAATCGAGGAGGATCACGGTACCAAAAATTCTCAAATGTCTCTCATTCTCCTCTTTCTGCCCATCAGGATTGCTTGGGTTCATAGAATATTTTAAACCTATGGAGACTAGATTTGGCATCGGAAAGAATCCGCGGAATTCCTCCGATGGGACGATTTTCAAATTTTCCAAGAATAGGGGTCTCTAACAAATCTCTATTGTCCAACGACTTTAGGGCAACAGAATTCCTACTCAAGCTTTATGGGCAATGTCTCATCTAACGGTATTTATTTTGTTATTTAAAGGCAGCGTTCACGATGATCATCATCGGTGACTTTCCGCAGTGAAATGATAGGCGAGAAGGACCCTAGGCTTCCAGTGTTGAAAGAACGGTAGAAAACGAGCCAGGAGTGACAAAATAACGGCTGCGAACAAGCGTTTTGGTGTACCAGAACCGCCCCGTGCTCCAGATCCGCCCCCTCGATATGAACAAATGAAGACTCAGATCACAGGAATGATCAAGTCAAGGAAGTGCTGATAAGTGAGCTGATCGCTTGATTGCATTGAATGCTATCATCCTTCATAGCGGTCAATTCCTCCACGCTCAAAAATCAACGTAAACAAGGGAGGACCTAGAGTGCGCCCGAATGAGAATGGCGGCCCACGCGGCCGGCGTGATTGGCAGGCGGCCGTCGCATGTGCCGCTCTCGGACGAGTGTTGAATTTCAACGACGGCCATCCCCTCTTCCCCTTCTGCGGAGCTGATTGATCGGCGCAGTGCTTGCTGCCAGCCGATGCCGGCCTGTTCGTAGTAGATGGCGGTGGGGACGTTTCGCATGCTCGTCCGAGAGCGGCGAACGCGACGGCCGCCTGCCAAGCACGCCGGCCGCGTGGGCCGCCATTCTCATTCGGACACACCTTATCTTGGCTCAAAAACGCGACTTTTGCGTCGTTTTCAAGCGTGCTTCGCTATATAGGGCACCAGACCTTCTGTAAACCGTGGAGATTGGAAGTGAAATTCATCGTGAACACTGCCTTTAAAGTCATTTTTTTTCAAATAAAAAAGTATAAATCGAATTTTTGAAATAAAGATCTTTAATTGACTAAACACATATCGGTAGATAGGACACTTTTCATAGCGTGTTTCCTTGTAGTTGGGTATCCTAAAGTAGCGGGATAATGAGGATATACATATATTGATAACTATTGCACTCTCTGAAACTTTTCGAGATTTCCCCCTTCAAGAAAATTCATGCGCACATTTTGGTACTACAATCTCGTCTCCACCGTGTTCAAATGCTCAATGAGCTTAAACAGCCCCGATGGACTGGTAGAGAAAAACTAGGGAAGTTTGAAGGCTCCTCGACATTTTGATGTACAATTCGAAGCAGGTCGAAGTTTCCGGGAAGCACTAAACGCTAATAGATATGTGCAGCAAGAGCTGTGCTTTCCAGGTATATATCACGTTCGATCAAAACTCCAGGGATGGACCAGAGAATATTCGTTAGCCTAGAGGTGCAGAACCTTTGGACCGTCCCTTTAGCTTCATGGTATAATCTTTGGGGACTATCCTCGACGGGGGGGGGCGCCAAAGATTTTATCACAGAAATGAATGGAAAACCTGGCAAAAGATGCTAGATGCGGCTATCAATCACTGCTGTTGATGAAATTCTATAGAAATACTTCGATTGATAGCGTTATAGATCGGTGGTTCATTGCATTTCTGACTTGAATGTTGAGTGCCTCCCCCCGTCCAGAATAGTCCCAATCTTTGTAAGGCTTGTTGGTAGAGTACACTCAATGAGAAGCGCCTAGGAGCAGTTCGGCTGACACACGCGACGGGACGACACTGCATTCACGTTCCCGCTGGAGCCCCGAGCCCGTCGCGCTCAGCCTGCAGTATTTTCCCACAAGAGCGCCTCCGAATCTGTGTTTCGATTAAAGAGTCTTTGTATGGAGCGAAATTTGAACTAACCTTGGTTGTGAGTCACATGGATAGCGTGGTGGGGTGCAATAGAGATTTTGATCAACTTCCCACGGCGTTACCATGATTTTCTGTGCCAAATCGCGTATACGACCTTACATAAGAGTGAGTTACGGATGATTTTGTAGGCAAGATAGAAAAAAGCGGAACATTGAAGTAATGTGAATATGTACTGAGCGTCTCACCGAATTGACCCTTGAGAAGATGTCTGCGTATTGTCTGTGTGCGCTTATTCCCCGGCCATTGTTCATCAACGCAGAGCTGTATACTGGCCAAATATGCAGCTTCTTCCCTTGGGCAGGGCAGTGAGCCCGATATAACTTGATCTTGCAGCTGCAATACAGTTATATCAACTACTATGTTGGTGCTCATGACTGTATGTGCAGACGCTGCTGTGAATGGGCTTCTGAGGCCCTATTTCAGTTAAAATCCGACGAAAGACAGCAGATGAAAGGGGACCAGTTCAAACAGAATAGTTTACCGTCGGTGTCATTTTTTCTGTGTTTCTGAGGGAGCACTCCTCTGTTGAGGTAGCGGAGCTGGCGCGCCCCAATACAACCTAAAGTGCACGCGGCTGATGTGCACCCGCGCCGTTTATCGATGGACGCGTGCGGGCGATTTATCACTTCTTCTCATTTCTCGCCGGCTAAGATCACCATTCCTTCTGTTTCCGCTTGGGGTTTGGGTTCTGGGTGTCTATATGCCCTCTCTCTTTTCAGTTGTTTAGGAAGATGACAAGGAGAGCTTGTGTTTGACTGCCCAAATTCGAGGTATTGCTGCCACGTATCAGACAAAGAAGTACAATACCCGCGCTAAGTTTTGTAAAAACGGGGAGCATTTGCCAAACTTGGCAAAAAAACGTCCGATGCATGTAACTTTTTTGAACGAAGAAGTTTTTGGATTCTAAAAACGCTATCATATTCACAGCTCGAATTCCTACATACATAATAATGTGCCTTTTAGACCGAAGTTCCCTAAAATCGCTTGGTTTTCGAATAAAATTGTTTTTGCGGTCGTTTCACAAAAACGTCGCGCGCGGCAAAGTGTGGTGAAACTTTGAGTAGTAATTGTACGAGTAATAGAAGAGCAATCTCTATGTTTTCTTCATGAATTGGATTAAAGTGGGTCTCGAGATCTGTGCAGATGGAATTTTCGAAATCCTTCACTAAACACTCCCGGGAGCTTCCTGAAAAGTCGGACTTTTGTAGCGAAAGCCCCAGACCGATAAATGGAAGAATTCGGAAATTCAATCTGCACAGATCTTGAGATAGCCCCACTTTGATCAAATTCACGAAGAAAACATAGTAATTGCTCTTCTATTACTTGTACAATTACTGCTCGAAGTTTCGCCGCTTTTTGCCGCGCGCGAAGTTTTTGTGAAACGACCGCAAAAACAATTTTACTCGAAAACAAAGCGATTTTAGGGAACTTCGGTCCACATGGCACACCGTTATGTAGGAATTCGAGCTGTTAATACGATAGCGTTTTCAAAATCCGAAAATATCTTCGTTCAAAAAAGTTACACGCGTCGGACGCTTTTTTGCCAAGTTTGGCAAATGCTCCCCGTTTTTACAAAACTTAGCGCGGGTATTGTAGCACCACGTCTTCCTATCGCCGACCCGGAAATTTAAGCCTGAATTACCGTGGGCTAACTCGACTCCACTGGGACGGAAACTGGAATCCAGGTTGGCCAGTTTCCCGTTAAATAAGCTTAGCTCAGCAGTTTGACCAGAAAGCTGTCGAAAATCTCCCACAAGGGCGGCTTTTCTCACACGGACTCAACCAATTTTTCAATTAGAAATTTTTCGTTCGTTACGCTCACTCTGTACGCTGTTTCTAGTGACCTTGTAAGTGTCTGAACATCGATGGATGGCCAGAAAAACCTATCTGGAAGTATAACGGGGAGTATAAAGTTTACAAAGGGATTTTCATAGTATTGAGAAGGCTTTTCCTGCCAATATAGGCTGGCGATTGTTGAATGAAGGCCGCGTTGGAAAAATCGCACTTTGTTGGGGTTCGGGAATGGGTCGAGCCGGGGTACACAACGAAAATTACCTGAACTTGAAGACAAAAAAGGGTTGTATAGCGATTCAAAACTATTGCGCCACCATAACTTTTGAATCCAGAAGATCAGACCTTAAATTTGGCAACTATGTAGTGAGCGTGACCAATGAGCTTACAAGGGAAGTATAAAAAGCGTAGGTCAGATCTGCCAAAACGACTAGTATGGTTAGTATCTCTTCTGGCTCAATAGTAAAAACGCGCAGTATCCCGCCGCGAGCCGCAGGTTCAAAAGAGTTATGAGCATTTTTTAAGCCTGGCGAAAAGGCAAGGGTGCCCATCAGGCATTTTTTTTGGAGTTTCAAAAAATTTTCTTGGAATTAGCTCAAAAGTTGTATTTAGGGGTAATCTAGGGTGGTGAACACGAATCTGGAGTCCATTTGTCGAAGTTTAGAGTTTTTCTGTAGGTTACGGTAGGTAACATGTCATTTAGGGGTCGAAACCCACCTTAGTATTTTGAAAATCGACAAACGGACGTTAAATTCGTATTCTCCACCCCGAATAACCCCCGTATACAAAATTTGAGTAAAATCTGAGATTTTGACCAAACTACCGTATACCCACCGTAATCTACCGTAATCTGCAAAAAATCGATAAACGGACTCCAGATTCGTGTTTAGCACTCCCACTCCGAATAACCCTCAGCAAATGATTTTGAGACATTTCTAACGTAGAAAACCGACAAAATCTCGAAAGTGGCGTTTTTCCCTCGAAATTTTCCCCGGTTGGGAAGCTTCAAACGAAATTAGCCGAAAACTTTTGAAAATCGACTAATAAATCACAGAATCATGATCAGCGCCCCAAAACCCCCCCCTCTGGGAGAATTTTAAGTCAAATCTGGAACATTTTTCTAAAACGCTTCCAGAGCTTTCAATTAGTAGAAATAAGCGCCCAACCGAAAATCCGTACAAGTCCAAAACGCTGTCAGTCTGGACAAAGTACGGAAAAAGCGCGTTCACCCAAGATTTGCTCAGGGTGGTAGTTTTGGGTGCTGAACACATTTATGAGGTCCGTTTCCGGATTTTTCGAAGAATAACGCGCTTTTTGGAAGGTACAAAAATCACTAAATGAGCTTTTTAAAGGCGGCATACACGCTCAAAAATGATATCAATTTTATTGAATGAATCGAAGGGCTGAAGCTGTTAATATTCAGAGATAACGAAAAAACCGGAAGAAAATCGACTGAAATGAAAATATAACGGTTCGTTCTATATTGGCCCAGATGTGGACGAGTTTTACCGCATTGGCTGAAATAGCGGAGCTAGCGACTAATTTGTTGGGATAACGACACTAATGTACTCGTACGGTCCTTTCTGGAACTCTTACGACCTTAGAAGCGTAAAAAATGAGCCAAAACGACTGTAATCGAGCCTTGAACATTTGTATTGAAGGGCGGAGCCCGTATCGGTGGGCGGAGAAAGGATGATTTTGTGACTCAGTACGGCTTAAATACGGTCATTTTAACTCGTTTTCAACTCTTCCAACTTTGTGAGGGCTCTTCTAGGGCCCTCAAGATCCCACTAATGTAGTTATCTCGACAACTTTTTTGAGCGTGTCTGCTGCCTTTAAGCTGGTAACTTCTTGGAACCTGCGGCTCGCGGCGGGATACTGCGCACTTTTACTATTGAGCCACAAGAGATACTAACGACACTAGTCGTTTTGGCAGATCAGACCTACGCTTTGTATACTTCCCTCGTTAGATGCGTGAGAAACTAATGGAGCCAAGATTTCAGAAGATTCATTGAATTTGAAGGCAGTGGTCACGATGAAAAACGTTATCGAAAAAAACCACAAAAATCAGCTTAGGTGGAAAACAGCTGAAAAACTATGGAGGTAGGGCGGTGAAAAACTGGCTAGGATTAGAGTTTCTAAAGCCCAAAGATGTCAGTTGGTGCACACGTGCACAACGCCGCTCAAAAAGATCGCAGTCTCATGCCGAACAGTCAAAAATCATCGACATTCAGAGGACAAAATAAATGCAAATTTACCTAATAAAAACAGTTGAACAAGGAAAGCAAGCACTTCGGTCAATGCTTTTGACTAGATGAGTACATAAATATATTGAAATTCAATTTCAAGCCAGTTGATGTTCTTGATACTAGAGATCATCGATGCCGATGATGTGGAGTGGGCTCGTCCACCATCAAAAGGCAAGAAAGTTCAGGGTTGAAATTTGGCTCGAACCAGCGATTTTTTCGCAATTTTTTCTTATAGGTCCGACTACTCTAAACCCAGAAGAACGTTTAGAGAGGAAAATAAGACAAGCACATTTGATCGCAACCACTGCCTTAGAGGCAGTAATCAATCTTATCGGAAAGCCACAGCATTCGTTTGGTGCAAAAGTGTAGAGCCACTTAACTTTTTTTTAGTATGTAGATTATTTGCAGTTCAAAGTTAGGCACAACTTTGACATATACTATAGAAGCTATGCACTATAGAAGCTATGCCGATGTGCTCAAGACTTTGTTTTGCCAGCAGGCCCAAGCTAACGCCCTACGCAAAGCGGTATTTTCAACAGGTCAACCTCTCCTAAATTTGGAAGGTCACACAACTGGACACACGGAGGGATAATGTTGCATACTCGATGTAAAACTGGCGAAAGTGAAACTGGTCGATTTTAGAAGCTTCCCAGACCTGATCAGATGCATATTGCATGTGAGGCAACAGTACATACGCAGTCCGGTAACTACAGCCGAAGACATTTGGAGCTCTCGGGCTCTAAATAGATTTCTGCGATCTCTCCAACACTGTGCACACATCCTTCATGAAATTATGAAGCCGGCTCCACGTCATAATTAGCAAGGCTGTAATCCGCTCATACGAATATGGCTACGAACTGGAAAGATGAAAGTTGCTGAAGCCTCTGCTCAGGTGGTTCAGAAAGTAGTTGAAATTGAAACTAGAAACTAGTTCAAACACCTGCGTAACCGCTCCATCGACCGGAGAACCTCGTGTTTCTACAGATAAAGCTTTGATTCGCGCATCACAATCAACTTATGAATGATGAGAGGCGCATAACGTGCAAGGTTTAATATGGCTCGTGTGTTCCCCTGACTTGAATCCCACAGAAAACCTATTCTTCACTTCCGCACTGCCGTTCAGTCCGCAAAGTGCGCTTGATTGCGAAATCGTGCTACGGCGCGGTTGCGAGTATCCTCAGACAGGGATGTGGGATCACCCGGGCGGAGGGGTCACCCGGCCAAAAGCACCAAAGGCCAAAAGCGCCCGGGTGATCCCACATCCTTGTCTGAGGATATTCGCAACCGCGCCGCAGCAAGATTTCGCAATCAGGGTGCACTTTGCGGACTGAACGGCAGTGCGGAGGTGAACTGTATGAGCATTTTTGTAAGCAGGGTTTACAGGAGTGGCACAACGTTTTCGTCAACATCTGTTTTGAAGAGTGGGCTTTCTGGTTAGGCTTCGTCCATACGTGGAGAGAGCGTGCGATTACGCGAAATCGATGGTCATCGTGGGCACACGATTCGCTAGCCGCTCACAGGCGCTCCTTCTCGCGCGCCCTCGCCCGCTCGCTCTCGCCAGCACCACGAAGCAAACAACAAGTTTCAAGCTTACTGCTCCATCACTAAAGCAGGTGGCATTAAACCTGTAGCAAAACTACTATCTTGTTTTACATAATCCCACCATGGAAGTCGAAATCATCTGCCGTTGCGCCGACTCGAGCGGTTGATCACCCGATCAAACGTTCTCAATCGAATCAACACGAGGTGGGCGGTGTTTGCCAGTGTTAATTTGCGGGCATGGGCGGCTCCAGCGTTGAGGAGCGTTGAGAGGCGCACAACAGCGGGGACGCCGGCTCTCGCGACGTATGGACGCTGCCTTAGGCCTCTTTCAGAGTTCGATCGCCGCGCGACGCGATGGGATGATAATCATGAGCATCGATCGTGATCGCGTAGCACGTCGATACGTATTCAAAACATGCCATCGCCTCGCGCGGCGATCGAACTCTGAGAGAGGCCTTAGATAGGTTTCTGTAGATCAAACTGTTCTCAATAACCCAGTCAGCAATATGCCAAAAAGGATTTCGTTGCTTGTATCAATAAGAAAGGCGCGATTAATTAACAATTTTGTCAGCTTGTTAATGAAGTTACAATTAATGTTTCTTTTCTCGTGACTTTAGAAATGTTTATCCGTTGAAAAAGAAAGTTTTCTCGAGTTCATTAAGTACTTTATATTGGACGAGCCGAACTTACTGGAACTTCGTATCCCAGGGTTTTGAGCGATCACGCGTCTAAATTGTGCAACTACATATACCCAATGCTAAACTTTTCGCCATTTATCGAATGCCTCACAATGCATTCTTACGCATTCCATCCTATCGATTCGTTTACAGATATCCTGTATTTTCACCTTCTTGATGTTGTCCGAGCCACTTGGAAGAATGAATAATATGTATCATATCATAAGGATTTACAATGTGGACTCACATCGAGATATTCGTCGTTGACTTGTTCATGATTATCCGTGGCCGACGGTTCTTCTTGTGCCTATAACATTATCGCCAAAATCGCTGCCAAGGAAAATCTGAGTTACATGCAGTTATAAGGGTATTATACATCTGCTTGTCATGGCAGAGAGGGGTCGGGTCTGTAACCTACACGAAAAATCAACGCTGTTCGTCCGATTGGTGTTTTCTGCCGTAGAAATTGACTTTACGCCGTATACACATACTCACACATTGGTGGGGACCGAGAGCGACGACGGAATTTTCCTCGACACAACTGGAGGATTTTCACTGAATCGGGGAAGGCGAAGTGATTTTCCTACGACAGGTTCTCTCGAGTGCAGATCTCCCCCATGGTTTCACATCCCAACACTGAGTGTTTACCAGTTGGTCAAAAATCAGTTAGCGGAAACTCGCCTCTTTCGACAGTTCCCTGTCCTTGAAAAGCTGAGCCAGGGGAGAAATTATGACCTTAGAGAGAGACTTCTTATGTTCTCTAGAATCCGGACATAAACACCCTACATAGTCCTCGAGAAGCAGCTCTATCCACACAAATTACGAAGTCAGAGACCACCTCGATGTTGGGCAATTCTCATCACCGTATACGATGAGACGATGCTCGGTGAGACGTCACTTTGGAGGCAACGTCTCATTGTTCCCGCCTCGATTGAGTGATAACGATCTAATCAGGTCTATTCCTCTCGGGAACTTGTCCTTCAGTGTAGGACTAGACAAGCAAGGGCAGAGTGCGTAGACACATATCGTCCGACGGAAATTACGCGCGGTTGCACGTAGCTGTCCGTCTATTCTGTACCCTTTGGCCGGATTCATTTGCGCGTGTCGTAGGGTAGGGGTAAAGACGTCAGCACGTTTGATGATTACCCCGTGAAGGCGAAAGGTCTCCTACCGGAGAAGTGTCGCAGCTGCCCCAGCTTATTAGCTGGGTTGACCAAGGGCGCTGTCGGTAAGCGATCTTCCGCTTTTGCGCGGTAATCATCAGACGTGCCAACGCCTTTACTCCTACCCAGCACTGCAACGTTGATGAATCCGGCCCCTGTATGGGATACCTTTTCCTACCCGCAGGTAGTCTAACAAGGGACGGGGGAGGAGAGGTCATGAAAAAAGTTCTTCTGAAAATTGTGGGGAATGGATATAGTAACATTACTGTATGTTGGGTTTTACCTAAGGACCATCCGGTAGAGCAAAAAAATTGAAAAAACATGAAAAATTAGCGGGCGCATTCTCTTCAACCGACCACCATGGCTTTGCTTTCGGTTTTTCAGAAGCGAAAATCGGCTGGCTACTATATCTAACACCCATCTACAATACCGCCCGCGACTTTGGGAAAAACGGCGTTTTCGGCGCTTTTTTCCGCCGAAAAGCGCCGCTTTGTCATAACTTTGTTAAAAGTGGTCCGTTTGGATTGCAAGGGGCATATTTAGAATCAGTATCGAGAGCTCTTCATTTTGAGATCACACATGTCTTACCCTGCAAACAAGGCATATAGGGTTAACAGAATCAATCGAGTGTACAAAAACTGAGGCTAGATATCAAATTGGTGTAAATGTTTGACTTCATATCAACCGCAAAGATCAAGGACGAGTCACATACAAGTACAATACACGCACTATAATACTCAATAAAGCCGCGAAAGTCGCGAAATCGCGACTTTTCGTCATAACTCGACTCAGAGTGCTCCGTACGAGTCCGGACAGACATTTTTCGAATGAGCCTCAAAAGCTCTTTCTTTTGAAATTACACGTGTCTTACCACCAACAAGGCATATAGGACTTTTACAACCAATCGAGTTGGCGAAAGGAAAAATTAAGCAATATGTGGTCATTCGACGTGATGTCACGTTTACTTAAACAGTGTAAGTGATGCAGAAAACAGGTAAGAAGACTGTCTGTGACTGCCCGATCTTTTCTGCGAAATTTCGGATTTCCGCATTTTCAAACCCGAAAATGTATTTTGGTCATTTCCAGAGCCAAAAGCCTCCTCTTGCATAGATTTACAGACAGTAGCAGGGTTTTTCGTCAAATTTGTCTGAATCACTCCATAATTGAAACTTGGACAAAATTTAGGCTCCCAGGGACCGGTAACCCTTGCAGCTACTCGCTGCACATAATAAATAGTTCGCAAAACCACCTCTACTTTGCGATCTGTTTTTTTTTTCAAGCTCACAATCAGCTCGTAATATCAATAAGTTTTATTTGTTTCCCTATGCCCGGCAACCCGCAATCAGCCGGTGCCCGAATTTCAGAATCCTGTTGATAATGCTGTTCAATGGTATATAGTTTTCTAACGTTCAAATTCGAACGAATTTTCTCCGGGTCTCTCAGATCAAGAGAAGCCATCTATTGTTGGTCCCTCGCTTTGCGTCTCTGCGTCTCTGCCCCTGCACATTCCCACTTTTGGAGGTGTCGAAAGCGCACTGTTTCGCCTGCCTCGCTCAATGAGCGAAGTGAATAAGACATGGATCGATTTCCATGGGCAGAGTTTCAATCGGGAGACGATGAATGCGTGGGCTTAAGCAGTAATGACGAGAGAGCAATGAAACACGAGGGGGGGGGTGATATCCCGAGCATCAACAGGTGGGGATAGGCTGGAAGGAGATCTAACGAGATGGATGGTCCTTAGCTCACCACCGACTATATATACAGGTTGAAGCGACGTGACCGCCCGCGCTGAGTTGAGCGGACTTCTGCACTTAAAACTAAGCGTTTTTCAAAATTTTTTCGCCTTCAGACCACCATTTATTGCTTATTCAAACCGCCGCGCCGCAGTGGTATGCGGAGCAGTCGAGTTTATGCAACAATGCCCCGCACGGTTACTCTTCGTCGTCGTGTTTTAGAATTGCTACGCCTCGTGGTTCGAATCTTTCAGACATCTGAAGGGATCAAGACTACGCCGCACGTGACTTATCCCACACGCGACGAGAGCGGAGTTGCGCGGACGACTACAGGCGCGACCTTTATTTGAAGAAACGACAAGGTAGACGCTTAAATTATAACTACTCACTAACTCGGATGCCATGCGTGCCACTACCTTTCCCTCATGTTTCTCTTCCTGTTCGTTCTGCTCTCGTTCCTACTGTTCAAACCCACGCATTTATCGTCTCGCGATTGAAACTCTGCCCATGGAAATCGATCCATTTCTCATGGACTTCGCTCATTGAGCGCGGCAGGCGAGGCAGTGCGCTTTCGACACCTTCAAAAGTGGGGGTGTGCGAGGCGCGGAGAGCCAGGGACGCAGAGACGCAAAGCGAGGGACCAACCTTGAATTATTGTTGGGTCAGTGGCCTGTTTCCTTTAGAGAAAACATTTAAATCTCACCCGCGGCCGGCGCGGGCGGTTTTAATCTCACCGGCAGCTGGCGGTATGGTAAGCTGATCATTCGGCGTGAATCAATTAGCGAGCCGGGCACGCGACCGCCCTCGCCAGCCGCGGGTGAGATTTGAATGTTTTTTCTTGAGGAAACAAGCCACGGACCTAACTATACTCTTCTGGATCTGAGAGGCCCAGAAAGTTCTTTTGAACTCATCCTCTAAAAACTATGTGCCATTTCGGAAACCGGCTGATCGCTGGCCGCCGGGCATCAGAAAACAAGAAAGTTATTGATACTGACGATCCGACTGTGAGCTTGAAAAGAATAGATCGCAAAAAAATGAGGGTGGTTTTCCGGACTATCTATTATGTGCAGCGAGGAGATGCAAAGGTTACCAGAGACCGGAAACAACAGTTTCGAAAATTGCAAGGCATATTTTCGGAACTGCTGTTTCCGGTCTCACTGCGGCCAGCCGGTTCAAGGCGGCGGTGAGGTGCAAAAGAACAATGTTGCTTGGCCATTTTCGAAAAAGTAGGAAAACCCATGGGTAGTTTCGAAACCATTTTCAAGATAGTTGAAAAGTTCACATGTGATCAGTCCAAGGTCTTCTGAGACCGGCGACTGAGCCGTCGGTGAATGGCCCCTTGTGAGTCCAAAATTCAATGCTAAATTGGGTCGCACGGTTGAACTAACGTTGCTCACGATCCCTGTGACTCGCTATGACGGATCGATAAGTGAGGCGACAGGCTGCAGGCTTCATCCTGTCCCTCTGCTCTTCTTCTCTGCGCTGTGTGGCTCTGCATCTCTGCCCTATCTCCACACTGGTGGTGAGAATAGAAACTCGATGAGTGAGGGGCGTTGGGAAGCGTCCGTTCAGTGGCGTTTGGGAGCGAGGAACAGCGAGGGTGCGTGTTCTCTTGACGTAACACTGCCTCAGTGCACTCACTGACTGGCCATAGCGGGCCACGACAACTCAAAAACCGAAGTTCGATATGGGGCTGATAATAATCGAACAGTGACTACGGCAGCTTCTCACGATAGAACTTCGATTCTTGCATTGCGTGGAACTCTGAAATCCGAGCAAGATTCCAAAAATCTGTATTTTAAGAAGCATCATTGCAAAAGAGAAAAATTACTGCAGGAATTGCCGAAATATAATGACCTGAAAATGAGCAACAGCCACGAAAAAAGTCGTCGAGAACGGCTGGTCTGAACGATTTCAGATTGGCATCACGCTCAAGATTGACCTAAACGTGTTCCCAGAAACAAACAATCAGTTCAAAACGGGGGCCAGAGAAACTTGAAATTTCGGTCGCGATACCACCTGTTTGACTGCACCGCTAAGCCGTGCCGGGTTCCGAAGTCGAAAAAATCAAATCTGGGTTGAGGGCGATTCCAGTCGAGAAATGGATAAGGCGTTGTCAGAAGCCCCAAAGTCATGCCGCTGAGCGAGAAATGCCTCCAGACCGGTTGTTTCTGTTTTAAAGGAGTCTGTACCGAGCGCAGTCGTGATCCCGTACCTTTTGCGCCCGAGCTAAAGACGATGAGGGTGTCTGCCGCAGCGACAAAACGGCTAAAAAGCGCTGTCAGTTCTTAATGTGGTGATAAATCAAGTTTTCCGGGTTGGGCTGCCGCAGTGTTCATTAGAAGGAGGATCAGAAAGTAAAGTTGTAGGCTGAGTCTCAGGTCGATTGGTCCTGTTTGAGCCGAGAAAGTGTCACCGAGGTGGCGCGAGGCGAGAAATGCCTCCAGATAGGTTGTTTCTGTTTCAAAAGAGTCTACACTGAGCTTAGTTGTGATCGCAGGCAGTTTGAGCCCGAGCGAAGGACAATGACTGTGTCTGCCGGGGCGCCGAACCGGCGAGAAAACGCTGTTTCAGAAGAAGTAAAAAATCAAGTTCTCCGGAATGGGCTGCCGCAGTGCTCATTTAAAAGAGGATCAGAAAGTGAAGGTCTAGGCCGAGTTTCACGACGGTTGGTCCCGTTTGAGCCGAGAACGGGACGTCAATGATCTGGGGTTGCTTTTCGAAGTTAAAATCACAGGTGGCGGTAGGCAGAATATGCCTCTAGATAAGTTGCTTCAGTTTTCAAAGAGTCTGCATTGAGCGTGGTTGTGGACGCAGACATTTTGCGGCCGAGCGAAGGGCAGTGAGTGTGTCTGCAGGGGCGGTTAAACGGCTAAAAAACATTAATTTTCACTTTCACTACCTCCATAAATTGGTCTTGTTTACTTGGATATAACTCGTCCTCGATCTATACGGTTGGTATGAAGTCAAACATTCACACCAATTTGATATATAGCCTCAGTTTTTGTACACTCGATTGACTCTGTTAACCCTATATGCCTTGTTTGCAGAGTAAGACATGTGCGAGCTCGAAATAAAGAGCTCTCGATGCTGATTCTAAATATGCCCCTAGCAACCCAAACGGACCACTTTGAACAAAGTTATGACAAAGCGGCGCTTTTCGGCGGAAAAAAGCGCCGAAAACGCCGTTTTTCCCGAAGTCGCGGGCGGTATTGTACCTCAATCTGCTTCATTTGGTTCAATATGGAGAGAATTTTTTCCGACTTTTTTTTTTCGCCATATGCTCACTCATTCACCCTCGAACTCCAGATAATCGAAAAAAAAGTTCTGCGTGATTGAGCCAAGTTTAGTACTTTTCGATGAAGGGTCAGCAGATGTATTGGGCAACCGACTGTCGATTTCTGAAAATGAAAACTGCGGCCATGATGATAATTTTCTAAGAAAGGGTTCATCGCTTTGCTTCTTACAGTGGCTATGCTTTTTGTTCCGATGATTCGCAAACGACTTTTATGTGTTCAAGAAAGGTGTTCTCTTTTACTCAAGCAAAGTTATACAAAGTTAGAAGATGCTCACATTACAATATTTCTCAATGAACCCGAAATGCCAGCACAAGAAGAAGAGAAGGATAATTTTTTGAATAAGGTGAGGAAATGCTCATACAGTACAGGATCACGCTATAGAAATTGTTAATCTAGTCAGATTGGAATTGCAAGTGAATGTGAATGAGAAACCTCGTGGATAAACAATCGAACAAATGCAAAACAATTTTTCCAGAAGGTGCATTGCGGGAATCGAACCCGAAACCTTTCGTAGTTTAGCATTCCCCATCGTTATCCTCTCGACCATCCCTGCACGGTGGCTTGGGCAACTTCAATCAAGTGATACGAGGAATGGAATGCACAGTGAGCTCGGAAACGGCTTATATCTCACGAATGGGCCAGAATCAAACCGTCAAACCTTGTATAGGGCAATTTTGTTGTAACTTAATGTGTGCCGAGCATATGAACTCACTCCAGCTGCTCCGAGAAAGAGGCTACGGGTAGTTTCAAACAGTTTTTTCTTTTTTCTGGAATATCGGTAGACCCTTAGGTAAAACCCAACATACAGTAATGTTACTACAGTTGACCGCAATGTTAAAAGGACATGGTGCGGTTGCGTATCGCACTAAAACTACGGTAGAATCTGGCACTTTGCCAGATTTCGTCATCGATCAGCGCCACAGCTGGTATTCTCGTGAGCAGAGAGACGACGGTTGGGGCCCATCGATGACGAAATCTGGAAAAGTGCCAGATTCTACAGTAGTTTTAGTGCGAGTCCGCAACCGCGCCATGTCCTTTTAACATTGCTGTCAACTGTATATCCACCCCCACAACTTTTAGAAGAACTTTTTTTCAGAACGTCTCCTCCCCCGTGGGTAGTCCCTTGTAAGTGTAATTAAAGCTTGGCTTAACTGCCTCTGGTTCAGTTCCTCCTCCTTGATCCCACAGACGATCCATGCTTTGTACCTCTAGCAAGTATCACAATTGAACTTATCGTAACAAGACATTACGTACACTGCAAAAACCATTCATATCTCAAGGACTTCTGCCTCAACTGAGTAATTTTTGTATAGGGAATGTCTAAGCTCCTAGCGTCACGTTCTGCCCTACTGATTCATCATTATCGTCTAGCAGAGATAGCAAACTACTTACCACGTGAGCACCAACAGTGTGAAGGATTTCAGCGCACCTGAATCGAAGTTATTTCGTGCATACATATTTTCAGGAAAAAATCCAAGATAAACCCGAAGAGTCGTACCAATTTTTTATATTCGGGTGTTGAGGTGAGTTCAAGATCTGTCTCAGGACATCGGTACACTCCTTTAGCGTTGATGCTACGATCTCGTTTCTACACCCGGAAAAGGTCGACTTATTGATGAACATCAAGGTGTAAAGAAGCTCTTGCAATACTTGGATTATCTTTGATTATGGAATGAGCCAAATCTCTGGAAAATTTCTATGAATGAAAGTAAAAATGCATTATTGAACAGCGGATATTTTTCCTTCGGTAAGGCTTTCATCTCCCTTCATCTGAAATCAGCCACTTCTTCTAGCTCCTCAGGACATTGCTTGGAATATAAAAAACAAGTTTGCATGAAACCCACAGCTAAGGCACAAATTTGCCATTGCTGTAGTGGGTAGATCCTATGCCCATAAATATTTTATATAGCAGCAACTTCCGAACACAAACTCCTTACACAGGGCGAATAATTTTTACCTTTTTGTGTAGACGTTGAGAAGGTTGTGTATTAGCTGCCGAGTGCATTGAAAATCGGGATTCATCTCTGTCATAGTAACAAAGTGGAGAGGACTCTGGAAAGTATAATTTCGATTGAAAGCACAGAAAAATCGAAAATCGATTTCTCCGGTTTACCGCTTGAAATGGAGAGAATCTAGGGTGATGGTCGTTATGTATTTCAGCGGTAAGAGAGGTGGGGAAACGGGGATCAGCGGCGCGCGACTGGACGGACGGGAAGAAGCAATGCGCGTATATAGACGGAACACGGTGTTTCCCCCGCCTCTCTTGTGGCTGCGAAATACTACGACCATCGCCCGAGCATCTAGCGTTGATCACAATGATGTTTCCGAACTCTCTCAAAACTTCATGCAAACGACGCTGCGACCTTTCAGAACGCGTTTGAATTTTAGCGGCGAAAGTGTTGTGGACGTGCTGTATCATGTCTATCTAAAAATCGTCAGTGTCATTCTATTAACGGCGTGGATGTGCACGCTTATCGTTGATCATTCAAGAAATAAATATTGACCACCTCGTACTGCTTAACTATGGAGTTTAATCCCTTGAAGTCATCGCAGAGAAGATAAACGGCAGAAGTCGCAATTTTTGAGAGAATGCGAAATTCATCACATTGAAGAATTTTGGCAAACCTGTTTTGGTGCTATAATCTAGTCCTTAGAGGGATCAAAACTTTAATAAACATTGGCTGAGTTCGTGCTTCGATTGGAGCCGAATATAGAGTTCGCGTGATAATTTTAGTCTGATGGATGGACGCGGTTACGACGGTAGATCACCCCGCGCGAATCGGAACCCCCATTCGCTAGTGAGGCCGCCAACGCGTCAGACTGAATCGAAAACGGAAACCATAAACTTTTCTGTATTTTCACTACTTGTAACACACACTAAATTTAACAGTGCCATTCGTAACGGCACGAATTTTGCAGGAAACGACGAAAAGCGGTAAATAGAAGAAGAGATGCGCATCCGAATGGACTACATACACTTAGCTGAACTGCTCAAGATTGGCGAGAAAAAATGCAGAAGCAAAAACACTACCCAACAAAACCCCATAATATGAAGTTCACACTAGTGAAAACTAACCTCTCTATCGGGAACTCTTAAACTGTCACCAGATGATCTGGACAAAGCTCGACGTGGTATGGGTATTCTGGTTCCAATGGTTGATGCTCTTTTTCGCAACACGAAGCTGAAGAGAAATGGTCCAGAGGTATCCGACGCAATACTTGTGCCTGAAAATTGACAAGGAAATTGCGGAAACTAGGCTCTCGAACTTTAAGTTTTGCTCACACCTGGCTTCCATTTTCTATCATGTTCATTCGAAATAAGAAAATCGCAAACAGCACAAACGAACCTCCAGAAAAAGTTGAAAGACGAAGGCCGACACTGGATCGCGACGAGCGTTGTGACATCACCGACGAGGCTCGACTTGACCATCCACCCAATGAAGTCTCTGGAAGAGTATCGAAAACAATGCATTGCTTCTTGACAAGTTTTGATAGAACGACCCGCACAACAATGAAAATTAGAAATCTACAAATTCGTGGGCCTTCTGCCTTTCGCAGAATGTGCTGCAGAACACGGAAATCCTGGGTTTATTGACGCAGAAAAAGGCCATTCAAAAATTCTAGAGTTCACCCACTTCGGCGTTATTTCAGAGGCTTCGCATCGGAATCCCAATCGACGAAAAACTTTTTGCGCCGACTCCTCAGTCGGAAGCGATACCCTACGTGGTGACTCTGAAGTGGCAGCCAACCTGAGGCCCGTGGTGCCTGGATGTCACCTCGGAATGATATATATTCTTCAAGATAGTCGTTGATTGCAAAAATACAATTGGTGAGGGGTTCGAGCCAATCACTGAATGTCCAACAGAGCACCTTCTGACCACTGGGCTGCACACGCACACACGCACACACACGCACACAGCACACACACACACACACACACTAACACTCACGCACACACGCACACACGCACACACGGGTTTTAGGAATACGCACTAGTGTCGATCTTCGAAATATAAAAATTCTTCCAACCTTGAAAATTAAGACTCTAAAATTTTCAGCGGAAATCATTAATGAGAAAAAATACCTGATATGAAAACTATTCGGAGAATTTCTCGTTAGTCTATCACTCGTGATGAAAACTGCGATACATATTATTTTCTGGTCTGATCGCCGAGGGGTCAAAACCGGTGGGCAGGCCCCGTGCTGCGCCGCATGGATGACCGATGGAGCTTCCGTACAACAGTCTGGTTACCCCGTGAATGCCGCCGGCCTCTAGGCCGTCCTCCCACTAGATGGAACTCTCTGTTTTCATTCAGAGTCAAGACGTTCTTCACCGAGCGAGGGCTTTCAGAAAATCGCCATCACTGGACGTCGCATGCTCGGGATCGGTTGAGCTGGTTGAGATGTGGTCCACACGACGGCGACGCGCAGTGAAGATGGATCATCAACGTATCAAGGTAAGGATTGTCCAGGAAGCAACCTCGCATATTTTCTCGGGGAAGACAAAAAACTCAGGAGAAAAAATAGTTCGACTCTCACCATCCGAGCTTTTTCGACTGCAGCTTTGAGTGGAGCTCCCCATCAGAAGTAGAGGTGCACAGTCAGAAACCTGAAGCATCTTTATTTCCCTTACGAACCTAAAAACAAGGTCAGAAACACAGTCTAACCTCGCCACTTCCAGTCAACTCTGGAGAATTCACAAAATATCCAAACTCAAATTGGGACATCGCAGAGGGTCGTCGAATTTCGATCTGACTTCAAGATACTACAGAAGCATACTCCTTTCGAATAAGCCTCCAAAAAAGGTAGGTTTGAGTTGGCTAACCTGCGGAAGACCAGGTATAGCTTGAGGGCTGGATGGTCGCCTAGAGTCAAACAACAGGTGTGCCTCGTCAAATGATGTTCCAGAGAGAGGTCCAGGGGATCTTAAACATACAGAAGTTTTCTGATAACCTAGAAAAATTTTCTACTTTATTTCATGCAGAGATCTTCTAACCTGGGTGGTGATGCTCCTTGAATCTCCAGTTCAGGAAGATACACATATCCCGCTTGACGTGCTTTCGATGTTGGATCATTGGATTCTTGTTGCTCACTATTCCTACTGATTTGCCTCTGAGTTTCCTTCCTTGTCAGTGGGTAATTCTGAAGCTTGCGTGTGAATTCTAGAACAGCATCGGATCCACTGGTGTTGCTTTCGTTCGAGTCTCCTAGAAAGATGACAGCGAAACGAAATGCCAAACGAGTAAAATTCATAGCGGGCAAAAGTATCGAGACAACTAGAAGCCATTATTTTGCGTGTGTTTTTTCTATAATGATCGAAAGTGTACCTAATCTAGATACGGTCGATGCGGAGTAGTTGGTCGGGTGACTGTTCTCTGCCAAAAACAGACTGCGCGGCGCGCAAGCAGAAGTGCAGAGTGATCCAGCATACATCGACCCGACGAACAATTTCGCTTTGACTGTAATTTGATTACCATAACACAGGACCATGTTAAAGTGTGTTCTGGTTCGACACCGTTCCGAAAGTGGTTATCTATAGAGCATCGCAGAAGATACATCGAAATCATTCTCTTCGTCTTCTCCACGAAACGGTCTTCGTTTAGTTTTGAACTCGGTGTGATGTTAACGAGGGCGGTCAACGACTCAGATAAAAACAGCCCACTTCCCGCCGGCCAAGTCGGGCTAGTCGAATTCGCGCGGCCCCAATTTCGTGGGCGTGGCACAGCACCCCACTTCCCGCTGAGAGAGAGCTTGTCCCGACTTCCCGCGGAGTGTCGGCGGGTAGTCGTCTTCCTCTGTCGGAAGGGCGCTGGTTATGTGGGTACAAAGAACATGTCGGCGACGGCGCAAATTTCTTGCCGTCAATGCCTTGTATAAACTTTTTTCTTAAGTTCTTGCTCCCTTCTTTCTGATCTTTGTTTTCTCCGGTTACACCTTATATAAAATTCCTCATGCTGCACCTGATTTAAGTATCCTCTGGTTCCGAGCATGATTTACTCTGTTCCCTCGCGAGCTTGTGCGGAGCGGGGGTAGAGACAGCGAGAAATTGTGGGGAGAAGGAGACGCAGCGTACGCACGCAGACGCACGCGACAAACAAAAATAAATCACACCTGGAAACAGAGGTTAGTTGCACTTATTTATGTTTTTATAGATGTCTCGATCAGGAAGAAGCGCTCATGCTTTATTGTTCCACTCTTTCGTTGCGTTTAGGCTTTTAGCACACCTTACTATACGGGTATGTGGAAATTTCTCTTTCTTGCATTTTTTTGCATTTTGGTTTTTCATTGAAGTTTTCTCCGCCGATGCAGTTCAAAACAATAAAGCTGAAGAAAAATAAATTCTTGGATTTGATGTTCACCTACTATGCATAGAATCGGAATCATTGTCGGATAATTGGATTTTTGATTACGCGGATTTGGAGGTATACTTTGTCACTCATAATTTCAATGATTCGGATTTATTCTTTATAGTAAGTCGGATACGGACTGATCCGAAATGGTGATTTTTCGTTGAATTTTGACTTCACATAACGATTTGGATTCAATGTGTTTTGGGTATGAACCAGCTGGTGACTAACAAAGAACGTTTTCCTTAACTAATCTAAAAAAGTTTTTTAACCCCTACCCAGAAAATTCTCATTTTCTCATCCCCCATGCTGAACCTGAATCGTGTTTGTGCTTGACTTTTAAAACAACATTTTAGGAGTGCTGAGTGCAAACCCTCGCGAAAGCATTCTTGGATGTTGCATCAGCTGATGGGCATTGAGTGTTGTTTTTACGGTCAAATTTAAAAGTGATCTTCTGGCTTGTAGCTAAATGTATTCGCTCTTCGTGTTGTGGGGAACTCTGTTTGTGTTAGGTACATATGAGTTATGTTGATCTGTTGAGCGCTGTTACTTGTTTATGATAAATTACATTTATTTTGAGGACTACTGCATTGTAAGCATTTCTTCTAAACATGGTAGAGTGTCGGTAAGTAACGAAAAGCTTGGATAGCGACTTAGAAGGAAACGCTAGACAGTAGGGTTTTGGCGCGAAAAGTGCATGCATACCGTTGCGAAACGTAATCCAAATTTCGGTTGTTTGCGAAAGAAAAAAACCAGGGATGGCAACTTTTCCTCTGCTCATGTATTAAAGCTAGCAGAATCCTAATGAAACGGCCGCGAATCACTCTGCAGTCATTAGAGGGTGGACATAACAATATCGTCCACAACATCCGCCCTCCAACTTCGCGGAGCTAAAAAAAGCGTTTTCTTGCGATTTTCCGCCCTTTTCTCATATCTCCATCATATTTATGTTTTCCGGCATAAAAAGATATTGCTAGAATAATCCCATCAAGATCAACAAGATGGTGTCAAAATTTTGTTGATTGCTTTAACTATACGTTAATTATATGTGTTTTTGTTGCATTTTACGGAATACGTTTTCACTCGTAGGAATGAAAGAGCCGGCTGGGCATGCTAACGAGTCAAAACGCGTTTGCGAAGGAGCAACATACCTATAGTTGACGAATACTCAAAGCTATCAACAAAATTTCAATACCATCTGGATGGAGCGATTCTAGCAATATCCTTTTCATCCTGAAAATGCAGATTTGACGGAATTATGAGGGAATGACGGAGAATCGCGACAAAACGCTTTTTTCGCAAAGTACGGAGGCGGGTATTTTAATTGCCGCGAAATGCAGGTAAAGCGACGGCAAAATAACGAGCAAGTATTGTTTCATTGCCTAAAAATGTCCATGGAAGGGTTAGAAAATGTCAATGAAAGTGCCGCAAAAGATCCGCTAATCGCTCTCTAACTGCGAATCGCTTTTCAATGTGGTGAGAGCTGCAGATATGAGGTCCGCAGAAGATCTGGTCTTGACCGTGTGATTGGCCGCAGAGTGATGACAAGTAGTTCGAAAAATGTCCGCAGACTGCTGATTTGGTGTGCGCAGAATGTGATTTAAAGGCAGCATACACGCTCGCAAACATGGTCGAGATATCAGCATACCTAGGCCCGCACGGCCCCTACCATGTCGTCAACGACGTCTCAAGCGCTAAAAATCATCCAGGATGACAATATTCGAGCAATCATGTCTCGCACGCCCGTATTTTCACACCCCCTCGAGTAACAGAATGAAAAGTTAAACTTGAGAAAACATGTGATAATTCAGAGTGATAGTACTATCAAATGGGAGTGCACGAGAGAAACAGCTCGATTTACCTGGATATTACATGTTTGTGCACAGATGAAAACTTCCATTTTCAAGAGCCAGCAGGAGTAGAGCGGCATTCCCGAACGCGGATGAGAGTTTATGGGTGTTTAGACAGGTAATATTCAAGTTAACCGAGCTGTTTCTCTCGTGCACTCCCCTTTGATAGTGCTATCACTCTAAGTTTCTACATGTTTTCTCAAGTTCAACTTTTCATTCTGCTACTAAAAGGGGTGTGAAAATAAGGGCGTGCGTGACAGGGATGGGCAAATACTGTCATCCTGGATGGTTTCCAGCTCTTCAAACGTCGTTCACAGCATGGTAGGGGCCGTATAGGCCTATTTATGCTGATATCTCGACCATTTTGCGAGCGTGTATGCTGCCTTTAAAGGCAGTTGTTGCGATGAAAAACGTTATCTAAAAAACTATAAAAATCAGCTTAGATCGAGAACAGCTGAAAAACTAGGAAGGTAGCGCGGTGAAAAACGGGCTAGAATTAGAGTTTTTAGGGCCCAAGGATGCTAGTTCGTGCACACGTGCACAGCGCCGCAAAAAAAATCGCCGCCTCATGCCGAGCAGTCAAAAATCATCGACATCCAGAGGAAGTAATAAACTCAAATTTACGTAATGTAAAGAGTTGACCAATGAAAGCAAGCACTTCAGTCAATGTTTTTGACTACATAGATGAGTCCGAAAGATAATGTTTATTGGTTGAAATTGAATTTCAAGCCAGCTGATGTTCTTGATATTAGAGATCATCGCTGCCGATGATGTGGAGTGGGCTCGTCCACCAGCAAAAGACAAGAAAGTTCAGGCTCCAAATTTGGGCCAAAACAGCGGTTTTTTCGCGATTTTTCTCATAGGTCCTACTACTCTTAACCCAGGAAAGGATTTGGAGAGAAAAAGACGACAAGCATATTTGATCGCGACCACTGCCTTTAATTGGCCGCGAAATGCTGATAGAAGGTTCGCGAAACGGTGAGAGAACGACCGAGAAGTGTGCGCGGGCAGTTGACGATCCATCGCTGAAGACTGTCCGCGGCCGATCTACAAGCCTCCCGCGGGAAGGGTTGCGGGACGTCGGATAATAGGACCGCGGGAAGTGGGCTGTCTGTATCTGAGGAGAGCTCATTCAAGCTGTTCGCAGAGCAACATGGAAATAATTACTCTAATAATTGCTCTGTTTGTTTCTAATTTTTTTCTCATTTAGCCATCCTTTTTGAACCCGAATAACTGTTGGCTGCTGCGGATCTTACCCAAAACAATTTTTTCTTTGAGTGATTGGCCTTTAGTTTCCGAAGAGCTTATAATCAAAACGTCAGATCTACCAAATTGAGGAACTGTTTTCGCAGGCGAGAACATTAGTTGGCTTTAGGGCTCTTTTTTAGTCAGTTTGATGCATATTAATTACTCTCATGTTTCTGTTCGTCGTGTATGATTGACAAATAAATAACTAATAAATAAAAAATAATAATAATAATAATAATAATAATAATAATAATAATAATAATAATAATAATAATAATAATAAGAATAATAATAATAACAATAAAAAAATAATAATAATAATAAGAATAATAATAATAATTATAATAATAATAATAATAATAATAATGACTTACTTGACTTATTCGGTTGGCTTTCGCCTGACGCGGTCATTCCGCATCTTCACCGAGGTGTGCCGTCCTAGTAGTCAGCCGTGTCCATTTTTCACGGTCTTCAGCCACAATTTGAACACATTCCATCAAGCTGTCACTATTCCATTTCCTGCGAAACGAAACATCGCGCCTGAACTGTCTTCCGATGCCGAGTGACTTCAAATCCTCTTTAACCACATCCGTCCAGAACTTTCGCCTACGCCCAGGTGGTCGTTTCCAGACAGGATTTGGAAACATTCTTAGGGCGTGTTGTACGAGACGATCCGGAGTTCATCTTAGTATATGCCCGAGCAGTCGAAGTCGACTTTCCATTGCTGCTTGAGAGGGCTTTAGGAGATGCTGGCACCTCCCTCGTGTCAAGCGTTGATGTACTGCGTCGATTTCCTTGTAAAGGTCTTCGTTATGGCATACACGTGGCCAGAAATATCCAAGCAAACGCCTAAAAAGCTTCCTCTCCGTGCAATCCAACCTTTCCATCTGCGTCTTCGGTGCTGCCCACGTCTCCGATCCGTACATCATGATAGGGCGAATAGCGGATAGGTAGACGCGCAACTTGACTTCCTTCGCGATGGTGGTAGACCACAAACACTTGGTTAGAGAATTGAATGCAGACGTAGCTTTTGCACATCGTTGTCGAATATCCGCTGCATAACTACCATCGTTCTTCAACAAACAGCCCAAATAACAGAAATCGTCCACCAGTTCGATACGTTGTCCGTCCACACAAACTCCCGTTGAAGGCCTCTGACAATGAGAGACCCACATCTGCTTGCATTTGTCGGGACGAAGACGAAGTCCATAGGCTGCGGCACACTTCGAAACGAGGTTCACAATCCTTTGCAGTTTTGCGTTGTTTTCAGCGAATAATACAATGTCGTCGGCGTACTCCAGGTCGGCAAGGGAGCGTCCTGATGGTGTTAGGATCACATCCGCAGGAAACCTGTCTGCAACTCTACGCATTATGTCCACAAAGCCGAAGGTGAAAAGAAAAGGTCCTGCAACGGCTCTTTGCCTTACTGCTGTTTTCACCTCGAAAGCTGACGTAAATCCGACAGGTGTACGAACTGCTGCTGTTGTTCCTTTGTTCATGTCCTCGATTAACCGAACATACTTTTCCGGGACTCCATCTGCTCGCAGAGCATTGAGCAATCGATCACGATGAGGAGAGTCGAACGCGGCTTAAAAGTCCAAAAAGGCAAGCTGTAATGGCTTCGAATACCGCTGCCACGATTCAGTTACTCTTCTCACGACGAACACTTGGTCGATGGTCGATCTTCCAGGTCGAAAACCGGCTTGCTCATCTCTGGTCGTTCCTTCACGATGTTTGGTAAGTCGCTCGAGAATGATAAGTTCTAAAACCTTGTACATGACACGAAGTAGAGAGATTCCTGTGTAGTTCTTAGGATCCGTGACGGATAGCTTCTTGTGAAGAGGTACGATGATCGCATGTCTCCACGAATCGGGTATCCTTTCGCTCATCCATATGGTACGGATGGTGTTGGTCATTTCACGAATCCCAGACGGAGGAAGAGCTTTCAGCATTTCAGCAGTGATGTTGTCATCTCCACCTGCCTTTCCATTCTTCATTTTCCGGACACAATCCAAAACTTCAGACTCAGTCGGCGGTTCCTCACTGACATCGTAATCTGCTTTCTGAACATGCAGGAGCTCAGGTACTGATGGCGCTGGACGATTCAGTAGTGAACTGAAGTATTCCTTTCATATTGACGGCGTCGCATCACCAACTGCAATTTCATTGGTAGTGTTCAAAACAGGAGAACATCTCTTCATCTTCCCGCTATACTGTCGCAGCAACGTGTAGGCTTTCCTCGGATTCTTCTCCTCTCAAGCCTTCTCAAACTCCTTCGCTCTACACGTCAACTCTCGTTCGCGGTCACTTTGAAGCTGCCGACGCAACTCCCTCCTCAGACGCTTCTCCTCCACGAAGTTTCCTGCAGTTCGGAGAGCGCATACTCTGTTGTAGGTAGATGTTGTTTCTTCTGAGACGTAGGCGAATTTCTTTTTAGGCTGTACAACCGGGAAAGCCTCTTTCGAAGCGTCCTGGATGCACTTGACAAAAAAATCCGCGTCGCAAAGTTTCTTCTTAGTCCGTACTTCGATGTGAATAGAAACGCGTTGTCGAAAATTCCTTCTGCACTCTTCATCTCTGAGACTTGTCATGTCAATCCTCTGGAGAGGCTGAGCCCCTCGCTTCCTCTTATGAATCCTCGCAGTGAAGTTCAGCAGAACAGGACGGTGATCCGAATCGAATGCGACATCCCACACAGCTCTAGACATTCGAATGTCCGATACTGGAATATTCCTCGTCAGGACATAGTCAAGCTGTAGTTTCAAAGTTGTCATCTTCCGCTGCTCTTCTGGAGATAGCTGGCTTGATACCTGCCACGTAAGCTGATGGCGGCGAAGATTCCTCTTGAATGTCGATGCAATAATCAGACCACTGCGTTCACACAAGTCGACAAGGCGGTAGCCATTGTCCGATGTTTGCTCCACTGGGTAGAACCTTTTACCGAATACTTCGGATTCCTGATCAAGTCCCATCTTCGCGTTTGCGTCGATTCCCACGACAGCAGCATGTTGACAAGGTATCCTGGCTAGCGACGTATTGAGTTCCTCGTAGAAGGCATCCTTGGAATTGTCTTCGGCGGTTTCGGTGGGCGCAAGAGCACTCACTATCCAGAGATTGAATCCTCTGTGATCCATCAGTCGCACAAAAGCATTCCTACACGACATTGAGCCGAATTCCTCGATCATACCATTGAAGCCCTTCCTTACAGCTATTGCACAGCCTCCCACTCTCCTATCATCAGCGTTACCGCAGTAGATGGCCCTACTCTCCGACATTGATAACGGGTCTATCCTTGAGGCGAGTTTCCTGCAAAGCAGCAAACAGTGCATGGAAGTAGCTCAGAAGATTGGACAGAGCAGATTGTTGGATATCACTCGACAATGACCGGCAGTTCAGGGTGGCGAACTTGTGGCTTGTGGCCAAAGTCTCCATGAACTTCCTAGGTACCCTAAGGTGTTATGGACCAGAGGCCTTAGTGTGCCGGACGGCGACACCTTTATGCAATGTGCGGGATACTTTCTCGAAATAGTTGTTCACGCCATATCGCTCGAACGTTCCCTGTGTACACTCAAACGTCTGCTGGGCTCAGTAGAAGCAGGGGCACCAACGAGCAGGTACCAACAGACTTGTATACACACCCCCAATAATAATAATAATAATAATAATAATAATAATAATAATAATAATAATAATAATAATAATAATAATAATAATAATAATAATAATAATAATATTAATAATAATAATAATAATAATAATAATAATAATAATAATAATAATAATAATAATAATAATAATAATAATAATAATAATAATAATTACTCGCAGTGTTTATTCAACACCGTTTCTGAATACCTTTCGCTACTCTGCAAAGAAAATGCGATTTGAGAATTGTGTGAGTCCTACGCAGTATTGTTATACGTCGCGCTTGTAGTGGAAGAGCAACTCACTTCTCGAATGACGCTTACACGGATCAGTGCCCATTCGTCCTCGAAACAACGACTGTATATACTTTGGAAAATGCTTCTGTACACTACTCGACGACGATGTCGTCTTCTTTGATCGATTTGATCCGCTGCTAGTGTCTGTTCCTAATCTGAATCGCAGAAATGATTCATAGTATTGGAATCCATTCTTCGGCCCTTTTAGATAATAACGACATAGGGTTGTATCGCGAATTACAAATAAATCATAAGAAGCTAAAAATCATAGAGAAAGCTTGAAATGCGGACGAAACTGTCGTACCTTTTCCGTCTCCCTCGATGTTTCATATCCTTCGATCCAGAACTTGGACGTTTAGGGCGAATTATCTCTACGGAACTAAACATTTATGATTGGCGAAATTCTAAACCCGCAAAAAAACCCCTTGTCAGCCTGGTCAGACTACACTATCTGTTTAGCTCACAGCGATGTGACAACGTGCGAACACGCATGCTTTAGTATGGCAGACAAGGGCATCGGCGCAATAAGACGTGGTCGATAAGTTCGGATGACGTCAGACGGACTTCACGAGTCATCCAAAAGCTTGCGCTGTGCGAAATAGCACTGCGTAAATTGACCATCGCAGCCTACGGCTTGCGATGGTATTTTGGACCACATGAGAAATTGCTTTCGAGCTTTCCAAACGGGCACGAACATGGACTGTTGACGCAGTAGCTAACATTCTGACCGAAGCGCATTTCTACTTACTCCGGACAGTTCCTTTCTTTTGCTGATTAAGGCTGAGAAATTTTGATGCTCTGAAAAGACATGCACTGGATGGGACTTGAACCTCAGTGAAGCTATGTGTGCATCGCCTCTCACCACCGCTAGACCAGAGCCCAAGACAGATTAGAACCTAGATTCCCGTCGGCCAAACAGTTCTCTCTCCACTCAAGCCCCTTTCATAGCAGTTCGCTTCTACTAGCCAACATTTACAAAACCCATCGACCCAACAGATCTTGCACTGAGTCGCGGCAAATTGGAACAGTTGGCAGTTTCGGTCGCCACCGCCGAGCGATTTAGGTATTTCATGGCTGATTTTATTTATTTATTTATTGAATACGCTGCTTAAGACACACGTAATAGAAAAATAGGGATGACTAGAACATGAGTAGTGGAAGGCATGGAAAGCGAGCATTGGCATGACAGTTCTAGAAACTCAACAGCTTCTTTCCTGCAGTGCGTTTGAAATTCAATAGAGCACGAGGAATGGGCAGTGGAGTGACGCTAAGATTCAAAGAAATAAAGGTGGATCTAGCTCTACATGAGAACGAAAAGCTCTCGTATTGCTTTTGGGAGCTGAATAAGAGATTTTCTCAGTGCATTCCCTAGTTCTGGAGCGAAATAGCCTAAACAATTTTTAGACGTTAGTTTTCATTAGACCTGATAGAATTTTGAAGACTACGCATGCATCATAGAGTCGTCGGCGAGAATATAAGGAATGAAGTTTAAGCTCTCTATTCCTGACTTCTGCATTGGGTATGCTGTCATAAGGCCCTATGTTAGCTCTGATATATATTCTTCGCGTAAAGTTGATAGAAGCGACCTGTTTGATTTTGCTGTCGTTACGACTAGTCGCGTCGCTCTCATGATGGAAGCGATTCGTCTAGTCGAAGCGACTAGACCGTAATGTTTCGTCAAGACGTAGGGCTCTCGGCGCTAAATTGAGGACCTCACACGCTTTTGGCGTGAATTTTTATTGTTTGCTCCACTATTATAGATCTTGTATCCATCTTGCATTCCTGGAACTTTTCGCTTTCAACACTCTTGCGTTCCAGTTAGTTTCAGTCGAATCTTTTCAATGAGGTATACATAAAAATACATGAGAATGACATCATTACCACTAGCGAATGGTTCACAAAACATTTTCTAACTTCAATAGAAATTATCCGAAAACTAGTGAATGATTGCATAGCTGAGAAAACTGTGTTGTTTCTATTCCAGCTGAGTCGTCCGTAATTCCTCGTCTTTTTTACGAAAAATTGCGTCCGCCCAAGCGATATCAAAAGCTACAATACCCGCACTAATTTTCTCAGTAAAGCCGCAAAAGTCGCGAAATCGCGGCTTTTGCGACTTTTCGTCATAACTCCGCCCAAAGTGCTCCTTCTGAGCAATAAAAGACATATTTCGAATTAGCATCGAGAGCTCTTTCTTTTGAGCTTCCGCATGTCTTACGGCCAAACAAGGCATATAGGGCACAACAAGTGAATTGTGCCTGGACCCAAATTTTCCCGGCACGATTATCACATGTCGCATGATAAATCAGCCGCAGTACGTAAATGCGGACAGGAATCTGGCCCCGATAACGACAGTACGTGGCTTAGCAGTACTAATACACTGAAGATGAGAACCATGATAAAAAAGACTTGGACGCAGAAGTGTGATCAAGCCGCGAGCGGACGCTTCGCATATACATGGAGCTAGGCGCGCCTCAATCTTGATGTTTAAACGGACTTTGTTCCATGTTTCAGTAATCTATGTCATTTGTCGCCATGCATATGGAAAAATTTCAAAGATTATTCTTCGAAAGCCTGGCAGATTCCAACCACGTGGGTCATGAATGCCTATGAATAACTTACCGCGTGCTATAGCATCGCATGGCGTCGACCGCACCACGTTGTGATTCAACGCTGCGGTAGGAATGAGCCGATGATCTGGGGACCATCCGTAAAGTTTAATTCTCTACATTGAATTCCAGACGTTGATATTTAGTAAGTAACCCCTTGGAAAGACTTTCTTTCCAACCTGCCTGTAGTCGCTGATTTGACCCCCGCTCCTACCGTCACCCGAGTGAAACTCTGCCCATGGAAATCGAACTATTTCGCGTGGACATCGCTCATTGAGCGAGACAGGCAAGACAGTGCGCTTTCGACACTATCAAAAGTGGGGGTGTGCAGGGCGTGGAGAGGCAGAGACGCAGAGATGCAAAGCGAGGGACTAATGATAAATTGCTCTTTCAGATCTGAGAAACCGAAGGATTTATCCCAACCAACAAGTTATCGATGATTACTTCACGATTTAGAGTTTGAAAAGACTAGATGGCAAAAAATCTGAGATGGTTTTTCGAACTATTTATCATGCGCAGCGAGCAGCTGCAAATATTACCAGCCCCTGAGAGGGAGTACGGGCCTTCTTGGAATGGCTGCAGTGAGATCGCTCATTTGACGTCGCTGCGAACCACTTTTCACGTCCTTAGTTTTCTCTAAGTTCTCCACCATGGGTGAATTCAGACACAGTTGATGAAAAAAATTGCTACTCTCCGTAAATCTAAGCAAGAGGAGGCTTGTGGCTGTAGAAATGGTGACATACTCGGGTTTAGAAAGTCAAAAAACCGAGATTTTGCAGAAAAAGTCGGTCGGCAAAGGACTGTTCATCAAATTGTTTTCTATCACGTTAACACTGTTAAGGTGGACGTGGTATTACGTCAAATAACCAGAAAATACTTCATTTTCCCTCTCGCCAACTCGATTGATTGTGTTAGCCCTATATGCCTTGTTTGGCCGTAAGACATGCAAAAGCTCAAAAGAAAGAGCTCTCGATGCTGATTCGAAATATGTCCTTCATTTCTCAAATGGAGCGTTTTGGGCGGAGTTATGAGGAAAAGTCGCAAAAGTCGCGATTTCGCGACTTTCGCGGCTTTTTGAGAAAATTAGTGCGGGTATTGTATTTCAAGTCGCGGCACCGAGCGAGTTGAGATCGCAGCGGTGTCGTTGGTCGCTTCGACTTTCAGTGTCATTGATTGTTCGACCACCTATCGACTGAGAGAACAAATTGACTCAGCGATTCGCCGAACGTCATTCGAAATTCTCACTCGGGTGATGGTGGTTTACTACGGGCCCAAGTAATTTTCTCTTGCACGTAGATAGCATATACAAAGGTACTGTTCACCACCTATAGACCTTTAATTGTTAAGGTTGAATGAGTATACCTCGATCTTCGAATGTGGACCCGCTTTGAGGATCGTGAGCCCTGGTCTACCCGAAGGAAATTTCTACTTCCTTTGCCATCGTCTCTTCGATCGAATGATTTCGATTTCCCGAAGCATCTGAAATCGGTGTCTAGATGTTCAAACCTATGTCGTTGTCGTTGGCCAACCTTATATTGTTGCCTAAGCTACAACTCGATTGTGCGCGAGGATCAGTAATTGTCTTGTGAACTTGGTCAACAACGGCCACTCTCTTTTTCGCGACGAGCCCTTCAATTGACACTGTTGCTCACGAAAAACCAGTGAGATGAAAGGAAGATTATGCTCACCGAGATCCCATGAAAGTTTGTGGAGGAGAAGACGGAGGAGAAGAACGGAATCGAGCATGAGACCTAGTTTACACAGGTGAGCTTCAAGTTGTTCGAGTGAAATTAGAACTTGGCATCCTAACTGGGTCAGCCGCTCTTCAATTTTCTCAGGTGTCTGTATAAAATTACGAATCACAGTCCCACCCATGCAATTGTATGCCGATAAAAAGCACATCAATGCTCACAAGCCTTGCTTCGTCATTACTTCCAATAAATGCAGGGGGTGATCCAGCACTCGGAGACTCTTCGGTGATGGGTTCATTCGTAGAGAGATAATTTGCTTGTTTTGTGAGCTAAAATGTTCAGTGAGTGATGCCGAAAAAAAAAACAAAATTATCGAAATGTCAAACCTCTGCCACTTCAGCGAGTACTTGTAGAAGTATGCCTTCAACAGACATGGCTGATCGAGAAAAAGAACTTGTGTTTCGAGGGGTTGAGCAAGTGTCGCATATGTAATCATCTTCGTTCGGATGTGTCGATTGTTTTGTTGTCACGGGACCCGCTTCAAAGCCTTCAAAGCCCGTCAATAGAATGCGCGCACAGAGCAATGAAACCTCGATTTATTGTATAGAACGATATTTCCTTTAACTTTTTGTTAAACACAGCTAGACTCCAAATTTGGTAGAACCTTACTTGTAATTGTGAAAAGATTAACACGACTGCCAACGCGGTCGCCCATTCCGACATAGACCAGTATCCTAGCGGCGTGATACTTGACGAACAAGCCATACTTTGTACTGTGGTTCGTATAATACCTGAAATAAAGTTATGAGAGTTTCAAGTTACTTTTCATTGTTACCCACTAACTTCAGCCTCAGCATATAGCTTTGACTTGTCTGATCTAATTTGCTGGAAAGACAAGGTATATGTCTATACCATTCTACTCCGAAAGCCTTATTGTTAGTCGCAAAATAGCCCATAAATACGTGATAATGTTGAACGCGGCAGAAAGTTATTATTACTCAGGTTTAACTAGTTGTCCAAAATACGCAAAAGACTTGTTGAGAATTGGCCGACAATCGAGAAGTTGTTCAGAATGTTCGAAGAAGTTGTCAAGAATTCTGTGAAACGGAGTGATTGCCTAGAGTTATACCAGAATCGTACAGAATTTGGCATAAAGTCCTCGATAATTCAGGATGAAAGAGTAGTTGTCGAGAACTCAGGCGAAATATTGGACAATTTCTCCTCCACTCTGCCGACGGGTGGTAAGATGCCTGCGAGGCAAGGATGACCGGGATTTCGATTTCCGATTTACCGATTTTCGATGGTCCTCCCGATTTCCAAATTCCGATTCCCGAAAAATGATCCAAATGTGGAAAAAATCGAAAGCCATTACAGGGTTACAATTATAGTAGTTTAATAGTGTAACCTGCCCAACCTTCAGGAGGTTTTCTATGGTGCTGAACTTAAAGGCAGTGGTCACGATGAAAACCGTTATCGAAAAAACTACAGAAATCAGCTTATATCAAAAACAGCTGAAAACTACATATAAAGGTACCACGGTGAAAAACGGGCTAGAATTAGAGTTTCTAGGGCCCAAAGATGCCCGTTCGTGCACACGTGCACAGCGCCGCAAAAAAAGATCGCAGTCTCATGCCGAGCAGTCAAACATCATCGACATTCAGAGGAAGAAACAAATGCAAATTTATCTAATCAAAACAGTTGAGCAATGAAAGAAAGCACTTCAGTCAATGTTTTTGGCTAGATGTGTACATAAATTTGAAGATTCATTGATTGAAATTCAATTTCAAGCCAGCTGATGTTCTTGATATAAGAGGTCATCGATGCCGATGATGTGGGGTGGGATCGTCCATTATCAAGAGACAAGAAAGTTCAGGCTTCAAATTTGGCCCAAAACAGTGTTTTTTCGCCATTTTTTCTTACAGGTCCTACTACTCGAGACCCAGAAAATGGTTTAGAGAGAAAAAGAAGACGAGCATATTAAACCTGAGATCTCTTTGCACTTTTCAAAAGAGCAAGGGATTAGACCTACGTATCGACAGGAGCTATGTTCGCTTGAAGTATACCAAGAACTTTGTGAGAATGAGTTCTTTTTCAACAAATGCAGATTTAACCATTTCTAAACTGGGCTCTTCTTTGGGGAGAATTGTGTTTGTTCATCATTTTATCCTAGGCCAGCAGGCCACAACTGCGCAGAGACGATAACCGTGTTTGATGATTGGATGGTAAAAGGCCCCGCCCTCCGATTTTTGGTCATAAATTCATGCTGTCGCGTGGCTGGATCTCACGTAACATCATATAGCGCAGAACGGCACGAAGAGCTCAAGACTTTCTCAAGTTTTCATATTGCTTCTTTCCTCACCGATGAAGGGGTAGAAACCGAAAATCGAAAAGTTTTCCCTCAGAATCTTTTTTTTTCTCATTCATAATTTTATTTATGTATACCGTATTCCCTCTTTTAGAAGTACATGTACTTCTAATACTCAGGCCCCTATTTTATATGTACTTCTATTAGAGGTGTACTTCAGATAGAGGCTGTACTTCTAATTCTCAGCCCTTTCTTTTTGGTGTACTTCCATAAGAGGTGTGCTTCTAGTAGAGGGTGTACTTCTACTATTCGGCACAATTTTTTGAACTTCCAATAGTAGACTTCGCATTTCTGGCAGAGATTTTCAGTATAACACCGAGAGTTTGTATCTATTGAAATTTCAGACTGCAACCTGGAAATCTTAGCCACTTAGGCCCAATCAAATTTAGGCTTTCACAATAACTGATATCATATTTTCAAGACCAATATTCACACCCTCTCCAAGTCAATTTTTTTCCAAAATCGTTTAGGTCTGGTCTCGATTTTGTTGACACTCCTTTTATGGGAAAGAAAGAATCGACTAGTAAGGCTTAAAAACAATTTAACTGATCGCCTTTCGAGCCGTCCAGAGCGATTGAAAAAGGGCGGTTCTTGAGCGACTTAAGAACAGCTCTTTCTGAAGCGAGTTCTTTGCGTTCACCATCCACTGCGGGTAAATCTACCATTGGTGGCTCCTTATTTCCTCTCCGTATAAACGATTCCACAACATGAATTATCCAATTTTCATAACGCTGGGGAATACTGGCTTTTCAAGGACCGTTAAGGTCAACGTCTTGCGCGAAAACAGATCAACTTTGAATGATTAAAACTCAGTCAATTCGATTTTTTTGTAAAGTACCTGAAAGGCAGTGTCCACGATAAAAACCATGTCTGATTTTTCGATGGAGATCGGCAGCTGCGGGGCCTAGCGCAACCCCAACGTTGAAAAAACCAAGAAAAATGAACTCGAAACGGTCCCCTACGGCCCCAAAGTTGGACACCCGTCAGCTCGTCATCCCCAGATGCACTTTCCACGCCCACTGACGTGAATAATTGAATGCTCGAGGTTGTGAGATGAGCGATGGTTTCCGATCAATAGCCCCGTTCTTCCCTTTATTCCCAACTTCTCTCTTTACTCAGCTCAGTTCGCATACATCGGCTGCAAAAGACGGAAGTTACAAGATTCGGACAACTCGTCCACCATGCTTCCCTAGCTCAATTTTTGAGGGACCATATCTCCGTTCCTAGATGGTCTTGTACGATTCCAAAAACATCATTGGAATCAGCATGAGACCGTCTTCAAGATAGGCAGGAGAGCAGAAAAACGATTCTTCTCGTGAACACTGCCTTTAACGAAGTCCGTGCATTCCTCAGATCTTTGTTAAGAAGTTCCCGAGGACAATAGACCTGATTCGGTCGTTATCACTCGGTTGAGGAGTGAGGGGCGAGACATTTCCTTCCGGGGAGACGTCTCGCCCCTCTCCCCTCGAATTATACACAACGAGTGACGTTCGAAACAGTCGACTCGGGGGGAAAACAAGGGAAGTTCGCTTCACGGTTGTTCCAATCTCCTCCTCCCGAATGTGATGAACGAGAAAACAAAGCCGCAGTGTATACGGTAATGCAAACAGGCCGATTCTCGAGATGGTCTCGCATTTCGCAAGTTGAGGGAGCAGATCTGCCACTCAAGGACTGTGTAGGGTATCTCTGTCCGGATTTCAGTGAAGATAACAAGCTTCTCTGTAACCTTTCGTTAGGAGTGAATATTTTTGACCCTATTCCAGTTTTCCAAGAACAGGAAGCTGCTGAAAACAGCGAGTTTTGCAAGCTGATTTTTGATCAATCAATAAACAAGCGGTGTTGTGTTGCGACAGAATGGGGAAGACTGGCGATCGGGAGAACAAGGGAAGACCTGCTGGCAGGAGGTCCCCTCCGCCTCCCCTCGATTCGGGCGAACTTCCACAGTTGTTTTGAGGGAAGTTCCGTCGTCGTTCCCGGGAACATCCTCACCAATGTCTGAGTTCGCCGTGAATAACAGTAATATCAAGTTTCAGTTCTGTGTTATTTTCTTGGTCATCTGAAGTTCGGTGAAGTTAGATCGGAAGTTGTCCCATACCAGCAATCTTTGACCGAGAAAGGGGTGGCCTATAGTTTTTTTGTGTTTTTGTGAATATTCAAACCTCACAATAATAAAAAAAAAACATCCCGTGCAAACCCATTCGAATTGCCAAACACTTACTCGAGTACCGGAGGTCCATTGCGAAAAGAGGTGATTTTTAAAAGAGTGTACTTCTAATTCTCAGACCTCTGTTTCAAATGTACTTCTAATAGAGGTGTATAGTGTACAGCAATTGAAGTAAGACCTGGTGAGGTTGCGGACTCTTTCTAACATACTGCAGTGTAATTGTGTTATCACTCATTTTTTTTCCGAAATAACTGAGATTGGTCGGTGAGTTTATATTTCCACTCTCACATTTCCACCTGTTTTCATTGCTTCCACAGATGTAGTCATATCGATGAAAACGCAGACTCACTGATCTATCACAGTTGTTTCGGAAAAATGAGTGATACCACTAACAAACTACCGTATGTTATGACGAGTCCGCAACCTCACCAGGTCCTACTTCCATTGCTGTAGACTAATACTCAGACCTTTATTTTGTATGTACTTCAAATAGAGGTGTACTTCTATTAGAGGAAATACGGTATGTGGGTTTACAGTTTGAGCAACATATGCGAGCTGACCTGAGTAAAGAGAGAAGTTGAGAATGAAGGGAAGAACGGGCTAATGATTGGAAACCATCGCTCATCTCACGATCTCGGGCATTCATTTGTTCACTTCTTTGGGCGTGTGTTGCGCTTTTGGGGTTTGCCTTGCGCTCGAAGTGGCAACTTCGGGCTCTTTTGGAGCGTTTCCTGGCCCGTTTTTATGCGTTCTTTTGACGTCAACGTTACATTGTGCCCCTCCACTACCCATTACTTGTGTCAACTGGAACACAATTTTTATCGTGAACTCTGCCTTTAAGAGACAGCATACAACCTCGAAAATGCTAACACTTTCATGACATGAATTGAAGGTTCGAAGCTGTTAACATCAGGAGCTGACAAAAAAAAACTCGACAACAAAGTGTGATGTCAACGGAGAAATGAAAACTCGTTCTTGCATTGAAGTGGACCTTGACGAGTTACGCCGCATCGTCCACGCTTGTTAGAGGTAGAGAAGCTAGTCAACTCGTACGTCCTGGTTTATGATACTTACGCCTTTGGGACCGTGAGAAACGGGACAGAATGGCCGTATCTGAGCATTCAAGTTGAGAATATCTGTACTGCGAGGCGAGGTTAGGCAAAAAAGATGGATTTCAGAGGCTTTGGCGGATCAAGGTAGCTCATATACGGCCATTCTGGGTTGTTTTTTTACGCTTCCAACGGCGTAAGCGTTCCTGTGCAAGCAATATAAATCTATTATCGTCGCTCTCACGGCTTTTTCGAGCGTGTATTTTCGTTATGTTCGTGTATTTTCGCTATGTTTATTTTTTCGATTTTCGAGCATGGAAAAATTGACCGCTATGATGGATGGTGCCCATTAGTGCGATCAAGCAATCAGCACACTTATCAGCATTTCCTTGGCTTGATCATTCCTGTAATCTGAATCTTCATTTGTAAATTTCAAGGGGGGCGGATCTGGGGCACCAGGCGTGTCTGGGGCCCCAAAACGCTTGTTTGCAGCCGTTATTTTGCCGCCCCTGGCTCGTTTTCTACCGTTCTTTCAACTCTGGGAGCCTAGGATCCTTCTGGCCTACCACTTCATGGTGGAAAGTCAACGAGGATGATCATCGTGAACGCCGCCTTTAAATTTTGGAGAAAAAAACTTGTTCGAAAGCTTCCGAGCGTTCAACTTCCCGCCCCTTAGACCGGGATCATACTTCCATCGACTAGCGACGCTATGTGAGGTTTACGATGAATATCGACCCAAAATCGATATGCCCGATATGCACTGTCACTGTCGTTTGTCGTGGGAAGTATGCCTTAGGCTTAGTGCATACTTCGTCGTGGGTGCGACGGCGTCGCCGCGACAGAGAGTGCTCAACGACGTGATCGGTGGTAGGCCGGTCGCCTGCGAATGGAGATGACGCAATACTGCGTCCACGACAAAATACACACTATTTTCTTGACAGAGTGTTTGTTCATCTCCTTTCGGAAATAGGGTCTAATCTTCTATCATCCAACACAGGCTCGTGTGTGGGTGCTCAACACGAAGCTGGAATTCATTTCGTCCTCTCCCTTTTTACCTAAATACTCTAAATATTAGGTGATTTTGTTCAATTTCAGATTTGATTAAAACTTCACCTCTGGAGACTTTTAAGGCAGTGATCATTGATAAGATACTTCTTTCGATATTTCAAAATCATTTAAGGTTTAAGGTAATTGACGTTTTATACACCGTAAAGATCGCGAATCATAAAAAATCTTAACCGATGGTGAATTGCGTAGTGATCAGCACCCACAAAGACCCATTCTAGGCAAGGTTGCACCTACGTAAATCTAGAACATTTACCCACAGACTAAGTTATACGTATTGGCGTGACCTATCACTACCTTTTGAAAATCGCTCAACAAATCTGAAATTTGGGTTGACCGCCCAAATCAACCCTGGCAAAAGCCCCGAGCGAAAAAATTTCAAGTGAACTTCGAAATGTGGATTAGCTCCAGTTTCTGCGAAATTCGATATCACTTTTCCATTTTCGTGGTATTTGCTCTCAAAATAGTGTCTCTCTCTATGATTATCAATGCGAACATAATTCGAACAAGGAAGAGTGCATTGCATTAAAAAAAAGCATGAAAGTAGAAAATGTGGCATGATCGAAATCATGAAGAAATCCATGGTAGTATTCGGAATTCGGATTCGGACCTTCGAGTGGCCGATCGTCGTTATAAAATCTAACAATAAAGAAATGTCGATTAGAACACATACCAAACCAATAAGAGGCTACTTACCAACCAGAAACTTTTGAAACAAACGTATTATTGCCTTCCATGTCGGATGTGTGGCGTTTACGTCGCGGTGTCGCAGTGCAGTGCACGACGACACGACACACCATCCAGACGGCGCTAACCAGCGCGCACATTGTGGAAAAGTGTAGATTGGCCGCGACACAGGCACGACACCGTCGCGTATAGTAGCTCTCACTAGATTGGCCTCGCGCGACGACTGTCGGTGCTAGGCGCGATCGATCACTGCGCTGGGCGCGGCGGGTTATACCAATTCCTACACCGCGACCCCGTCGCCGCGACACAAGTATGCACTAGGCCTTACGCCAATCCCGGTGTGTTTGGTGTAACACGCAAACGTTCGAAATGGTTTTGCGCATTGACCTTCTTAGGTAGATTGATTCTTCAAGTCTGTCTACTATAGAAAATTGTCTGAAAATGAGAAGCCTCTGATACGCATGCTTGGCTGTCAGGATCTTTTGAGTTGAGGAGTATTTAGCTCTGAATTTTTAGTATCTGTCGTGGCGTTTCTGTTCCCCATGCTAGATGATCGACCCAAGATCCAGCCTTCCGGACCCACAGGACCGTTTTCACGAGGCTATAATGTTAAAGGCAGCATACACGCTCGCAAAAGTTGTTGAGACCGCTTCGTTATTGGGATCTTACGGCTCTACTAGAATGCTAATGACGCTGCTAGCGTCAAAAATGTGTTAAATTGACCGTACTTGAGAAGTACTGAGTCACCAAATCATCCCTTCTCCGCCCACCGATACGGACTATGCCCCTCAATTTAAATATTCGATGCTCGATTACGATCATTTTGGCTCTTTTTTACGCTTCTGAGGGCGCAAGCGTTCCAGTGAAGGCCGTACTAGTGTATTAACGCCGTTATTCCAACCAATTTGTCGCTGGCTTCTCTAATTCGGCCAAAGCGGTGTAACTCGTCCACTCCCGGACCAATACATAAAGGACAGTTCCATTTTCATTTCAATCGAATTTTTCGTCATTTCTCAATACTAGCAGCTTCAGACTTTGGATTCATTTCATAAAATTGATATCTGCTGCATTTAAGGATACGCAACATTAAGGCTTCAAGCCTTGCTAATCGCCTTGACTTGGTTCAAACATGCTGATTGAGAGGGAAAAAAATCAAATGTGGTTTTCTGCGCTGACGTTGCTCCTAAAGTCACGGTGCGTGCAGAATCTCGATTTCATAAATTCCCGCTGAGTCGGAGCGTATGCTATTGGCAGTCCCAAGGAACGTGCGAAAGCTGCACCGGTTTTCTTCGAGTTATTCCAGTCATTTCAGTGAGCCGCCGTGTCACAAAGTGTGTCTGTCTATCGTCCACGTTGTAGCCGTCGTCCACGCACTTTTCAAAACTGCCGTGTAAATATCGGCATTATGACAATTATTACCCTGCTGAGAATACCGTAATCCCTTGCGTCAAGGCTGTTTTCATCAAATGTGAGGACTAATAGTTTGTGAAACGTGCAGACGGCAGTCAGGTGCGCCAGCCCTCGACCTTCTAGCCCGAATTTCGGTAATATCAAAATTTGACCGGACTAACTTGACCGTGTCCACGATAAAATTATCGTATGAGCAGTGAAACCGTAGGGATGTATGTAACTTCGAGTTGTTATTCTTATCATCAGGTACCAAACGGTTGAAGAGTCGGGAAAAGATCCGCGAAAAATCCTTGAGGTCTCTAGGGTTGTCTTGTTCGCACACAAGATGTAGACCCTCCCTTTAACTGACCAGTCATCAGCAGGAAGAAGCATCTGTATAAGAACGTCGTCAATTTGCACATCGACAAATGTAGCGTGAGTGGAAGAATCGAGAGCGATCAGTGCGACACATTGGAGAAGCAGGCACAGAAGTTGCTGAAATGCCTTGTCCAGTGTACGAAATTAGTAAAAAGAAGTTGTACGTACTGGTTCTAGTGTAGGCTCGAGTAGTGATACAAGGCTTCGGAGCTGATGTCTTTCGGATAATCGTGAGCGAAATCGTCTGTAAAAGGCTACATAAGTTGGAACACCATCATAAATTTTGTGAATCCAGTCCACTGACGGTGCTCAAACAGTGTGCCCGAATAAGGGCAGATGCGAGCCGCCTGTTGCTCATAGACGTGAAACTAAGCCCAAAAAAAGGCTGGTGCAATCTCTACGCTCAATCCTACCTGTTATGCGTAAGAAAAAGAAGAAGACGAGCGACAAGGACTTCCGTGCAATGAGCACAGCACTGTCGCCATCGATGAGCAGGGCTGCACACGTAACGAGCACCGGCTTCACGGTTTTGCATTGTAATAGCATTATGAAGTGATACAATAACTGAAAAAAAACGATTGTGAATTTTTCAAGAAAGCCAGTCAATTTCTTGAAATCTTTTCGCACCCTAAAAGGTCCCTAAAACCCATCCCGATTCGTTCTTAATGTGCCTCCTTAGTACGAAACTATAATTTCACAAAGCCGCCATGAAATCTGATTCATATAAGTTTTGATGCATTTGCGCCATTCGATTTCGAGAATCCTATACTTGTTCCTCCTTTCCCTTTTCAAAAGATTCATAACTCTTTTTTTCCACATGGTTGTTATTTTCAGGAGCACCCTTTAAGTTGAAGAACATTCGGTTCACTAACGTAGAACCCATTGGTCGAAGAACATTCGGTTCACTAACCTGAACTGGGATCCACCTCAGCAAAGGTCTTCGTTAAGTCAGACTTATGCCATATTGGGGCAGTTGTTGGCGATGGAAGCGCAGAGTAATCCCTGAACGATGACGATGGTTTCTCGAAAAACACCATCACAAACTTTGTGAGATGTATTCATCAAAGGAGTATCTGTTTTCGCCTCGCGCAGAAATTAACGTATGTTTTCCTTCTCAAAACCCTTATGTAAACAAAGTCATGGAAGTTGGGAGAAGTCGAGACTTCAATGTTGCGAACCTATAGCTTAGGCGATTCTCAGCCACGACCCGCCTAACAGTTTTGCTTGTTTACCCCGAATTCCGGGCCATAGCTGTTGCTGTCCGAGCGAACTATAAGAGCCCGGACCGTAACAGCCAAAGGGTCGAAGATTGAGAGAATAAGACGAACTGTCAGGCGTCTTCTATTGCTTTTCGACGAGGCTTAGAATCTTCTGAAAAGGTATAGCCTCGTAAAAACAGCTCCTTAGTCTGAAAAGGAGATAGGTTGGTCATTAACACAAGGAAGAGAAGCGCTGAGACAGGCTCAAACGATTCAGTGCTGCTTACTCGTAACTCGAGAGATCCTACCATCCAAACATGCGCATTGAAATAATCCTGTTTACCAAGAATTCCTAGTTAAAGAATGACATCTATCTCTGAAGCTCAAAGGCAGGGTTCACGATAAATCTCCTTCTCGAAAGTTCAGTGTGAAACGCTGTGCTGGCAGATTCTGGAGGGGATAGGGCTGAAGAAAGCAGCGAAAAGGGGCGAGAAAAAAAAAGAGGAAGGCGACCAGCAGTAGAGCTGCTATGCTCGCCCCTCCCCCGTTCTGACGAGCTTGTGGCGCCGCGGACGTCTTTGGTGGCAATTGGCAAGCAACTCCGCCACGTCCACCCATACACACGCATATATTAGTTTTTCATGTTTTTCTACAGCTCGGCCTCTTTAGTCAACAAACATGTCGGAGAGGCCCATGAAAAACCCTCATTTGTAAAGGAAAATCAATCAGAACACATTGTAAATACGAATTTGAATATCGCGCCAAAGTCGTTTTCGAGGTTTTTCTGCATTTGGAGACTTGGTAACCGCCGTTTTTGAAGTTTTCCTGCATGTACAGTTTGTTACATAAATATTTTCCACGTTGTTAGACGGACACATCAGCGTTCAACGAAAAAAGTGTTAGATGACCGACCCAGGAGTGCTAGACGATCGACCCCACAGCAGTTTTCAGGTGGCCATAACTTTTAAGGGGAGCATTTTCGGAGCCTCAAGCTCCGTGAGCGATGTCACCCAGCCCGAATTGTTTGATTGTACACAAAAAATCGAGAGGGTTTCCACCGTGGAGGACGCCTTTACGGCGCTCTTGCGGAAACTAGCTGGGCGCGGGAACTCGTCCGCGCCCTGAACCTGCACATCAATTAGAAACCGTTACTTTGGTTTATTCTAAGCTTTTCTCAATGACGTTTCTCCACTATAGGTTAACCCATGCAAAGACAACCCCATTCCTGACAAATGTTTTTTTTTACTTGAAAAAAGAAGCATCCTTACCCGCATCCTGTTCCATAGACGAAGACGTGATCTACAGTTGAATTCTGATCAGCATTAGAATTAAATGATTCACCTGGAAATTATGATACTCCTGACATACACCTGACAAATGAAAAATTCGAAACTTGCGCAAGCTTTAGGACAGAAAAAACTATAAACGTACAAGGGGATGTAGGTTCATCAGTATCAAAGGCATGTGAGCGATTAAGGACCCGTGACGAGTGAAAAATAACATCATCATAAGAAAACAAATCGTGAACTAAACCGGCATCAATAATCTGAAACAATAAACATATCCCTGTATTTCAAGTAGTCCAGTGTCATAATGGCTATCGTAAAACAAATGGCAAGCCTTCAAAATTAGAAAGTATCCACCATTCAGTGCAATGTCTATCAGAATCGCTATATGCAAGCACTCCATTTCGGGGAGAAATTCACTCAGCTCCACTCACTCCGCAGCGTACACGTGCATACGCACGCGATGGAGCCACGTATGGTCTTCTTATTAATTTTAGTCCTGTGAATAGACGAGACGCAACCACTATATCAGGCCGTGCGGCGTTCGCGACGCCGCCGGCCAAAGGGTTTACGATCGCGCGCGACGATCTGCCTCAGCTGCGCGCAGGCTACGGTGCGAGGTGTGATACAACTCAACTTAGGTCCGACCCCTCCTAAATCGGGGGGATTTGCTCAGCCCTCCACCCTTGCGAGAAACTCCGCATGCTTTCCCTCATGTATGGCTGTCCACATGTGAAAATGTACCCAAAATCCCATGAACGCAGCTTCAGGCCGAAGAGTGCTACATAAGGTGGGCGGAGCTTGTTTTAATGCCCTGAGGGCACAGAGGCGCGGTTTCGAGCATGAAAACCACATTTAGTAACTCGTTGTTCAGATGTGAAAACGCAATCGCCTGTATCACACCTAAAAATGGGTTTTCGAATACCGTTTTTTACCAGGCTAAAAGAACCTAATCGATTTCTTGGGTCCGTGACTAGGTCTTCCGCACGTTCCATCAACGCGAAACTCCCTATTTTCAATTTCGATAAATACTTGTAAATGTTTCACAGCAATCGATTTTTTCATGGGCCCCACCCCATGTAGCGATGTTCGGCTTGGACCTGCGTCCATGAAATTTTGAGTGCGTTTTCGCATCCGAGAAACGATTTTTAAATATGGTTTTCATGCTCGAAACTGCGCCTCTGTGCCTTCCGGGCATGAAAACAAGCTCCGCCCACCTTATGTAACGCTCCTAGGCTTGAAGCTACTTCCTTAAAACTTCAGGTACGTTTTCACATGCGAACAGTCATATTCTATTTGTAGTTTCCGTGCTTGAAACTGCACCTATGTGCCCTCAGAAAATCGAAAAATCTTATGCTTCAGCCGATATCGCATCTTGGAAATTGCCTAACGATTCAATTTCGTGGAGTAGATTGCAAGAGATATAAGAGTGAACAATGCTCTTCTCAAACAGTCAACTATCCCTCTTTTGCCAGAATTGCGAAATTTTTGACATTTGGCGGGATGGAGCCTGTGAATCCTAATTAGCCTAAAATGCATCTTAGATTACGAGTTCCCAGAACATTTTTGTCATTTTGTTGACAGGATAATCCGCTTGTTTGCGGCCACAACAATGGCCTCCATTAGGGGTCGTTTATACTTCCGCCGCGGCGCGGCGAGACGCAATGTAGCCATATCGATCAAGCGGCGCCGCCTGGCAGCACCGCGAGGCGTTCAGAGTTTTTCTGCTCGAAATCTTCCAACGGTGCCGCACGCGGCCGCCGCCTAGGTGCTGCCGCGCCGCTCGAGGAAAGCAGGAGGCGCGGCGGCCGCGTGCGATCCGCATTGGCATAGTATGATACTTTGGCAGGTATTTCATAAACATTCTCGATTTTGTTCTTCTGATTCATCTCTAAAATTCCTTCAAAGGTCCTGGGCGTTGTTTAGAGTAGGCTGGGTTGTGAAAAGTTAATTTTTTTAGCTTTTCAAATCATTTTACTATAGAGAAATTGTTTTCGAAGGCACTATCTGGTTTTGGGTGCTGTGTTATGGTACGAAAGATTATAGATGTTTCTTTTGCACAAGAAATCACTCATTACAATCGGCGTTGTGTCATGTCAGAGCTACTCCAAGCTGTGTTTAACGTCATTCTGCGACGTCGCCGCTTAAAATCGACGCAGCCCGGTTATACATCCTGGTGGCGCGATTTTTCAAGCGGCGCGGCGCGCCGCTCCGCCCCACTTATGGCCGCGCCGCTCCGCGGCGGAAGTATAAACGACCCCTTACAGTGAATACTCAACACCGCTGCTGATGACATATCCTGGAGATCTTTGGTGACACACTTCACCTTGCCGCGACTCCGTTTCCATGTCGGAATCATCAAAGATGGCAATGCTACTGCCGTTTAATGTCTTGCATGCTTTTTCCACCAAAGAGTTGTCATCTCTTCTTGTGAGTTTCTGCCTTATTTTTACATCTCCATTCCATATCCTGCCTCATTTGTTTTTCGCAGCTGTTTCTCACTATTCGGTTGCTTTTTTTGATCTCCTGTCTCATTTTGACGTGTCCGACCCCCTCCCCTCTGTGACACATCATACTTCACGCCGAACCGTGACTGCGTGTCCATTGACTGGACTAAATTTCACAAGGAGGCTCACAATTTTGCTTAGAAATAGAGTGTATGTAGCTGCATTCACAGGTATGTGTCTCGTCAACTCATAAATCAAGAAATTACTGAAAAGAAAAGCTAAAATGGTGTTTAACTCACTTTATTCAACGTGCTGAGAGCTGAGAACTGTCTTGTCGTTCCACCTCTCTGCACAAAAGAATAACAAAAAGTGGTCATTTGACTGAGCAACCAGATGAGGTGAAGCTTCTTTTGCTTCTTGTACGAAGGCGTGGACTGTTCATACTCTTCAATAGCAGTCTAAAAGCAGTGTATCTCTTGAACAGTCTTCTGAAGGGGTTTCCAGGGTTGAAGTCGCGGCGTTGCTTGCAGCGACTAGAAACGCTTTGTGATGCAATATCGAATAAATATGTACATTGGGCGACTTTCAATTCTCTAACCAAGTGTTTGTGGTCTACCCCCTATCGCGAAGGAAGTTAAGTTGCGCGTCTACTTATCCCCTATTCGCCCTATCATAATGTACGGATCGGAGACGTGGGCAGCGCCGAAGACGCAGATGGAAAGGTTGGATAGCACGGAGAGGAAGTTGTTTAGACGTTTGCTCGGATATTTCTGGCCGCGGATGGGCCACAACGAAGATCTCTGCTACACAATCGACGCCTTACATCAACGTTTAACACGAGGGAGGTGCCAACGTCTCCCAACGCCATCTCAAGCGGCAGCGGAAGGTCGTGTTCGTCTGATCGGGCATATTTTAGGAAGAGCGCCAGATTGTCTTGCTCAACACGCTCTAAAGATGCTTCCATGTCCTGTCTGGAAACGGCCGCCTAGACGTAGGCGAAAGTTTTGGACATACGTGGTGAAGGAGGATTTGAAATTATTCGCCTTTGAAAGGTAATTCAGGCGTGATGTTTTAATTCGCAGGAAATGGAGTAGCGACCAATGGATGGTATGTGTTCAAATTGTGGCTGAGGACCGTGACAAATGGACACGGCTGACTACTAGGACGGCACACCTCGGGGAAGATGCGTAATGACCGCGTCAGGCGAAAGCCAACCGATAAGGTCAACTAAGTAAGTCATTGGGCGACGGCGGCGACCGACGCGGCGTGAAAGGCGGCGAGGGGGGGGCGCAGGCCAGCGACCTTCACTTTGCTATACTAGAGTGAGCATATTATGCCCCCGTCCAGACAGCACGCGAGCTCAGACGCGGCGTTAGTGCGACATCGCATCGGTCACGCAGCGTCGCGGTACGCTCTCTGGGCCAGCGCCGAAAGTAACCAATCCTGTAATCAAAATTTGCAGAAGGAATGATTCATTTGATGACAAGATTGGATGCCAACAATGTAAAGAAAGCTTTCTATACTCTCCATGGGCGACTCTCCTTGAACCTTAGCATGATAAAACTCCACTCGAGTAACATTGTTGTACCCGGGGTTTTTATCAGTCTTTAATGGCTGTTTTTATTTATGAAAAGAGGTTCTTGAACTTTAAAAGGAGTTTAGGAGACGTTTGGCCGTGCACACACATCTCTTATTTCATCTTGTAGGGAAGGCCTACACTCGTGAGAACAAAGGAGGATGTGGGTAAGTTCTTTCGCCTCCTCCCCATCCCCGGTTGGGGATGTCCCCCAGTTGTAGCTACCGAAATTCCGTGGTTGTTCTTATGAGCTTTTCCACCAATGTAGGAGTTACTGATCCTTGCAAAAACCATGAATAGTGTGATGCAACGTTCCGCTATACAACGAATTCAATGAGTTTAGGCAGATTTTATAAAGAGAGCTGACAATTAGGACGATGAAAAGGGCATTTACAATACACGCACTAGCTAGTAAAATCACGACTTTTCGTCATAACTCGTCTCTAAGTGCTCCATTGGAGCTCCCAAGGGACATAGTTTGAATTAGCATCGGTAGCTATTTCTTTTGAGTTTTTACAGGTTTGCGGCCTAACACGACATACAGGGCTTACACAATCAATTCGGCGAGGACTCCTCCTCTCGCCAACTCGATTTAGATATGTTTACCTTAAAAAAAGAGCTTTTGACGCACATTTGAAATATGTCTTTCCGAGCTCGAATTGAGCATTTTAAGCCGACTTGTGACGAAAAGTCGCATAAGTCGTGATTGCGCGGCTTTTACAGTTTTTTTTGAGTGAATTAGTGCGTGTCTTGTATTTACCTCAATTTATAAAGAATATCGTCAAGCTACTTTGAACTTGTAAATATGCGGCTTACATGAATCATTCTGTGCAGGAGACCACCCATATGTTCATCAAACAGCTCTCGATCAATGCTCGGAGGAGTGTTCTCCATTTGTGTGGAGAACTTTGTTATCGAACTCTGCAATGATCAATCAATTTGTTCATTTTGTGCCTATGATTTCGTGGCGAAACATAAACCTTCCTAACCCAAGACCTGAAGAAAAACTCTAAATGTTAAAGACCAGAAAATTAGAAGATCGTAGTGAAATAGCAGATTTGACTTTCCTATGCAAAGCTGTTCTACAGTCGGCGTGGATCCTAGCGATTCGTTGCATTCCCGATTGAGGGTTGGCGCAAACTCGGTGCACATACGTTATAGCATATGGCACCGAGTTTGCGCCATCCTTCAATAGGGAACGCGAAGTATCACTAGTATCCATGCCGACTGTGGGGTGAAACTGGAGGGCACCCTTGTAGATTGTGCATAGTGGATGCAATAGTCGATCGTTCAGTAGTTTTTTTTCTTTGCAGAGTTATTGTGCCGTTGAATAACCCTGACAAGGAATTCCCTAAATTTAGAAGGTTCTATGATTTCCAAAGGGCGTTGTCGAAGGTTTTCAAGGACCGTGCCGTGATTACTGGTGAAGTGTGTTACTAATTGTGGAATACTTTGCATACTGTGCCCAATGTGCTCACTATCTTTTCTAATGCGGTTCTATGCATTTCCTTGTTTTACCGTAACATGACGTAATACCGTATGTATTTTCATGCCTCGTTAACTCGAACTCGGATAATTGCCCAATAAATAATATTCAATCATCTCTTTCAAAATCTACTTCAGCTGCATTTACTGCACCAGATGCTACCTAATGTAAATTCGAGTGAGACTGTCCGCCCACGCGGTCGGCGTGTGTGTCGAGCTGCCGTCGCAAAAATATTTTGCGGATTTGGAAATTGATAAGTAGGAATATTAAGCGATTCGCCAAAGATAACTTAGTCTGCTGTCTGCAGCCGTGGGAAGGCTCGTCCGAAAATTACTCTAGTGACTGCCGCTCGACACGCACGCCGCTGCATTGATGGAAGAAAAGAAGAGAAGGAGAGGTGTTCTTAGATTTCGCCAAAGGCTTCATACACGTTTTGATGTTAAATTTAAAACAGGTCAAGTTTCTCTAATAGCGATAAACCCCATTACATAGAATAACACTTGCGCTTTCCATTGGTTTCCCAAACCTCATCAAAATATTACAGATAGACAGGGAAAAACTTGCTGACGAGTATTTGGTAGTATTTCTTAACAGCCCGATACACAAAAGATTTAGTAAATTTTTGAGTGTCTTATTCACTAGAATTTTGATCATATATGGCATTTCGGGGGAAGTTCAATTTCTGTCGCCAGTCTACACAATCCAGTTGCATGACCTAAAATCTGAAAAGGTATGACAGTAATAAAGAAGAGCTGTTTTTATTCTTCTACGAGCTCCACTTGAAACTTTTCTCTTGACTTTAGGTCGGCCACCATTCATATATTTTATGGCTTAAAAATGAGTGGAAGGCACTGTTTTCAGACTTTGAACTCCTATGTGTGACATAAGCTCCACCCTTTCTTGTATTTGAACGCGGATGTTGTCTTGTTGCATGTACTCACCACGAGGCTGTCCAAGCATTCTGGGTTGCCGGCCATCTTTTTTAGCAGCTCCCATGCTTGCTCCCAAGTAACGGAGTCGAAGACTGGCTCTGAATCTTAGCTTCGAACGCCAAAAGTACGAAATTTCTTTGCTAAGCAATCATAGATAGAGCAAAAACCTACGTTCTTTTGCAGCCTTTGTTTTTCTATGCAGCTGAAGACTAACGAGACTTTTTCTACGTGCGGACTCCTTAGCTGAGCACGTTTCTAACATACTAGAAGTCGAGAATGATGGAGCAGCTGACGGTTTTGGAGATAACGGCGGCTTGTTACACGATGATCGATCTCCTTGTGAGGCTAAAATAAGGGTTACTCGTCTTCTTAGCAGAAAATTCAAGACAACAGACAGCGTTTTTGCATGCTTAAAATTGCGGCGTATATGAGTCAGTTGAATATACTGGCCAGAGTCAACAAAATACAGTGTACTTACTCGTGGGACAATCATGCATTGGTGAAGGCTGCATTCAGGTTAGCCAATATAGAGATTAATGACGTTTTCCGCACCCATTTAATTGTCTCATTGTCTGATCCAAATGAAATCCAGGAGGCACTACGCATACGCACTAAATACCTCATTCAGTGGAGCGTAAGTAGTGGCAGGAAGCTCCTAATTTGTTGTGCACGTTCGATCCCCTCCCAAAACTAACCAAGTATCCTAACATTCCGTGGTTGATAAAATGGAGCCTGACCCATCTGGGAATACAAAAACCTTGTCCTGCAATTTTTCAAATAATGATGCTCGAGTTTCAGCCCACTACGAATTGCGTGACATGTTAAAACCGAAACATTAAGTTTGCCCGAATGAAACTGTGCGTCCACGCGGTTGGCGTGCGGGTTGAGAGGCCGTCGCGAAGGCGCTTTTCCGGACGAGCCTTGTCACGGCTGCAAACAATTGGCTGGGATAATACTCTTTTTTTCGTTCAATATTCCTTCCAATCGATTTAGCAGGTTCAGAAAATGCTTCCGCGACGTTTGTTCGAGACGCACGCTTCAAGACTGTTCGAGACGCATATATATATATATATATATATATATATATATATATATATATATATATATATATATATATATATATATATATATATATATATATATATATATATATATATATATATATATATATATATATATATATATATATATATATATATATATATATATATAGTTCAGCAATCATTTTAGTCTGATGAATGGACGGGTCTGCGACGATAGATCACCCCGCGCGAATCGAAACTCCATTCTCCAGTGAGGCCGCCGACCCCGCACGGCCAGCTGCCTGGTTGATGCGTCACACTAAAATGGAAACGGAAACCATATATATATATATATATATATATATATATATATATATATATATATATATATATATATATATACAGTTTGCTGTGGCGCACTGTGTTGACAAATGGAAGCATTCCCGACAGAGTGAAAATAAAATTCTATTGAAATTATGTCTAATTTGGAATAGAAGTGCAGAGTCGAAATGCACCGAAAAATTTAGTAGAGGTCGAAATTGTAGGCGACGAGAGTCTGTTTTGCAAATGACAACTATAACTTTTCTAAGGCCGTCGAGAGCAATCACAAATAGTTTGCAAAAGCTGCTTTCGAGCTTTTTTTGCATTTTTCATTCAAGGACGACCTACGGGGTCTTGCCAATATGAACAACCTGAAAGGTGATTGCTTCTATCTCACGATAAAAGGATAAAGGATAAAGTTCTACTCGTATATCAATCTCTCTCGGGATGCCCCACACATTTGACTTCCATTCACAATCGTAGGGGCTTCTGAGTGTGTTTGGGGCCTATACAATAACTTGAGGGGTTCAAGACAGTGTTCTTATCCTTCCAGACAAATCTGGTACCAATTTACCGACCCCTGAGGGATAGAAAGCTTGGTTGGCCTTGGGCAAGAATCCATCACTCGATCGTGTGCATGACAATGGCACCTCTTGCCACTGCCCAACACGCGCTGATCCCACAATAGTTCTTGTAAATTTATTGAAAAGAACTCTTTTGGATTCTTTTCCATCCTCGTCAGTGCGAGATCGCCTGGTCCAATGAGCTACGCCACGATCAGTTTAGGGCCTTTAGATCTTGAAGCTTGTTTTAAGGTAGTAAACAATTTGCACATGACTTCAAGAACAATAAAACTGTAAAAGAGATATTAACATATGGATTGATAATGTAGTGGATATATTTGTAAGAACAGTTCCAGTCAACTGTCAAATTACTGATAACAATATCCTTGGTGATATGAATAGTTGGCTCAAGACAAACATCAGAAATAAGTTTAAACCTTTTATTTATACCAATAACTTGAATGATGAACACTTATATGAATACAAGGTGCACACCCACGCCGCTTCGCGGCGTACTTGTAGGCGTGTTATTTGACGCATAAAATGTTATTCTCATTGTCAAATGAGAACTTAGTTATTATCGTTCCTCGAAGCCCAGTTCGATCCCACACACTTTCCCTTGCGTCGGCGCACCTACAGTTGAGTTCAACACACTTTCTCCGGCACTCGGAGCACTCCCGTTTGGGTCCAACACACTTTTCTCGGCGCACGGCGCCCTCCCGGTTGGGTCCAACACACTTTTCTCGGCGCTCGGCGCCCTCCCGGTTGGCTCCTACACATTTTTCTCGGCGCTCACCGCATTACCATTTGGATCCCACACACTTTTCTCGGCGCTCGGCGCACTCCCAGTTGGGTCCAACACACTTTTCTCGGCGCTCGGCGCCCTCCCCGTTGGGTCCAACACACTTTTTTCGGATTTCGGCACACTCCCAGTTGGGTCCAACACACTTTTCTCGGCGCTCGGCGCATTACCCGTTGGATCCCACACACTTTTCTCGGCGCTCGGCGCACTCCCAGTTGGGTCCAACACACTTTTCTCGGCGCTCGGCGCCCTCCCGGTTGGGTCCAACACACTTTTTTCGGATTTCGGCACACTCCCAGTTGGGTCCAACACACTTTTGTCGGCGCTCGGCGTACTCGCAGTTGGATCCCTCACACTTTTTCCGGCGCTCGGCGTACTCACATTCGGGTCCCACACGCTTTTATCGGCGCTCAGCGCACTCCCAGTTGGGTCCTTCGCACTTTCACCGGCGCTCGGCGTACTCACAGTTGGGTCCAACACACTTTTTCCGGCGCTCGGCGCACTCCCAGTTGAGTCCAACACACTTTTCTCGCCGCTCGGCGCACTCCCAGTTGGGTCCCACACACTTTTTCCTGCGCTCGGCGCCCTCCTTTTTGGATCCCACACACTTTTTTCCGGCGCTCGGCGCACTCACAGTTGGGTCCAACACACTTTTTCCGGCGCTCGGCGCACTCCCAGTTGAGTCCAACACACTTTTCTCGGCGCTCGGCGCACTCCCAGTTGGGTCCCACACACTTTTTCCTGCGCTCGGCGCCCTCCTATTTGGATCCCACACACTTTTTCCGGCGCTCGGCGTACTCACATTCGGGTCCCACACGCTTTTATCGGCGCTCGGCGCACTCCCAGTTGGGTCCCACACACTTTTCCCTGCGCTCGGCGCCCTCCTTTTTGGATCCCACACACTTTTTCCGGCGCTCGGCGCACTCACAGTTGGGTCCAACACACTCTTCTCGGCGCCCTCCCAGTTGAGTCCAACACACTTTTCCCTGCGCTCGGCGCCCTCCTTTTTGGATCCCACACACTTTTTCCGGCGCTCGGCGTACTCACATTTGGGTACCACATGCTTTTCGCGGCGCTCGGCGCACTCCCGGATGGGTCCAGCGCACTTTCACCGCCGTTCTGCGGACTCACAGTTGGGTCCAACACACTTTTCTCAGCGCACTCCCAGTTGGGTCCAGCGCACTTTTCTCGGCGCTCGGCGCACTCCCAGTTGGGTCCCACACACTTTTCTCGGCGCTCGGCGTACTCCCAGTTGGATCCCTCACACTTTTTCCGGCGCTCGTCGTACTCACATTTGGGTCCCACACGCTTTTCTCGGCGCTCGGCGCACTCCCAGTTGGGTCAAGCGCACTTTCACCGGCGCTCTGCGCACTAACAGTTGGGTCCAGAGCACGTTCACCGGCGCTCGGCGCACTCCCAGTTGGGTACCACACACTTTTCCCTGCGCTCGGCGCCCTCCTTTTTGGATCCCACACACTCTTTCCGGCGCTCGGCGCACTCACAGTTGGGTCCAACACACTTTTCTCGGCGCTCAGCGCCCTTCCGGTTGAGTCCAACACACTTTTCTCGGCGCTCAGCGCCCTTCCGGTTGAGTCCAACACACTTTTCTCGGCGCTCAGCGCCCTCCCAGTTGAGTCCAACACACTTTCACCGGCGCTCTGCGCACTAACAGTTGGGTCCAGAGCACTTTCACCGGCGCTCTGCGCACTCACAGTTGGGTCCAACACACTCTTCTCGGCGCACTCCCAGTTGGGTCCAACACACTCTTCTCGGCGCACTCTCAGTTGGGTCCAGCGCACTTTCACCGGCGCTCTGCGCACTAACATTTGGGTCCAACACACTTTTCTCGGCGCTCGGCGCACTCCCAGTTGGGTACCACACACTTTTCCCTGCGCTCGGCGCCCTCCTTTTTGGATCCCACACACTCTTTCCGGCGCTCGGCGCACTCACAGTTGGGTCCAACCCACTTTTCTCGGCGCTCAGCGCCCTTCCGGTTGAGGCCAACACACTTTTCTCGGCGCTCGGCGCACTCCCAGTTGGGTCCCACACACTTTTCTTGGCGCTCGGCGTAATCCCAGTTGGATCCCTCACACTTTTTCCGGCGCTCGTCGTACTCACATTTGGGTCCCACACGCTTTTATCGGCGCTCGGCGCACTCCCAGTTGGGTCCAGCGCACTTTCACCGGCGCTCTGCCCACTCACAGTTGGGTCCAACGCACTTTTCCCGGCGCTCGGCGCACTCCCAGTTGGGTCCCACACACTTTTCCCTGCGCTCGGCGCCCTCCTTTTTGGATCCCACACACTTTTTCCGGCGCTCGGCGCACTCACAGTACGGTCCAACACACTTTTCTCGGCGCTCAGCGCCCTTCCGGTTGAGTCCAACACACTTTTCTCGGCGCTCAGCGCCCTCCCAGTTGAGTCCAACACACTTTCACCGGCGCTCTGCGCACTAACAGTTGGGTCCAGAGCACTTTCACCGGCGCTCTGCGCACTCACAGTTGAGTCCAACACACTCTTCTCGGCGCACTCCCAGTTGAGTCCAACACACTTTTCTCGGCGCTCGGCGCCCTCCCGGTTGGGTCCAGCGCACTTTCACCGGCGCTCTGCGCACTAACAGTTGGGTCCAGAGCACTTTCACCGGCGCTCTGCGCAGTCACAGTTGGGTCCAACACACTCTTCTCGGCGCACTCCCAGTTGAGTCCAACACACTTTTCTCGGCGCTCGGCGCCCTCCCGGTTGGGTCCAACACACTTTTTTCGGATTTCGGCACACTCCCAGTTGGGTCCAACACACTTTTGTCGGCGCTCGGCGCCCTCCCGGTTGGTTCCAACACACTTTTCTCGGCGCTCGGCGTACTCCCAGTTGGATCCCTCACACTTTTTCCGGCGCTCGGCGTACTCACATTTGGGTCCCACACGCTTTTCTCGGCGCTCGGCGCACTCCCGAATGGGTCCAGCGCACTTTCACCGCCGTTCTGCGCACTCACAGTTGGGTCCAACACACTTTTCTCGGCGCTCGGCGCACTCCCAGTTGAGTCCAACGCACTTTTCTCGGCGCTCGGCGTACTCCCAGTTGGATCCCTCACACTTTTTCCGGCGCTCGTCGTACTCACATTTGGGTCCCACACGCTTTTCTCGGCGCTCGGGGCACTCCCAGTTGGGTCAAGCGCACTTTCACCGGCGCTCTGCGCACTAACAGTTGGGTCCAGAGCACGTTCACCGGCGCTCTGCGCACTCACAGTTGGGTCCAGCACACTTTTCTCGGCGCTCGGCGCACTCCCAGTTGAGTCCAACACACTTTTCCCGGCGCTCGGCGCACTCCCAGTTGAGTCCAACACACTTTTCTCGGCGCTCGGCGCACTCCCAGTTGGGTCCCACACACCTTTCCCTGCGCTCGGCGCCCTCCTTTTTGGATCCCACACACTTTTTTCCGGCGCTCGGCGTACTCACAATTGGGTCCCACACGCTTTTCTCGGCGCACGGCGCACTCCGGATGGGTCCAGCGCACTTTCACCGGCGCTCTGCGCACTAACAGTTGGGTCCAGAGCACTTTCACCGGCGCTCTGCGCACTCACAGTTGGGTCCAACACACTCTTCTCGGCGCACTCCCAGTTGGGTCCAACGCACTTTTCCCGGCGCTCGGCGCACTCCCAGTTGAGTCCAACACGCTTTTTCCGGCGCTCAGCGCCCTCCCAGTTGAGTCCAACACACTTTTCTCGGCGCTCGGCGCACTCCCAGTTGGGTCCCACACACTTTTCTCGGCGCTCGGCGTACTCCCAGTTGGATCCCTCACACTTTTTCCGGCGCTCGTCGTACTCACATTTGGGTCCCACACGCTTTTCTCGGCGCTCGGCGCACTCCCAGTTGGGTCCAGCGCACTTTCACCGGCGCTCTGCGCACTAACAGTTGGGTCCAGAGCACTTTCACCGGCGCTCTGCGCACTCACAGTTAGGTCCAACACACTCTTCTCGGCGCACTCTCAGTTGGGTCCAGCGCACTTTCACCGGCGCTCTGCGCACTAACATTTGGGTCCAACACACTTTTCTCGGCGCTCGGCGCACTCCCAGTTGGGTACCACACACTTTTCCCTGCGCTCGGCGCCCTCCTTTTTGGATCCCACACACTCTTTCCGGCGCTCGGCGCACTCACAGTTGGGTCCAACACACTTTTCTCGGCGCTCAGCGCCCTTCCGGTTGAGGCCAACACACTTTTCTCGGCGCTCGGCGCACTCCCAGTTGGGTCCCACACACTTTTCTTGGCGCTCGGCGTAATCCCAGTTGGATCCCTCACACTTTTTCCGGCGCTCGTCGTACTCACATTTGGGTCCCACACGCTTTTATCGGCGCTCGGCGCACTCCCAGTTGGGTCCAGCGCACTTTCACCGGCGCTCTGCCCACTCACAGTTGGGTCCAACGCACTTTTCCCGGCGCTCGGCGCACTCCCAGTTGGGTCCCACACACTTTTCCCTGCGCTCGGCGCCCTCCTTTTTGGATCCCACACACTTTTTCCGGCGCTCGGCGCACTCACAGTACGGTCCAACACACTTTTCTCGGCGCTCAGCGCCCTTCCGGTTGAGTCCAACAGACTTTTCTCGGCGCTCAGTGCCCTCCCAGTTGAGTCCAACACACTTTCACCGTCGCTCTGCGCACTAAGAGTTGGGTCCAGAGCCCGTTCACCGGCGCTCTGCGCACTCACAGTTGGGTCCAACACACTCTTCTCGGCGCACTCCCAGTTGGGTCCAACGCACTTTTCTCGGCGCTCGGCGCACTCCCAGTTGGGTCCAGCGCACTTTCACCGGCGCTCTGCGCACTAACAGTTGGGTCCAGAGCACGTTCACCGGCGCTCTGCGCACTCACAGTTGGGTCCAACACACTTTTCTCGGCGCACTCCCAGTTGAGTCCAACACACTTTTCTCGGCGCTCGGCGCCCTCCCGGTTGGGTCCAACACACTTTTTTCGGATTTCGGCACACTCCCAGTTGGGTCCAACACACTTTTGTCGGCGCTCGGCGCCCTCCCGGTTGGTTCCAACACACTTTTCTCGGCGCTCGGCGTACTCCCAGTTGGATCCCTCACACTTTTTCCGGCGCTCGGCGTACTCACATTTGGGTCCCACACGCTTTTCTCGGCGCTCGGCGCACTCCCGAATGGGTCCAGCGCACTTTCACCGCCGTTCTGCGCACTCACAGTTGGGTCCAACACACTTTTCTCGGCGCTCGGCGCACTCCCAGTTGAGTCCAACGCACTTTTCTCGGCGCTCGGCGTACTCCCAGTTGGATCCCTCACACTTTTTCCGGCGCTCGTCGTACTCACATTTGGGTCCCACACGCTTTTCTCGGCGCTCGGGGCACTCCCAGTTGGGTCAAGCGCACTTTCACCGGCGCTCTGCGCACTAACAGTTGGGTCCAGAGCACGTTCACCGGCGCTCTGCGCACTCACAGTTGGGTCCAGCACACTTTTCTCGGCGCTCGGCGCACTCCCAGTTGAGTCCAACGCACTTTTCTCGGCGCTCGGCGTACTCCCAGTTGAGTCCAACACACTTTTCTCGGCGCTCGGCGCACTCCCAGTTGGGTCCCACACACCTTTCCCTGCGCTCGGCGCCCTCCTTTTTGGATCCCACACACTTTTTCCGGCGCTCGGCGTACTCACAATTGGGTCCCACACGCTTTTCTCGGCGCACGGCGCACTCCCGGATGGGTCCAGCGCACTTTCACCGGCGCTCTGCGCACTAACAGTTGGGTCCAGAGCACTTTCACCGGCGCTCTGCGCACTCACAGTTGGGTCCAGCACACTCTTCTCGGCGCACTCCCAGTTGGGTCCAACGCACTTTTCCCGGCGCTCGGCGCACTCCCAGTTGAGTCCAACACGCTTTTTCCGGCGCTCAGCGCCCTCCCAGTTGAGTCCAACACACTTTTCTCGGCGCTCGGCGCACTCCCAGTTGGGTCCCACACACTTTTCTCGGCGCTCGGAGTACTCCCAGTTGGATCCCTCACACTTTTTCCGGCGCTCGTCGTACTCACATTTGGGTCCCACACGCTTTTCTCGGCGCTCGGCGCACTCCCAGTTGGGTCCAGCGCACTTTCACCGGCGCTCTGCGCACTAACAGTTGGGTCCAGAGCACTTTCACCGGCGCTCTGCGCACTCACAGTTGGGTCCAACACACTCTTCTCGGCGCACTCCCAGTTGGGTCCAACGCACTTTTCCCGGCGCTCGGCGCACTCCCAGTTGAGTCCAACACACTTTTCTCGGCGCTCGGTGCCCTCCCGGTTGGGTCCAACACACTTTTTTCGGATTTCGGCACACTCCCAGTTGGGTCCAACACACTTTTGTCGGCGCTCGGCGCCCTCCCGGTTGGTTCCAACACACTTTTCTCGGCGCTCGGCGTACTCCCAGTTGGATCCTCACACTTTTTCCGGCGCTCGCCGTACGCCCATTCGGGTCCCACACGCTTTTATCGGCGCTCAGCGCACTCCCAGTTGGGTCCTTCGCTCTTTCACCGGCGCTCGGCGCACTCACAGTTGGGTCCAACACACTTTTCTCGGCGCTCAGCGCCCTCCCAGTTGGGTCCAACACACTTTTCCCGGCACTCGGCGCACTCCCAATTAAGTCCAACACACTTTTCTCGGCGCTCGGCGCACTCCCAGTTGGGTCCCACACACTTTTCCCTGCGCTCGGCGCCCTCCTTTTTGCATCCCACACACTTTTTCCGGCGCTCGGCGCACTCACAGTTGGGTCCCACGCACTTTTCCCGGCGCTCGGCGCACTCCCAGTTGAGTCCAACACACTTTTCTCGGCGCTCGGCGCACTCCCAGTTGGGTCCCACACACTTTTCTCGGCGCTCGGCGTACTCCCAGTTGGATCCCTCACACTTTTTCCGGCGCTCGTCGTACTCACATTTGGGTCCCACACGCTTTTCTCGGCGCTCGGCGCACTCCCAGTTGGGTCCAGCGCACTTTCACCGGCGCTCTGCGCACTCACAGTTGGGTCCAACACACTCTTCTCGGCGCACTCCCAGTTGGGTCCAACGCACTTTCACCGGCGCTATGCGCACTAACAGTTGGGTCCAACACACTCTTCTCGGCGCACTCCCAGTTGGGTCCCACGCACTTTTCTCGGCGCTCGGCGCACTCCCAGTTGGGTCCCACACACTTTTCCCTGCGCTTGGCGCCCTCCTTTTTGGATCCCACACACTTTTTCCGGCGCTCGGCGCACTCACAGTTGGGTCCAACACACTTTTCTCGGCGCTCAGCGCCCTCCCAGTTGAGTCCAACACACTTTTCTCGGCGCTCGGCGCACTCCCAGTTGGATCCCTCACACTTTTTCCGGCGCTCGTCGTACTCACATTTGGGTCCCACACACTTTTTCCGGCGCTCGGCGCACTCACAGTTGGGTCCAACACACTTTTCTCGGCGCTCAGCGCCCTTCCGGTTGAGTCCAACACACTTTTCTCGGCGCTCAGCGCACTCCCAGTTGGGTCCCACACACTTTTCTCGGCGCTCGGCGTACTCCCAGTTGGATCCCTCACACTTTTTCCGGCGCTCGGCGCACTCACAGTTGGGTCCAACACACTTTTCTCGGCGCTCAGCGCCCTTCCGGTTGAGTCCAACACACTTTTCTCGGCGCTCAGCGCACTCCCAGTTGGGTCCCACACACTTTTCTCGGCGCTCGGCGTACTCCCAGTTGGGTCCCACACACTTTTTCCGGCGCTGGGCGCACTCACAGTTGGGTCCAACACACTTTTCTCGGCGCTCAGCGCCCTTCCGGTTGAGTCCAACACACTTTTCTCGGCGCTCGGCGCACTCCCAGTTGGGTCCCACACACTTTTCTTGGCGCTCGGCGTACTCCCAGTTGGATCCCTCACACTTTTTACGGCGCTCGTCGTACTCACATTTGGGTCCCACACACTTTTTCCGGCGCTCGGCGCACTCACAGTTGGGTCCAACACACTTTTCTCGGCGCTCAGCGCCCTTCCGGTTGAGTCCAACACACTTTTCTCGGCGCTCAGCGCCCTCCCAGTTGAGTCCAACACACTTTTCTCGGCGCTCGTCGTACTCACATTTGGGTCCCACACGCTTTTCTCGGCGCTCGGCGCACTCCCAGTTGGGTCCAGCGCACTTTCACCGGCGCTCTGCGCACTAACAGTTGGGTCCAGAGCACTTTCACCGGCGCTCTGCGCACTCACAGTTGGGTCCAACACACTCTTCTCGGCGCACTCCCAGTTGAGTCCAACACACTTTTCTCGGCGCTCGGCGCCCTCCCGGTTGGGTCCAACACACTTTTTTCGGATTTCGGCACACTCCCAGTTGGGTCCAACACACTTTTGTCGGCGCTCGGCGCCCTCCCGGTTAGTTCCAACACACTTTTCTCGGCGCTCGGCGTACTCCCAGTTGGATCCCTCACACTTTTTTCCGGCGCTCGCCGTACTCACATTCGGGTCCCACACGCTTTTATCGGCGCTCAGCGCACTCCCAGTTGGGTCCTTCGCTCTTTCACTGGCGCTCGGCGCACTCACAGTTGGGTCCAACACACTTTTCTCGGCGCTCAGCGCCCTCCCAGTTGGGTCCAACACACTTTTCCCGGCACTCGGCGCACTCCCAATTAAGTCCAACACACTTTTCTCGGCGCTCGGCGCACTCCCAGTTGGGTCCCACACACTTTTCCCTGCGCTCGGCGCCCTCCTTTTTGCATCCCACACACTTTTTCCGGCGCTCGGCGCACTCACAGTTGGGTCCCACGCACTTTTCCCGGCGCTCGGCGCACTCCCAGTTGAGTCCAACACACTTTTCTCGGCGCTCGGCGCACTCCCAGTTGGGTCCCACACGCTTTTCTCGGCGCTCGGCGCACTCCCAGTTGGGTCCAGCGCACTTTCACCGGCGCTCTGCGCACTCACAGTTGGGTCCAACACACTCTTCTCGGCGCACTCCCAGTTGGGTCCAACGCACTTTCACCGGCGCTATGCGCACTAACAGTTGGGTCCAACACACTCTTCTCGGCGCACTCCCAGTTGGGTCCCACGCACTTTTCTCGGCGCTCGGCGCACTCCCAGTTGGGTCCCACACACTTTTCCCTGCGCTTGGCGCCCTCCTTTTTGGATCCCACACACTTTTTCCGGCGCTCGGCGCACTCACAGTTGGGTCCAACACACTTTTCTCGGCGCTCAGCGCCCTCCCAGTTGAGTCCAACACACTTTTCTCGGCGCTCGGCGCACTCCCAGTTGGATCCCTCACACTTTTTCCGGCGCTCGTCGTACTCACATTTGGGTCCAACACACTTTTCTCGGCGCTCAGCGCCCTTCCGGTTGAGTCCAACACACTTTTCTCGGCGCTCAGCGCACTCCCAGTTGGGTCCCACACACTTTTCTCGGCGCTCGGCGTACTCCCAGTTGGGTCCCACACACTTTTTCCGGCGCTCGGCGCACTCACAGTTGGGTCCAACACACTTTTCTCGGCGCTCAGCGCCCTCCCAGTTGAGTCCAACACACTTTTCTCGGCGCTCGGCGCACTCCCAGTTGGGTCCCACACACTTTTCTCGGCGCTCGGCGTACTCCCAGTTGGATCCCTCACACTTTTTCCGGCGCTCGTCGTACTCACATTTGGGTCCCACACACTTTTTCCGGCGCTCGGCGCACTCACAGTTGGGTCCAACACACTTTTCTCGGCGCTCAGCGCCCTTCCGGTTGAGTCCAACACACTTTTCTCGGCGCTCAGCGCCCTCCCAGTTGAGTCCAACACACTTTTCTCGGCGCTCGTCGTACTCACATTTGGGTCCCACACGCTTTTCTCGGCGCTCGGCGCACTCCCAGTTGGGTCCAGCGCACTTTCACCGGCGCTCTGCGCACTAACAGTTGGGTCCAGAGCACTTTCACCGGCGCTCTGCGCACTCACAGTTGGGTCCAACACACTCTTCTCGGCGCACTCCCAGTTGAGTCCAACACACTTTTCTCGGCGCTCGGCGCCCTCCCGGTTGGGTCCAACACACTTTTTTCGGATTTCGGCACACTCCCAGTTGGGTCCAACACACTTTTGTCGGCGCTCGGCGCCCTCCCAGTTGGTTCCAACACACTTTTCTCGGCGCTCGGCGTACTCCCAGTTGGATCCCTCACACTTTTTCCGGCGCTCGGCGTACTCACATTCGGGTCCCACACGCTTTTATCGGCGCTCAGCGCACTCCCAGTTGGGTCCTTCGCACTCTCACCGGCGCTCGGCGCACTCACAGTTGGGTCCAACACACTTTTCCCTGCGCTCGGCGCCCTCCTTTTTGGATTCCACACACTTTTTCCGGCGCTCGGCGCACTCACAGTTGGGTCCAACACACTTTTCTCGGCGCTCAGCGCCCTCCCAGTTGGGTCCCACACACTTCTCTCGGCGCTCGGCGTACTCCCAGTTGGATCCCTCACACTTTTTCCGACGCTCGTCGTACTCTCATTTGGGTCCCACACGCTTTTCTCGGCGCTCTGCGCACTCCCAGTTGGGTCCAGTGCACTTTCACCGGCGCTCTGCGCACTAACAGTTGGGTCCAGAGCACTTTCACCGGCGCTCTGCGCACTCACAGTTGGGTCCAACACACTCTTCTCGGCGCACTCCCAGTTGGGTCCCACACACTTCTCTCGGCGCTCGGCGTACTCCCAGTTGGATCCCTCACACTTTTTCCGGCGCTCGTCGTACTCTCATTTGGGTCCCACACGCTTTTCTCGGCGCTCTGCGCACTCCCAGTTGGGTCCAATGCACTTTTCCCGGCGCTCGGCGCACTCCCAGTTGAGTCCAACACACTTTTCTCGGCGCTCGGCGCACTCCCAGTTGGGTCCCACACACCTTTCCCTGCGCTCGGCGCCCTCCTTTTTGGATCCCACACACTTTTTCCGGCGCTCGGCGTACTCACATTTGGGTCCCACACGCTTTTCTCGGCGCACGGCGCACTCCCGGATGGGTCCAGCGCACTTTCACCGGCGCTCTGCGCACTAACAGTTGGGTCCAGAGCACTTTCACCGGCGCTCTGCGCACTCACAGTTGGGTCCAACACACTCTTCTCGGCGCACTCCCAGTTGGGTCCAACGCACTTTTCCCGGCGCTCGGCGCACTCCCAGTTGAGTCCAACACGCTTTTTCCAGCGCTCAGCGCCCTCCCAGTTGAGTCCAACACACTTTTCTCGGCGCTCGGCGCACTCCCAGTTGGGTCCCACACACTTTTCTCGGCGCTCGGCGTACTCCCAGTTGGATCCCTCACACTTTTTCCGGCGCTCGTCGTACTCACATTTGGGTCCCACACGCTTTTCTCGGCGCTCGGCGCACTCCCAGTTGGGTCCAGCGCACTTTCACCGGCGCTCTGCGCACTAACAGTTGGGTCCAGAGCACTTTCACCGGCGCTCTGCGCACTCACAGTTGGGTCCAACACACTCTTCTCGGCGCACTCCCAGTTGGGTCCAACGCACTTTTCCCGGCGCTCGGCGCACTCCCAGTTGAGTCCAACACACTTTTCTCGGCGCTCGGTGCCATCCCGGTTGGGTCCAACACACTTTTTTCGGATTTCGGCACACTCCCAGTTGGGTCCAACACACTTTTGTCGGCGCTCGGCGCCCTCCCGGTTGGTTCCAACACACTTTTCTCGGCGCTCGGCGTACTCCCAGTTGGATCCCTCACACTTTTTTCCGGCGCTCGCCGTACTCACATTCGGGTCCCACACGCTTTTATCGGCGCTCAGCGCACTCCCAGTTGGGTCCTTCGCTCTTTCACCGGCGCTCGGCGCACTCACAGTTGGGTCCAACACACTTTTCTCGGCGCTCAGCGCCCTCCCAGTTGGGTCCAACACACTTTTCCCGGCACTCGGCGCACTCCCAGTTGAGTCCAACACACTTTTCTCGGCGCTCGGCGCACTCCCAGTTGGGTCCCACACACCTTTCCCTGCGCTCGGCGCCCTCCTTTTTGGATCCCACACACTTTTTCCGGCACTCGGCGTACTCACAATTGGGTCCCACACGCTTTTCTCGGCGCACGGCGCACTCCCGGATGGGTCCAGCGCACTTTCACCGGCGCTCTGCGCACTAACAGTTGGGTCCAGAGCACTTTCACCGGCGCTCTGCGCACTCACAGTTGGGTCCAACACACTCTTCTCGGCGCACTCCCAGTTGGGTCCAACGCACTTTTCCCGGCGCTCGGCGCACTCCCAGTTGAGTCCAACACGCTTTTGCCGGCGCTCAGCGCCCTCCCAGTTGAGTCCAACACACTTTTCTCGGGGCTCGGCGCACTCCCAGTTATGTCCCACACACTTTTCTCGGCGCTCGGAGTACTCCCAGTTGGATCCCTCACACTTTTTCCGGCGCTCGTCGTACTCACATTTGGGTCCCACACGCTTTTCTCGGCGCTCGGCGCACTCCCAGTTGGGTCCAGCGCACTTTCACCGGCGCTCTGCGCACTAACAGTTGGGTCCAGAGCACTTTCACCGGCGCTCTGCGCACTCACAGTTGGGTCCAACACACTCTTCTCGGCGCACTCCCAGTTGGGTCCAACGCACTTTTCCCGGCGCTCGGCGCACTCCCAGTTGAGTCCAACACACTTTTCTCGGCGCTCGGCGCACTCCCAGTTGGGTCCCACACACCTTTCCCTGCGCTCGGCGCCCTCCTTTTTGGATCCCACACACTTTTTCCGGCGCTCGGCGCACTCACAGTTGGGTCCAACACACTTTTCTCGGCGCTCAGCGCCCTCCCAGTTGAGTCCAACACACTTTTCTCGGCGCTCGGCGCACTCCCAGTTGGGTCCCACACACTTTTCTCGGAGCTCGGCGTACTCCCAGTTGGATCCCTCACACTTTTTCCGGCGCTCGTCGTACTCACATTTGGGCCCCACACCCTTTTCTAGGCGCTCTGCGCACTCCCAGTTGGGTCCTTCGCACTTTCACCGGCGCTCTGCGCACTCACAGTTGGGTCCAACACACTCTTCTCGGCGCACTCCCAGTTGGGTCCCACGCACTTTTCCCGGCGCTCGGCGCACTCCCAGTTGAGTCCAACACACTTTTTTCGGATTTCGGCACACTCCCAGTTGGGTCCAACACACTTTTCTCGGCGCTCAGCGCCCTCCCAGTTGAGTCCAACACACTTTTCTCGGCGCTCGGCGCACTCCCAGTTGGGTCCCACGCACTTTTGGCGGCGCTCGGCGCACTCCCAGTTGAGTCCAACACACTTTTCTCGGCGCTCGGCGCACTCCCAGTTGGGTCCAGCGCACTTTCACCGGCGCTCTGCGCACTAACAGTTGGGTCCAGAGCACTTTCACCGGCGCTCTGCGCACTCACAGTTGGGTCCAACACACTCTTCTCGGCGCACTCCCAGTTGAGTCCAACACACTTTTCTCGGCGCTCGGCGCCCTCCCGGTTGGGTCCAACACACTTTTTTCGGATTTCGGCACACTCCCAGTTGGGTCCAACACACTTTTGTCGGCGCTCGGCGCCCTCCCAGTTGGTTCCAACACACTTTTCTCGGCGCTCGGCGTACTCCCAGTTGGATCCCTCACACTTTTTCCGGCGCTCGGCGTACTCACATTCGGGTCCCACACGCTTTTATCGGCGCTCAGCGCACTCCCAGTTGGGTCCTTCGCACTCTCACTGGCGCTCGGCGCACTTACAGTTGCGTTCACCACACTTTTCTCGGCGCTCAGCGCCCTCCCAGTTGAGTCCAACACACTTTTCTCGGCGCTCAGCGCCCTCCCAGTTGGGTCCAACACACTTTTCTCGGCGCTCGGCGCACTCCCAGTTGGGTCCCACACACTTTTCCCTGCGCTCGGCGCCCTCCTTTTTGGATCCCACACACTTTTTCCGGCGCTCGGCGCACTCACAGTTGGGTCCAACACACTTTTCTCGGCGCTCGGCGCACTCCCAGTTGGGTCCACCGCACTTTTCCCGGCGCTCGGCGCACTCCCAGTTGAGTCCAACACGCTTTTCTCGGCGCTCGGCGCACTCCCAGTTGGGTCCAGCGCACTTTCACGGGCGCTCTGCGCACTAACAGTTGGGTCCAACACACTTTTTTCGGCGCACTCCCAGTTGGGTCCAGAGCACGTTCACCGGCGCTCTGCGCACTCACAGTTGGGTCCAACACACTCTTTTCGGCGCACTCACAGTTGGGTCCAACGCACTTTTCTCGGCGCTCGGCGCACTCCCAGTTGGGTCCCACACACTTTTCCCTGCGCTCGGCGCCCTCCTTTTTGGATCCCACACACTTTTTCCGGCGCTCGGCGCACTCCCAGTTGGGTCCAACGCACTTTTCCCGGCGCTCGGCGCACTCCCAGTTGAGTCCAACACACTTTTCTCGGCGCACGGCGCACTCCCAGTTGGATCCCTCACACTTTTTCCGGCGCTCGTCGTACTCACATTTGGGTCCCACACGCTTTTCTCGGCGCTCGGCGCACTCCCAGTTGGGTCCCACACACTTTTCTCGGCGCTCGGCGTACTCCCAGTTGGATCCCTCACACTTTTTCCGGCGCTCGTCGTACTCACATTTGGGTCCCACACGCTTTTTCCGGCGCTCGGCGCACTCACAGTTGGGTCCAACACACTTTTCTCGGCGCTCAGCGCACTCCCAGTTGAGTCCAACACACTTTTCTCGGCGCTCGGCGCACTCCCAGTTGAGTCCAACACACTTTTCTCGGCGCTCGGCGCACTCCCAGTTGGGTCCCACACACTTTTCTCGGCGCTCGGCGTACTCCCAGTTGGATCCCTCACACTTTTTCCGGCGCTCGTCGTACTCACAGTTGGGTCCAACACACTTTTCTCGGCGCTCAGCGCCATTCCGGTTGAGTCCAACACACTTTTCTCGGCGCTCAGCGCCCTCCCAGTTGAGTCCAACACACTTTTCTCGGCGCTCGTCGTACTCACATTTGGGTCCCACACGCTTTTCTCGGCGCTCGGCGCACTCCCAGTTGGGTCCAGCGCACTTTCACCGGCGCTCTGCGCACTAACAGTTGGGTCCAGAGCACTTTCACCGGCGCTCTGCGCACTCACAGTTGGGTCCAACACACTCTTCTCGGCGCACTCCCAGTTGGGTCCAACGCACTTTTCTCGGCGCTCTGCGCACTCACAGTTGGGTCCAACACACTTTTTTCGGATTTCGGCACACTCCCAGTTGGGTCCAACACACTTTTGTCGGCGCTCGGCGCCCTCCCGGTTGGTTCCAACACACTTTTCTCGGCGCTCGGCGTACTCCCAGTTGGATCCCTCACACTTTTTCCGGCGCTCGGCGTACTCACATTCGGGTCCCACACGCTTTTATCGGCGCTCAGCGCACTCCCAGTTGGGTCCTTCGCACTCTCACCGGCGCTCGGCGCACTCACAGTTGGGTCCAACACACTTTTCCCTGCGCTCGGCGCCCTCCTTTTTGGATCCCACACACTTTTTCCGGCGCTCGGCGCACTCACAGTTGGGTCCAACACACTTTTCTCGGCGCTCAGCGCCCTCCCAGTTGGGTCCCACACACTTTTCTCGGCGCTCGGCGTACTCCCAGTTGGATCCCTCACACTTTTTCCGGCGCTCGTCGTACTCACATTTGGGTCCCACACGCTTTTCTCGGCGCTCGGCGCACTCCCAGTTGGGTCCAGCGCACTTTCACCGGCGCTCTGCGCACTAACAGTTGGGTCCAGAGCACTTTCACCGGCGCTCTGCGCACTCACAGTTGGGTCCAACACACTCTTCTCGGCGCACTCCCAGTTGGGTCCAACGCACTTTTCTCGGCGCTCGGCGCACTCCCAGTCAGATCCCTCACACTTTTTCCGGCGCTCGTCGTACTCACATTTGGGTCCCACACGCTTTTCTCGGCGCTCGGCGCACTCCAAGTTGGGTCCAACGCACTTTTCCCGGCGCTCGGCGCACTCCCAGTTGAGTCCAACACACTTTTCTCGGCGCTCGGCGCACTCCCAGTTGGGTCCCACACACGTTTCCCTGCGCTCGGCGCCCTCCTTTTTGGATCCCACACACTTTTTCCGGCGCTCGGCGTACTCACATTTGGGTACCACATGCTTTTCGCGGCGCTCGGCGCACTCCGGATGGGTCCAGCGCACTTTCACCGGCGCTCTGCGCACTAACAGTTGGGTCCAGAGCACTTTTTCCGGCGCTCGTCGTACTCACATTTGGGTCCCACACGCTTTTCTCGGCGCACTCCCAGTTGGGTCCAACGCACTTTTCCCGGCGCTCGGCGCACTCCCAGTTGAGTCCAACACGCTTTTTCCGGCGCTCAGCGCCCTTCCAGTTGAGTCCAACACACTTTTCTCGGCGCTCGGCGCACTCCCAGTTGGGTCCCACACACTTTTCTCGGCGCTCGGCGTACTCCCAGTTGGATCCCTCACACTTTTTCCGGCGCTCGTCGTACTCACATTTGGGTCCCACACGCTTTTCTCGGCGCTCGGCGCACTCCCAGTTGGGTCCAGCGCACTTTCACCGGCGCTCTGCGCACTAACAGTTGGGTCCAGAGCACTTTCACCGGCGCTCTGCGCACTCACAGTTGGGTCCAACACACTCTTCTCGGCGCACTCCCAGTTGGGTCCAACGCACTTTTCCCGGCGCTCGGCGCACTCCCAGTTGAGTCCAACACACTTTTCTCGGCGCTCGGTGCCCTCCCGGTTGGGTCCAACACACTTTTTTCGGATTTCGGCACACTCCCAGTTGGGTCCAACACACTTTTGTCGGCGCTCGGCGCCCTCCCGGTTGGTTCCAACACACTTTTCTCGGCGCTCGGCGTACTCCCAGTTGGATCCCTCACACTTTTTTCCGGCGCTCGGCGTACTCACATTCGGGTCCCACACGCTTTTATCGGCGCTCAGCGCACTCCCAGTTGGGTCCTTCGCTCTTTCACCGGCGCTCGGCGCACTCACAGTTGGGTCCAACACACTTTTCTCGGCGCTCAGCGCCCTCCCAGTTGGGTCCAACACACTTTTCCCGGCACTCGGCGCACTCCCAGTTGAGTCCAACACACTTTTCGCGGCGCTCGGCGCACTCCCAGTTGGGTCCCACACACTTTTCTCGGCGCTCGGAGCACTCCCAGTTGGGTCCAACACACTTTTCTCGGCGCTCGGCGAACTCCCAGTTGGGTCTTACACACTTTTCTCGGCGCTCGGCGCCCTCCCGGTTGGAGTCAGCGCACTTTCACCGGCGCTCGGCGCACTCCCAGTTGGGTCCAGCGCACTTTCACCGGCGCTCGGCGCACTCCCAGTCGGCTAAAGCGCACTTTGCGCTCGGCGCACTCCCAGTTGGGTCCAGCGCACTTTCATCGGCGCTCGGCGCACTCCCCGTTGGGTCCAACACACTTTTCTCAGCGCACTCCCAGTTGGGTCCAACGCACTTTTCTCGGCGCTCGGCGCACTCCCAGTTGGGTCCCACACACTTTTCTCGGCGCTCGGCGTACTCCCAGTTGGATCCCTCACACTTTTTCCGGCGCTCGTCGTACTCACATTTGGGTCCCACACGCTTTTCTCGGCGCTCGGCGCACTCCCAGTTGGGTCCAGCGCACTTTCACCGGCGCTCTGCGCACTAACAGTTGGGTCCAGAGCACGTTCACCGGCGCTCTGCGCACTCACAGTTGGGTCCAACACACTCTTCTCGGCGCACTCCCAGTTGGGTCCAACGCACTTTTCTCGGCGCTCGGCGCACTCCCAGTTGGGTCCAACACACTTTTCTCGGCGCTCGGCGCACTCCCAGTTGGGTCCCACACACTTTTCCCTGCGCTCGGCGCCCTCCTTTTTGGATCCCACACACTTTTTCCGGCGCTCGGCGCACTCACAGTTGGGTCCAACACACTTTTCTCGGCGCTCAGCGCCCTCCCAGTTGAGTCCAACACACTTTTCTCGGCGCTCGGCGCACTCCCAGTTGGGTCCCACACACTTTTCTCGGCGCTCGGCGTACTCCCAGTTGGATCCCTCACACTTTTTCCGGCGCTCGTCGTACTAACATTTGGGTCCCACACGCTTTTCTCGGCGCTCTGCGCACTCCCAGTTGGGTCCTTCGCACTTTCACCGGCGCTATGCGCACTAACAGTTGGGTCCAACACACTCTTCTCGGCGCACTCCCAGTTGGGTCCCACGCACTTTTCCCGGCGCTCGGCGCACTCCCAGTTGAGTCCAACACACTTTTCTCGGCGCTCGGCGCACTCCCAGTTGGGTCCCACACACTTTTCTCGGCGCTCGGCGTACTCCCAGTTGGATCCCTCACACTTTTTCCGGCGCTCGTCGTACTCACATTTGGGTCCCACACGCTTTTCTCGGCGCTCGGCGCACTCCCAGTTGGGTCCAGCGCACTTTCACCGGCGCTCTGCGCACTCACAGTTGGGTCCAACACACTCTTCTCGGCGCACTCCCAGTTGGGTCCAACGCACTTTCACCGGCGCTATGCGCACTAACAGTTGGGTCCAACACACTCTTCTCGGCGCACTCCCAGTTGGGTCCCACGCACTTTTCTCGGCGCTCGGCGCACTCCCAGTTGGGTCCCACGCACTTTTCCCGGCGCTCGGCGCACTCCCAGTTGGGTCCCACGCACTTTTCCCGGCGCTCGGCGCACTCCCAGTTGAGTCCAACACACTTTTCTCGGCGCTCGGCGCACTCCCAGTTGGATCCCTCACACTTTTTCCGGCGCTCGTCGTACTCACATTTGGGTCCCACACACTTTTCTCGGCGCTCGGCGCACTCCCAGTTGGGTCCAGCGCACTTTCACCGGCGCTCTGCGCACTAACAGTTGGGTCCAGAGCACTTTCACCGGCGCTCTGCGCACTCACAGTTGGGTCCAACACACTCTTCTCGGCGCACTCCCAGTTGGGTCCAACGCACTTTTCCCGGCGCTCGGCGCACTCCCAGTTGAGTCCAACACACTTTTCTCGGCGCTCGGTGCCCTCCCGGTTGGGTCCAACACACTTTTTTCGGATTTCGGCACACTCCCAGTTGGGTCCAACACACTTTTGTCGGCGCTCGGCGCCCTCCCGGTTGGTTCCAACACACTTTTCTTGGCGCTCGGCGTACTCCCAGTTGTATCCCTCACACTTTTTTCCGGCGCTCGGCGTACTCACATTCGGGTCCCACACGCTTTTATCGGCGCTCGGCGCACTCCCAGTTGGGTCCTTCGCTCTTTCACCGGCGCTCGGCGCACTCACAGTTGGGTCCAACACACTTTTCTCGGCGCTCAGCGCCCTCCCAGTTGGGTCCAACACACTTTTCCCGGCACTCGGCGCACTCCCAGTTGAGTCCAACACACTTTTCTCGGCGCTCGGCGCACTCCCAGTTGGGTCCCACACACTTTTCCCTGCGCTCGGCGCCCTCCTTTTTGGATCCCACACACTTTTTCCGGCGCTCGGCGCACTCACTGTTGGGTCCAACACACTTTTCTCGGCGCTCAGCGCCCTCCCAGTTGAGTCCAACACACTTTTCTCGGCGCTCGGCGTACTCCCAGTTGGATCCCTCACACTTTTTCCGGCGCTCGTCGTACTCACATTTGGGTCCCACACGCTTTTCTCGGCGCTCTGCGCACTCCCAGTTGGGTCCTTCGCACTTTCACCGGCGCTATGCGCACTAACAGTTGGGTCCAGAGCAGTTTCACCGGCGCTCTGCGCACTCACAGTTGGGTCCAACACACTTTTCTCGGCGCTCAGCGCCCTCCCAGTTGAGTCCAACACACTTTACTCGGCGCTCGGCGCACTCCCAGTTGGGTCCCACACACTTTTCTCGGCGCTCGGCGTACTCCCAGTCAGATCCCTCACACTTTTTCCGGCGCTCGTCGTACTCACATTTGGGTCCCACACGCTTTTCTCGGCGCTCGGCGCACTCCCAGTTGGGTCCAGCGCACTTTCACCGGCGCTCTGCGCACTCACAGTTGGGTCCAACACACTCTTCTCGGCGCACTCCCAGTTGGGTCCAACGCACTTTTCCCGGCGCTCGGCGCACTCCCAGTTGGGTCAAGTACACTCTCCCCGGCGTTCGGCACACTCACAGTTTGGTCCAACACGGCTTCCCCGGTGCTTGGCGCGCTCCAGATCGAGTCCAACACAGTGCAGCGCACTCTTAGCTGGTCCCGCACAATACCCCTGCGATTGACGCACTCCTAGTAGAGTCGCGCACACTTGTTTCGGCGCCCGGCGCACTCCTAGTGAAGTCTCGACTACCTTCCCAGGGCTCCTACTGCACATGTAGCCGCCCATGAAGCCCCTCAGCAACGTTTTATATAGGAAACTGATGATATCGTGTTATCAGTATACGCTATCGCAGCATAACAACAGACCGAATTGCTTCATTTCTGAAAAGAAACCGACCGAATTTCCGTTCACTCACACACACACACATACACACAGACGGTCACACACACCAGGCCGCGTATAGTAAGTAGGATAATAGATTTGAATTGGATGAACTCAAGAACAATTTTATCATATGTCCCTCCTGATAAAGCAAACAATAATTATACTTTTATTTGTAAAAAATATTATCTGCAGACAATGTGCACAGAATTGGGTATTAGCTTTCAAAATAATAGTTCAAATATAAGAGGCAGTAACAATACATATGAAAAATATGATAGAGAAACTACTGATGATATATTCAATAGATACAGAACACTTTATTATAATATGAAAATTAAGATGATTCCTGATGCTAATATTCCACTTATTTGTTGTGTGCCGATGCTCCATAAAAACCCAGTTAAATTTAAATTCATCACTGGAGATTGTAATGGAATAAATAAACCTTTATCAGTAGAATTGAAAAGTATTTTCACCTTTATAAAAGATCATTTCAAAAAATATAACAAATCTATCGAAAGCAGAAATGAAAACTTCATTGATTGTTGGTCAATTAGGGATATAAACATCCTATTAACTTGATTTGCCTTAGTGTGTGTGTGTGTGTGTGTGTGTGTGTGTGTGTGTGTGTGTGTGTGTGTGTGTGTGTGTGTGTGTGTGTGTGTGTGTGTGTGTGTGTGTGTGTGTGTGTGTGTGTGTGTGTGTGTGTGTGTGTGTGTGTGTGTGTGTGTGTGTGTGTGTGTGTGTGTGTGTGTGTGTGTGTGTGTGTGTGTGTGTGTGTGTGTGTGTGTGTGTGTGTGTGTGTGTGTGTGTGTGTGTGTGTGTGTGTGTGTGTGTGTGTGTGTGTGTGTGTGTGTGTGTGTGTGTGTGTGTGTGTGTGTGTGTGTGTGTGTGTGTGTGTGTGTGTGTGTGTGTGTGTGTGTGTGTGTGTGTGTGTGTGTGTGTGTGTGTGTGTGTGTGTGTGTCGTGTGTGTGTGTGTGTGTGTGTGTGTGTGTGTGTGTGTGTGTGTGTGTGTGTGTGTGTGTGTGTGTGTGTGTGTGTGTGTGTGTGTGTGTGTGTGTGTGTGTGTGTGTGTGTGTGTGTGGCGTGTATCACACCCACTGTCCACGTATGCAGCGGTGGTCATTGACTTCGCTTTCGTGTCAATGGACAAACAAGAGAACAATCAGTTCTGAGTACTGTTCTACTGCTCATTTGTGCCTACTGCTTCAAATGTTCATTCATAATCACTTTCTGGAGAGACAGCTTTCTAGGATTAGCTCAAGAACTGAGCAGGACATCAATCTACCCCGAACAGTTCACCAATCCATAGAGAAGTGTGACATAACTTTCTCCGCAGATTCTCTTTTCAAATCTGTGTCAGACTGTGAAGGGTTATGCATTTCATCGCAAGAGTTCTCTGCGTGAGCTTGAATGAGCACAGTGTAACTGATTTCAGTGAAAACATACGGTAGCGCGCATGGTTTTTTTTTAGCAAAAAAAGCGTTAGTGGCGTTTTTTGCGCATACAACTCTGAGAAATATTGCCGCGATTTCGCCGCAAGTCCGCCTGCCGGAGGAGTCGCGAGGGAGATGCGGGGCAGAACCGCGAACGATTTTCCATCGAACAAATCGCGGTAAAGTCGCGGATGGGTCCCGGGGAAGTCGCGGTAGAATTGCAGAAGCGTGACCCACCGAGAAGTCGCGGAGGAGTCGCGGCAAAGTTGCGGAAGAGTCCTGGGTCTCTGGAGAGTCGCGGGGAAGTCTGGGATCGCGATGGAGTCGCGGGGAGTAGCGAAAGAAAGGCGGCAATATTTGTCAGAGAAAGCGCCTCATCGTCATATCTCGCTTCAAATTTGACGAAATGAGTTTTTGAGGAGGTTTTCGTGTTCCTCTCAGTGAGGCAAATGCATTGTCACGTTAGAAGGGTCTTTTCAGCTCCGGTATCCTGTTGGACAATGTGTATTTCCTTCTAAAATTCACATCGACTAGGTCGAAACATAAAAGATTTCTGCGATCATGATCGTCTGACCAGTTCATAATGAGGGATTTTGTGGTGCAAATATGCTATTTTCGATGCACTTCTAAAGTTGAATCTATTATTTTGTATCATTGTCATACGGGACTTCAAATTTGGAATCGGACCACTTTGAAGCGAGTCATGGCGACGTGGCGCTTTGTGAGCGCAAAAAAAACGCCGCAAAACGCTTTTTCTGCAAAAAATGGGCGGTTCTGCATGGGACCAAGGCTGTTGAGCACAACGAAGAGCGGCTCTGCAATTCAAATATTCCATGGATACTAAACTTGCAGACATAGAGATGGGAGAGAAAAAACTATTCTCTGCTGATTTCACTAACATGTTTACAAATTTATAATCTGTTTATCTTGAATTGCACAAAACACGGTCCGCCAATAGTCCTCTAATTGGCCCGCTAGTACCGTAGTGTACGTCCACGACGCGTTCTCGGCAGGACCGGGTGTGCACCCGGTGTGCAGAGCAATCGATTCGTCAATGCCTTCACTCGCTCAGATGAAAACAGCCCACTTCCCGCCGGCCAAGTCGGGCTAGTCGACTTCGCGCGGCTCCAATTTTTTGGGCGTGGCACGGCGCCCCTTTTCGCGCGGAGAGAGAGGCTTTCCAGTCTTCCCGCGGAGTGTCGGCCGGCATTCGGCTATTCCTGGGGGTCATCGAACACTCACTCATCGTTTCCCACTTTGATATAATCATTGCACCACCCACTAGACTGGAGCCAGTGAACGATTGCTGAGCAGAGAGTTGACACTCTTTCCAAAACTCGCGTTGTGTGCGACGCTGGCCTTAGGCAGGTGAACCACTGTCCGTTAATGGCATCTGCGAATGGAAAGGCTGCATGAAACAGTGATTGTAGGAAGCTTCCCCGTGGAAGCTCACTCCTTACTTGTCAAGAGCAGTTCAAGATGAAATCCCCAGGAGCGGGTTTTTCAATTTTTGTTTTGACTGACCTTTATTTAAAGGGTGATTTTAAAATGTGAACTGTTTTAGGACTGTCTTCTGTCAGTTATCAGATTAGCCGTAAGGCGGTTGCAGAGAGGCCGCAGATTGCGTGTTTACCGTGTTCGGGCAGTCAATGAAACGGCGCTGCCGACTGCCCGCGACCGATCTATTGGCCTTCAGCGGGAGGGGTTACGGGACGTCGGCTAGTGGTACCGCGGGAAGTGTGATGTCTCTATCTGAGCGGCCACCCACCCTGCCACCCGGGTCTGCCGAGAACGCGTCGTGGACGTACACTACGGTACTAGCGGGCCAATTAGAGGACTATGGGCGGACCGTGTTTTGTGCAATTCAAGATAAACAGAGTATACCCCATGACGTTATCATTACAAATATCAAAAAACTGCTACAAATTTGCTTCAAGAAGAGGATTTATATCTATGATTTATATTTATATTAGTTCAAGAGGATTTGCTTTAAAAAATGCATTGCCTTTATTGGGTATAAAACTATTTACTACACTAATGAAGTTAAATCTAATAAACATGGGTACTATACCGCTACAGATCTTGTATATTTTTCTGATTACTTGCTTAAAGGCAGTGTTCACGAAAAAAAAGTTGCACCTTTTTTGGCTAAAACGTAAGCTTTGGGTCCCTCTAAGAAGATTAGGAACGGAAAAGCGACGAAAAACGGCCGGTAAGTGGGTAAAAATGTCGTGGGCCAGCTGACCCTTTGGGCCACTCCGCCCACGTCCTACAACAGTTGCCCTGAATTCGTGGTTAGATGAGCGATGGTTTCCGATCAAAAGCCCCGTTCTTCCCTTCATTCTCAACTTCTCTCTTTACTCAGGTCAGCTCGCTCGCATACATTGGCTGCAAAAGACGGAAGTTACAAGACTAGGACAACTCGTTCACAAGTTTCCCTTGCTAATTTTCGAGGGGCCATAAGTCCGTTTCCAGGGGGTCTTGTACTATTCCAGGGACATCATTGACCAGCATGGGACCATTTTCAAGATAGGAGGAAAAACAGAAAAACGACTTTTATCGTGAACTCTGCCTCTAGTGAAAGTTTCTGCACCTTTGGACAAATTATATATAAACAAATCAAAGTTCCACAAGATGGTAATTTTAGTCCCTTACTTGCTGATTTAACGCTTTCAGTCATGGAATATGAATTTTAGGTGGAGAAAATTTCTTTCTATAGAACGTTTTATCCCTACAGATTAATGTATGGATGATCTCCTTCCTATATATATATATATATATATATATATATATATATATATATATATATATATATATATATATATATATATATATATATATATATATATATATATATATATATATATATATATATATATATATATATATATATATATATATATATATATATATATATATATATATATATATATATATATATATATATATATATATATATATATATATATATATATATATATATATATATATATATATATATATATATATATATATATATATATATATATAATGAGTTTAGAAAAGACTCACTTCAATGAATACCATTGTAATTTCTTGGATCTTGACTTGAAGATAATAAATGGTGTGATTATAGTCAAACCTTTTAATAAAACAGATAACTTCAATTTCAGTGTAATAAGCTTTCCTCATTTTCATTCAAACATTTCAATTCGTATTAAATCATCTGTTATATATACAGAGGTGCTAAGAATAGCAAGGACTTCCAGTTTATTTAACGATTTTATTGATCGTAGAAAGCACTCGAAAAGTTTGTTATGTAGAAACGTATATTCTTAAAACGTTATACATCGTTATACACAGCATATCAAGATGTATAAATAAGAATTCTTTCATAGTACTCAAATACGGGTAATACAAATTTTAAGCAGCTTTACAAAATGATAAGACAACTGTTTGATAATAACGCACAATCATCATCATGAAAATGATAATGGAATCAAAGCGAAGGCAGATCCATTTTTCATCGTCTCTTACACAAGATGGTCGACCGTCTACTAGTCTCGTGGTTTATCTGCGAGCTAGTATTACTAACACACTTGGGATGGTCTACGACATATTTGATCCAAGGGCGACAAAATCATGTGTAAGTTATTGATTCATAGAAAGTTCCTTCTGATGACTTTCCCTCTTGTGTTCTTCAAGAAAATTTTTTTCTGGCTACTTTTGCTTTCTCCCCCTATGTATAGATAATGAGAATTACTTTTATTTTAGTTCAGTTGAAGGTTTTTTTAATTTAAAACTTTTAATGACTTCATCGGTCGTATGCCTTCACATTAATTTCGACGACAAGCTTTGCGAATAACATTCTACATGTTAGCTACATTAATCTACTAATTTCACATCAAAATGGTTACATCATCCATTTTAATGCAATATTAGCCAAAACATTCCAACTGACGAAACAGACTTCTTCACTGAAGAGACCCGGGAAGACTGTTACAATGAAGTTCGTTTGAAGGAAGGGTAGAAACGAACTTTATTGACCTTTTTCCAGTGAGATTCCAGTAAAATGAAATTATGTACAAGCAAAAAAAGTAATACAGCTAGATTTGTATTGTTTCTTGGCATAAGTGTTGGGTGGTCTAATCTGTGTAGTTGTAGTGAACGTTTTAGCTCGATTCGATTATAGGCAGTGTTCGCGATAAATTTCACTTCCGATATCTCCACGGTTTACGGAAGGTCTGGTGCCCTATATAGCAAGGCATGCTTAAAAAAGACGCGAAAGTCGGGTTTTTGAGCCGAAATAAGCCCTCTTTTGTTTACGTTAATTTTTGAGCGTGGAGGAATTGACCGCTAGAAGGATGATACCTATCAGTGCAATGAAGCGATCAGCTCACTTATCAGCACTTCCTTGACTTGATCATTCCTGTAATCTGAATCTTCATTTGTTCATTTCGAGGGGGCGGATCTGGGGCGCGGGGTGTGTCTGGGGCCCCAAAACGCTTGTTTGCAGGCGTTATTTTGCCGCTCCTGGCTCGTTTTCTACAGTTCTTTCGACTTTGGGAGCTTACAGTTCACCTCCGCACTGCCGTTCAGTCCGCAAAGTGCACGCTGATTGCGAAATCATGCTGCGGCGCGGTTGGAAGTATCCTCAGACAGGTATGTAGGATCACCCGGGCGGTGGGATCACTCGGGCACCAAAGGCAAAAACCGCCCGGGTCATCCCACATCCCTGTCTGAGGATACTTGCAACCGCGCCGCAGTACGATTTCGCAATCAGCGTGCACTTTGCGGACTGAACGGCAGTGCGGAGGTGAACTGTAAGTCCCTTTCACAGTTATTTTGCCGTCCGACTTCCGGCAATGCTATCCGACGTCGCGCGCGGCCCCCACTATGCCGGTGGTAGAGCAACCGATAATATCGACCATCCCACCATCAACGGAGAAATTTCGCACCGACGTTGAGCGCCGCGTTGCGACGTCGGTCATCCGGCGTCGCACTGCGGCACTCCACGACGCCGCAGTCCTATTTTATAACGTGCCGGACGGCGTCGTCCGGCAGACTGTGAAAGACGCTTAAGGATCCCTCTCGCCTATCATTTCACTGTGGAAAGTCAACAAGGATGATCATCGTGAACGCTGCCTTTAAATGCTGAATTATTTGCATCTCGACTTACTCCTTCCTGACGACGACTGAATGTGTAGTTTATATACTACAGGTCAAAAAGACAGAGTCGAAAATTTCGTTTGCGAACCTAGGTCGACAAAAGATCGTCGTGGTAACAATGGCACCACGTACGAGAAGGACTGAGTAAAATCAGAAGGCGAGACCTAACAAGAAAACAGGTTCAACAAGAACAACAAGCAAGGAAATAGGCCAATACAAGCAATAAGGTGAGCTTTTCCTTTTGAATCTAAAAGGGTGATAGAGCCAACCACGCGCTATTGGAGAAGGAAATGCTATTGCCAGAAATGATGGTGTTCGAAGCCCATTCAATTAAAAGCTCGTTTTTTTTTCTTGGACGACGTAATGAGTGGGCGATAATGTTTACCCGTTGATCATGCCATTTCTCGATGCAGGTCCAAACGCTCAGTCATAAAAAGGGAGGAGAACATAGATCAAAGAGGGATTTCTCAAATAGAAGAGAAACTAATCAAATTAGGAGAAACGTTCGCAACACTGCCGACTATTCATCATTAATGGTGCTAAGAAGTATGATATTTATAACATAAAACGCTGGGAAACTGAAAGCTCATGAGCCACTTACATATTAGCCACTGCGAAATGGTGAAGCAGCTAAAGTGAGTTGCAGAAGTACGAAGGGTGATGAGGACAATGATGGGAAGGAACACGTCAAAAGCAGCTTGAAGGAGGATAAATTATGCCACCACTAATGGAGTTTTTTGTTTGATGGCTGTCATAAAAACGTGGATAATGTGCGTGACATGACCTTGGGGGTGTGTATACAAGTCTGTTGGTACCTGCTCGTTGGTGCCCCTGCTTCTACTGAACCCAGCAGACGTTTGAGTGTACACAGGGAACGTTCGAGCGATATAGCGTGCACAACTATATCGCGAAAGTATCCCGCACATTGCATAAAGGTGTCGCCGTCCGGCACACTAAGGCCTCTGGTCCATAACACCTTAGGATCCGTACCTAGGGAGTCATGGAGTCTTTGGCCACAAGCCACAATTTCGCCACCCTGAACTGTCGATCGCTGTCGAGTGATATCCAAAAAACTGCGCTATCCAGACTTCTGAGCTATTTCCATGCACCGTTTGCTGCTTTGCAGGAAACCCGCCTCAATAATAGACCCGTCATCAGCGTCGGAGAGTACACCATCTACTGCGGTAACGCTGACGATAGGAGAGTGGGAGGCTGTGCAATAGCTGTAAGGAAGGATTTCAATGGTATGGTCAAGGAGTTCGGCTCAACGTCGTGTCGGAATGCATTCGTACGACTGCGGGATCACAGAGGATTCAATTTGTGGATAGTGAGTGCTCATGCGCCCACTGAAACCGCCGAAGACAATTCGAAGGATGCGTTTTATGAGGAACTCAATACGTTGCTGGCAGGATACCTTGTCAACATGCTGTTGTCGTGGGGATTGACGCAAATGCGAAGATGGGACTTGATCAGGAATCCGAAGTACTCGGTAAATGGTTCTACCCAGTGGAGCAAACATCGGACAATGGCTACCGCCTTGTCGACTTTTGTGAACGGAGTGGTCTGATTATTGGATCGACATTCCAAGAGGAATCATCGCCGCCATCAGCTTACGTGGCAGGGACCAACCCGGCTATCTCCAGAAGAGCAGCGGAAGCGGAAGATGACAACTTTGAAACTACAGCTTGACTATGTCCTGACGAGGAATATTCCAGTATCGGACATTCGAAGATCTAGAGCTGTGTGGGATGTCGCATTCGATTCGGATCACCGTCCTGTTCTGTTGAACTTCACTGCGAGGATTCATAAGAGGAAGCGAGGGGCTCAGCCTCTCCAGAGGATTGAAATGACAAGTCTCAGAGATGAAGAGTGCAGAAGGAATTTCCGACAACGCGTTTCTATTCACATCGGAGTACGGACTAAGAAGAAACTTTGCGACGCGGATTCTTTTGTCAAGTGCATCCAGGACGCTTTGAAAGAGGCACTCCCGGTTGTACAGCCTAAGAAGAAGTTCGCCTACGTCTCAGAAGAAACAACATCTACCTACAACAGAGTATGTGCTCTCCGAACTGCAGGAAACTTCGTGGAGGAGAAGCGTCTGAGGAGGAAGTTGCGTCGGCAGCTTCAAGTGACCGCGAACGAGAGTGGACGTGTAGAGCTAAGGAGTTCGAGAAGGCTTGGGAGGAGAAGAATCCGAAGAAAGCCTACACGTTGCTGCGACAGTATAGCGGGAAGATGAAGAGATGTTCTCCTGTCTTGAACACTACCAATGGAGTTGCAGTTGGTGATGCGACGCTGCCAATATGGAAGGATTACTTCATCCAGCGCCATCAGTACCTGAGCTCCCGCATGTTCAGAGAGCACATTACGATGTCAGTGAGGAACCGCCGACTGAGTCTGAAGTTTTGGATTGTGTCCGGAAAATGAAGAATGGAAAGGCAGGTGGAGATGACAACATCACTGCTGAAATGCTGAAAGCTCTTCCTCCGTCTGGGATTCGTGAAATGACCAACACCATCCGTGCCATATGGATGAGCGAAAGGATACCCGATTCGTGGAGACATGCGATCATCGTACCTCTTCACAAGAAGCTATCCGTCACGGATCCTAAGAACTACAGAGGAATCTCTCTACTTCGTGTCATGTACAAGGTTTTAGAACGTATCATTCTCGAGCGACTTATCAAACATCGTGAAGGAACGACCAGAGATGAGCAAGCCGGTTTTCGACCTGGAAGATCGACCATCGACCAAGTGTTCGTCGTGAGAAGAGTAATTGAATCGTGGCAGCGGTTTTCGAAGCCATTACAGCTTGCTTTTTTGGACTTTTAAGCCGCGTTCGACTCTCCTCATCGTGATCGATTGCTCAATGCTCTGCGAGCAGATGGAGTCCCGGAAAAGTATGTTCGGTTAATCGAGGACATGAACAAAGGAACAACAGCAGCAGTTCGTACACCTGTCGGATTTACGTCAGCTTTCGAGGTGAAAACAGGAGTAAGGCAAGGAGCCGTTGCAGGACCTTTTCTTTCAACTTCGCCGTTGATGACATCATGCGTAGAGTTGCAGAACAGTTTCCTGCGGATGTGATCCTAACACCATCAGGACGCCCCCTTGTCGACCTGGAGTACGCCGACGACATTGTGTTATTCGCTGAAAACAACGCAAAACTGCAAAGGATCAGAACCTCGTTTCGAAGTATGCCGCAGCCTATGGACTTCGTCTTCGTCCCGACAAATGCAAGCAGATGTGGGTCTCTCAGAGGCCTTCAACTGGAGTTTGTGTGGACGGACAACGTATAGAACTGGTGGACGATTTCTGTTATTTGGGCTGTTTGCTGAAGAACGATGGTAGTTATGCAGCGGATACTCGACAAAGATGTGCGAAAGCTACGTCTGCATTCAATTCTCTAACCAAGTGTTTGTGGTCTACCACCATCGCGAAGGAAGTCAAGTTGCGCGTCTACCTATCCGCTATTCGCCCTATCATGATGTACGGATCGGAGACGTGGGCAGCACCGAAAACGCAGATGGAAAGGTTGGATTGCACGGAGAGGAAGCTTTTAGGCGTTTGCTTGATATTTCTGGCCGCGTGTATGCCATAACGAAGACCTTTACAAGGAAATCGACGCAGTACATCAACGCTTGACACGAGGGAGGTGCCAGCATCTCCTAACGCCATCTCAAGCAGCAATGGAAAGTCGACTTCGACTGCTCGGGCATATACTAAGAAGAACGCCGGATCGTCTCGTACAACACGCTTTAAAAATGCTTCCAAATCCTGTCTGGAAACGGCCACCTGGGCGTAGGCGAAAGTTCTGGACGGATGTGGTTAAAGAGGATTTAAAGTCACTCGGCATCGAAAGACAGTTCAGGCGCGATGTTTCGTTTCGCAGGAAATGGAATAGTGACAGCTGGATGGAATGTGCTCAAATTGTGGCTGAAGACCGTGAAAAATGGACACGGCTGACTACTAGGACGGCACACCTCGGTGAAGATGCGGAATGACCGCGTCAGGCGAAAGCCAACCGATTAAGTCAAAGTAAGCCTCGTTTTTAACATAAGAACGATAAGACAGTGCGTAAAAAAGCTTAGCAATGTGGTCACCCCAAAAAGCCGCCATTTCGCTCGATCGCGCCGTGAAAAATGTTCCAATTTCTTGCGCTCTTCCTTACCTGGACATTCGTTTTTTTTTTTGCAAATGCTCGATTTCGAAGCGAGTTAAGAGTCTTTGAAATCTTTGGCTTGTGATAAAACGAAGAAGCAACTTAACCGAAATTTGATAGTTTTGTGAACATCAGTAGTTTGTCGATCCACCTAACAGGGTGAAGCACCCTCGGTTTCGGTAACCAGGGGGGCCGCGACTCTGGGCTCCAGGAGGGGGAAGGACCGCAGGCCCCTAGCCGGTCGCCATGCGAAAGCTGTTGGGACTTAGTAGAACAGAAAAATAGCGAAGCTTTGAATTAATCCCCAAAATAACTCATAGAAGGTTGGGCAGGTTCTAATAAAGATAATGAACAGTTGATAGTAACTTCAGTTATCCTCTGTTTCCGAGTGAAATTTATTTCCGTTCATCGCGTGCTTCTGCGCGCGTACGCTGAGTCTCGTTCTCCCCACACTTTCTCGCTCTCTCTGCCCTCGCTCCGCACAAGCGCGCGAGGGAACAGAGTAAATTATCGTAACAGGCCATCTTGTACTGCTGGGTGCGCTGCAATGTATCAGGTGCGTCCAAGCGAGGACGATAGTTCAGAAAGTGGTCAGGAATGAGTTTTTCTGCTCTTCCGCTACCTCCTAGCGACTTTAGAATGCCACTCTCCATCAAATAGGAATTTACTTCTGTTCTCATTCCGCTCCCTTCAAATTCAGGATTGATACGTAGCCAGCGAGAAACGAAGTCCACCAACAGTCTCTCTTCGTTTTGAACAGCATCAGAAACAGAGGCCAAATGAAGGAGTGTAGCGTTCACATGTTGCAGTACAATGAATGGTTGAGCATCTGTCATCACACAAAGTGTTTTTTGCATTTTCGTAGTGGCATCAAGATTCAAATGAAGTCTTCTCAGATTTTTAAGTAGTACAGGATAGTTGATGAAAATATTCCGGGCAGATGGCTGCAAACTGGCAGCCCAGCGTACACGGTGCAGCATCGTCATTTGGAGGAATCGAAAATTCATTCCCTTCGCAACAGATCGGTAGGTGGATCTTCCATGACTTCTCATTGGAGAATCGAATAAGTAGTGCATTTCTATTATCAACAAGGTTTGAAGGCACTGTTCGCGATAAAAATCGCTTTTCTGTTTTCTTTGCCTATCTTGAAACCGGTCACATTTTGATTCCAATGATGCTTCTGGAATCGTACAAGACCTTCTGGGAATGGAGTTATGGTCCCTCCAAAATTGAGGTAGGGAAGCATGGTGGACGAGTTGTCCGAGGCTTGTAACTTCCGTCTTCTGCAGCCAATGTATGCGACCTGACCTGAGTAAAGAGAGTTGAGAATGAAGAGAAGAATGGGGCTTTTGATCGGAAAACATCGCTCAACTCACTATTTCGAGTGTTCCTTTGTTCACGTCGAGGGGCGGAAAGGGGCGGGACTTTCCCACAACTTCGCGGTTTGCCCACTTTTCTAAGCCGTTTTGCGGCCCCTGGGTAGCTTTTCGTCCCGTTTTTTCGACGCTGTTCTGCTTCTGAGAGGCACGAGAAGCAATTGTCATGAAAAATTCGAGGAGGAAGTTTATCGCGAACAGTGCCTCTAAGTGAGGTTCATGGCATACCCTTTTTGCGCGGTAACCCCCAGGTTCAACTTGTGAGCTCCGAACCTTGTGAGCTCTAAACTTGTGAACTTGTGAGCTACCGAGAGAACGAGACCATTCCTTTGTATGTCGCCATACTCTGTTTCTGATTCCATCTGAGCCTTCAACAATCCATAGAAACCTTGCATCCGACACGTCATCACTGATGCTCCATCGCTTAAAGGCAGCATACACGCTCGTAAACGTGATTGAGAGACAGAAATAGAATGGTATGGACCAGATTACAACGCCTATGCATTTTAAAGCGTCAAAAACGACCCACAATGCCGCTACATGAGTTAGAAGTTGGCCCCGCCCTGTATTTTCACGCCCCCTGTATTTGCCCTTTTCCTGCAACGCAAGGTTGCTGTGTCATATTCACCGTCGGTACTGTCTGTAGATTGCCTAACAAATGAACCACACACGTCACTGACGGCGAAGATGACCCAACAACCCTGCGTTGGAGGAGAATGGCAAATACAGGGGGCGTGAAAATACAGGGCGGGGCCAACTTCTCACTCATGTAGCGGCATTCTGGGTCGTTTTTGACACTTTAAAATGCGTAATCAGTATGCTGTAAGCCATACGGTTCGATTCGCGTAGTTATCTCAACCACGTTTACGAGCGTGTATGCTGCCTTTAAGAGTGAGATCAGGCAACTCATAAAGAAACTCCATGAAATCGAGACCATGCTGCTGTGCCCAGGAGGTCAATCCAATCAAATGCTCTCGTAAGGCATGTAAAATGTCTTCTCCAGATTCACTCTCGACTTCTACGAGGGCGAGATGAAAGGTCATGGGACGATTGACGGGAGATACAATTCTCAGCAGAAACACAATCCATTTCACTCCATTACCTGTGGTACCATCCGGTAGAAGCGAGATGGGCAAGTCGTTATCGATGACATATTTGAGGAGATCGTATTTCATAATAATGGCGAACTGCTTGATCATACGTGTAGCTTTTCTTGCGTCGTAATGAGCTTCCGAAGCGAGCGATCCCGTCTTCGTTGTTGTTATAAGGAGAGAATATGTTTGGCAAAAAAAAAATCTCTTCTTGGTTATCGTGTATGCTGTAGCAGTTGATGTGATTGTAGCTCCTGTTGCTTTCTTCATTTCGTTGTTCTGGTGGTCCAAGAATCTATCGTGGATTACTTTGTGCTGGCCACGCAAATTATGCCGCCTGAGAGTTTGTCGCCAGATATTCATGCCTGCTTTCGAGTCGACGTAGTCATGAATTAGTCTTTTGAGACAATACACGACGTTATATCCGAGATAGCTTTTATCAGCGTCCTTGGTTGGTTGCTCTGCGATGATGCGGCCGGTGTGAGTCCTTTTGCTACCTCTCAGTGATCTTTCTGATTGAGTTGTAGTTGAAGGATGGGGAGCCTCAGTTTGCCTTAGTGCTTCTGAAAAAGGTGACTAGGCGAGTTTTCCGGCTTGGGCTGGTGCAGTGCTTATTTGGAAGAGAACCACAAAAAAAGTCACTGCATGAGTCCCAGGTCGATTGGTCCCATTAGAGCCGAGAACGGGACGTCGGTTACTAGGGGTCGAAAAAACCGCTCGGAAACCGAGGCGCCGCTCGGCGGCAAATGTCTCCAGACGGGCGGCTTTAGTTTTAAAGTTACCTTTACTGAGCCTAGTTTTAATCGCGGACCTTTTGCGGCCAAACCAAGGACGATGAGTGTGTCTGCCGGGGCGTCAAAGTTGCGAAAAAACGCAGTTTTGACTTAGTGCTTCTGAAAAAGGTGACAAGGCGAGTTTTCCGGCTTGGGCTGGTGCAGTTCTTATTTGGAAGAGAATCTCAAAGAAAGTTACTGCACGAGTCCCAGGTCGATTGGTCCCATTAGAGCCGAGATCAGCCGGTTAGCCGTGGCGTGGCATACCTGGTGCCGCTAAGCGATTAATCGATGTAATTGGAAAAAGATCACAACAAAACGTTACTGCCTGAGTGCCAGGTCGATTGGTCCCGTTGAAGCCGAGAACGGGACTTCGTAAGTTCCATGTGCAAATCCTATGTATCGATCAGCCGGGTAGCCGTGGTATGCATGGTGCCACAAAGCGTGGAATAATGAAAAAAGTCTTCGATAAGTGGTAAGTGGGGGGGGGGGGGGCGCAAAGTTTTCCAACTTGGGTGGGGGGAGGAGGGCGCACCTCCGAAGGGCCGGTAACCAGGTCATGCCTTACTTACTCTGCCACCTAAGCTCCTGGTAGGATCAAACATTTTGTCTGATATTTTTCTGACCAGCTCCCAATAACATTGTTGCCAGATCCACGCCAGGCGTCCAAAAATGAGGCATCCACCTCTTGGGTAAATCTGTTTAAAGGCAGTGGTAGCGGTCAAATATGCTTGTCGTCTTTTTTTCTCTAAACCCTTTTCTGGGTCTCGTAGTAGGACCTATAAGAAAACACCGCAAAAAAACCACTGTTTTGGGCCAAATTTGAAGCCTGAACTTTCTTGTCTTTTGATGGTGGACGAGCCCACTCCACATCATCGGCATCGGAGACCTCTTATATCAAGAACATCAGCTTGCTTGAAATTGAATTTCAATCAATGAAGCTTTGGATTTATGTACACATCTAGTCAGAAACATTGACTGAAGTGATGCTTTCATTGTTCAACTGTTTTTATTCGTTAAATTTGCATTTATTTCGTCCTCTGAATGTCGATGATTTTTGACTGCTCGGCATGAGACGGCGATCTTTTTCGTCATCGCTGTGCACGTGTGCACGAAGCAGCTTCTTTGGGCCCTAAAAACTCTAATTCTAGCCCGTTTCTCACCGCTCTACCTTCATAGTTTTTCAGCTATTTTTGATCTAAGCTGATTTTTGTAGTTTTTTCTATAACGTTTTTCATCGTGACCACAGCCTTTAAGGCCAATGGAATGCGTCGGGTAGGCCATGAGTCCTGTGTGCTTGAAGCCAATCCGCGTATGAAAACATAAACGGCACCTTCGCCTCGCAGTTGTCGGAGCATTTTTCGTCCCCTTCATCTCGCGAACTGTGAGAAGTCGAGATTAGGCACGGTTCGATATTCTTGATCTTCTATCCAAAACGAGTTCATGGCGTTTTTCAATTTCCCTCGTGTACCAAATGCCGCTCAAAGCGTCGTTTTACTTGAGGGGCTTATGCAGTGAACCAGCTAAAAGCAGTGTCCACGATAGAAACCATCTTCAAATTTTCAACGGAAATCGAAAGGTGCAGGGCTCATGACAGCAACAATGTCGAAAAAACGGCTAAAAGAGCCCCAAGTAGCCCTACACCACCCTGCACTTCTGTGTAAAGCTCAATTCCCGCCCGGTCCCTTCAACAACCATTGATTTAAACAAGCAACTGAAAAACCGACTCTTCGAAGAAAACAGTATTCGAATGGGGTGAATTCTTACAATACGTGCATGATGGGCAATAGATTGATCATTTGATAATCGCATGTTTTGTTGAAGTCAATTTTTTCGTTGTTCGCTTTGATCAGCAGCCGTTTAGAAGAGTGGGCGAAGATTGCGCTTTACACACAAGTTCATGGCCATGTAAGGCTATTTGGGGCCATTTTTTAGCCGTTTTTTCTACACTGCTATTGCCATCGGCCTCGAACTTTCCGATATTCAGTGAATGCTCGGAAACGGTTTTTATCTTGGGCACTGCCTTTAAAGGCGGTGTTCACGATAATCTTCAAATTTCAGATTATTCGCTATATTGATTAAGTGGCCCCGGGTAGAACTAAAATGACGTAGAAATTGAGAAAAACGCGCCAGAAGTATAAGAAATCCTTAAGTATCACCCAGCCTCTTAAAGGCACTGTTCGCGATAAAAATCGCTTTTCTGTTTTTCTGCCTACCTTGAAACCGGTCCCATTCTGATTCCAATGATGCTTCTGGAAACGTACAAGACCTTCTGAGAATGGAGTTATGGTCCCTCAAAAATTGAGCTAGAAAAAATGGTGGACGAGTTGTCCGAGGCTTGTAACTTCCGTCTTTTACAGCCGATGTATGCGAGCTGACCTGAGTAACGAGAGAAGTTGAGAATGGAGGGAAGAACGGGGCTTTTGATCGGAAACAATCGCTCTACTCACGATTTCGAGTGTTCCTTTGTTCACGTCGAGGGGCGGAAAGAGGCGGTGCTTCCCCACAATGGCGGGGTTTGCCCACTTTTCGAAGCCGTTTCGCGGCTCCTGGGTAGTTTTTCTTCCCGTTTTTTCGACGCTGTTCTGCTTCTGAGAGCCACGAGAAGCCTTTGTCATGAAAAATTCAAGAATGAAGTTTATCGCGAACAGTGCCTTTAAGTATCACAGGAAGTGTTTGTTGTGACAACGAAATCACTTGTGGACCCGTCCTTTGCAATTCTCCACTCTCTATTGCTTCGTTCTTTGCTTAGGGCCCTAATTAATCCTGCTTTGCGTAAAATATTATTCTATTTCCGATTGACCCAATGTTTTACCGGTGACAATCATTATGAACATGTTCATCCAACCGGACAACTACTCCATGTCATAGGATAATCTCACTGGAAAACGGCGTTTTAATGCGTTTCTCGCCGTTTCTTCGTAGTTTTGGTAACACTTGGAGGCCAACGCATTGTTTTATGTGAAAAACTCGGGGACCAAAATCATCGCGAACGCTGCCTTTACAGGCAGCATACACGCTCGTAAACGTGGTTGGGATAACAATGTGAATCGAATCGTATGGCTTATTCTTCACTTCCGCACTGCCGTTCAGTCCGCAAAGTGCGCTTGTTTGCGAAATCGTGCTGCGGCGCGGTTGCGAGTATTCTCAGACAGGGATGTGGGATCACCCGGGCGGTGGGATCACCCGGGCACCAAAGGCCAAAAGCGCCCGGATGATCCCACATCCTTGTCTGAGGATGTTCGCAACCGCGCCGCAGCAAGATTTCGCAATCAGGGCGCACTTTGCCAACTGCAGGGCAGTGCGGAGGTGAACTGTACAACATAATGCCTACTCATTTTGAAGTGTCAAAAACGACCCACAATGCCGCTACAAAAAGTTAGAAGTTGGCCCCGCCCTGTATTTTCACGCCCCCTGTATTTTCCCTTTTCCTCCAACGCAGGGTTGTTGGGCCATCTTCGCCGTCAGTGACGTGTGTGGTTCATTTGTTAGGCAATCTACAGACAGTACCGACGGTGAATATGACCCAGCAACCTTGCGTTGCAGGAGAAGGGCAAATACAGGGGGCGTGAAAATACAGGGCGGAGCCAACTTCTAACTCATGTAGCGGCATTTTGGGTCGTTTTGGACACTTCAAAATGCGTAGGCGTTGTAATCTGGGCCATACCATTCTATTTCCGTAGTTATCTTAATCACGTTTACGAGCGTGTATGCTGCCTTTAACCACTCTACGACGGATTCGGATGGTGGTAACACGAAGTTCTGGGCAGCATTTGGTAGAAGAGGAAACTTCAAGAACGTCATGAGCTCGTGTTGGATAGAAAGGCAAGAAAACCCTACCGTAGTCGATATCGATTTTCCACCGTTCGCGAGATATAGGGAAATGCGGGTGGTGATCGTTAAATAACTCAAGAGGGAGTGGCTACTCTGCCAAACGTTCAAACGTTGACTAGAAGACAACGCTTGACATGTTTTGGGCGATATGCTAGTAGCATGTTTTAGGCAGAACTATCATGGTGAGGGACATTGTGAGGTAGTTGATTACAATAGGGGTCTTCTCAAGGGGTTGAAACAGCATGATGGGCAGTCATTGGTGATAATGAAATAGATCAAAGGGTAAGAGACCGCTCGAAACTTTTTTGTCGATAAGGACGTTGCCTTACGACGCTAGAGGCCGCCACACGTAACCTTTCGAGATGAACATGTAGATCGACATCGATATAATTTTTCGATTAGCCAACGCTTGACAGCGTGGAAGAATGAGAGTGCGCAAAGGCGCCACTCTACTGCACACATCTTTGCGCCTCTCTTATGCCCCCCACTGTCTCAGAGTATCGTTTGCCCCCACTCCCTCCCTTAAGGGTCGTTTATACTTCCGCCGCGGCGCCTCGCTCCACCGCGACTCGTTTAGAGTTTTTCTGCTCGAAATCTTCCAACGGCGCAGCACGCAGCCGCCGCCTGGGTGCTGCTGCGCCGCCCCGGGAGAGCGGGCAGCGCGGCGGCCGCGTGCGATCCGCATCAGCATCATATGTTTTTTTGCTGTTATTTCAAAAACATTCTCAATTTTTGTTTCTCTAGATCTTCGCTAAAAATTCTTTCGAGGTCCTGGGCGTTGGTTAAAGTATGCTGGGTTGTGAAAGGTTCATTATTTTGCTTTTGAAATCTTTTTTTCCCCAAAGAATTTTTTTTCAAAGACTTTATCTGCTTTCGAGTGCTGGGTTATGATACATCCTAACAGGAGCTTAGCTAGACCTACAAACCACTATAAGGCAAATAATGCTCTATTCAGTGGCTACATAATTTTGTTACAAACTAAATATTTCAAAAACTCCAAACTCGCTCTGAGATAGAGCATTTGCGCAAAAAAAAACAGGAGCGACCTCGGGTAGAATACTGCGAGAAATTGATTGAAACCCTTTTCAGGATACTATTGAGCAAAATGATGACGCAACATTAGCTTTTTAGGGTGGCCGCATGGCGTGCATGCGCACTGTAGAAAAAGAAGGAATTAAGACAGAGGTGTTCCGTACCGCTATCCACATGAAGTCGATTCCAGTGTCGAAACACAGGCACTGGCGTTGTTTTGGAGCTGGGTTCGCTGTCACCCGTACAAGCATTTTTGAACAGCTCCTCCACACATGTCTGCTGAAGTTTCCTCAACTCTGGAGCAAGATCTAACGGGCAAATACCTCGCATGTTCTTGTGTTGTATCCTTAAGAAAATGTTGACAAATTATCGGGTATTTAGACGAACAAGGTCAATAACTTACTGAGCTCCGAAGAATATGAGAGTATGTAAGCACGGCCAACACAGAGGCGATTCGCGAACAGCTAACATTAATGGCGTGTTACCGTCCTCATCACCTAAATTTTTATTCATCACGAATGAGTGTGTAGGAAGCTTTCTCACTACGGGAAGTCACAAATAAAAAAATATTTTCAGTGCTGCCTCCATTAAAAAATGTATAAAATCCACAAGGAAGAGCGAATGATTGAAGGTTGTCTGTCCGAGTCGCAGCACACTCCATCATCTTCACACAAAAGGGCTGTTCAATGCTAGCTAATTCGGTAACTGAACAGTAGACAACATACTGTCCATACCAGAACGAAGTTCTTGTCCACAATTGCGGACCAAATCAGAATCTTTTACCAGTTATTTTTCGTTTCCTTTCATTTTCATGTTTTCTAGTTTATGTTGGTTTTCCCCTGTTGATAATTGTGTTCAGGTAATACAATATCATAAAATAGGTCATCGTTCGCCATGTTCAATTTCCTTCGACTTTAAACGCAGGTCTTGTGAAATATTCTTCTTTGAAATCCTTGGTAAACTTGAAACGCGATATTCATGGTACACTTTGTTTCCCAGTGAAATTTAATTCCCCCGATCGCGTGCGTGTGCGCGCGTATGCAGCGCTTCCTCCCACGACCCCCCCCACCTTTTCTCTCTGTCTCTGCTCTCGCGCCGCGTACGCACGCGAAGGAACACAGTAAACTGGGCTGCGAAATAGGGGATACACAACCACTCTCAACTTCACCGGTAAGCCGAAAATGCAAAATATCAGAATCGGTAACCCAGGGTGGATTTTCGTCGCACCTGACCAAGCATAAACGTGATCTATACATATGCTGTGCGTTTTGTATCCGCTCAAAATGTTTATCCTCCGGTTCGAAGTCAAATTTACTCTGATCCTTCGCGCGCGCGTGCGAAGCGAGGGTCAGACAGCGAGAAAGTGTGGGGATAAGGAGACGCCGCGTACGTGCCTAGCCGCACGCGACTAACAGAAAAAATTCACTCCGAAACAAAGGATGTGCGTCCTTGGGAAGCAGATTATCCAGAGAAAAAGTACACTGGTTGCAAATCAGACAAAATATTCGGATTATCCACTTGCTCTCGCTTTGTGGTTTCGCTGCCATGTATTTTTCCTACTTTTCAAACCAAGAAATAGTAACAAGCTCCAAATAATCAAGTGCGCGTTGGAAACAATCGAGGCTACCCAGGTCTTTTGGAACAATTCAATTCACAAAGCAGAAAACACTTTGCGGTCTCAAACGTTCAGAAACAAGGGAGAAACGTGTGATTACACGCAGTTGAACTTCCGTTTCACTCACCTAAATTCACATCAGCTCCATATGCTACGAGTAATGCGATTAGTTCACTGCTTTGAGCTCGAACAGCAACTCCAAGCGGTGTTTGGTCCACGATTGACACCACACGCAATTGCGAGCATGTCGAACAGAGCTCGGGTGTCATCGAATGCGTTCTGGAAAATATGTTGTGTTTGAAGGTATTCAGCTTGATCATGTACTAGTTGTGGCAGAAAGACCCATGTGCAAAACAAATTTGAGATAACAGATGAGAGTCTAGGATTTGGCACATAATTTCAGCAAACTTGAAAATGCACCTTCGAAAAGGTGACACAACCATAGTAAAATTGATATGGGTTTCTAAGAAGAAACTATTCACAAACCGTGGAATTATTGATGTGAGCGGAATGTTTCCGGTCGCCGTACAATTGCCCTTACAATGGCAGGTGGCTGGTAAATTTGCATCATAGCCAGACCGTAGAAGAAGCTCGGCAATATCCCGTTGTTTGTGAGCGACGGCCATGTGTAAGGTGTTCATCACTGCACATGTTGACCTGAATATCGTATGACATCGTCTCAATTCAGAACTCTGCAACTGGCATTATTTTACCGATGAACTTTGCCGCGATCGATTCCTCTCCGAAGAGAGAAGGGAAGTGAGAGCAATAATTTCTGCTTAAGTCAATCAACACGGACTACGGATATTTCCTTTTTTTTAAGAGGGCAGAACTTGATTTGGCTCCAGTGGAAGAAATCGGAGGTGCCGCGATAGTACCGCAAGAACTCCGCGATCTTTACTGCGCCGAGACGACTATCGCCTGCACACATTCCTACTAGGGTCATGCACACACTCCATTACGTCCTGCGCACTCCTACTGGGGTCCTGCACATATTCCATGATGCCCTGCACATTTCTACTAGGTTCCTGCACACATTCCATTACGTCCTGAACAATCCTACTGGGGTCCTGCACACACTGGGGTCTTGCACACATTCCTACTAGGGTCATGCACACACTCCATTACGTCCTGCGCACTCCTACCGGGGTCCTGCAAATATTCCATGATGCCCTGCACACTCCTGTTGAGGTCCTGCACACATTCCATTACGTCCTGCGCACTCCTACCGGGGTCCTACACATATTCCATAATGTCCTGCACACTCCTGTTGAGGCCCTGCACACATTCCATTACGTCCTGCACATTAATACTGGGGTCCTGCACACATTCCATTACGTCCTGCACATTTCTACTAGGTTCCTGCACACAGTCCATTACGTCCTGCACTTTCCTACTGGGGTCCTGCACACACTGGGGTTATGCACACATTCCATTACTGACAGTAGTTTTCTGCAGCTTAGAACCGAGTATGGTACAGGTTTATTCGGCTGACGTTTCGGCGCTTTCGCCTTCTTCGGAGCCTGGAAAAATAGAGAGCATTTGGAAAAACTATCCGATCAAGCGTCATTTCATTCAACAGTATCGCTTTCAGTGGGAAGCAGGACCACCCACGACGCGAAGAGGTAAGGAAAAAAAAACAGACCAAACTAGTACTGTGAGCCGACGAGCTCAACAAGTAACCCTCAGATGAGAAAAACGCAGGGGATGAAACTCGCGCCTCGGGTCTCCTTATATATGGTAGCGACCTGCCTCAAAGGACCACCTAGGGCGACTGATTAAGGTGACATAGCCCGCAGAGGTCCATGTAAGGTGCCAAATCTTGGGTAATTGCGACGCACTCCTCCCTGCGATTGATTTTTGGATTCCTAGCAGCGATCCAGAATGCCTCAAGCGTTTTTCGGGCAGAAATGTCAGCCTCGCGCGCCAGAATACTTACCGCAACTTCAAATAACGTATCGCCATGATCGCGGACGCGGTGGTCTCCTAAAGGAGTACAACTTTTTGACTTAGTGAGACCGCTAAGGTGCTCTTTTATCCTAAGATAGAGTGGTCTGCCCATCTCACCAATGTACTCTTCCTTGCACAGTTTACATGAAATGAGGTACACAACCCCAGTGAGCATGCAATCACCCTCTCTTCCGGAAGGGCAGACCACACATGAAGGAGTAGTACAAAGACGGTCGTAGAGACGGTTGCGTGTCAGCTGTTTTTTGAGATTGGCGGGTGGGATCTCAACCAATCGGACCAGATCCTTCAGGTTAGCCTTTCGGATGCATGCACGGACTTCAGTGCTTAATTCATCGGAGATGAAGGGCAGGTAAAAAGGTATCCTCGTACTTTCTTCATCGCGTCGGTCAGATGCATAGCTTCGTCTCTCTCCTCTGACATCCCATATTGCTGGAGCGTATCCGCTGGCAATCGCTATTGATTTTGCCATTTCTTTAGAAACGGTCTTTTCCTCAATACCTGATGAAACCGTGGCTGCTGTCCTGAACATGCCACCTACAATCGCCCGTTTCACTCTCCTGGGGTGGGCCGAACTGCAATGAACGATGATATTTTTGCTAGTCGGCTTTCGATACCACTTTGTCCGGCAAACTCCTTGATAATTGTGAACTTCTACATTTAGGAAGGCTAGCCAATTGTCCTTAGGGGTTTCTCGAGTGAATGTTATATCCTCTGATTGCTGGTTCAAAAGCTCAAAACATTCGTCCATCTCAGCTTGGGTAGAGCACACTACAAAACAGTCATCTATATAGCGACAATACAGCATTGGAGAACGATCCAGAATGGGACTTTCCACTTTTGACATGAAGGTTACTGCCAGAAGGTTGAGATCCCACCCGCCAATCTCAAAAAACAGCTGACACGCAACCGTCTCTACGACCGTCTTTGTACTACTCCTTCATGTGTGGTCTGCCCTTCCGGAAGAGAGGGTGATTGCATGCTCACTGGGGTTGTGTACCTCATTTCATGTGAACTGTGCAAGGAAGAGTACATTGGTGAGACGGGCAGACCACTCTGTCTTAGGATAAAAGAGCACCTTAGCGGTCTCACTAAGTCAAAAAGTTGTACTCCTTTAGGAGACCACCGCGTCCGCGATCATGGCGATACGTTATTTGAAGTTGCGGTAAGTATTCTGGCGCGCGAGGCTGACATTTCTGCCCGAAAAACGCTTGAGGCATTCTGGATCGCTGCTAGAATCAAAAATCAATCGCAGGGAGGAGTGCGTCGCAATTACCCAAGATTTGGCACCTTACATGAACCTCTGCGGGCTATGTCACCTTAATCAGTCGCTCTAGGTGGTCCTTTGAGGCAGGTCGCTACCATATATAAGGAGGCCCGAGGCGCGAGTTTCATCCCCTGCGTTTTTCTCATCTGAGGGTTACTTGTTGAGCTCGTCGGCTCACAGTACTAGGTTGGTCTGTTTTTTTCCTTACCTCTTCGCGTCGTGGGTGGTCCTGCTTCCCACTGAAAGCGATACTGTTGAATGAAATGACGCTTGATCGGATAGTTTTTCCAAATGCTCTCTATTTTTCCAGGCTCCGAAGAAGGCGAAAGCGCCGAAACGTCAGCCGAATAAACCTGTACCATACTCGGTTCTAAGCTGCAGAAAACTACTGTCAATATCAACTTTGTCAATGCCGAGATTAATTGAAAGTCGTACATGGACATTCCATTACGTCCTGCACATTCCTACTAGGGTCATGCACACACTCCATTACGTCCTGCACATTCCTACTGGGGTCCTGCACACATTCCATTACGTCCTGCACATTTTTACTAGGTTCCTGCACACATTCCATTACGTCCTGCACATTCCTACTGGGGCCCTGCACACATTCCATTACGTCCTGCACATTCCTACTACGGTCATGCACACACTCCATTACGTCCTGCACATTCCTACTGGGGTCCTGCACACACTGGGGTCCTGCACACATTCCATTACGTCCTTCACACTTTTACTAGGTTCCTGCACACATTCCATTACGTCCTGCACATTCCTACTGCGGTCCAGCACACACTGGGGTCCTGCACACATTCCATTACGTCCTGCACATTCCTACTGGGGTCCTGCACACACTGGGGTCCTGAACACATTCCATTACGTCCTGCACATTTCTACTGGGGTCCTGCACACACTGGGGTCCTGCACACATTCCATTACGTCCTGCACATTCCTACTACGGTCATGCACACACTCCATTACGTCCTGCACATTCCTACTGGGGTCCTGCACACACTGGGGTCCTGCACACTTTCCATTACGTCCTGCACATTTCTACTAGGTTCCTGCACATATTCCATTACGTCCTGCACATTCCTACTGAGGTCCTGCACACACTGGGGTCCTGCACACATTCCATTACGTCCTGCACATTCCTACTACAGTAATTCACACACTCCTTTACGTCCTGCACATTCCTACTGGTGTCCTGCACACACTGGGGTCCTGCACACATTCCATTACGTGCTGCACATTTCTACTAGGTTCCTGCACACATTCCATTACGTCCTGCACATTCCTACTGCGGTCCAGCACACACTGGGGTCTTGCACACATTCCATTACGTCCTGCACATTCCCACTACGGTCATGCACACACTCCATTACGTCCTGCACATTCCTACTACGGTCATGCACACACTCCATTACGTCCTGCACATTCCTACTGGGGTCCTGCACACACTGGGGTCCTGCACACATTCCATTACGTCCTGCACATTTCTACTAGGTTCCTGCACACATTCCATTACGTCCTGCACATTCCTACTGCGGTCCAGCACACACTGGGGTCCTGCACACATTCCATTACGTCCTGCACATTCCTACTGGGGTCCTGCACACACTGGGGTCCTGCACATTCCATTACGTCCTGCACATTTCTACTAGGTTCCTGCACACATTCCATTACGTCCTGCACATTTCTACTGGGGTCCTGCACACACTGGGGTCCTGCACACATTCCATTACGTCCTGCACATTTCTACTAGGTTCCTGCACACATTCCATTACGTCCTGCACATTCCTACTGCGGTCCAGCACACACTGGGGTCCTGCACACATTCCATTACGTCCTGCACATTCCCACTACGGTCATGCACACACTCCATTACGTCCTGCACATTCCTACTGGGGCCCTGCACACACTGGGGTCCTGCACACATTTCATTACGTCCTGCACATTTCTACTAGGTTCCTGCACACATTCCATTACGTCCTGCACATTCCTACTGGGGTCCTGCACACACTGGGGTCCTGCACACATTCCATTACGTCCTGCACATTTTTACTAGGTTCCTGCACACATTCCATTACGTCCTGCACATTCCTACTGCGGTCCAGCACACACTGGGGTCCTGCACACATTCCATTACGTCCTGCACATTCCTACTGGGGTCCTGCACACACTGGGGTCCTGCACACATTCCATTACGTCCTGCACATTTCTACTGGGATCCTGCACACACTGGGGTCCTGCACACATTCCATTACGTCCTGCACATTCCTACTACTGTCATGCACACACTCCATTACGTCCTGCACATTCCTACTGGGGTCCTGCACACACTGGGGTCCTGCACACATTCCATTACGTCCTGCACATTTCTACTAGGTTCCTGCACATATTCCATTACGTCCTGCACATTCCTACTGAGGTCCTGCACACACTGGGGTCCTGCACACATTCCATTACGTCCTGCACATTCCTACTACAGTCATTCACACACTCCATTACGTCCTGCACATTCCTACTGGGGCCCTGCACACACTGGGGTCCTGCACACATTTCATTACGTCCTGCACATTTCTACTAGGTTCCTGCACACATTCCATTACGTCCTCCCCATTCCTACTGGGGTCCTGCACACACTGGGGTCCTGCACACATTCCATTACGTCCTGCACATTTTTACTAGGTTCCTGCACACATTCCATTACGTCCTGCACATTCCTACTGCGGTCCAGCACACACTGGGGTCCTGCACACATTCCATTACGTCCTGCACATTCCTACTGGGGTCCTGCACACACTGGGGTCCTGCACCCTTTCCCTTACGTCCTGCACATTTCTACTGGGATCCTGCGCACACTGGGGACCTCCACACATTCCTTTACGTCCTGCACATTCCTACTACTGTCATGCACACACTCCATTACGTCCTGCACATTCCTACTGGGGTCCTGCACACACTGGGGTCCTGCACACATTCCACTACGTCCTGCACATTTCCACTAGGTTCCTGCACGTATTCCATTACGGCCTGCACATCCCTACTGAGGTCCTGCACACTGAGGTCACTGCACACATTCCATTACGTCCTGCACATTCCTACTACAGTCATTCACACACTGCCTTGCGTCCTGCACATTCCTACTGGGGCCCTGCACACACTGGGGTCCTGCACACATTTCATTACGTCCTGCACATTTCTACTAGGTTCCTGCACACATTCCATTACGTCCTGCATTCCTACTGGGGTCCTGCACACACTGGGGTCCTGCACACATTCCATTACGTCCTGCACATTTTACTAGGTTCCTGCACACATTCCATTACGTCCTGCACATTCCTACTGCGGTCCAGCACACACTGGGGTCCTGCACATTCCATTACGTCCTGCACATTCCTACTGGGGTCCTGCACACACTGGGGTCCTGCACACATTCCATTACGTCCTGCACATTTCTACTGGGATCCTGCACACACTGGGGTCCTGCACACATTCCATTACGTCCTGCACATTCCTACTACGGTCATGCACACAATCCATTACGTCCTGCACATTTCTACTAGGTTCCTGCACATATTCCATTACGTCCTGCACATTCCTACTGAGGTCCTGCACACACTAGGGTCCTGCACACATTCCATTACGTCCTGCACATTCCTACTACAGTCATTCACACACTCCATTACGTCCTGCACATTCCTATTGGTGTCCTGCACACACTGGGGTCCTGCACACATTCCATTACGTGCTGCACATTTCTACTAGGTTCCTGCACACATTCCATTACGTCCTGCACATTCCTACTGCGGTCCAGCACCCACTGGGGTCCTGCACAGATTCCATTACGTCCTGCACATTCCCACTACGGTCATGCACACACTCCATTACGTCCTGCACATTCCTACTGGGGTCCTGCACACACACGGGGTCCTGCACACATTTCATTACGTCCTGCACATTTCTACTAGGTTCCTGCACACATTCCATTACGTCCTGCACATTCCTACTACGGTCATGCACACACTCCATTACGTCCTGCACATTCCTACTGGGGTCCTGCACACACTGGGGTCCTGCACACATTCTATTACGTCCTGCACATTTCTACTAGGTTCCTGCACACATTACATTACGTCCTGCACATTCCTACTGCGGTCCAGCACACACTGGGGTCCTGCACACATTCCATTACGTCCTGCACATTCCTACTGGGGTCCTGCACACACTGGGGTCCTGCACACATTCCATTACGTCCTGCACATTTCTACTAGGTTCCTGCACACATTCCATTACGTCCTGCACATTCCTACTGGGGTCCTGCACACACTGGGGTCCTGCACACATTCCATTACGTCCTGCACATTTCTACTAGGTTCCTGCACACTTTCCATTACGTCCTGCACATTCCTACTACAGTCATTCACACACTCCATTACGTCCTGCACATTCCTACTGGGGGCCTGCACACACTGGGGTCCTGCACACATTCCATTACGTCCTGCACATTTCTACTAGGTTCCTGCACATATTCCATTACGTCCTGCACATTCCTACTGAGGTCCTGCACACACTGGGGTCCTGCACACATTCCATTACGTCCTGCACATTCCTACTACAGTCATTCACACACTCCATTACGTCCTGCACATTCCTACTGCGGTCCAGCACACACTGGGGTCCTGCACACATTCCATTACGTCCTGCACATTCCCACTACGGTCATGCACACACTCCATTACGTCCTGCACATTCCTACTACGGTCATGCACACACTCCATTACGTCCTGCACATTCCTACTGGGGTCCTGCACACATTCCATTACGTCCTGCACATTTCTACTAGGTTCCTGCACACATTCCATTACGTCCTGCACATTCCTACTGCGGTCCAGCACACACTGGGGTCCTGCACACATTCCATTACGTCCTGCACATTCCTACTGGGGTCCTGCACACACTGGGGTCCTGCACACATTCCATTACGTCCTGCACATTTCTACTAGGTTCCTGCACACATTCCATTACGTCCTGCGCATTCCTACTGCGGTCCAGTACACACTGGGGTCCTGCACACATTCCATTACGTCCTGCACATTCCCACTACGGTCATGTACACACTCCATTACGTCCTGCACATTCCTACTGGGGCCCTGCACACACTGGGGTCCTGCACACATTCCATTACGTCCTGCACATTTCTACTAGGTTCCTGCACACATTCCATTACGTCCTGCACATTTCTACTGGGGTCCTGCACACACTGGGGTCCTGCACACATTCCATTACGTCCTGCACATTTTTACTAGGTTCCTGCACACATTCCATTACGTCCTGCACATTCCTACTGCGGTCCATCACACACTGGGGTCCTGCACACATTCCATTACGTCCTGCACATTCCTACTGGGGTCCTGCACACACTGGGGTCCTGCACACATTCCATTACGTCCTGCACATTCCTATTGGTGTCCTGCACACACTGGGGTCCTGCACACATTCCATTACGTGCTGCACATTTCTACTAGGTTCCTGCACACATTCCATTACGTCCTGCACATTTCTACTGGAGTCCTGCACACACTGGGGTCCTGCACACATTCCATTACGTCCTGCACATTTTTACTAGGTTCCTGCACACATTCCATTACGTCCTGCACATTCCTACTGCGGTCCATCACACACTGGGGTCCTGCACACATTCCATTACGTCCTGCACATTCCTACTGGGGTCCTGCACACACTGGGGTCCTGCACACATTCCGTTACGTCGTGCACATTTCTACTGGGATCCTGCACACACTGGGGTCCTCCACACATTCCATTACGTCCTGCACATTCCTACTACGGTCATGCACACACTCCATTACGTCCTGCACATTCCTACTGGGGTCCTGCACACACACTGGGGTCCCTGCACACATTCCATTACGTCCTGCACATTTCTACTAGGTTCCTGCACATATTCCATTACGTCCTGCACACATTCCTACTGAGGTCCTGCACACACTGGGGTCCTGCACAGTCCATTACGTCCTGCACATTCTCTACTACAGACATTCACACACTCCATTACGTCCTGCACATTCCTATTGGTGTCCTGCACACACTGGGGTCCTGCACACATTCCATTACGTGCTGCACATTTCTACTAGGTTCCTGAACACATTCCATTACGTCCTGCACATTCCTACTGCGGTCCAGCACACACTGGGGTCCTGCACAGATTCCATTACGTCCTGCACATTCCCACTACGGTCATGCACACACTCCATTACGTCCTGCACATTCCTACTGGGGTCCTGCACACACACGGGGTACTGCACACATTCCATTACGTCCTGCACATTTCTACTAGGTTCCTGCACACATTCCATTACGTCCTGCACATTCCTACTACGGTCATGCACACACTGGGGTCCTGCACACATTCCATTACGTCCTGCACATTCCTACTGGGGTCCTGCACACACTGGGGTTCTGCACACATTCCATTACGTCCTGCACATTTCTACTAGGTTCCTGCACACATTCCATTACGTCCTGCACATTCCTACTGGGGTCCTGCACACACTGGGGTCCTGCACACATTCCATTACGTCCTGCACATTTCTACTAGGTTCCTGCACACTTTCCATTACGTCCTGCACATTCCTACTACAGTCATGCACACACTCCATTACGTCCTGCACATTCCTACTGGTGTCCTGCACACACTGGGGTCCTGCACACATTCCATTACGTCCTGCACATTTCTACTAGGTTCCTGCACATTCCATTACGTCCTGCACATTCCTACTGCGGTCCAGCACACACTGAGGTCCTGCACACATTTCACTACGTCCTGCACATTCCCACTACGGTCATGCACACACTCCATTACGTCCTGCACACATTCCTACTGGGGCCCTGCACACTGGGGTCCTGCACACATTCCATTACGTCCTGCACATTTCCTACTGGGGTCCTGCACACTGGGGTCCTGCACACATTCCATTACGTCCTGCACATTTCTACTGGGATCCTGCACACACTGGGGTCCTCCACACATTCCATTACGTCCTGCACATTTCTACTACGGTCATGCACACACTCCATTACGTCCTGCACATTCCTACTGGGGTCCTGCACACACTGGGGTCCTGCACACATTCCATTACGTCCTGCACATTTCTACTAGGTTCCTGCACATATTCCATTACGTCCTGCACATTCCTACTGAGGTCCTGCACACACTGGGGTCCTGCACACAGTCCATTACGTCCTGCACATTCCTACTACAGACATTCACACACTCCATTACGTCCTGCACATTCCTATTGGTGTCCTGCACACACTGGGGTCCTGCACACATTCCATTACGTGCTGCACATTTCTACTAGGTTCCTGAACACATTCCATTACGTCCTGCACATTCCTACTGCGGTCCAGCACACACTGGGGTCCTGCACAGATTCCATTACGTCCTGCACATTCCCACTACGGTCATGCACACTCCATTACGTCCTGCACACATTCCTACTGGGGTCCTGCACACACACGGGGTACTGCACACATTCCATTACGTCCTGCACATTTCTACTAGGTTCCTGCACACATTCCATTACGTCCTGCACATTCCTACTACGGTCATGCACACACTGGGGTCCTGCACACATTCCATTACGTCCTGCACATTCCTACTGGGGTCCTGCACACACTGGGGTTCTGCACACATTCCATTACGTCCTGCACATTTCTACTAGGTTCCTGCACACATTCCATTACGTCCTGCACATTCCTACTGGGGTCCTGCACACACTGGGGTCCTGCACACATTCCATTACGTCCTGCACATTTCTACTAGGTTCCTGCACACTTTCCATTACGTCCTGCACATTCCTACTACAGTCATGCACACACTCCATTACGTCCTGCACATTCCTACTGGTGTCCTGCACACACTGGGGTCCTGCACACATTCCATTACGTCCTGCACATTTCTACTAGGTTCCTGCACACATTCCATTACGTCCTGCACATTCCTACTGCGGTCCAGCACACACTGGGGTCCTGCACACATTTCACTACGTCCTGCACATTCCCACTACGGTCATGCACACACTCCATTACGTCCTGCACATTCCTACTGGGGCCCTGCACACACTGGGGTCCTGCACACATTCCATTACGTCCTGCACATTTCTACTAGGTTCCTGCACACATTCCATTACGTCCTGCACATTCCTACTGCGGTCCAGCACACACTGGGGTCCTGCACACATTCCATTACGTCCTGCACATTCCTACTGGGATCCTGCCCACACTGGGGTCCTGCACACATTCCATTACGTCCTGCACATTTCTACTAGGTTCCTGCACACATTCCATTACGTCCTGCACATTCCTACTGGGGTCCTGCACACTGGGGTCCTGCACACATTCCATTACGTCCTGCACATTTCTACTGAGGGTCCTGCACATACTGGGGTCCTGCACACATTCCATTACGTCCTGCACATTTCTACTAGGTTCCTGCACACATTCCATTACGTCCTGCACATTCCTACTACGGTCATGCACACTCCATTACGCCCTGCACATTCCTACTGCGGTCCAGCACACTGGGGTCCTGCACACATTCCATTACGTCCTGCACATTCCTACTGGGGTCCTGCACACTGGGGTCCTGCACACATTCCATTACGTCCTGCACATTTCTACTAGGTTCCTGCACACTTTCCATTACGTCCTGCACATTCCTACTACAGTCATGCACACACTCCATTACGTCCTGCACATTCCTACTGGTGTCCTGCACACACTGGGGTCCTGCACACATTCCATTACGTCCTGCACATTTCTACTAGGTTCCTGCACACATTCCATTACGTCCTGCACATTCCTACTGCGGTCCAGCACACACTGGGGTCCTGCACACATTTCACTACGTCCTGCACATTCCCACTACGGTCATGCACACACTCCATTACGTCCTGCACATTCCTACTGGGGCCCTGCACACACTGGGGTCCTGCACACATTCCATTACGTCCTGCACATTCCTACTGGGGTCCTGCACACACTGGGGTCCTGCACACATTCCATTACGTCCTGCACATTTCTACTGGGATCCTGCACACACTGGGGTCCTCCACACATTCCATTACGTCCTGCACATTCCTACTACGGTCATGCACACACTCCATTACGTCCTGCACATTCCTACTGGGGTCCTGCACACACTGGGGTCCTGCACACATTCCATTACGTCCTGCACATTTCTACTAGGTTCCTGCACATATTCCATTACGTCCTGCACATTCCTACTGAGGTCCTGCACACACTGGGGTCCTGCACACAGTCCATTACGTCCTGCACATTCCTACTACAGTCATTCACACACTCCATTACGTCCTGCACATTCCTATTGGTGTCCTGCACACACTGGGGTCCTGCACACATTCCATTACGTGCTGCACATTTCTACTAGGTTCCTGAACACATTCCATTACGTCCTGCACATTCCTACTGCGGTCCAGCACACACTGGGGTCCTGCACAGATTCCATTACGTCCTGCACATTCCCACTACGGTCATGCACACACTCCATTACGTCCTGCACATTCCTACTGGGGTCCTGCACACACACGGGGTACTGCACACATTCCATTACGTCCTGCACATTTCTACTAGGTTCCTGCACACATTCCATTACGTCCTGCACATTCCTACTACGGTCATGCACACACTGGGGTCCTGCACACATTCCATTACGTCCTGCACATTCCCTACTGGGGTCCTGCACACACTGGGGTTCTGCATTCCATTACGTCCTGCACATTTCTACTAGGTTCCTGCATTCCATTACGTCCTGCACATTCCTACTGGGGTCCTGCACACACTGGGGTCCTGCACACATTCCATTACGTCCTGCACATTTCTACTAGGTTCCTGCACACTTTCCATTACGTCCTGCACATTCCTACTACAGTCATGCACACACTCCATTACGTCCTGCACATTCCTACTGGTGTCCTGCACACACTGGGGTCCTGCACACATTCCATTACGTCCTGCACATTTCTACTAGGTTCCTGCACATTCCATTACGTCCTGCACATTCCTACTGCAGTCCAGCACACACTGGGGTCCTGCACACATTTCACTACGTCCTGCACATTCCCACTACGGTCATGCACACACTCCATTACGTCCTGCACATTCCTACTGGGGCCCTGCACACACTGGGGTCCTGCACACATTCCATTACGCCCTGCACATTTCTACTAGGTTCCTGCACACATTCCATTACGTCCTGCACATTCCTACTGCGGTCCCAGCACACACTGGGTCCTGCACACATTCCATTACGTCCTGCACATTCCTACTGGGATCCTGCCCACACTGGGGTCCTGCACACATTCCATTACGTCCTGCACATTTCTACTAGGTTCCTGCACACATTCCATTACGTCCTGCACATTCCTACTGGGGTCCTGCACACACTGGGGTCCTGCACACATTCCATTACGTCCTGCACATTTCTACTGGGGTCCTGCACATACTGGGGTCCTGCACACATTCCATTACGTCCTGCACATTTCTACTAGGTTCCTGCACACATTCCATTACGTCCTGCACATTCCTACTACGGTCATGCACACACTCCATTACGCCCTGCACATTCCTACTGCGGTCCAGCACACACTGGGGTCCTGCAACCATTCCATTACGTCCTGCACATTCCTACTGGGGTCCTGCACACACTGGGGTCCTGCACACATTCCATTACGTCCTGCACATTTCTACTAGGTTCCTGCACACATTCCATTACGTCCTGCACATTCCTACTACAGTCATTCACACACTCCATTACGTCCTGCACATTCCTACTGGTGTCCTGCACACACTGGAGTCCTGCACACATTCCATTACGTCCTGCACATTTCTACTAGGTTCCTGCACACATTCCATTACGTCCTGCACATTCCTACTGCGGTCCAGCACACACTGGGGTCCTGCACACATTCCATTACGTCCTGCACATTCCCACTACGGTGATGCACACACTCCATTACGTCCTGCACATTCCTACTGGGGTCCTGCACACACTGGGGTCCTGCACACATTCCATTACGTCCTGCACATTTCTACTAGGTTCCTGCACACATTCCATTACGTCCTGCACATTCCTACTACGGTCATGCACACACTCCATTACGTCCTGCACATTCCTACTGGGGTCCTGCACACACTGGGGTCCTGCACACATTCCATTACGTCCTGCACATTTCTACTAGGTTCCTGCACACATTCCATTACGTCCTGCACATTCCTACTGCGGTCCAGCACACACTGGGGTCCTGCACACATTCCATTACGTCCTGCACATTCCTACTGGGGTCCTGCACACACTCCATTACGTCCTGCACATTCCTACTGGGGTCCTGCACACACTGGGGGTCCTGCACACGTTCCATTACGTCCTGCACATTTCTACTAGGTTCCTGCACACATTACATTACGTCCTGCACATTCCTACTACGGTTATGCACACACTCAATTACGTCCTGCACATTCCTACTGGGGTCCTGCACACACTGGGGTCCTGCACACATTCCATTACGTCCTGCACATTTCTACTAGGTTCCTGCACACATTCCATTACGTCCTGCACATTCCTACTGCGGTCCAGCACACACTGGGGTTCTGCACACATTCCCTTACGCCCTGCACACTCCTACTGGGGTCCTGCACAAACTGTGGTCCTGCACACCTTCCATTACGTCCTGCACATTTCTACTGGGGTCCTGCACACACTGGGGTCCTGCACACATTCCATCACGTCCTGCACATTTCTACTAGGTTCCTGCACATTCCATTACGTCCTGCACATTCCTACTACGGTCATGCACACACTCCATTACGTCCTGCACATTCCTACTGGGGCCCTGCACACACTAGGTTCCTGCACACATTCCATTACGTCCTGCACATTTCTACTGAGTTCCTGCACACATTCCATTACGTCCTGCACATTCCTACTGCGGTCCAGCACACACTGAGGTCCTGCACACATTCCATTAAGTCCTGCACATTCCTGCTGGGGTCCTGCACACACTGGGGTCCTGCACACATTCCATTACGTCCTGCACATTTCTACTAGGTTCCTGCACACATTCCATTACGTCCTGCACATTCCTACTGGGGTCCTGCACACACTGGGGTCCTGCACATTCCATTACGTCCTGCACATTTCTACTAGGTTCCTGCACACATTCCATTACGTCCTGCACATTCCTACTACAGTCATGCACACACTCCATTACGTCCTGCACATTCCTACTGGTGTCCTGCACACACTGGGTTCCTGCACACATTCCATTACGTCCTGCACATTTCTACTAGGTTCCTGCACACATTCCATTACGTCCTGCACATTCCTACTGCGGTCCAGCACACACTGGGGTCCTGCACACATTCCATTACGTCCTGCACATTCCCACTACGGTCATGCACACATTCCATTACGTCCTGCACATTCCTACTGCGGTCCAGCACACACTGGGGTCCTGCACACATTCCATTACGTCCTGCACATTCCTACTGGGGTCCTGCACACACTGGGGTCCTGCACACATTCCATTACGTCCTGCACATTCCTACTAGGTTCCTGCACACATTCCATTACGTCCTGCACATTCCTACTGGGGTCCTGCACACACTGGGGTCCTGCACACATTCCATTACGTCCTACACATTTCTACTAGGTTCCTGCACACATTCCATTACGTCCTGCACATTCCTACTACAGTCATGCACACACTACATTACGTCCTGCACATTCCTACTGGTGTCCTGCACACACTGGGGTCCTGCACACATTCCATTACGTTCTGCACATTTCTACTAGGTTCCTGCACACATTCCATTATGTCCTGCACATTCCTACTGCGCTCCAGCACACACTGGGGTCTGCACACATTCCATTACGTCCTACACATTCCTGCTACTGTCATGCACCCACTCCATTGCGTCCTGCACATTCCTACTGGGGCCCTGCACACACTGGGGTCCTGCACACTTTCCATTACGTCCTGCACATTTCTACTAGGTTCCTGCACACACTGGGGTCCTGCACACATTCCATTACGTCCTGCACATTCCTACTAGGTTCCTGCGCACATTCCATTACGTCCTGCACATTCCTACTGGAGTCCTGCACACACTGGCGTCCTGCACACATTCCATTACGTCCTACACATTTCTACTAGGTTCCTGCACACATTCCATTACGTCCTGCACATTCCTACTACAGTCATGCACACACTCCATTACGTCCTGCACATTCCTACTGGTGTCCTGCACACACTGGGGTCCTGCACACATTCCATTACGTTCTGCACATTTCTACTAGGTTCCTGCACACATTCCATTACGTCCTGCACATTCTACTGCGCTCCAGCACACACTGGGGTCCTGCACACATTCCATTACGTCCTACACATTCCTACTACGGTCATGCACACACTCCATTACGTCCTGCACATTCCTACTGGGGCCCTGCACACACTGGGGTCCTGCACACTCCATTACGTCCTGCACATTTCTACTGGGTTCCTGCACATTCCATTACGTCCTGCACACACTGGGGTCCTGCACACATTCATTACGTCCTGCACATTTCTACTAGGTTCCTGCACACATTCCATTACGTCCTGCACATTCCTACTGCAGTCCTACACACTGAGTCCTGCACACATTCCATTACGTCCTGCACATTTCTACTAGGTTCCTGCACACATTCCATTACGTCCTGCACATTAGTACTGGGGTCCTGCACACACTGGGGTCCTGCACACATTCCATTACGTCCTGCACATTTCTACTAGGTTCCTGCACACATTCCATTACGTCATGCACATTCCTACTACAGTCATGCACACACATGTTCCATTACGTCCTGCACATTCCTACTACAGCCATGCACACACTCCATTACGTCCTGCACATCCCTACTGGTGTCCTGCACACACTGGGGTCCTGCACACATTCCATTACGTTCTGCACATTTCTACTAGGTTCCTGCACACATTCCATTACGTCCTGCACATTCCTACTGCGCTCCAGCACACACTGGGGTCCTGCACACATTCCATTACGTCCTGCACATTCCTACTACAGTCATGCACACACTCCATTACGTCCTGCACATTCCTACTGGGGCCCTGCACACACTGGGGTCCTGCACACTTTCCATTACGTCCCGCACATTCCTACTACAGTCATTCACACACTCCATTACGTCCTGCACATTCCTACTGGTGTCCTGCACACACTGGAGTCCTGCACACATTCCATTACGTCCTGCACATTTCTACTAGGTTCCTGCACACATTCCATTACGTCCTGCACATTCCTACTGCGGTCCAGCACACACTGGGGTCCTGCACACATTCCATTACGTCCTGCACATTCCCACTACGGTGATGCACACACTCCATTACGTCCTGCACATTCCTACTGAGGTGCTGCACACACTGGGGTCCTGCACACATTCCATTACGTCCTGCACATTTCTACTAGGTTCCTGCATTCCATTACGTCCTGCACATTCCTACTACGGTCATGCACACACTCCATTACGTCCTGCACATTCCTACTGGGGTCCTGCACACACTGGGGTCCTGCACACATTCCATTACGTCCTGCACATTTCTACTAGGTTCCTGCACACATTCCATTACGTCCTGCACATTCCTACTGCGGTCCAGCACACACTGGGGTCCTGCACACATTCCATTACGTCCTGCACATTCCTACTGGGGTCCTGCACACACTCCATTACGTCCTGCACATTCCTACTGGGGTCCTGCACACACTGGGGTCCTGCACACATTCCATTACGTCCTGCACATTTCTACTAGGTTTCTGCACACATTACATTACGTCCTGCACATTCCTACTATGGTTATGCACACACTCAATTACGTCCTGCACATTCCTACTGGGGTCCTGCACACACTGGGGTCCTGCACACATTCCATTACGTCCTGCACATTTCTACTAGGTTCCTGCACACATTCCATTACGTCCTGCACATTCCTACTGCGGTCCAGCACACACTGGGGTTCTGCACACATTCCATTACGTCCTGCACATTCCTACTGGGGTCCTGCACAAACTGGGGTCCTGCACACATTCCATTACGTCCTGCACATTTCTACTGGGGTCCTGCACACACTGGGGTCCTGCACACATTCCATTACGTCCTGCACATTTCTACTAGGTTCCTGCACACATTCCATTACGTCCTGCACATTCCTACTACGGTCATGCACACACTCCATTACGTCCTGCACATTCCTACTGGGGCCCTGCACACACTGGGGTCCTGCACACATTCCGTTACGTCCTGCACATTTCTACTAGGTTCCTGCACACATTCCATTACGTCCTGCACATTCCTACTGCGGTCCAGCACACACTGGGGTCCTGCACACATTCCATTAAGTCCTGCACATTCCTACTGGGGTCCTGCACACACTGGGGTCCTGCACACATTCCATTACGTCCTGCACATTTCTACTAGGTTCCTGCACACATTCCATTACGTCCTGCACACATTCCTACTGGGGTCCTGCACACTGAGGTCCTGCACACATTCCATTACGTCCTGCACATTTCTACTAGGTTCCTGCATTCCATTACGTCCTGCACATTCCTACTACAGTCATGCACACACTCCATTACGTCCTGCACATTCCTACTGGTGTCCTGCACACACTACAGGGTTCCTGCACACATTCCATTCCACGTCCTGCACATTTCTACTAGGTTCCTGCACACATTCCATTACGTCCTGCACATTCCTACTGCGTCCAGCACACACTGAGGTCCTGCACACATTCAATTACGTCCATGCACATTCCTACTACGGTCATGCACACACTCCCATTACGTCCTGCACATTCCTACTGGGGCCCTGCACACACTGGGGTCCTGCACACATTCCGTTACGTCCTGCATTTCTACTAGGTTCTGCACACATTCCATTACGTCCTGCACATTCCTACTGCGGTCCAAGCACACACTGGGGTCCTGCACACATTCCATTACGTCCTGCACATTCCTACTGGGGTCCTGCACACACATTCCATGGGGTCTACTGCACATTCCATTGCGGTCCTGCACATTTACTACTGAGGTTTCCTGCACACATTCCATTACGTCCTGCACATTCCTACTGGGGTCCTGCACACACTGGGGTCCTGCACACATTCCTACATTACGTCCTGCACATTTCTACTAGGTTCCTGCACACATTCCATTACGTCCTGCACATTCCTACTACAGTCATGCACACACTCCATTACGTCCTGCACATTCCTACAATTGTCCTGCACACACTGAGGTTCCTGCACACATTCCATTACGTCCTGCACATTTCTACTGGGTTCCTGCACACATTCCATTACGTCCTGCACATTCCTACTGCGGTCCAGCACACACTGGGGTCCTGCACATTCCATTACGTCCTGCACATTCCCCACCTAAAGTCATGCATACATTCCATTACGTCACTGCACATTCCCTCACTGCGGTCAACACACCTGGTCTGCACACACTGAGAGTCCTGCACACATTCCGTACGTCCTGCACATTCCTACTGGGGTCCTGCACACACTGGGAGTCCCTGCACACATTCCATTACGTCCTGCACATTCCTACTAGGTTTCCTGCACACATTCACATTACGTCCTGCACATTCCCTACTGGGGTCCTGCACACACTGGGGTGCTGACACTATTCCGGCACACGTCCTACACATTTCTACTAGGTTCCTGCACACATTCCATTACGTCCTGCACATTCTACTGCACAGTCATGCACACTCCATTACGTCCTGCACATTCCTACTGGTGTCCTGCACACACTGGGTCCCTGCACACATTCCATTACGTTCTGCACATTTCTACTAGGTTCCTGCACACATTCCATTACGTCCTGCACATTCCTACTGCGCTCCAGCACACACTGAGGTCCTGCACATTCATTCCATTACGTGCCTGCACCACATTCTCATTACGTCCTGCACATTTCTACTAGAGTTCCTGCACACATTCCATTACGTCCATGCACATTCCTACCTACAGTCCTTTGCACACACTCCATTACGTCCTGCACATTCCTACTGGGGCCCTGCACACACTGGGGTCCTGCACACTTTCCATTACGCCCCGCACATTCCTACTACAGTCATTCACACACTCCATTACGTCCTGCACATTCCTACTGGTGTCCTGCACACACTGGAGTCCTGCACATTCACATTACGTCCTGCACATTTCTACTAGGTTCCTGCACACATTCCATTACGTCCTGCACATTCCCTACTGCGGTCCAGCACAGACTGGGAGTCCTGCACACATTCCATTACGTCCTGCACATTCCCACCTTACGGTGATGCACACTCCATTACGTCCTGCACACATTCCTACTGGGGTCCTGCACACACTGGGGTCCCTGCACACATTCCATTACGTCCTGCACATTTCTACTAGGTTCCTGCACATTCCATTACGTCCTGCACATTCCTACTACGGTCATGCACACACTCCATTACGTCCTGCACATTCCTACTGGGGTCCACTGCACACACTGGGGTCCTGCACACATTCCATTACGTCCTGCACATTTCTACTAGGTTCCTGCACATTCCACTTTACGTCCTGCACATTTCCTGCGGTCCCAGCACACACTGGGGTCCTGCACACATTCCATTACGTCCTGCACATTCCTACTGGGGTCCTGCCACACACTCCATTAATCCTGCACATTCCTACTGGGGTCCTGCACACACTACAGGTCCTGCACACATTCCATTACGTCCTGCACATTTCTACTAGGTTTCTGCACACATTACATTACGTCCTGCACATTCCCTACTATGGTTATGCACACTCAGTACGTCCTGCACATTCCTACTGAGGTCCTGCACACACTGGGGTCCTGCACACATTCCATTACGTCCTGCACATTTCTACTAGGTTCACTGCACACATTCTCATTGCGTCCTGCACATTCCTACTGCAGTCCAGCACTTTTACACTGGGGTTCTGCACACACATTCCATTACGTCCTGCACATTCACTACTGGGGTCCTGCTAAACTGAGGGTCCTGCACACATTCCATTACGTCCTGCACATTCCTACTGGGGCCCTGCACACACTGGGGTCCTGCCCACCTTCCATTCCGTCCTGCACATTTCTACTAGGTTCCTGCACACATTCCATTACGTCCTGAACATTTCTACTAGGTTCCTGCACACATTCCATTACGTCCTGCACATTCCTTACTGGGGCCCTGCACACTGCTGGGTCCTGCACACATTCCATTACGTCCTGCACATTTTCTACTAGGTTTCCTGCACACATTCCATTACGTCTGCACATTCCTACTGCCCGGTCCAGCACACACTGAGGTCCCTGCACACATTCCATTAAGTCACTGCACATTCCTACTGGGGTCCTGCACACACTGGGGTCACTGCACACATTCCATTACGTCTGCACATTTCTACTAGGTTCCTGCACATTCCATTACGTCCCTGCACATTCCTTCTGGGGGTCCCTGCACACACTGGGGTCCCCTGCACACATTCCATTACGTCCTGCACATTTCTACTAGGTTCCTGCACACATTCCATTACGTCCTGCACATTCCTACTACAGTCATGCACACACACTCCATTACAGTCCTGCACATTCCTACTGGTGTCCTGCACACACTGGGTTCCTGCACACATTCCATTACGTCCTGCACATTTCTACTAGGTTCCTGCCCCCATTCCATTACGTCCTGCACATTTGCCTACTGCGGTCCAGCACACACTAGGTCCTGCACACATTCCATTACGTCCCTGCACATTCCCACTACGGTCATGCACACATTCCATTACGTCCTGCACATTCCTACTGCGGTCCAGCACACACTGGGGTCCTGCACACATTCCATTACGTCCTGCACATTCTACTGGGGTCCTGCACACTGGGGTCTGCACACACTGGGGGTCCTGCACACATTCCATTACGTCCTGCACATTCCTACTAGGGTTCCTGCACACATTCCATTACGTCCTGCACATTCCTACTGAGGTCCTGCACACACTGGGGGTCCTGCACACATTCCATTACGTGCTACACATTTCTGACTAATTTCCTGCACACATTCCATTACGTCATCTTGCACATTCCTACTACAGTCATTTGCACACACTCCATTACGTCCTGCACATTTCCTACTGGTGTCCTGCACACACTGGGGTCCTGCACACATTCCATTACGTCCTGCACATTTCTACTAGGTTCCTGCACACATTCCATTACGTCCTGCACATTCCTACTGCGCTCCAGCACACACTGGGGTCCTGCACACATTCCATTACGTCCTACACATTCCTACTACGGTCATGCACACACTCCATTACGTCCTGCACATTCCTACTGGGGCCCTGCACACACTGGGGTCACACACTTTCCATTACGTCCTGCACATTTCTACTAGGTTCCTGCACATTCATTCCATTCGTCCTGCACACACTGAGGTCACTGCACACATTCCATTACGTCCTACACACATTTCTACTAGGTTCCTGCACACATTCCATTCAGCCCCCGTCCCTGCACATTCCTACTGCGGTCCCAGCACACACTGGGGTCCTGCACACATTCCATTAAGTCCTGCATGACATCTCCTACACCTGGGGTCCTGCACACACTGGGGTCCTGCACACATTCCATTACGTCCTGCACATTTCTACTAGGTTCCTGCACACATTCCATTACGTCCTGCACATTCCTACT